>CM061543.1:76251637-76922471 GCA_030864215.1 Capsicum pubescens | reverse complement strand
TACTTTGGATAGAGTCCGGGTATTTCAGGATAGACTTAGAACAGCTCAAAGAAGACACAAGTGCTATACTGATTGTAGACTTCGTTTCTTGATATTTGGCGTTGGAGATCATGTTTTTCTTTGAGTTTCACCCATAAAGGGTGAAATGAGGTTTGGTAAGAGGGGCAAGCTTAGCCCCAGGTATATTGGTCCATTTGAGATTCTTTGGACTGTTGGTGGTGTGTCTTATGAGTTGGCTTTGCCCCTTGTTTTATCAATTATTCATTCAGTTTTTCATGTTTCTATGCTTCATCGTTATATTCCTGATGAGTCTCATGTCATTCATTGGGATTCAGTTCAATTAGATGAGCGATTTTCCTTTGTTGAGGAACTGATTTCCATTTTGGCTAGTGATGTTAGGCGGTTGCGCTCTAGGTTGATTCCTGTAGTTAAGGTTTAGTGGCGACATCGACCTATAGATGAAGCTACTTGAGAGGTCGAATCTGATATGCGTAGTTCTTATCCTCGGCTCTTCATTGATTCAGGTATTTGTTTGTCGTAGTTCGAGGACGAACTAGGTTTTTAGTGGTGGATGATGTAACGACCTAAAAATTCGATGAAATATATAAAATTTGTGATTTTGTGTGATTTGACTATGTTACCCCTCCCCGTAGTTTTATTATAGCGTTTCTGGGGTCTGAGAGTGATTGACATGATTTTCGATGCATTTTGATACCATTTATGCGATATTGTGGTTTTTGATGGCTTTGAGAGCCTTATTTTAGACTTTGGGGGTATCTTTTGATCCGTGCGACGGATGGCAAAATAGACTGAACCAATAGCTTCGGAATACCAATTTTACGATAGGTATACCTTTGGTTCCGGTCCCGATGCACCTGATCTCATTTCGACCTATTGATTGGAAAGTTGAAAAATTGAAAATATGGGTGTGAGACTCACATTTGATCGAAACCACCTCGGATGGAAAATCCAACTTTGCCAGCAGATTCAGAATATGATTTTAGGGTAATAGCATGTTTGGTATGATTTTACGGCTTTTAAATCTCATGTCGACCCTCGGTTTGGAAAACTGTTATTTCAGGTTTTGGGGGTCAACTTTGTAAAAATGATGTTTTTTTGAAAATCTTATATCTCCATTGCATCTGGAACGTCGAATTTAGTATGGTTGCATAGTTCGTTTGCATGTACAGGACTCTGAACGAATTCCAAGCACTCCGTCGAAGTCCGATAGACCAAAGAAAAAACTGTTATTGCAGAAAATTTGCTATAAATAGCAGATTTTTACCTCTTTTTGACCCATTTTTCTCATTTTCATCTTGCCTCTTGAGAGTTAAACCCTAAAATATTGTGGGAGCTTAAAAGTAAAGTTTGTGGGAGTTTGGAAAGCTAGATTAACACCTATTTCTTCGTTTTATTACGGATTTAAGGTAAGAATTCACCGTTTTCTTAATAATTTCTTAATTAATTTCTCAAAACTCCCAAAATCTTAGGGCATGATTTTAAACCCAAATTTTACTCCTCTTCACTTGAATGATATTTTTATCTTATAATTACTAGTTTTTCATCAAGTAAAGTTTTGATTTCGCCTTTTTTTTTAAAAACCCATTTCGGGGGTCCGTTTTGACCCCAAACCAAAAGTAGTCGATATGAGTATCGTTGGTTTTATTTTCAAGCGTAGATTTCATATTTAATATTTTTAGTGAAGTTCAGGATTGTTCGTGAATAGTAAGGTCGCGGGTTCAAGTGTAGCGGACCGATTTTGATTTTCGAGTTAGGTTATGGCTTAACTCTTTCAGACTGGGCTGAGTAGTAAATGATGATACAAAATGCATGTTAAGGGTGAGAACTAATCATGAAATGACTATTTATGTGTTGTGCCCGTGTGGGGGCCTATATGTGATGTAATTATCGAAATTGAGTTATTATGTGATATGTGTGACCGTGTGGGGTCCTATGTGATATTAATAACCTTGAATACATGTGATAATTGTATTGTGTTGTTAAGATGCTTAATATGGTACCATTGGTGTATTGTGATTATATTCATACTTTATTTGGCATATAAGACATGTGAAAATTCGTGGATGAAACTGAAATAATGAGTGGATATTGGCTCACGTGGTTATGGAAATATATCATTGTGGTTGGTTATGAAAATACTTATTGTGACTGATTGTGAGCATTACATCCTCATATCATACTCATTCATGAAACATTGGTACCACCGTGGCAACATCTGAAAAATACTGGCAACATCAAAACCCTCTCCGAGGGATGTGCCAGGGAGGAGATATTGTAACAACTTATAAAAGCCTTTTCGAGGGATATGCCGCAAAGGAGATATGAAATATGTGGATTGTATACGGGTTGAAGAACCCCCCATGAATCCTACGTCGGGAAACTTTAGCTTCGTAGGTGTATACAATGATTGTGCGACGATCTCGAAAGTTGTGGATGACCTCATGCATCATCATCATCATATATATATTGCACTTACTTTATTGAGTTTATGTTATGTTGTATTGTCATATTGACTTGTCATCTATGTATTTGTCTTACCTTCCTTTACTTGTATTTGATAATTTTGTATCTATATGTTCTCCCCTATTCTATTTATATGTGACTAATGTATACTTGTGTTCTATATCTTGGTGTGTTGTTGTAATATATGTGATATACATTAGAAATGTTAGTGCAAGCGGTGTGGGCTATCGTTGTGAGACATTTTTTGATTGCAGGTGACGTACCCTTATTGTGTATTTTGTGTGCTTTATTTTCTACTTTGCTTGGTCGGCCTATGATACCTACTGAGTACAAGTAGACCGTACTCATGCCTACTGCGCCCTTTCAGTGCAGGTCCTAGCTCGAGTGCGCCTCAGCTTGCTTGACTCGGGTGATTGTTGGAGCTTCCAAGGTAGCGGTTCGACATTCATGCGTCTGAAGTTCACCTTTATCTTTCTATAGTAGTTATGTCTTTATTAGTATTCAGAAATAAATATTATTCCTTTATGGTTGTTTTCTTGATGTATTTGACTCTTGGATTATATTAGTAGTTCTTACACTATTGACACCTGGTTTTGGGCATGATTGATATTTTGGATAAGTTCTTTACGCATTATTATGATTACTTATATGGTTCGACTTTGTTCTAGAAGCCTTACCTTGGGATATTTCTGTCTTTTTATCTTTTCATATCAGTTTGGGTGATAGGCTTACTTGTCAAGGTACTCCGCGACTAGTGCCATCATGACCCTAGTTTTGAATTGTGATATACACACAACCCGCCTTGTATAACCGAACCATATGCATAACTGTGCTATGTATAACACTATTGATGCATAACATATACATAAATTTGTAATGTATATGACCTGAAATTAAATAGCCCAACAGTGTCTTGTTTCAGTACATATACATAATAGATTTATATATATGGATTGAAATAAAACGTCCAACAAATGACATAGCTACAAATGTATACATAACTCGCTATGTATCATAGTTCAAAATAACAACATGAATTTACTAAGTAATCTGACCATATACATAACACATTTAATTAATAAGAATGAGTCTCTAACGCTATACATGACTAATTTATGTATATGGTTGATATAACAACAAAACGCTCTTATATAACAATGCATAAGAATACATAAATCTACAAATAAAATATAGATTCAGTAACAAATCACTATATCTTTGGAAGACGCGGTCGTGATGATTCTTCACTTTTTCTCTTACCTGAAGATTTAGCAACAAACTTTTTAGAACTTGTACGAGCAACTTTCCTCGACTTCTTTATCTTGGTGGGGTCGTTTCGGTGTTTCAATCTATTTTCTCTAAAACTCGAACCAAACTCTATTACTATGCTTAAGTTTTGAGAATTATGCACATGCAACAAGTAACTTATAGATTTTTAATTTAGTAAAGTTAAAAAAATTAAGAAATTAAACTAAAAAATTAAGAAATTAAACTAACCTAAAAAATAAATGAGTAAATACATAATTACCCCCCTGATGTTGGCTGAGATTTTTAAATAGACACCTAAACTTTAAATTCGACCTATTCCCCCACGATTCTTCTTTATTTTGTTGCAAACACACCATTTTTCGCTGAATCCCAGTCACAACAAAGAGAGTGAACACACGCACCAATCAGGTGCTTTCACGTGTTAAATACGTTTAATTTCATATTTTTTTTATAAAATTTTCCTTTTTATTTAATTTAACACCCCACCCACCCCACCATCTCTTCCCCCACCTCATACCCATCCAGTAACTGTCCCCCTACCCCCTGCGTCCAGCAACTCCCTTCTACTCCCACCCCATTCAGCACCCCCACCCCCATACAACACCCCGACCCCATCAGCTTCTCTCCCTAACCCCCCACTCCGTCAGCATTTCCGTCTATTTTTTTTTTCAAATCCTTTCAAAAAATAATTTTATGATTGAATTGAGAGTTTTATGATTGAATTGAGTTTTAAAGATAGTTAAATGATATGATTTAACTGAAAATGGAGCTTTAATGATATGATTTTTTTTAAAAAAAGCTTCAATGGAGGAGCTTTAATGGTGACATTGTGTTGAAGAGCTTTAATGGTGTTGAAGAAGACATTGTGTTGAAGAAGAAATGATGGATAGTTAAATGATATGATTTAATTATAAAATGGAGCTTTAATGAGTGATTTTTTTTTAAAAAAGCTTCAATGGAGGAGCTTTAATGGTGAATTGAGTTGAAGAAGAAAGGGTGGGTGGATTGGGGGGGGGAAGGGGGGCGGAGAGGGGGTAGGGATAATTTTAAAAAATAAATAAATATTATTTTTTTTAAAAAAAGAATATAAATTATATATCAATTATTTTACACGTGGCAACTTTTAATTGGTCAAAAAAATCAAATTCGAGCCCTTTCATGCGCCTGTGGCGCGTGTATACACGCAGAGGGTCAAAATGGCGTGTTTGCAACGAAATAAAGAAGAATCGTGGGGTAATAGGTCGAAGTGAAAGTTTAGGTGTCTTCTTGCAAATCTCGGATAAGATCAGGGGTGTAATTATGTATTTACTCAAAATAAATAAAGAAGATGATGATGTTCAATAATTTGATAAGATAAGGTTTGTAAATTCAAACCTTGAAATTTCTTAATTATGATTTCTTGATTTTAGACATAAATTGTGGAGGTGTGATATGTATATAGAGGTTGGAGAGAGAAACTGTAAAAAATGATATATTTGTAATTAGTTTTGGTAGATGGGGTTTTATGTAATAGTAGAAAGTTGGGATGTATATTTATGTAAATTTTCCTTATATATTTCTAGGCGAAGTGCACAAATACTCTCCTTTAAGATCGATATTTAATTTATTTTTAAAGTTATTTTTTTTCTTGTACGGTTACCTGCTTCTAGAACAATTTCAGAGTACAAGTGGGGCTGATAATTTGTGTTTGTCTTTAGACATTTTGTTTGAAATATGGCCTTATTAAGGACAAACATCAAATTTTTTTAGTTTAAGTTTGATATGACTTGTCAAGACCAATTTCAGATATTTTAATCCATTTTTGAACTTGACAAGGCCATACATCAAAATTTTTTTAACTTAAGTTTGGTTGCAAACACTCCGATGTGATGACCCACCACGTCATCATGCTACGTAGGTGCCACATGGCAGAAAAATGCTTATGTGCAATGCTTACATGGAAGGGAGGTTAGTCCTTAGTAGATTACTCTATAAAAATAGGGAGATTTTTCATGGAGAATCATAAAATTCCAAGGATTTGCATGGAAGGTCCTTAGAATATTCTAGGCATGTAGAGAGTTCTAGAGAATGGACCTAAGTGTATATATGTAGGGACTTGTGTAATAATTATTATTACACTTTAAATGAGTAGTATAAATAAATGGGCATCTAATTATAAAATCATCAAGCAAACATCTTCCAAGTCTTGAGCAATATAAAAGTTCCTTTTAGAAAATTTCTTGTGTCTTTCTTCAAATTAGCAATCTCTTAGTGATCTAGTTTTAAAAAGGCTTACTTGAACTTGCAAGATCGTGAAAGATTCGTGAGCAAGTTTTCAAGTACCGCATGATGTGCTTAGTAAAAGTCTAAAGCCGTGGCAATATGGTATTAGAGCCGAGGTTAATAATAAGGAAATGATACATGAGGGAGACATTAATGTTGCTAGCACTACCAACGTTAAACAAGCTATTTCAAAGAAGCACAAAAAGAGGACATAAATTATAAGAAGGATGAAGAATGGTTGTCCGACCCTACACCAAATGAAGCGTTGACATCCTACTCACCTTTGACCATTGAAGCGAGTGACGATAATGAAGAGAATGTGTTCTAAGATGTCACGCCGAGGATAAAGTAGATTGTGAGGGTTGATACGATAAGGTACGTTAGGCATATTCTTAGTAAACATTTGAACGAGGTTGATGGCAAGTTCAAGACTCTTTCAGATTTCGTCCTTAAGAAGAGTGATAACATCCAGAAAGAATTAGAAGGACGCAAGTATGCAAAATTGGAGATGAAGGAAATAATCACTTCTTTGGAGTACTGTCTCATGAAATCATTAAGTATGATTGAGACCATGAAGGCCAAGGTCGAGGCACTCGAGGGGGAGATTTCATGGCTGAACTTGGCTGCATATTAGAGTACAACCCTGGCAATGGTAGCATAGTGGCTGATACTTAGTATAAAGTTTGAGCTTTCTTTCATCACTATGACCAATTGTGACATTCGAGATATCACCAAGGATGGCATGTAACACGGCCCAGAAGTAAACTTATGGAGTTAGTTGCCCAAGGCAAGATGAGATGTTTCTAGATCGAGGATGGACTATTGCTCACCACAGGTCGGAGGGTTTATGTGCCCAAATTTGAAAATATTAGGTGGACTATCATGATAGAAATTCACGACACATTATGGGCTGAGCACCCAGGCCAACATTGCACAAAGGCCTTGATCGAGTCAGACTATTATTGGCCACACATGCGTGAAGATACTGAATGCTATGTGTAGACTTTTCTCCTTTGCCAACAGGATAAAGTGGAGCAGCGATAACCCCGAGGATTCCTGGAGCCATTACCTGTTGTGGAGTATCTATGAGAGAGTGTGACTATGAATTTTATCACTTGCCTTCCAAAGTCCAATGGATATGAGACGATTATGGTTGTGGTGGATAGATTTTTAAAGTATGCTAGCTTCATGCCCGCCGCAACAATTTGCATAGTAAAAGAGGTTGCCAAACTATTCTTCAAGAACATAGTAAAGTATTGGGTTTTATCAATGCATATCATTAGCGATCGAGATCCATATTTTACTTGAAACTTTTGGAGGGAGTTTTTTAATATGCTTGTCACAAAGTTGCATTTCTTCAATAGTTTTCACCCACAGATGGATGGACAGACTGAATGAATCAATGCCTTGTTGGGGTTCACATCATAGGGATTGGGAGAGGCTCTTAGACATAGCCTAACTCTTATATAACTTGCAGTGAAATGAGTCTACCAAACGGATCCCATTCGAGTTAGCCACAAACTCCACATTCGCTACCAGCCGCATTTGAGGGAAAGAGTTTGGGGTCTTAACATATGGATAAGGAGTTCGAGAGTAGCTTAAAATGCTAAGTCCTACTTGGACAAGGCAATAAAAAGATGAAGAAGTTTGCCAACGGTTAGCATCATCCCACAAATTATAAGGTTGAGGATATAGTCTTCGTGAAGTTCAACCCAGGGCAATTTAAGGTACTACGAGACATGTACCAGAACCTAGTACAGATATATGAGGGGCCTTTTAAGATCGTTACCAAAGTGGCAAGATCTCATATAATTTAGAGTTACTACCTCATCTTTAGGTTCATCTTGTCTTCCATGCTAGTGTGCTGAAGCAGTACCATGAAGACAAGAATGATCCTAGCTGAGGTAAGTTCGGTCGGGCCTATTACCATCACCACCTTATATGATTGGGAGATAGAGGCTATAATTGACTATAAGGCTCAACGAAAGCAAAGACAAAATGCCATTGTCATGTTAGTCTTACATTGAAAGGGGCAATCACGGGTGAAAGCCACAAGAGAATGATGTGAAGACTTGTGGCAATTGAAGAATAAGATTCGAGAATTTATGCAGTAGCAGCAATGCACCGCGATCGTTGCAACATTAGCAGGGGGAGAGTGTGATGACTTGTTATGCCATTATGCCACGTAGGTGTCACATGACACAAAAATACTTATGTAAAAGGCTTACATGGAAAGGAAGTTAGTCCTTAGTGGAATCCTTTAGAAAAATAGGGAGATTTCCGGGTCCATGGATTTGCATGGAAGGTCCTTAGAATGTTCTAGGCATGTAGAGAGTTCTAGAGAAGGGACCTAAGTGTATATATGTAGGGACTTGTGTAACAATTATTATTTACATTTTAACCCTAGATGAGTAGTAGAAATAGAGAAAAATTCAATTGTAAAATCATTGAGCAAAAATCTTTCAAGTCTTGAGCAGTGTAAAAGCTTCCTTTAAAATTCTCGTGTCTTTCTTCAAATTATCGTTCTCTTAGCGGTCTGGTTTTAGAAAAGCTTACTTAAGCTTGCAAGATCATAAAATATTTGTGAGCAAGTTGTCAAGTGTCGCACGGTGTGCTTAGTGAAAGTCTAAGGCTATGACAACGACCCAATGCTTGCAGCCAGAATGACGCTTCCTTTTATTTACTGTGAGCGCTATATTAATAGAGGCCAAACTACTTTCTTAACCATAATCATAATTTACATATAATTCTTTGATATATGTTTGATAAGGCCAACTTCACATAAAAATGTTAGAAGTTGTGGTCTTGGTAAAACTAAAACCTAACTTCAGATATTATTTTTCCATGAGGTCAGGATATATATTATAACCAACCCGAACTATGATTTGTACAATTGAACAATTGAATATATAATAAAGTATTCATATTAAACACTTTTACCTTGAATTTTGAAAAAAAATTATGCGTGTTCTCAAGTGTTCATTACGTACGTAGTTACATAAACAATATCACCCTCCTTTAATTATGCACAAGAGCATCAATTGGAACAAGTTTGAAGTTTCATGGACTATGGAAGCAAATGCTTATAATTAAAAGATCAGATGTGACATAGTTTTAACGGATTAACTTATTAGTGTAATGAATATTTGAAACAACTAACTTCTTTAAAATTTTAATCGGAAGTATCTAATAAAAATATTTTATCCCATGCTATGTGCTTAATTGAGACATACCATACACTTCAAGCATCAAAACTAAAACTTAAATGACAAACTTAAGGAACTATCGGTATATTCTGCCATTAGATAAACCTTAGGAGAGCCATGCAATTAATTTCTTAACTTTATTGTGCCTTTAAGGAGTGGTCCAAAAACCAGCTAAACCAAACGAAAGGTACCAAAGTCAAGTTTGCAACTACTCATAATCATGTGCATGTGACTTTAATAGTCCCATGTTATTTTCATGGCGGGGGGAATCGGATGCCCTGCTCCCTATATATCAATGTTTGGGGTGTGGTGTGGGTGGAGATCGAAGCCCTTCACGTAACCATGGTGAGGAATAAAGGGAGGTAGGGGGACATCCCTACTTCTGATTTAGGTAATTGGCTTTTCACAATAATTTGGGAAACTGGCCAGACACACTACATTTTCTTTTCTCACATGGCTAGATCAATTTAGACCAATCAAAAGTTTGTGGCGCTAATTAAAACCCTACATTATGAGACTTTTTTTCTAATTTTCATGTTTTTTTAAGCGATATTAAAACAAAACCATTAAAAAGTGGGGTGAGATTTGAAGTCTATCCGTCCCTTATCAAAGATCTGAGCTTGATCTCTAGAAAAGAAATTGATAAAGCTCAAATAGGAAGCATGAAACTCCAGTATTACTAGAGTCAGAAGCGGACTCACAATTTGAAGACAGCGGGGGCGTCATTATCTTAACAAAAATGCTAACAAAATTTTCAATGATGACTGAGGGATAATACTATGCTAATTGGTAACTGATAGCGTGAGTAGTGAAGAAAATACAAGTATATAGGTCAACTATGATTTCTGCACTAACAAAATATTACTGTAATAGTTAGAGTTCGAACTCAAGAACTGAATCTTTGATTTCTTAATTGTACAACATGAACTTTTTCCTTGAGTTTGTTCTCGCTTGTTGAACCATATCAGTAAATTTCAAGGCTCTTTCCTTGAGTTCCCAATTATAAAACTACAAATTAATCCATAGTATAATCCTTGCGTTCACAGTTATAAAACTACAAACGCCACTATAATTTCCTTGAATTTTTAGACAAGCTATTGATTTTGTCAACTTTGACATCATAGCATATAATAATAACGTGGAAAATGCCTTCTGACTTCCAAGAAATCATGTTTCTAACTAGCTACAAGAACATTACTAAAATTAATATCACTTTTTTTTTTTCATTAGAAAGATTAAAACATTGACTAAACACAACGTTTTCACTTTAATGCTTTGCTTCACCACGAATTCAAAGATTCTTTTCTTGAATTTTTAATTATATATAGAACCACAAACTTCAAAATTCTTGAGTTTTTAATTCAGTATAACTACGAATTTGAGTACTTTTTCCTTGAGTTTTCTATTATAGAAGAACCACGAACTGAACTTTTTTTCGTGACTTCTTAATTATAAAATCACATGTTCCAAGATTCTTTCATAGAATACTATTGCACTATATCAGTTCAAATAGATGAGATATTTAGTTTCCTTTCATAACTCAATTTTGATACACAAATTTAATACTATCAGTTGCTTCAATCATTTTTTTTAATTATTATCTGATATCCGATATTCGTATTGAGTTTGATTAATTCAAATTTACATTTTGTAGGGCTCATTCGGAAGGACCACTCCCTACGGAGAAATTTTCTATAGCCAAAATTCGAAATCGACATCTCTTGACCAAGAGGAATACCCCATCCACTAGTGCACCACATCCTCTTGTGCTATAGTTGCTTCAATCATTATTTGTTGCATCACAAGTAGGGGTGAAATGAGATATTTTTGCATTGCCATTGTCATTCCAAATCATTTTCGTGACTCTCTTTCTTTATTAATGTTCAACACACATACATTTGGATTTGGTTCATTGCTTCTTGTTTTTCCGTTACATTTTGCAAGCATTTAGTAATTTAGGTTTGATGAAGCAAAAACAGGAAAAGAAGCAGCTAGCTTTCCATATTTAGCCACTATCCTCAAGTGGCTAAATAATGCTTATCCAGTATATTAAAAATAGATATTCATTTTTTTTGTACAGTTTAAAAATCATGAAATAATTTATCATTTTATGTACATTTTACCCATATTATTAAGTACTACTTCATTTACCAACAATTAGATGAGTTAAGCTTCATTTGCTTGCACTTAATGGAGGTCTGAATCTGAATGGTTCGGACTTAGACATTAAGTGTATTTGTTTTTTATTAAGATTTTAACTCTTAATAGGTCTGAATAGGTCTTAATCATTCAGATCTAGAACCAAGTCTTAGTAGGCCTGAAGAGATATTCTGGTGTTTGATAATATTCACCACTCTATTCATAATCAACAGTCACCACCACTAACCATCTCTGCCACCGCTATCATTGTCAACCACCACCTACCACCACCAACCACCTCTACCATCACAACCATCATTGACAACAAAAATCGCTACCAACCATTATTGTCAACCGCTATCACACCTACTACCTCAATTATTATATTATATTCACCGCCACCACCGCCGTCGACAACACCATCATCATCAACCACTACCGATCAATCTCTACTACCGACCAACTCATCTATCACAACTAGTACCACCACTAACTACCACTAATACATCACAACCTCCACACATTCTTCAACCGCCACTACCATTGTCTCTAGTAATGCCACCTCTACCACCACTTCAACCACTACCATCGCTACAATTAATCCCTACTAACAACTATCTCCACTATCCCAACATAAAACATCTCCAACTAGCACCAATACATCATCAACCATCACACATTCATGTTTCAACCAACACAATCAATACCTCAAACTACTAACATCAAGCAACGTCACATCACAACCACCACCACCACCATCAATCGCTACCATCATAACAGTCACTACAATACCAACCATCACAACTATCACCAACAACATTATTTATCACTAACATCAATCATTGTCACCGCAACCACCATTATAAATCATCTCCACTATTACTAACAAACATAGATAATTTTTCTCAATCAAATAATAATTTTGTTGTATTAAATTACATATTTTTTATAATATATAATTAATTTTTTATTTAAATTATATTTTTTATTTTATTCTATACACAAATAAATTTTTTTTGCACATTCAGATGCTAAAAAAATAAACAGTCTTAATCATTCAGTTTTCAGATCTGGAGAGAACATCTTAATCATTCAGATGTGCATTAAGATTAAGACGTATGAATCTTAAAAAAAATAAAAATGCAGCCTAATAGTCTTTCCCAGACGTTTAAGAGTGGACTGAACAACGACAAGAAGACATACTAACCTAATTGTGCCAACTCTAAAACTAAGGAATCCAAAAGAAGGTTTTGGGAAGTGTGTGACACCTCCCACGTGAACCACAGTGTGTGAAGTGTACGTCCAAAGACTCGATAGAAAAATGAAAGAGAAAATAGTAACAAGCAGTCTTTTCAAATAAATAAGGAACACAAGTTTAGATTTTGCTTGTGTCCTTTCAACTAAAGTAGGATACATGTATAGAGCAAATAACGTCATAAAAAAATAAATATTCCCAAATAATATTCCTAAACTAAGTATGCTAAGGTAAGGACCTAAGTTAGGTTCTCCACTAGAGCCGTCACGTTGTCGCGTTCTATTCAAACCGGTCGAAACAGTATATAACATATGGTCATTATGACTCTCTGGTTTTGAAAATTTATTTTTTAGAATCGCCACTTATATTCTAGAAAAAATTATTAAAACCAATTTTAGGTAAAATTCTATTTTTTGGTCTTTTAAAACACATGAGATTCTGAGTAAGGATTTTGGTTACTCGAAGGAAAGGTGTTAAGTGTCCCTTAGAGCCTATCCAAAGATAGTCCTTAAACTCAATTTAAAAAAAATGTTTGGAAAGTATTTGTTTTTGTCATTTGCTAAAAATTGTGATAATTACATAAAATATTTATTATTATTATTATTTAAAAAAAAAGAAAAAAAGCACAAGGTATATAAACATATACTTACGATATGCTAAAAAATGTAACATATAACTGTAATAAAGTGAATAATTAACTGAAAATATGAAAAATATAATAGTAATATTTTTATCCTAAAGTAACAAACATACTTAGTAAAATGTATCGAAGTTTTATGATATTTTAAAAATGTATACTTAAGATTATATTCAGTATATCTTATATAATACGCTTGTTGTAAAGTAAGGAAGCATAAAAGGGTGTGAAGACGTACTAATATATTAGGTAAGAGAAAAAATGGACTTATATATTTAAAATCTAAGAGTTTTATCTAATTGATGAAAATATATTAAATAAATATAAGAGGTAGAAAAAAAAATTTGATGAAACACACATAGATAAATATATAGTTGAAATAAAGTTTAAATAATAATAATATGAAAAACACCTTGCATAAGGTAGCATATGTGTATATATACCTTGTGCTTTTGAGTTTTTTCCCTTAAAATCTAGAAACTTGAAGCAAGTGTTAAAAAAAATAGAGAGTAATGTAAAATGTTAGGATCATTTGATTTATTGAAATAAATCAGAATTGGTGAGTAAACCCTTTTGAAACATTTGTATTTTAGCAACTTAGACCCTATTTATTTGCACTCAATGGAGGTCTGAATCTGAATGGTTCAGACTTCAGTCCATTAAATACATTTTTTTTTAAAGAGCCTCTTAATGTATCTGAAAACATTTGAATGAATCAGAAATGAAAAGAAGTCTGAATCATAATCCCTAATTCTCTCACTTCATTATTTCCTCTCTCTCTTCATGTTATCTCTCTCCCTCTCTTTTCACGTTATCTCTCCCTCTCTTCACGTTCTCTCTCTCTTCCTCTTCACTTACTTTCCTTCTCTTTTAGGTTTGATTCACCAAAATTTTTTATAAATATTTTAGTTATCAATTTGTGTATTCATTATTTGCTAAACTCTAAATTTCTGCTTGCAATTTTTTGATTTGATTATAAAATTTGTAGTTCTTTGGATAATAGAATCTTATGCGTGCCTGTTCATAACGTAACGTTGAACTTACTAATGATATTTTCACTCAGATTTCATGGTTAACAAATAAACATGTGTCCGTTCTTGTTTTAATTAGTTATTCAAATACTTTAATATTTATGCATCTAAGTCAAAATTATATCTGATTAATTATTTTAATTTGTTGGATCAGTTTAATTGACAGATTACTTTATGTTGAATTTAATTTTTTATAATTACATCATATCACAATAATTTTTAATCGATATATCTTTTTTTAATAATTTAAATAATTCAATAATTATATTTAACATAATATGTTTATCTTTAAATATTTTAACTATCACTCAAATAATAATTTTGTTGTTTAAGTTAATACTTTATGTAATATTTTTTTTATATAATATAATATTTTATTACTTTTTAAATTTGAATTGCATATTTATTACAAATAAATAAATTACGTATATTCAGATGTTAAAAAACAAACAATCTTAATCATTCAATATTCAGATCTAGATACAACATCTTAATAATTCAGATATCCATTCAGATTAGAACGTCTTAATCTTAAAAAAAAACAAATGCACCCCTACAGTACATAGGGATGGTATGGAAAAATTATCAGTATATTTTTTACTTCTTAAAAAATATACCAAGTCAAATACAACAAATAAAAATGTACCAAGGAAGTAATTCATTTTGAAATGGTGACTAATTTTTCTAATAGCTCTAAAACCAAGGGTTTGGTTTAGTTTTAGCTTCCAACTACGGCTAAGGTATGGCGATTACATGTTCTTACGCTGAAATAATTTTGTCTATCGAAACATAAATAAATAAAACGAAAAAAAAGAAGAAATTTCTACGAGGCAGATCTAAAAATAAAACTTGATGGTTTTCAGTATTGAACTCATATTTTTGAAAAATTATGAGTTGTAATTTGTATTATTATTTTTTGTTTCAATCTATGTGATATTTTATTTTAGTCCGTCTAAAATTGACATCTTTTCATATTCAGTCCTAACTGTTTAACTTCAAATTAACTATTTTACACTTAATGAAATGATAGACACACAGACGCATAAATTTCTAAAGGTTATTTTATATCATAAGTTTCAAAAGTTTTTTTTTCTTAAATTCCGTATTCAGTCAAATAACTCCACATAAAATGGGATGCAAAAAGTATTTTTTTTGAAAATTTTCAAATTTTTAACATATAAATCTACATTTCTAGAGGCAGAGCTAAAACTTTTAATTTACGGATTTTAAATCATAATCTTTTTTACATATTGGATTTTAGATAAATTATTTATACATATTAAGAAATTAATATAATATAAAGTTTGAATCAAAGTTATTGAGTTCGAAATTATTATAAATATAAAATTTGAACCAAAGCTATTGAGTTCTGTCGAACCTGTACGATGTTTAAGGATCCCATCGAAAATATAATTGGGTTGAAACTTGAACCCATCCTAATTAGTTTATGAATGTTTTTAATAGGTTATGCATGTATGTTATTAGTTATACCTAGGCTAGGGAACCATTTGAAGAATGGGAGGAAAAGATTTGCTTGTAAGTCACGTCTATTAAACTCTATAAATACGTACGTGGCCTTTACCACCTTCATTTCCCTCTCCTAATTAATTATAATTTCCTTCTTAATTTTCTGTTACATCTCTTCCAATTGTTAGGGTTTTCTCATTTCTTGGGTAGATTCATTTCTCTCTTTCTTTCATTTTCTTCCATAAGTACCTATTTTCTGCATGCTTTTCTTTCTTCTTTAATTTTGGTTGACTTTGCTATCTAACATTTTTTTGGTATAATCATCTGGTATCTAACGGTTCATTTTGGGCTTGGAATTAGAGGATCGACATTGGATTTTTGATATTCACATTTTTCTTTAGCTCTTTCAACCAGGTAATTAATTGGCATTTTAGCCATTACTTATGCATGTTGGTTTTTATCTTAATTTAATCAACCTTTTCTCATGAACTAATCTATATTTTTTAACCTTTTTTTTTTTTTTTTTTTCTTTTTTCTGTTTCTGGAAATTCTTGCATCTTCAATAAAGGATAACCCATTTTGATCCTTATTATTGATTTATTCCCAATTATGGGGGCGTACAAAGTGCAAGCTTTTGGTCATATTATGCAAATTACCTATCGATTAAAACCTCACAAGCCTATTTTTTTGTTGTGACATTTCTTGGATCGATTAGATTTTTGTGTTCTGTACGATTGTAAATCATGTAGTACTATGTTGTACTATTTTAATTATTTTAATCTGTCGGTTGATGTAACATGTTGAAGTCTTGATTATGCGTCATTGTCATATAGTATTAAATTCTATTTATAGTTTAGTTACCATATTTACTCTATTTGTTGGTCTTATTTTTCTTAAGTCCGTTTGAAAATGAATGCCTCCGCTCTTTAAGTCAACATATTTAATATCATAAGATTAAAGAATATTTTAGTACATTATAGTATTTTAGTTTAAGATTTTCAAAGTCTTTCTTTATTTTCTTAAACTATATGTACGTCAAGCTAAGACAAACAAAAACGTGAAGAGCTTCACATCGGCCCTTTAAGGATGGGTGGTCTATTTAATATGACTTGAGCAGTCTTCACCTCTTGAGCTAGATTTTGGAGGTTGAGTTAGTAAACAACTTCAGTGCAAGACTTATTCCAATTCTTATTTCCCATTGTTGGACACCTACATTAAATTGCTCATGTGCCAGATTTCCAACCTGAGGATGAGGGGGTGTGTGTGTGTGTGTGTGTGTGTGTAATGAAGAGTCCCACATCGATGGTTTAAGAAATAGATGGTCTCTTTAATATGACATGGGTAATCTTTCCCTCATGAGTTAACTTTTGGAGTTGATTTACGCAGAAGGCCCATTTCATGCTTATTCTAATATTCTAACTAGAATTCAGATTATATATATTAAAAATCAGCTGATTCCTTGATGTGGTTATTCATGCCATCCAATATATGCTTATACAACTGTTCATTTCCTTTAATATTGTTTCAAGTCAAAATGACGTTTGGAGTTTCATTAGGCCAACTGCAACATTTTATAATTTTGTTGTTATAGACAACAAGTAATCTTTACATTTTATAATTTTGTTGTTATAGACAACAAGTAATCTCTTTACTGTTGAATACTGTGGACATGGATTGTGATAGTTGTGCAGAGTAAGATCTTTTCTCTGTTTCTTTCTTTTGTTTGGTCTTCTTATTTCTTCAATTTTGAAATGACTTTGAAGCTGACCGATAAAACGCCTTCCAATATAGAGCACTAAAATTAATCTTGATTTCTTATTGACTCAAGGATTTAGCTAGTACACTTTCTATCCTATGCTAATATACATGTTTCATTTGCCTTTGTTTGTTTCATGTTATGTATCACTATGATACTTTTTAGTTAATACTTTTGCCTCAAATGATATTTTAGATATAAGTAATGCCATAACTTGTATCCGTTGTTTTCTTCTCTCCAGGTAGAAAGTACAGGCTAATATCAAAATTCTAGGCCAAGGATGTTGTGTTCCTTTAACTGCAATTTGGCTAGGGAAATGAGGTGCTTGTGCTGATAGATTCATATAATCTACTAAATTACATCACAAATTTGACAATCATGCAAGTTTTTGATCGACCAGGTTTCAGGAAGCCGGTGCTTGATGGGTAGTATACTCGGGAGCAGTGATAAGAGAACGCTAAAGAGGAGGTTTTTCATTGACAAAAGGGTGGGATAAAAAGATTAGGTACTACAACTTACTAGTAAAATCAGTCAAATTCTTAGAGATTCAGTGGACTTGACTTCAGCGAAAGCTTGTCCTTTTCTTGCGGATCCTTTGCTGATAAACAAGTACAGTTGTGGATTCATTGTAGTTTATTTCCTTATTCTCAATCAGGGCCTTCATTTTCCACCAGTGTTCTAATGATTCCGAGAAGGAAGCCAGGGAGGCTTGATGACGTTCGTTCTAATGGTTGGCTTGATGCAATGAAGTCTTCGTCACCTCCTAGTAGGAAGGTTCAGAAGGAATCAGGCATCGAGGATTTTTCTGATGATGCTAAAGGTGTTTACTCTTCTTGGATGGTATGTTCGGTATCTCATTGTTCCCCTTAGAATGAATATCAGGTACGTTATAATCAAATGTCTCTCTTCCTGTTGTTTGTATGCAGTTCAAGTATCCATCAGCACTTAGCTCCTTTCAGCAAATTGTTAGCCATGCAAAGAATAAAAAGATCGTTATCTTTTTAGACTATGATGGGACTCTCTCTCCAATTGTAGATGATCCTGACCGTGCTTTTATCTCCGCTGATGTAAGTAGCTACTTTGATTCTTCCTTATTTCAAGAGAGAAACTTACCTGAAGATGTTCACACAGAAAAGAAATTACAAATTCTGCAGATGCGTTCTGCTGTCAGGGATGTTGCGAATCATTTCCCAACAGCCATCATCAGTGGAAGAAGTCGTGATAAGGTAAAGATTTTCTCATTAGCATACTAGCATGTAATTCAGGCATCATTTGTGTTTACACCATTGACTTTCTTGACCTCGTCAAATGTACAAATTTGTGATATTTATGTTCATCCTGTTTCAGGTTTATCAGTTGGTAGGACTAGCCGAACTCTATTATGCTGGTAGTCATGGTATGGACATCATGGTTCCAATTAGAAATGAGTTGTGCAATAATGGTTCATTTATTAAATGTACTGACCAGCAGGTATTACAGTTGATGAGAGTCATCTTTTCATCCATTGCCTAGTAAAGACTATATCTGTTTTACTCGTTTCTGCGTTACTTTCTTGTAACTATACATTTTGAACAGGGCAAGGAAGTTAATCTATTCCAGCCTGCTCGTGAATTTTTGCCTATGATAGACGAGGTGTTTACTTGTTTCTCTAAGCTTGCAAATAAGTGGATAAATAGTATTCGGCACAAAAGGAGAAAAAGAATATTTTTCAGAGTTGAACTGAACAAGCTAGACTACCTTGCAGGTTTACAGAATCCTCGTCAATAAAACTAAAGAAGTAGAAGGTGCAATAGTTGAGAACCACAAGTTTTGTGCCTCTGTACATTACCGTAACATAGATGAGAATGTGAGTCTGATTCCTTGATGTTTATATTAGTCTCTCAATTCTGAGGTTAATTGCCTTCTGTGAATTATTTTGCAGCCATTTATTTATGATGAGGGTTTTCATTTTAAATGCAGAGTTGGCCTGCTCTTGCCCAATGTGTCCACGACGTTTTGAAAGGATACCCTCGACTACGACAAACTCATGGGCGGAAGGTATCTCAGTTACTTGATTTTGGTAAATATGATTACATATATTGCTCTAATCTGTCGAAATCTTGCTCCTTTTTTGCTTGTCGATAGGTTTTAGAGATCCGTCCTATAATAGACTGGGACAAAGGAAAAGCAGTTGAATTTTTGCTTGAATCACTAGGTATGTTACTGATAATTTATTTTGATCTGGTCCCTTTCTCCTCAATAAAAATGTAAAATAATTGTAGAATCAGTTGCTCCATCCATTTTTATCAATGTATGTGCAACAATGCAGGTTTTAGAAACAGTCAAGATGTGCTCCCTATATATATTGGCGATGACAGAACAGACGAAGATGCATTCATGGTAATTTTACACAACAGAATCTCATGTCAAGCTAGTAACCTCACCATTTTCTTGCTGAAATTAAAGAGTAGATGTAACTCCAGGTTTTGAGGGGGAGATATCAAGGTTATGGGATTCTTGTTTCGGCTGTTCCAAAAGAGAGTAATGCTATCTTCTCTCTCAGGGATACTTCAGAGGTTGGGAATGTGACATTTATCCAAATTTTTGTTCTTGATGATGTTGAAGTTCTCTATGATAGAAATGTTAAAGGTAAAATTTCTTTGTTGATAAGAAATCTGAAGAATGCAATTTAAAATCATATGCAGGTCCAAGAATTCTTGGGATCTCTTGCGGAAACTATGGAAAATCAAGAAATATATGAAATGGAAGAGGGGGATGGAACAAAAGGGATATTATAGATAAGAACCTTTCATTATGTTACAAGTTTTTTTATGAATAAACTGAAGCCAATTCTTACAAGCGGCCAGGATTTTTCAGAAACAGTCTCTCTACCTCCACAAGGTGGGAGGGAGTAAGGTCTACATACACTCTACCCTCTGCAGACTCCACATGTGGGATTACTCTGCATACGTTGTTATATTTGTCTTACAAGTGCAAGAAATTTGTTTTCATCTTTTGTGATTCTTGTGTATTCTCCTTTGGGTAAGGAGGCACTGTTGAGTAAAAGGCCCTTCATCCCTGATTTATTGTGATGGTTAGTGTACTTGGATCAAATGTTTCAGATGCTTTGCCATTTCCCATTGTCAAACACACACATATAAAAAAAACTTTTTATCTTTGTTCGTTTTCGACAATGAGAAAACCAAATAGGATCAGTACTCAATATATTGCTAAACACTCTTGCATAAATTTTTCAAGACATGCCTAGTTGTGAAAGTGAGCCTTAGAGCAACGGCAAAGTTGTTTATATGTGATCTATAGGTCACATGTTTGAACTGTGGAATCAGCCATTCGTGTTTGTGTCAAGGCAGAGTCCCCACATTACATCAGCCATTGGTGTTTGTGTCAGAGGAGAGTCCCCCACATTACATCTCCTCAGAGTTCGTGCCTCTCCAAAATCACAGGCCAGGATGCCCTTTTAAAATATGACAGTGTTGTGTGAACTTCAGGCCAATCAATATAGACTTAGTTATAAGGTCAACATAGATAAAGGTAGGCAACAAAAAATATGTGCTCTAAATTAACTTTCGTTTGCTCTGCTACGCATATACGAACAAACATCATCAGTAGCATGCTATCTAGTTGAAATTACATAGGATTGATGACATGCTTATTCTGATATATTTTTCCAGTTTGATTGACATTGACCATAACTAGAATGATTATGGAAAAACATGGTAGCTTGATCCAATTGTATTGTATGATCTAGTCCAAGGACCAAAATGTAACCTCATCATTCATCAAACCATTTCCACCATCCTAATATGGGAAGGAAAAAATAAATCATTCCCCTATATCATCACTTCCTGAATGTAGCTCATTGGACGTAGTCCATTTTGGCATATAATGTAGGCCACAAATAGTGAAAAAGCGGACCTTGCTCTTTATAAATAGCCATAGTAAAAAGAGCATGATTATCATTACTAGCTATATATAGTTTGTTTATTTACCATTTGTTGATACTGCTCGATACCGATGCAGATTCAAAAGCCCCGCCTTCACTTCAACTAATTTAACCATGTTCCGTCCTAGATTATTTTGATGTTAACGAAGACCCAAATTTCTGCTACTAGTCCTCTTGTCTATGTTCCCATGCAACTGACCATTTAGGACTCATTTGGTAGAGTGTATAAGATAATATTGAATATGTTGTATTAGTAATACTGGGATTATAATACTGTGATAGGTTGATGTCGATTAAGTTGGTTATTGGGGGGTTTACGCTGCATGTGTGTAGTGTTTATGCGCTGCAAGTGGGCTTGGAAGAGGAGGTGAAAGCGAGATTTTGGGAGGCTTTGGACGAGGTGGTGAGAAGCATGCCTAGCTCGGAGAAGATTGTCATAGCAGGGGACTTCAATGGCCACATTGGGGTTTTACCGGGAGGCTATGATGATGTGCATGAAGGTTTTGTTTTCGGTGATAGAAATGGTGAGGGGCTGCTTTGCTTGATTTTGCGAGGGCCTTTGGGCCGGTGGTAGTGAATTCGAGCTTTCCGAAGAAGGAGGATCACCTGATCACCTTCAGAAACGCGATAGCCAAGACTCATATTGACTTTTTGCTGCTGAGGAAGGGGGATTGGACTTTATGTAAAGATTGTAAAGTCATTCCGAGTGAGCATCTTTCGACCCAGCACAGACTTCTGGTGATGGATTTGACTATCAAGAAGAGTAAGAAGAGAAGGGTTGGGGAGGGTCGACCTAGAATTAAGTGGGGTGGCTTGACGCCAGTTAGTGCTCTGGAGATAGGGGAGAAGGTAGCGGGATTGGGGGTGTGGGAGTGTAGGGGGGACGTGGATGTTATGTGGGATAAGGCTACAAGCTGGATCATGGAGACTGCTAGAGAAGTGTTGGGCATTTCGCGGAGTTGGGCAGGGTGGCATAAGGGGGACTGGTGGTGGAATGATGAAGTTAAGAAGAAAGTGGAGATTAAGAAGAGAGCGTCCATTAAGTTGATTGAGAGTAAAGATGAAGAGGAGAAACGGGTGAATAGGGAGGTTTACAAAGTAGCAAGGAAGGAGGCTAAGCTAGCAGTTAAGGCTGCTAAGTCAATAGCGTTTGAGAGCTTGTATGCGGGGTTAGAGGATAAAGACGGGGAAAAGAGGTTGTTTAGGCTTGCTAAGGCTAGGGAGCGGAAGGGTCGGGACCTGGATCAAGTGAAGTGCATTAAGGGGGAGGCTGGTAGAGTTTTGGTGAAGGATGTTCACATTAAGAGGAGATGGCAAGAGTATTTTTATAGACTTTTGAACGGACAGGGGGACAGAGGCATTGAGTTAGGGGAGCTGGAGAAGTTGGAGGAGAGCCGTGATTTCAGTTACTGTAGACGTTTTAAGGTTGAGGAGGTCAGAAAGGCTATTTGTAGGATGCGGAGGGGTAGGTCAACGGGGTCTGATGAGATTTCGGTGGATTTTTGGCAGTATACTGGTGGGGCAGGTTTAAGGTGGTTGACTGAGTTTTTTAATGGCATTTTCAAGACTGCGAGAATACCTGAGGCTTAGAGATGGAGTACAATGATTTCGTTATATAAAAACAAGGGTGACATTTAGAGTTGCAACAACTATAGGGGTATTAAGCTGTTGAGTCACACTATGAAGATTTGAGAGAGGGTGGTTAAGCGGAGATTGAGGAGGGTCGTGTCCATTTTGAAGAACCGGTTTGGATTTATGTCTGGTCGCTCGACGACAGAGGTAATTCACCTGGTGAGGAGATTGGTAGAGCAGTATAGGGAGAGGAAGAGGGATTTACACATGGTGTTCATCGACCTGGAGAAAGAGTATAACAAAATCCCTAGGGAGGTTCTTTGGAGGTGAGAGGGGTCCTGATGGCGTACATCATAGCTATTAAGGACATATACGATGGAGAAAAGGCTCGGGTAAGGACGGCGGGAGGAGACTCTGAGTATTTTCCGATTGAGACAGGGTTGCATCAGGGATCGACTCTTAATCCGTTCCTGTTTGCGCTGGTGATGGACGTGTTGAAGTGGAGTATTCAGGGGGGGTGCCTTGGTGTATGTTATTCGCTGATGATGTAGTGCTGATTGATGAGACGTGGGGGAAGGGGGTGAATGAGAAATTGAAGGTTTGGAGGCAAACCCCTGAATCTAAGGGGTTCAGGTTGAGCAGGTCCAAGACGGAGTATATGGAATACAAGTTTAGTAACTTGAGGTAGGAGGACGGAGTGGTGGTGAGGTTGGATTTCCAGGAGGTTTGTAAGAGGGATAGTTTTAAGTATATTGGGTCTATGATCCAGAAAAACTGCGAGATTGATGAGGATGTCTCAAAACGTATTGGAGCGGGTTGGATGAAGTGGAGGCTTACCTCGGGAGTGTTGTGTGATAAGAAGGTGCCCTTTAAGCTTAAAGGCAAATTATACAGAGTGGTAGTCTGTCCGGCCATGTTGTATGGAGCGGAGTGTTGTCCAGTCAAGAACTCCCACATTCAAAAATTGAAGGTGGCGGAAATGAGAAAGTTGTGTTAGATGTGTGGGCTTACTAGAGGGGATAGAGTTAGAAATGAAATTATCCGGGAGAAGGTGAGAGTGACTTCGGTGGAGGAGAAAATGCGGGAAGGAAGGCTGAGATGGTTTGGGCATGTGATGACGAGGAGCACGGATGCCCCAGTTCGTAGGTGTGAGAGGCTAGCCTTGGACGGATTCAGGAGGAGTAGAGGTAGATCGAAGAAATACTGGAGGGAGGTAATTAGACATGACATGGAGAAACTTCAGCTTGCTGAGGACATGACCCTAGATAGGAAGATGTGGAGGTCGCGGATAAGGGTAGAAGGCTAGGGTGGATGTGTGAGTTGTAGCTAGTAGTTAGGAGAGT
This sequence comes from Capsicum pubescens, assembly GCA_030864215.1. Classification (NCBI taxonomy): domain Eukaryota; kingdom Viridiplantae; phylum Streptophyta; class Magnoliopsida; order Solanales; family Solanaceae; genus Capsicum; species Capsicum pubescens. Next base: position 76,898,107 of record CM061543.1, on the reverse strand, counting down.
TATAGTATAGTCGGGTTAGTAATCCTAGGATTGTGTCCATAGGTAGGAGACTCTATCCAGGAGAGTTTGGGTGGGGTGGGTGTCTTTGGGCTTGTGAGTATATGTTTCTACTAGGTGGGTATCCTATTACTTATTTCTTACTTCCTATTTCATATTGCTCGTATTTCTTTTTATTTCGTATTTCTCTGAGCTATATTTGTATTATTCCTCGTTCATTATTTATGTTATGTCATCCATCATGCTTCATGTTCCATTACGACCTTTTTTACTATTCTTTGTCCTGAGTTGGGGGTCTATCAGAAACAGTCTCTCTACTTCTTCGGAGGTAGCGGTATGGACTGTGTACATTTTACCCTCTTCGAACCCCACTTTGTGGGAATACACCGGTTTTGTTATTGTTGTTGTAGTAATACTGGGATTAGTAATGCAGGTAGGGCTGGACATATTTTGGTTTAAACCGAAAAAATTGAAAAATCAAATCGAAATTTTAATTTTAGTTTGTTTTTTTGATTTTTTGGATCGATCTCGGTTTTCAATTTTTGAAATTCGATTAAACGGTTCGGTTTTTAATTTTTCAAAAAAATAATTTAGATAAATAGATTAACCAAAATTCTATAAATAATTAATAATATATATATTTTATTATATATATAATATATTTAATATATAATAATATTATTATATATATATATATAATAGCAACCCTAATAACTAATAAGTAACAGCACGCCACATACAGCTAACAACATACATCAATCCAATAGTCAAACAATCGATCGAACCATAGACTGCCGGCGAGATCTTCGTTTGTACAACGACACCAGAGTCGACGACCAGTCGACCAGACGACCACTGTGGGCTGCAGCCTGCAGTGCCGACTGTGGTCTTTCCCGCAGCGACCACTCTTCCGAGTTCCAACTGTTTATGCAAACTTATGCATAATGAAGTTATATATTATGTTAAACTTATGGTTATATCATTTAGTTTCATTCATGTTGAGTTATTTCTGTCTGACAATGAAAAATAGGTTTGAAAAAAATTATTTAAAATAAAATCATTAATTTTAAATGCTCAGTCATAACAAAGACAGGTTCACTTTAATCTTCAAAATCGAAATAAAAATCTGAAATAACCAAATCGAATTTGTAGAAACCGAACCGAATTTATTTCGGTTTGGTTACGGTTGTCATTTTTGTCAATCCAAAAATTGAAAAACCAAACCAATATTAAACTATCAAACCAAAAAAAACGAATGCCCAGCCCTAAGTGCAGGGATTAGTAATACTGGGATTAGTAATACTGGTATTATTTTTTATGCAGTGTTTGGTTTGATGCATTGAAAGCAATATGTATTGTTATATTTTAAAAAGAATATTGTTTCTTTACAAAAATACCCTCGACATATTATAACTTTGTGTATTTTTTTTTGCAAAAGTTTATTATTCTTTCTTTAAAATAAAAAAAGTTAACAATATAACTAATTATTTACTTTAGAATTTTAAGATATAATCATTCACTTACAAAAATTATTTTTTTATTATCTTTTCTTTGTTTGTTCATCATTTGCTTTTCGTTCCCACTTTGTGTTGTTTTTAAGTTGGAGAGACGTACGTATAACTTTTGGACGAGACAATAAAATCATTATTAAAATAAAATTGTATTCTATAGAGTGTTAAAACTAAGTAGAAAAATTATTTTTATTTGTGAATATCCTATTTACAAAATTAAAGCTTGTATGCAATTTGTTTTCGGATTTTGACCAATAAATATTTTTTTGAGTTAATGGAGTAGTATTTTTTATAACTAAAATTATTTTGAGGGATATTATTATTTTGATAAATTGAAAAGAAGTAACTCATATTGAATAAATTGAAAAAGATTTAGAAAAAGTTAAAAAAAAATTGAGGACATTTTTATAAATAATAATAAAATTTGTAAACTAATTTATTTGAATAAATTTATTAGTACAAATATAAAAAATAAAATTAAGAAAATAAAAAAAATGTTTAAAAGAATTTGAGGGATATTCTTGTCTTTACACATACTAATCTCATGGTATTAAAACTCATGTATTACTAATACCAGCATATGTGATGTATTAGTAATACGCCCTATAATACCATGTAGGGTGTATAATTAATACATGGTATTAGTAATACACTAGTATACTTATTCGCGCTTCGCGCGATTACAAAAATGTAATTTAATGTTGATCATATTATTTTAATAAAAAGAAAATTAATAGCAACAAATCTGCCATTTTTTTTTTTTTTATAAATTCTTAAAATGCTATGTATAGAACTCTCTAACATAAAAATTTTATGAGAAAAATTCCAAATTAAATATAAGTCAACTCGTTTAAATTTATATGTAAAGTTGTATAAAGAAAATAAAAAATGAAATATCCAAGAAAAAGACATCACTTGACAGTGTAAAAATCCGAGGGATACACATTTGAAATATTGTTTCGCTTAATATATAGTTAATATATTTCAATAAAACAAATTAAAACTGGGATCAAACGAAACGTCTAATTTGAACTGATTAGGAAAAAACAAATGCAGGAATAATATAAGTACTACAGCATAAGCAAGTGCGTTGAAGATCAAATCTACCTCTGCTTATAATATTGTCATAACTACAAGCGGAAAGATCAAACTTTTGAGGTATGTCTAGCAAATAAATGATTCCAACAACAATCTCAAACCTTGTGAATATCAAACATGGCAAGGACACATGGAAATAGACACGGTAGAATTAATCCATAATGAAGTCTAATCTGCATTTGCAATAACAAATTCTATATATGCGTTCGTCTCTGATGATAACAATTTCCTCTTCATTATTCCTGTATGTGTTGCTTTTTAGCATCATCTTCACAACCATTTACCGTAGTAATTCGGGAGACAGAATTTACTAGATCAATAGGGGGAGTGAAAAGTTCAATATGCTTGTTGGACGTACCGTGAGGATTTGAATCTTTGTACCTATCAGACGCGATTCATCAAACACCTTCACATTTTGATTGTTCATCATAATATTGTGGTGAGTTGGTTATATTGCTCCAATGTTAATGAACTTGTGTTGCCTCGAAAGAGTATATTTCATCCATTGTTGTTTTAAATTTTAGTGATTCCACTGAAATATACTACAGACCATCTTCCTTGGCTGATGCATGATTTTCTTAGAAGCACAACCGAAACCAAACAATAAAAGAATAACTATAACATTGATATACAGATTTCTATGAGCTGTTGAATTTAAATCAGCATAGTAAATCTAAAATAACCTTTTTTTAATTTACTATAATAAAGACAATCATAATGGTAATAAACACTGAGAGATCATGTGCCAAACATTTATAACTGCCGTAGATATTGACTCTTCATTTTCTTTTCATTTGTTATTATTCTTTATTGTCATCACATTAAGCTTTTAAATATAGTTCATTAGAAGAAATAGTTGAAAAAAAATCAAAAAAATTAGAAACAAGATAAATGGGAATGATGATCATTGAAAGGTGCCACTAGGGGTGGACGTTCGGTATTCGGTTCGGTATTATCATAATTCGGATTCGATAATTTGATAATCGGTAAATGAAAGTACATACCAAATACAATACCATTAAACTTCGGTTTGGTAATTGGTAAATTAAACTTCGATTCGGTGCGGTATTTGGTAATATCATATTAAGGTTAAATTTGCTAAACTCTATTCTAGGCCAACGATAACGGTTTACTTTAGAACTGAATCAAAACACAAGATAAAGTTTTTGCCCTATGCCTTATGGAAACAACACTTTTTAACACTTCATTAGTGATGTTTTATATCTCATTCATCATCTGCTGATTTAACATAATAACTGTTTAATGCAGAAATGACTCCGAAAGATACTAGCCACATCTGTTACTCAAATATTTGCCTCGTAGTGACTAGTGAGTGAGTTTAAATAACAGAATTCACTAACCCTTTCATCAAGAATAACTTATGAAATATTTAAAATCATACAACATAGTGTCAAACCTTTTTGTTTACTTAGATATGGCAGGAATTGAGTATCTCTGCATCAACTCTCCCACTGGACATAACTTAGATATACCTAAAAGTTGCATCAAGACTAGACAAGTTCATGTTGTCTTGATAGATTGAACCAGAATTAAGAAAACTCGAGTAATATGAAACAATAACTCCACATTTGAACATGTTGTCCACTGCTGCTAACAATAAAATTTTTAAAAGTGATTTTCATTTTAAAATTTTAAAATTAATATAGTATTATAGACTTTTTAGGTTGTGGACTTTTTTTTTACCTTTTGTAGAGTATTAGTTTGGACTCGTGGCTTATGAGTATAGACTATGGTTAGTTAACAATAATTTGGTATTCGATAAATACCAAATACCAAATACCAAATGGTAGTAATATCTTTTACCAATCCCGAACCCAAATACCGTAATTTTAAAATCTTACTCCCAATTACCATACCAAATACCAAATTCTTCGGTTCGGTTCGGTAATTTGGTTTCTGGTATTTTATGCCCAGCCCTAGGTTCCACATCAGCAGCCTCCAATGTCTCCTTTATTATTATATATAGATTGGTCCAAAATCCTACCAATCATAGTATTAATTAATACCATACTTAATACATGGACTATTTTTTCTAATACAGCCTACTAAACGACCCCTTACAATACTATTTTTATTGAATCTCATCTCTTAGGAATATATTTTGAAAACACAGAACAGTAAAATAGTTTTTTGATTTTCCGCTTTCTCTTCCGTCCTTTATATGGCTTTTTGCATCAATATTTAACTTCTCATTTCACATAGAGTTATTTGAAGTTTGCCCTATTAATTATTAACCTTGAATCAAATTTTCAATTTGTTTCATTTTTGAATTGTATCACTTAGTATTTGCTTCTTTATAACTTCTCAAAAACCAATTCATTTGTATAAAAAAATAATTATGCAAGATAAGTCGAGTCTACATGGGCGGGACAGGCTAGTAAATAGACGAAAATAATAGTATAAACAACATAAATCTCATTACTATGGGAGTTAATTACTCTCTATCACATATCTTTTCAATATTACTCAAAAATTTATATAATTGCTAGACGAATACATTATTTTTCTTTTAAATACATTGCGTTGCTGATACGTAATGTGTAATATGTAATATTAGAAGCGGGGCAGAGCAGGACAAAATCTTTCGTGAATTAAAGATGCTCTCGCCACTCCACTCCGCCCGCCCTAAGTTGATTTTGTTGGGTTTGAAATTGAGAGGGCGTCATGCGGAAGATTAAAGTTTGCAAACCAAGACGGTGATAATTCAGATGACAAATAAAAACATACTAAAAAAACATATCACTAATATGATCCAGTCAATTGGCCTACATATTAAAAAACATAAAATTATTTGAGAGAAAATCTCCCCACTTTTAAAACAACTAAATTATGGATACTATTGTGTCGAGTCAGCCAAAAAGAAAGACCAACCAAAGTAACAATCACCAAGATAGGCATAGTAAAACCATTTTTGGGGGCTTCCGCCTTACACACGGAAGATTGGAAAAACCCATTTTTGAAAAATCATTTTTGGGGGCTTCCGCCTTACACACGGAAGATTGAATTTCCTGAATCATGAAAATTTCCTGAATCATGAGTCTTATATACTGTGTTACGATCACCTCATATTGATAAAAAGTCTAGAGAATAATTTTGGATGAAAATCAAGAAAAAATTTCAGGTCATAAAACAACTACATTGTGGATACTATTGTATTACGGTATGAGAAGGAATCTCCTATTTATATAGTTACAAAACCCTTCCTAATAGAAATCTAATAGGAAAGAGATATTTTCCTACTAGAAAATCTTTTTTTTCAATTAATTCTAATTATGATAGAAAATCAGATAAAGTAGAAAATTCAGGGAAATCCTAACAAATCTCCCCCGGGTTGATATTATTAGAGCCTTGCATTATAAGTAAACATGATTGAAAGTGGAGCCTTGTGCATTGAAAGTGAGCACAGGTTAAGAGTGGAGCTCATGCGTTAAAAATAAATGCACGAGTTGAAAGGAGCCCAAGCGTTGAAAGCAACCAGGGGTTGAAAGTTGGAGCCCATAAACATGAGTTGAAAATTAATTTGATTTGAAAGATCGATTAGCAGCTGGATTGTTGAAAATTTATTTGAAACTTTTCCCCACATGTAACTAGACAAAGATATTTATTATCATCAAATTGGTTGCAACATGTCCTCAATCTGAACCAACGGACCATTGAACCATAGAACCGTGAGCTCTGATACCACTTGTTGGATTTGAAATTGAGAGGGTGTCATGCGAAAGCTTAAAGTTTGCAAACCAAGACGGTGATAATTCAGATGACAAATAAAAACATACGGCCAATTGGCCTACATATTAAAAAACATAAAATTATTTGAGAGAAAATCTCTCTCTAAACCAGACTCTTAAAACAACTACATTATGGATACTATTGTATTGAAGGAATCTCCTATTTATAGAGTTACAAAACCATTCCTCTAATAAAGCATAAACCTAATAGAAATCTAATAAGAAAGAAATCTTTTCCAGAAAATCAAATAAAGTAGAAAATTCAGGGCAAATCTTAACAGATTACTTTCTAAAATCAGGTCGGGGAAAGAAAAATAGAAAGGGAGATTACAAGGTGGAGAACTGAACTCTCACCTATAGGAAACAAAGTGAAAGTTCAGCTAGTCAATCAACTGATCTACTAAGAGTTCCTTGCCTGCCCTGATAACCTCCAAGTTCTATCTCTTTTTATCTTTCATTTTCGTGAGTCCTCTAAGTTCATGTCCTCTAAGTTCATCTTTTGTTTTTCTTTCATTTTCGTGAGTGTCCTAGACGCATTGGTCTCTTTGCAGTGATGTTGCTAATGCAAAATTAAAGGGATGACAAATCTCTCTAGTATGTCTAGGTGATGGACCCATACCTTATCCTTTCAATTTATGTGAATTTACTTATTTTAGTGAGTCTTAAAACACATACACTCATTGTATATACCAACAATAGTAGAAAAAAAGGAAGAATACTACGTAGTAAGACAAAAAGAACATGTAATAGACTATAGATATGCAAAAGGAAGAGCTAGTATACCACTAGTAACACAAAGAATAGTTAATAAAGAAATAAACGATATAAAAAGTAAAAACCCAATAAAATATGTACATCTTGGAGGAACAAAGATATTAATAAATGCATGTTTTAGAGAAGGAATAGATACACCAATAGAATTATATTTAGCAGATGATAGAATTATAAGACCTATAGAAAAAAGTATAATAACAGCCATAAAAGGAAATTTAATATACCAAAAATTTAAATTTATAATAAGTGTGAATTATTCAGTAGCAATAACAGATAAAAATATAGGTAAATCATTAGTATTATATTAGAAAATATCAGGGATAGAACTAACCCCAGGAAGTAAAATATTTACAGCAAGATGTAAAAATCTATATGTACTAACAACAAAACATAAAATAACAAGAAAAAATAAAATTAATAAAATACAAATAGAAAGTCCTTTTGAACATTTTGTAAAAACAATTGATAATAATGATTATAGTTACAAAGACATAAATATAGAAGAAGATTTAGAAATAATAAATGACAGAATAAGTACAACAAAAAGAATAGCTAATGAAAAATCAGAATCATCAAACTCATAAAAAAGAACAAGTTATGAAACAACTTCAACAGTTAATTTAAATCAATACTATATAACAAGAACAATAAATAAAAAAAAATATTTAATACTCTTAAACACAGGACAAGAAGAAAATTATATAGCAAAATATCTAGTAAAAAGTGAAGAAATAAAATCTAATAGTGATATATGCCCAGATCTACCAAGGAGTCTAATAAACATTAAAGATACGACAGAAAAAGAAATAATAATAGGAGTCAGAAAAATAAATATAGAATTTGAAATAAAGGAAGAAATGCAAAAAGCAGACATAATATTAGGAATAAAATGGTTAGAACAAGTAAAACCATACAATATAGAACATACACAATTATCTATAACATATAATAAAGAAAGATTATTCATAAAAAGAACTTTAACATGATATGAAAATATATGTACTTGTAAAAATAATAGTAGAAGGATATTATAATAGGTATTATACACCTATGATAGATACAGGAGCAGAAGCAAACTTATGTAGATACAACTGTTTACCAGAAAGTAAATGGGATAAATTAAAAACACCAATAGTAGTCAAAGGATTTAATAATGAAGGAAGCTTAATTACAAATAAAGCTAAAAATGTAAAAATACAGATATGGGATAAAATAATAACAATAGAAGAAATCTATAATTATGAACTAACATAAAAAGATATGCTTTTAGGAATGTCATTTTTAGATAAATTATACCCACATATAATAACTAAAACAAATTGGTGATTTACAACACCATGTAAATAAAAAGTAAGAGCAAAAAGAGTTATTAATAAAATAAGAAAGAAAGAAGTGAAAAAATTGCACAAAAGTTAAAAAATATAAAAAAAATACAGAAGACACAGTAGAACTAGTTGTATTTTCGATAAATAAAAAAGAAATAACTATATTATCAATAGATAAGGTAGAAATAATAAAGAAAAGATTAAGACAATTATATAGTGAAGATCCATTAAGAGAATGGAAAAAACATAAAACTACTATAAAAATTAAATTAATAGATAAAAATAGCATAATAACTCAAAAACCATTAACATATAATTTTGACGATTTAAAAGAATTTAAAATGCACATAGATGAATTATTAGAAAAAAAGTATATACAAAAAAGTAATAGTAAACACAATAGTCCAGCATTTATAGTAAATAAACATAGTGAACAAAAAAGAGGTAAAAGTAGAATGATTATTGATTATAGAAATTTAAATGCAAAAGCTATGACATATAATTATCCAATACCAAATAAGATATTAAAAATAAGACAAATACAAGGATATAACTATTTTAGTAAATTTGACTGTAAATCAGGATTTTACCACTTAAAGTTAGAAGAAGAATCTAAGGAATTAACCGCATTTACGGTTCCACAAGGATTTTATGAATGAAACGTATTACCATTTGGACATAAAAATGCACCAGGTAGATATCAATATTTATGTTCCTTTATAATAATATTCTTTAAATGCGCACGTATACTCATCTATATAACACATATTACATATTGCTAATTTTAACATTAAATTCCTATTCGTATCTTTCTCTTTATTTTACTCTTCTTCTTCTATCGTTATACTACTAAATTCTTCTCTTATAGCTATTTCATATTCTTTTAATATTTCTGTTGTTAGTATTTTAGTAGGTATTGATGTTCCTTCTGTTTTATTATCAGATCTTAGTACTTTTTTACTTGCTTCGGCTAGGTTTAAAAATCATAATTTTATTGTTCCTATTAATGTCTTTTCTATATATTCTGGTGTGTTTGTTGTATCTATTGTATTATCTAATAATTATTTTGACATGTATCCTACCCATAGTTGTATTATTTTATTTGTATCTATTACACAGTCTAAATCTAAAAAGTTGTAATTAATTATTTGTTTTGGTGTCCATTTATTATATTCATCCTTTGGATTATATCTTTTAAACTTATTTTTGTAATTATAGGTTGGTTTTCTTATTTCTGATGTACTAGGTATTATATTTTTATCTAAAGTATTTACTTCTGTATTTATTAGTTCTAGATTTTCTTTATTAATTACTTCTTGTTTTTCATCAATTTCTAGTTTTCCTAAGTTTTTTAGAATTTTTGTATATGTTTCACTATCTTCCGAATCATAATTATCTGTTTTTTCAGCATCTATTGTATTTATTTCTAATTCACTGGTTTCTGGTTCTTTATTTTTTATTTCTAATTTTTCTTTAAATTGATTTATCTCGTTTAATAATCTTTGTTCTTTATCTTTTTCTTCTTTTTCTTTCTATCTTTCTGCATATAAATCTTTTAGCATTTGTAGTTCTTTTTCTAATTCACCAATCCTACTATTTTTAGTTTCTTCTATTTTTCGTATTTTTTTTGTGGTTTGTTGTTTTATTTTATCTATTTCTTTTTTTCTGTCTATCTCTTCGTTTTCTCTTTCTATTCTTACCATGACTGTCAACTTATCTTCTAATTTTAATTCTTCTTTTTCTAACATTAAATATAAATGTTCACCTATTTTCTTATATCTCCTTCCTAAATTAGAGAATACTATTTTTATTTTTAATCCTTTGTGATTCTCATATGTTTTTTCATCTATTATAAATTCTTCTTTGTTCATTTTATTTAAATGTATATAGGTTATGTTAATATATATATTCTAGACTATCTATTGTTGATTCTAAATTTGATATTTCTTCTTTTTGTGCATTTATTGAGGTTTTTCTAACTCCGACAATTATGTTATACTGTAGTCTTTCTATCCTTATTTTTAATTCTTTACGTTTTTCAGATATTATTTGTTTTTAATTCTTTATATTGTTGTGGTTTTTGTACGTTATTCATCTAAAAAAATAAAATATTATTTTGGTAAATATCTAAATTTAATTGTTTCATAATCAAATAAATCCAATAAAATAACAATTTTATGAAAAATGAATACTTATTTATCTGACGAAATGGTAGATAAATTTAAAATACTTGTTTTATATGTACTTAAGGATATAGAAATAGTAGATATAAGAAAAATTATATTGGAAAAAATATTTGATAGATATTTTATGACTAGAATTAATTATATACCACACCTACCTAACTACTCTTATAAATACTTACATACCAAACCCACATATCAACCATGATAAATTACATATATTTAGAATTTTGGAAAATGGATATGAAAAATATACAATCAATAGAAAAACAAATGAAAAAAAACTTAGATGAATATATGAGGACTTAAGATATAAAATATATACAATTTCTCAGTGAAAGTATAGAAATTAATGAGATTAAAACAAAAAACTAAAAAATATTATAATAAAGTATTTAACCAATTTTAAATGACAGATAATCTTAAAATATTAATCTTATATATACTTAGAAATATAGAAATTATAGATATTAAGAGAATAATATTAGAAAAAATATTAGACTATGAAATTGAAATTATAAATTGGATAGAACAACTATACCTAAATAATTACCCAGATGAATATTATTCAAACTAAAATGTTAGAATATATTAGAAAAATTAGAGAAAACCAAAGTGACCTATATGAAGAAATTAATTATAGAAACCGACTCAAAGAAATAATGGAAAATCTAAAAGAAAAATTAATATGGATAAGAGAAACCTTAGAAAATTTAGAAAAAAATACAGATAATAGTTTATATAACGTAAAAAACTCATTAAGAGAAGAAGAAAGAGAGATAATTAATAGCATTAATAACCTTAAATCAGATATAAATTATAGTACAATTAGAATAGAATATTACACGAAAATTAGTAAACACGCAACTACTTTAGAATAAAATGATAAACTATGAGTATTTAAAATATTGGAGACAAGATATGAAAGAAATAAGATTAGAAGAAATGCTTATGAAAGAGAATTTAATTGAATATTTTAGAACAAAAGATATAGAATATTTAGAATACCTCAAAAATAATATAGAAGAATTACAAAGACTAAGAGAAAAAACTAAAGAATACTATAGTAAAACATTTAATCAAATACCATTTAATCACCCCCCAAGATATGAACATAAATAAATAAAAATATTTAGAGAAGTTAAGAAATATCCACGCACAAATAAAAATAGATCCATAGTTACAATAGATCTATTAAAGTTATCCGCACCCCCCTACAATTGGTATCATTTAGAATACCTCAAAAATAATATAGAAGAATTACAAAGACTAAGAGAAAAAACTAAAGAATACTGCAGTAAAACATTTAATCAAATACCATTTAATCACCTCCCAAGATATGAACATAAAAAAAAATAAAAAATTTAGAGAAGTTAATAAATATCCACGCACAAATAAAAATAAATCCATAGTTACAATAGATCTATTAAAGTTATCCGCACCCCCTACTAGGATTTCAAGATTACTTTTGCCATTATTCTTTTAAGAGCTGACATAGATCCCGCTAACTTTAAAATATACAATCTGAGTTTTTTTTTTTTAATTTGGTAAAGAAGAATGTTTAAATTTTGTGTATAATAAAATGGAAAGGGGCTTAAAATGTCCTTTAATTATATGAAATGATGCAAAAATATCCTCCGTCCGCCTATTGGACCTAAAACATCTTTCATGTCTATCTATTGGGCCTAAAATGTCATTTCCGTCTACCTATTGGGGTTATTTTTCCCTTTTCTTTAAGAAAAAAACGATATAATACCACAACTTATCTTTATTAAACTACATAAAATTCCTATCATTTTTATTAATATCAGTCAAATAAATAATGCACAATATCAATTTTTCGTCATTCTAAATTGATATGATAAATGAAAAAAACAAACATAAAAGCCATTTTAAAAAATTATTACATATACATAGCCGTATTAATTGATTGTCAGATATAACATATAAAATATTTACTTTTATAACAGATTCTAATATATAGAAAAATAATTATATATTAAATTTTCATATTTCTTTTTTATTGCCTATTTTTATGGAAGCCTTTGTTCATATATCAAAATTTTATGCTTCTCATTTTTATTGCCTGCTTTCACGATACCTCCACAAAAATATATGGTATAAGTTTATATCATGTAATACTAGAAAATATATATTTATATTTAATAAATAATTTTTTAACAAGAAAAGTACTTCTGACATAATGAGATATACCATGAATATTTATCCCATAAATTATATCAAAAATATGATAAAAATCTGACTTTGATATAAATTATATTTATATAATAAAAATACATGGTATATCTGTACTTCCAACATAATAATTTTTATTCCATAAATATTTATCTATAAAAAATTATGGTTAATCCATTGCATTAAAATTAAAAATATACGATAATAAAATAATATTAGATGATTAACATACATGAAAATAAAACAAAACATAAACAAGCAAATAATGAAATGCTTAGTTTATTTTAAAATATTTGAATTTTGAATATAAGAGAGAGAAAGATTTGAAAACAGAGATTTTCTTTTCCACTTTTAATTTGAAGATTGAAAATATATCTCTTAAATTAAGATGAATTGATAATTAGTTATAGCATTAAATTAGGAATTATAATTATCTTAAAAAATACTATTATTTATGTAATTAAATTTTAAGGATAGTCTATGTAATTTACCTAAATAAAAGTGCAAAATAGGCCCAATAGGTAGACAAAAAAGGCAATTTAGGTCCAATAGGTAGGTGAGAAGGGCATTTTAGGTCCAATAGATAAACGAAAAGGACATTTTAGGCCCAATAGATAGACAGAAGACATTTTTGTACCATTTTATATAATTGAAGGGTATATTAGGCCCTTTTTCGTATAATGTGTCTGATCTATTTGGGTCGTTTGGTAGTAGCAATAAAAATAAGGGCAACTTTTGATTAGTACCTATTTATTCCTTATTTTTACTTTTACTTTTTGATAATTGCATAAAATTTTGAGTTTTAATTTTTGTGATATATTATTGAGGCTCAAATACATTACCTTCCTGGTACATAACTCTTATGTATTAGTATCATAGAGATATATTTAGATACATAAGTCTTATATATCAGTAACACAAAAATCATTTCGATACATGATTTTGGTAATTACATAAAATTTTGAGTTTTAATTTTTGTGATACATTATTGAGGCTCAGATACATAACCTTCCTGATACATAACTCTTTTGTATTAATAGCACAGAAATATATTCAGATACATAAGTATTATATATCAGTAGCACAAAAATCATTTCGATACATGATTTTGGTCAGATTTCAACCAAAGACATCATCTTTTCTTATGTATTTGTAACCTAACATTCAGTGAGATATATAACTTTTGTACATTTGATGGAGTATCGCGTGATGTATCTTCTTATTCTTTTCAATCATATACATTATTTTTATGTATCTCCGAACTCTCTTAACAGATACAACATTATTATCTATCTCTATTAACATTATCATCTTGAACCTCGATTGACGAATTTGTGAACTCCCTCCGTACTCCACCCCTACCCCCCTTCGTCTCTATCTCAGGCCACCGTCGCTAGTAATCCTCACATACGAGACACCAAAAGAGCTTTTGGTGTAGGGAGCGTTTGAATTTAGGGCAGATACAGAGGAGTTTAGTGGTGGTGCTCACCATTGTTGAAGTGTTGAAGGTTTAATAGTTTTGCATAGTCATTACGTGTGACTGAAGAAAATGATAACTTCTCTAGGCCTAGAAGAAAAGAAAAAAAATGTAAACATTGAGATGAAGAGGAATAGTGTAAGGGCAGGTATGGAGGAAAAAATGAACTGAATTTGAGATTTGGGGTGATGTAATATATCCGAGAGTTTAGAGAGAGAAAGTAAAAGAAGAAATTTATATTATTATTTTAAAGAATCGGGATTTTAAATAATAATGGTAAGTTAAGGTGTGATATTATGTAATTTGTCTAAAAAATAATACGAATTTTAAGATGAAATATTATTTTATTTTGTGTTTGATTAGAAATATGGTTAAACTTATTTGCTCTATATTTCTATTATAATGATGGAGTAATTATTTCATATATAACGGTGAAATAATTAATTTAATAAAATATCTCAATTCATAAAATTACTATCAGATATAGACGATGATAATATGATGAAATATGATTGTTTAGTATTTATCAAGATTTGATATACTCTATTTTTTGGTGGGCACATAGTGGTGTTCTTGGCACTTGGTATGTTCTGCTTTTCAAAATAATCAGTGTTTTTATTTTTTTCATTCTATTTCAAATAAGTGGTTTTATCTAATCAAGAAAAACTATCTTTTTTCTTCTAAAATTATCTCTATTTTAATATATGGAGTTTTACACTATTAAAGAGTTAATTTTTCACTATAAAAAAGGGCTAAATTTGCGGGGATTATTCTGCTCGATTGGCGGTTTGGAACCCCCACAAAAAATTGTGGCAGTTTTGAGAACCACTGCAGTTAGCATCGCCACGAGCAATATTGTGGCAGTTTTTAGCAAACGTTGCAATTGTGAAAGAAATCGCTGCAAAATGAATTCCAATATTGTGGCGGTTTTTTAAAGCCAATTGCTGACGGTTTGAAACCCCCCAAATATGATTCCTATTTTTTCAAAATATAATTAGTGGGGGTTTATAAATTACTCAATATAATTCTTCATATTCAAAATAGCATCATTTGTGAGGGTCTGTAAACGTTGTAATCCAAGTTATTGCAGAGTGTAATTTTTTTCTCAGTAATATACTTTTTAATTGTATGATTAAATTAGAGCTATGCTATAATCATGTGCTGATAACTTATAAGAAGTACACTGAATCGCATTAAAAATATCAATAACATTAAAAGTCACAAATTCATATAACACATCCCAAACTACAGCTAACTTAAATTCAAATACCATTCATATCTCAAACTACAGTTCACAAAAATTCAAATACCACATTCCAAGTTAAATTTTAACTAACTGTTTATAAAACAGTAGAGTAATATAAATCCACAAAAATGATTCCATAATTTAAACATAAAAACTAAGTACTTTGTAGATGATTTGCGTCATTGTCACTCGCTGATCCGCTTGTATCCACTGGTGAAGTAGGCTCACACTCGGAATCATTCGACTGAAATAAAGAAAAAAATATTTGATGAAAGATCGATTAATAGTCAACTACATAGATGTACACTTACTTCGTACCTGTGGTTGAGGAGCAAACAAGCCAACAAATTCATCAGGAACACTTCCTTTCTTTGATATCATGTAAGTCTTCAAAGCGTTCAAAGCTCCTTCTAATTGATATTTTAAATGAGAGACCTTTTGATGCAAATAGGTATCAGTTGAGGATGACGCACCAACGTTAGATGAGGAACCATTCAGATTACTAAGTCGTTGTTTGGTATTTCTGAATGTGTTTGAAGGAACTGCTCCCATACCTAAACATCGTACCCTTCCTCAAACAACTTGCCAATAATATCCCGAGTGCTCTTCCCCAAACAACTTGCCAATAATATCACTAGGGGAAGCTTCCGATTAATTGCATTGAGTCACAATTTGTTCCTACCACGGATAAATAATTAATTAGTAAATTAAAAATAACATTTGGATCGGATATCCTCCAGTAACTCTCAATACGGATCTAAACAATAAATTTCGATTATAATAACACGAGACCAAACAAATAAGAAATCGACTTCAACACCATGATTATAACTCTATAGATTAATCTATGGATCTAAGAGAAAGTAGCAGATACAAGTGCCAGCAAATCTCAACAATGTCAGAATTGTATGTGAAAGCGATCACCAAATCATTTTGTATATTTTAACTCAAGCTGCCAAACATACAGATGCATAATTCAATGGATACTATTAGCAACATCTATTCATACTGCAACAATTCTTTAATACAACACTTGAAACAAATTATTTCTCGTTATTGAAAGATTACACACAAATGCATAATTCGACTTACTTAGATAAAGTACTTGAAACAGATTACACACAGATGCATAATTTGACTTACTTGAAACAGATTACACACAGATTCATAATTCAAGTCTCTCTAGTACCGCCTCCTACCTAGATAAACTCGACTTACTTCCCTTTATTGAAAGGTTTTCCCTAATTATTCAAATTAAGCTGTCAAGTATTCTTATTCTTATTATTATTGATAAATACTGTCAGGTATTATTTAAAACACTGAATTGAAATCTTTTTATCTACTCCTCTGTTTTTCCTTCTTTGAAGACTCAAACACAATATTAAAGCTACTTTATGTTCTATTAGCACTGATCTGCTACCTTATTATCTAATCTCTCTTCCTTTTTCCATTTTAAACAATTCTTTAAACACTTCTCGTAATTCTAATATGAAATCTATTCAAACTTCTCATAATTCTAATATGAAATCTATTCAAAGTTTGTTCTCATAACAGGAGTTTGACATTAGCACCACTCTATAACATGCATAGTAGTTTGCGATTCAAAACCCTACTATTCAGCCTAAACAGAAATTTCAAAACTCCACATCCACATTTCACAGGGTATTTCACGGACAAAATAACACAGACAAAGTTAAACTTACCCCTAAAATTCTTGCCTCTTCATTTACAAATGATCCACCTTTCCTTTTATGAGTTTCGAGATACATTTGTCCCTAACTAGGTTTTACTCTTATTGTCAAAAACTAAGAAAAAAAAGTACTAAACAAATTATAGTAAGACATTTAAATTAGAGAAAAAGTAAATATTTGTAAGTTGATATGCATACTATCTCATGTCATCTTCTTCCCAATGATTTTGAACCACCAATGTGTGGAATCTTTCGCTTGCTTCGAATTTCTTTATTTCTCTTGCAAAGCGCCTATCGAAAAAAATAATTACAACTTAGAAAGTTAATCTAATATTTAATTAAAATAACAGTAAAATTTAGTAAAAAAACAAAATCGTACAACTGTTGAGGGTCTTTTACGATAAGCAACATAACTAGCCCACTGATCTTTGTTTATACCCTTTGGCACATTACTTATCAATTCATTGGTACTTTTGGCTGGATCATCAAATTCGTCATACATCCTTAGTCTATGTGTCGCCCACTTCTTCCAAATGCTGGAAGTACAAAATCTATATGCAATGGCTTCAGTAGCGTAAAAAAAAATCGAGACTTCAAAGAGTAAAACAAAGTTAGTTTCTATACATGTATAAAAGTATGGCAGTAATGAATAAATATATTCATAATAAAATTAGAACCTTAAAATATTCTCAAAGCAGTCTTCTTTATACTTTTTAGGAACACATGCTTGCCCTGACCACTTGTCAAAACTAATAGGGAATAAATTGCAATCAGTTACCAACGTTCCACAATATCCTGCAAGCAACCCTTGCGCTGCTCCAATTGCTGCACCATATTCATCGAAGTCCACAATTATACGTTCCCCTGAAGGTAGGTAGTTGACATCGTTTACCTTCAGCTTTTACTCTTGATTTTCTTTTCTGAGTCTGTTATAAAAAAAAGTAAGTTACTCATTTATAAGAGAAAAATAATTAAAAATCTCATAATCAAGTTAAGTATATAAGCCGTTTACCAATTGTCTATACTCTTCAATGTGGTACAAATTCACATGTTGCGCTTGAATTAGTTGGTTGAGTTGGAGCTTGTACTTGTTGAACTTCATCAACTCGCGAGGAATTTGGTGCATCATGTGGTGGAGGTACTGATGTTGAAGGCTCAATAGAAGGTTGAGATGAACTTATTGGTGATGAAGAATGTCCATTAGTATCATGTGATGCAGGAGCTGATTTTAATGGATTTTTAAAACGTTTAATCTTTGGCATGGCTGCACAGTCATAAGAAAATAACTTGTTTTCTTAGTTGATAGCATCCAAAGACTATTTAGCAAAACAACAAGCAATTTGAATCATTAATCATAATAGTTAATCGAACAAAAATAGGTACAACAATAGTTAACAAAATTTACAGCACAAATAGGTACTATAATATCGCAATCTGAAAATGAATACAACAACATCAACAACAACATACCCAGTTTATTTCCACATAGTGGGGTCTGGGGAGGGTAGAGTGTACGTAGACCATACCACTACCTCAGGTGAAGTAGAGAGGTTGTTTCCGATAGACCCCCGACTTCGAGCAAGACAAAAGTAAGATAATACTACAACCACAAGATAAAAATAAGAACTATCTAACTGAATAAAAACTACAGAAAACCAATGAAATTTACCTATCATTCCTTAGAAAAACCAAAGGAAGGAAAGGTAAATTTAGCTAGAGTCTCATCTGATACTTGACTAGTATATGTACTATGCCAAAAGTGCATTGCTTGCAATCTACGATTTTTTAATATCATACACATACTTTGAGTATGTGAGCTGAGGTTGGTGAATTATGGCAGCCAAAGAAAATAATGGAAGCAACCTATAACTATTATTAAGGAACAGAGACTTAAAACCAACTTTTTAATCATTTTCTTCCATTATGACAATTTTAGATTACTGATATCTGATGAAGTCGTTGTGAGCTTGTGATGAAGTCTTCATATAATATCAAGAGTCCATGCAGTGCATCTGAAGGGGACTTAGTCTCTTTGTTGTTACACTGGCCTCCAAACATTTTGAAAGACACGACTTGCTTTTATTTTTTCAATACAAACCACAACTTTCCAATAATGTTGGCACCAAATCATACAACGAGAGTGATAGAACACAAATCAATTTTGAGAGTTGATTCTTCCTAAAAGAAGGAGCTTAAGGATAACTTTTGAAGAATTCCAACTAACTTTTCTTCTAAAGCTCCAAATGACATGGGAAAATCAAGTACAACTTTGAAGCAAATTTTAGTCTTAATCAAATCCAACAATTAGATACCAAATTAGTCTAAACAAATGCAACGCAAGCTTAGGAAAGTGTGGAGGCTAGCTATCAGGTTTAGCACAGACTGAGAAATACTGGATGGAAAACTTAAACACACCATTTCACTTCAAATCAAATGGAATAAACTAGAGGTACAGGGCTAATCATATACGGGAAGTCTTCATGTATACGTGTAAACACAACTAACTCGATTTTGATAGTATCAGGTTATTAACTAAAAGATAGTGTTTTTACCCATATTCGATAAAGTCCGTGACTAACATGATTAATATAAGCGCATAGCAACAGTTTTTACTTCGGAATTAACTCTAGGCAAGGACATATTTTGTATAGATAATGGAACCATGCTAACCAGCAAAAAAGAAATTACTTGAGAAGATATAAATCAGCCATTAGCCTTTTAAAAAAAAAGTGAACCTAAGCTAAAGAGAATCAACTTCGCTATCGGGTTTCGACCCTTGATTAAAGGCGCAAGATAGACTCATGATCACTCATTCAACTAGATCATGGGTACAAATAATATTACTTAAGCATAACAAAACAAAGGGAGACGGTAGTGTTCGCCAGCATTGTACCAAATGAAAGACAAAATTTTGAATTACAAAACTGCTAAATCACATAATTCCTGCAACACCACATACTCCTACAATAACAACTACCAGAACATTCATTTTGAAAACGTATTCAAGCATTCAATAGAAATAAACAAACAAACAAAAAACTTCACTCGATTCTACATCTTGAAACCTGCAATCTTCACCTTTGACACATAAATAAAAAAAGGCAAAGGACATGAAATTCTCACCTTTTTTGGAGCAACGAACTTAGGACGACGAGCTTTCAGTCGAACAAAATTCCACCCCCTCGAGCTGGTTCTAACCAATAGACTTTGAACGAGAACACCGAATTCCAATATTTCTACAACCAAATCGACTAAATTCTTGAAATACAGAAAACAACAAAGGCTCACCTACAAAGATTCATCACGATGGTTAGTTATAGCAGATTGTAAATATTTTTTCATAAAAATAAAGTCAACCTATGATTTCTTGAACCTCATTGGGACCTAATTCGAAGCCCTAATCCAACAATGGAGAGAAATTCATACACCAAAGGAGCTTACAATTTCATGATATTGAGTTGAGGAAAAATTGCCTCTTAGCCACAATGAAATGAGAAAACCTAGAAATTGAATCCAGAAGAGGTAGAAATACTAAAATGAAAAAAAGAGAGGGAGAATTTGCCGCGTTCTTTTTTGGTGCCAAAGATTAAAAAATAAGGCAATGAGATATTCTAAATTGGGGTTTTAAAAAACCCCGCAGTATAACCAAAAAATGCCACAAAATAAATTAAATTGCAGGGGTTTTACAAACCGCCATAACTTAATACTATTTGTGGGGGTTTCAAGCACCCTCACAATATAATCCCCGCAAAATTACTCTTTTTTTGTAGTGAATTTCTTCAAGGCATTTAATTAAACGTAAGACAGTATTAAAATATTTTTTTTATTTTAAAAATGAGTAAAATTCTTAAGAGCTAGGTATGTCTAAATTAAAAATAAGGGAAAGGACATTCACTGGCCATTTTGAAAATAAATGGCCAGCATTTGGTAAGTTTTCCACTTTGTGGCCAGTCGGCCAAAATAATACCTCGTAATAGCTATTGGGCTATTTTGGCTTTTTCCTGCATATACAGTTTTTATATCAAATTGATACAACGCTTATACCATATTGATACACTTTTTCAAAGGAGACGGAACCTATGCATGCATATACAATCCTTATACCAAATTAATGCAACGGTATACCAAATTGATACAACGTTTAATGTCATTTAATAACCTTTGGGCTTCTTGGGCACTTTCCTACATATACAATTTTTATACCAAATTGATACAATGTTATACCAAATTGATACACTTTTTCAAAAGTGACGGAACCTATGCATGCATACACAATCCCTATACTAAATTGATACAACAGTTATACCACATTGATATACTTTTTAAAAAGAGAGGGAACTCACACATACATATATAATCCCTATATCAAATTGATACAACATTTATACCATTTTGATACATTTTTTTTGTAAAAAAATATATAGTAGTGGAATAAAAAAATAGAAAAGCTGAATTCGTTTTTTATAAGAAAATGAACAACATTTTTTAAATGAAACAATAATTTAAAAAAAAAATAGAGAAGGAGACGAAGTCTACATTGAAATGACTAAAAATAGGAATTACTTTAGTGGCTAATTATAGGTAATTAGTTTTGGGTGACTATTATGGTGGAATTATTTTAGAATGAATTGTTATTTTTGTCTTTGCTCCTTAAAATACTACTTATTTTAAACTAAAAATTATAGAAATACACAACTTATGTTTCCAATATTATAAAAAATCCCAACTCACTAAACATATTACAAAAATCCCAACATATACACAGAATGTTATGTATATGTCGGCTATGTTATGTATATTAATAGAGAGAGAGAGTAAAATAATTAAAAAATAGAAGAGAGTGTAATTACTTGCAAAAGGGTTGGTATTTATGTTATTTATATTTTTAAAAATGAGGAGAATAGTATTTAGGTGTTTTGATAGAACACGTATCAAGCCCAATAAAAAAGTTCACATATATTTGGGTGGATGAATTATTATTCAAATGAATATCTATTTTTCACTATCTTTGTTCACTTTTATTTATTCATAATATTTTTTGCATTCTTTTTAATAGATAATAAATGAAACATATATTTTGTCATAACATTTATATTCATGATATGTATTAATTAGATTTGAAAAGTGATTTGGGGAATGAGTATTTAATGTTAGCAGTAAAATAAGAAAAAAAAATTGTCATTCTTTTATTATATATACTAACTAAAGTGAATTAATAAAATTAAAAATTTATTTTTAATAAATAAACAAGTAAAGTGAAATGAAAAATTAGTGTCTATAAAATTCGCAACTCCAATAGGTGAATATAAGATATCAAATGAGCAACATTACTTGACCAACATTATTGGAGTACTGAGTTGGCAGGTGTCAAAATCAGAGTTTTCAAGTATATGGAGCAGCTTGTAACAAGTGTTCCAATGTGCAAGGAAAGAGTTTTTACATTTTCTGTTGTGGAATAATGGAAGTTCTAATCTAACTAACTGCACCAACTGTCCTTTTATAGAGCATCATAACTGACCTTCTCTTTCTTCTAACTACCTCACGTGACTCTCACATGCTAATATCATTACAAATAACTAGCTCAACATTCCTCCTCAAGATGATGGTTGAAATACATTCAACACAACTAGCTTGGAGAGAAAAAGTTCATGTTGTCCAACTCCTAGACCTTTAGTTAATATATCTGCCAACTGCATGGAGGTACACAAATGTTGAGGATCTATAAAACCCGTTTTCACTTTGTCCCTGATAAAGTGACAATCTATCTCTATATGTTTGGTTCTTTCATGGAACATGGAATTTCCTGCTATCTGTATTGCTGCCTTGCTATCTGAATAAACCTTGATGGGAACTGTAACTTCAATTTTGAGTTCTTTCAACAAGCCGGCAAGTCACACTAGCTTTGAAACTACTATTGTCATGCTTCTGTATTCAGCTTCAGCTGAACTTCTACTTACAGTTTGTTGTTTCTTTGACTTCCAAGAGACTAATGAGTCTCCAAATTTAACAACATAATCAGTTACTGACCTTCTTGTATTAGAATAAGCTGCCCAGTCTAAGTCATAATAATTTGTCAGCTAAGGATCAGTTTCTTTTTTGAGCAGTACTCCCAAACCTGGTGCCTTCTTGATGTACTGATGTTCCGGTATCTTACGGAACAGTTAGCATCATTTTTTAGGAAAATTGTATGTTTTCAAGCAACCAAAATTTTATTTAATAAAGTTTTTAGTGTTTTCAGTAAAAGGAGATAACTACAGAAGAAAGATGGAAAAAGTCATAGAAAAGTGAGTTTGACGGTCAAAATGGTAGACTGTCAGTCTTGCGACGGACCACTAGGTAAACCGTCAAGGCGAACCAGAACATAGCATAGTAATGTCTTGAGTGACGGACTACATGGTGGACCGTCATCCATGTGATGGACCACCATATGGACCGTCAACCCGTATCCAGAAACCACCTTCAGAGGGACTTAGTGACGATCAACGTGGTGGACCGTCAGCCATGTGACGGATCACCAGATGGACCGTCAATGCTTATCCAGAAACCACCTTTTAGAGAGACTCAGTGATGATCAGTATGGTGGACCATCAGTCTTGCGATGGAACGCCAGTGTCACCGTCAGGTCTTATCCAGAAACTACGATTTGGAAGAAATGAGTGACAGACAAGATGGTGGACCGTCAACACTTTGACGGACCACCATATGGACCGTCAGCTGGGACGCGACTTTTCTGCTTTTAAATTTTAAATTCTTTTTTTTAGCTGGGAACATATAAATACCAAATTTTAAGGTTAAGAATGCATCTTTTATAAGTTTTTCTCATCTATTGAAACTCTGGTGAAGCTAGTACTTTGGGGATTCTAGAGATCTTGAAGAAATTTATCATTGAACATTGATTATTGAAGATTCAAGAACTGATTCTTGGGATTCTTTGTAAGTAAATTCTTAATCTATTTATGAATAATACAAGAATTATTTCTTCTTCGTCTATGGAGTATTGTGGCTAAAATCCCATAACTAGGGTTATGGGATCCTAAATGTGAAATACATCTATGGGTTGGGAATCAAATTGAGTTCCATAACTAAATGATATTGCATAAAACTTTCTTCAATTTTATCACTTTTCTTGGTTGCAAACTTGAAGAGTGAGCCCTAGAACATCACTTGTCTGAAAGGAAAGTGTTTGTTGGGAAAAGAAAGTGTTTACATGAATTCTAAGGTCTTTAACCATTAGAGTAATAGACAATGCCCTAACAGGATTAGCTTACATGAGAAATGAGTTAAAAGAACAATGCATCCTTTGAGTTTGAGAGAATTAGAGGATAATCTATCCACTTAGGTTGAGAAACTAAGGGATAAAGAATAGGACTCAACCTCTCTTGCAATTGAATTTGCTAAGTGGAACTCATAAATGATTCACAACCCGAATGGTGCCAGCATTTTGGTGACCATAACCCTGGTTTGTTTAATCTCATAAAGTTACGAATTACAAAGAGAATCATTAGTGGAATACTCTTGTTACAATTAATTATTTTATAAGTTAAACCCCCCTTTTTTTCTTAGGAACCTCTGATCAATAGTCCAATAACAATTACAACACTTAGTGAGCACAGTATTCCCTGTGGGATTCGACACCCAACCTAGTTGGGTTCTATATTTGACAGCGACCGCTTACGCTTTCTATTGAGAGTTATAATTTGGGTGTATCATGTACCTAACAATTCGAATAACTGTCTCCCACTGAGATTGTTTTGGGGGTTGCATAAATTAACTAAGGACTTGGACCCTAAAATAGATATCTGGCCTTGTGATGCTAAGATATAGCAATTTCCCCACCAGCCTTTGGTTACTAGTGATGCCTTTCAGTTCAGGATCAGAAGTAAATCCCATGTGTTGATCTAGTTCCAAACTAGTGAGTTTATGATTGAATTCAAGTGGTATACTGACAGGTTTGGCTCCACTAAGTCCTGTTTCTATAATAAGTTGAAGAGCATATTTTCTTTGATTGAGTAAAATCCCATTTTTGGATTGCAGAACTTCAAGTCCCAAGAAATACCTTAACTGTCCCAAATCTTTCATCTTGAAGTGTTGATGTAGGATGGACTTAGTCTCTTGAATCATTTGATGACTGGAACCAGTGATAAGAAGATCATCAACATATACAAGAATCTTAACCAGATCTCCTCCTTGCTTCTTGGTAAAAAGAGAATGATCATGTGAGCTCTGACTAAAACCTTTAAGCAACAAGGCATCGGTGAACTTGATGTTCCACTGTCTAGATGTTTTTTGTAACCCATAAAGGGATTTTTGTAATTTGTATACCTTATTATCATGTTTCTTGTGAAAACCAAGAGGTAGCTCCATGTAAACATCTTCATGCAGATCACCTTGTAAGAAAGCATTATTGACATTTATCTAACACAATTCCTAACCAGAAGATGCAGCTAAGCCGAGCACTGTCCTCACTGTGACCATTTTAGCCACAAGTGAAAAAGTTTCTTGATAATTCAGTCCTTCTCTCTAAGTATAACCTTTAACCACAAGCCTAGCCTTGAACCTATCCACCTATCCATTTGATTTATATTTTATTTTGTACACCCATTTAGAACTAATAGGTTTTGCACCTTTAGGAAAATCTACAATGGTCCATGTGTGATTATCTCATAGAGCCTGTATTTCTTCTTGCATAGCCAAAATCCATTTCTCATCTTATACTGCATCTTTGAATGATTAAGGCTCCAACAAGGCAGAAAAAGCAGTAAGATACCCTTGATATCTAGCCGATAAGTGATCATACCTCATATGGTTTGTAATACAGTGAGGATTTGGCTTAGCAGACACCACATAATCTTTGATCCAAATTGGAGGTTTGGTAGCTCTGGTAGTTTTCCTTGCCGCAGGAATAACTGTACATGGTACAATAGGAATGGGAATAACTTTATGTTCCACTTTTGGCACAGTTGTAATAGGTTGAGTTGTGGATGCATTATGTTCTGGAGACATTGCATCAATATTAACATAAGAAGACACATTATCTGTTGAGGCATCTGAGATGATCTCACCAACTGTATGATGTGGTGCTGAACCACTATGATCAACATCTAAGATTCCTACATCACACACAAAAGGTGAAAGTAGAGGTATAAGGGACTCATCATTAGTAAGAGACTTCCTTTTGAAAGGAAATATGTGTTCCTTGAATACCACATCCCTACTAATGAAGACATTCCTGGCATGCAAATTATAAAGTTTGTATCCTTTCTGAGTAGAAAGTATCCAATCAATACTGATTCTTTGGCTCTTGCATCAAACTTATCCTCTTTTGGTAGGACACTTGCAAAACACAAACAACCAAACACTTTCAAATGTGTTATAGTGGGCAGTTCTCCAAATAACTTCTCATAAGGAGATTTCCCATGTAACTAGGGTGTGGGAAACCTATTTATCAAATAGACTACTGTCAAAACACAATCACCCCAAAATCTACTTGGTATTTGTGACTGTAGTTTCAAAACTCTTCCCACTTCTAACAAGTGCCTATGTTTTTTTCAACCACACCATTTTATTGTGGTGTATATGGACAACTGCTCTGATGTATGATCCCATGATGTAACAATAAATCATTCTTATACACATTAAAGAATTCAGTCCTATTGTCAGTTCTCAGAATTTTTATTCCAACACCAAACTGATTACATACCATAGAGATGAAATGCTTAATAACAATACCGACATCTTTCTTAGAATGAAACAACATTACCCAAGTAAATCTACTGTAATCATCTACTATGGTTAGAAAATAATGTTTTCCATCATAGGTGGGGTGTTTATGAGGTCCCCAAACATCTAAGTGAATCAATTAAAATATGTGTGTAGATTTAGAACTACTAACTTGAAATCTTTGTCTATATTTCTTGGCTAAAGGACATATCATGAAATCATAATGTAATACCCCGTATTATTCTTAGCTCAGTTTAGCTCCTAGTTACATGTATAAGAGGCTTAAATCCTAAAAATTTCACTAAGTGTTGGAGACTTGGTCATTTTATGGCCTCTTAACTTTGAGGATTTTTAAATTGGTCTTTCTAACCTTGAGATGTTGGTTTTTGAGTTACTTCATGTTCAGGGGTGTAAGGATCATGTCTCAAAAAAGTTTCAAATTTTTTGGATGAGGATTGGGTCACGTTTAGATCACAATTCCAGAAACTCACCACGATAATATTGCGTTGCGGTGAGCCTTTAAATTGTTGTTCAGTTGCAAATTTAATTGCCTGAGGGGTAATTGTGTCTTTTCTCCTTAATCCAAGTCTTCATATTATGATATATATCACCAGTTAGGGCTTTATTTAACCTTCTTCTTCTTTAATTCTCCTTTCAAAGAAACCCTATTCATCTCCCAAAATCATCAATTCCATTACTTTCTCTCCGAGGAAACCAAGAATTCAAGCTCCCAAATTCAAGAACCTTCAAGGAGACATCAAGATTGGCATTTCTCTTCCAAGATTAAGGGTTTAAGGTATGTGTGATATTCATCCATGGGCCCTTTTCACCCATGGAGTCCAAGAATCCTTTTTTATTTTTTTTTTATTTTTAAATTATGAGTCTTACATGATTAAGTTGAATTATGTCCATGAATATCTTGCTAATTTGATTTCAAGCTATAATTTTAAATATTTTCACGTGGAATGAGCCATTACCTGTTTTAAATATTGCAATCTTCATATTGAACTCCCTAATTCATGGTTTTTAGTATTGTAACGATGTTATTATCACATGTTTTACTCATCCTTATGTTTAAGTTTATGTCACTCATGTGTTTGATGAATTTCCTAAGTTGGGTCTCGAATAATGATTCCCTATTATGGTTTTCAAATATTGTATATGTCCTTATTATTATTTCCATTAAGTGCTGGTGGGTTATGAATACCCGATACCTAGTTGTTTACACAATTTCAATATTTATTAGAATGATTTTCAATAAACCATGAGCATTGTTATTCAGTCAGTTATTATGATCAATTATTTGCTCAGTTAAACCTAGTTAACCTTAGTATTCGTGTTATTCAGCAGGAAGTAACACTTAGCACCGAGTGAACATAGGGATGATGTCTCCCCTGTCAGTTAGTGTAATACCCCATACGTTTCTAAGTCCAGCACATCCCATAGTACTTGCTTAATACGCGTAGAACCTGAAAAATAAGACTAAGTGCTGAGGGACTTAGTCACTTTTGACTCCTTTTAACTTTGAAGATTTTTAAGTTGACCTTTCAGACTTCGAGATGTTGGTTTTTGAGTTGATTCATGTTCAGGGGTGTAAGTAGCATATCTCGGGTAAGTTTTGGGTTTTTTAGATAAGGTTTGGACCACGTTTGAATTTTTTAGGCAGCAACTCACCGCGATTAGACCGCGCCGCGGTAAGTATAGCGGTGAAGGAGCCACCGCATCGCGGTGAAGGGCAAATCAGTAATTGTCAATTTCTAGTGACTCACCGTGATTGCACCACATCACGGTGAGTATAACGATGAAGGAATCACTGCCTCGCGGTGAAGCCTTAATCGATATTACAGTTCCGTATTTTAAATGCAGTAGGGTAGTTTCATTTCCCCCCTCACTTTAACACGAGATTTAGGTCCCAAAATAGCATCTTTGCCTCATAATTCATACTTTACCCAAAATTAAAAGCAATTTCTCTCAAGAACAAACCCTAGCCCCTTCAACATTCAAGTTTAATTCTAAAGAAATCTACCAAGAACCTTCACAAATTCTTCAATTAAGATGTGTTAGATGTTGATTCATGGACCCTTTTAATCCATGGAGTTCAAGAATCCAATTTTTAAGTTCAATTTTGATATTAATACGTATTTATGAATCTTATCCATGAACTTCCATGAATTTTGACTTTATGCCATGTTTACATGTGTTTTTCGTTGGAGTTAGTTCTTGACATGTTGAAGAATGAAAAATTGCATGTTGAAATTCCTAACCCATGATTTTAGTGAAAAAGTTATGTTACTATCCTATGTATTAAACTAATTTCATGCTTTAACTCACGACCCCCATGTGTTTGATGAAATGCTTCATAGATGAATTTTGAACAATGACTATTTATGAAGTTCTCTAAGTTGTATTATGGTTTCAAATGCTCTCATGTGATCTTATTGAAATTACTATCAAGTCCTAGGGGTTATGAATACCCCAAAACTTAGTTGTTTACTTAGTTTAAATACTTTCAGAAGGGTTCAGAATATATTAGAGTATTATCAGTTCAGGCAGTGCATCATGTCAGTCAGCTTAGTCCAGTCCAGTAATTAGAGTTAATTTAGTTGGGAGTAGAATTTAGCACCGAGCGAACCTAGGGATGGGGTATCACCTGCAAGTTGAGGGTGTGAACTTTAGTAGCAGTCCCTGCGCTTTAGAACTATGTAGCGAATGTATGTTGAGACGTTAACCTGCCAGTTGAGGGTTGACACGTATTTTATTAGGGCCCTTCCAGTTGAGGGTGACCCTTAGTCCTTTGGGACAACACTTTAGTGGATCCACACAGCCAGTATTAGTACTCGTGGCACGTTACTGACACCCTTCCAATTGGGATTACAGGTTGGACCCCAATTTACCTTATTGGGGCATATCGATTAGATAATAGCTCCCACAGTCTCAGTTTAGTGTTCAGTTTTCAAACTTGATTGACCATGGCATACATTTATTAGTTGTTTAGCATCACTATTTTAGTATTTCAGTTTACAGACTATTCATGTATTATGTCATATGCCATATGCTTGGTCATGCATTCTTAGATTTTACAATATTTCTTGCATACTAAACATCAGTTATCTCATGCTACGTGTTCAGCCAGTATCATTCATGCATATGAACCATGCATGTCCACCTAACCTCATTTAGCATACCAGTACATTCAAAATACTTACAGCATGCTCGTTTCTTTCTCTATGATCTCTCATATCATAGGTTCGGATGCTTAGGTTCATGACCGCACCTAGACCTGCCCAGTGCATCCGCAGTAGTAGCAGTGGTGACTCCTCATGTTTCGAGGACCATTTGTGTTTATTTCAGTTCACTTTAGTAGTCAGTCGAAGTTAGTTGGGGACTTGTCCCATCAACTCCACAGTTAGTCGGTTAAAGGCTTTCAGATACTTTCAGTCAATTATTCAGTTATCAGTTGTTATTGATAGTCTTATAATATTATTTTTAGATGGATGTTTTCAGTATTTCGATTCAGTATTGTTTTCGTATTTAAAACCTTATGGTATTTTTGGTTAAACTTCACACATGTTCTCTATTATTTTATTTAGTGCTCAAAGCAGGTACCTGCATGGGTTAGCTTGTCGTCCCTCGGGGATGTAGGCACCATATGGAGTCCAGGGTATACTCTCAGGGCATTACAAACTTGGTATCAGAGCCTATGGTTTTAAAGTATCCTAGGAAGTTTGAAAGCCGTGTTGAGTAGAGTCTTATGCATGGCTGTGAAGTGCGCCACACTTATGGGAAATAAGCTATAAGACGTTTTAGGAAAAGTTTTCCTTCTTTCTGTGTTCATGTCGTGCGATTGAGCATGAGCTCAATTTAAACTCCCTTTCTATAACGCCCCAAATTTGATAACCATAACGCTACATGGTGCTCATGACCCCGAAGGAGCACAAGCTAACCCATGACTGATATCTGTACCTGTATACTGCATAAAATACTGAATAATACAAAAACATGAACTGAAAGGCCGTAAGGTTCAAAACTAAACATAATCTGAATAATATAACATCTGTGTGGGGTAATAGAATACCCAAAATAAAACTGAACATACTGAAGTCTGAAACATGATAGTATAGAAAGCCTCTAACTGATTGAATTGTCTGAGTAAGGAGTTGATGGGACATGTCCCCAACTAAATCCAACTAATAAACTGATTAATGAGATTATAGGGAAATAATCATGTCCTTGAAAGATGAGAACTTACTTCTACCTCTGTCTGCGGATATCTGGAATCTACTATTGCTCAGGAGCTCGTGTCTCTGAACCTATGGTATAAGACACTATAGCACAAATGCGTCAGTACTTTGAATGTACTGGTATACATGCGAGGTAGGCTGAATGCATGGGGTTCATACGCATGAACAATAATAATAAGTGACTAACTATCATGAGCTTGAGAATACATGCATGAGACATAACAACTGACACTAATACTGTGATAACATGATTACTGAATCTGAATATAACTAATAACATGAATGACTGTATCTGACAGTCCTGAATCTGATGGAACTATCTGGGTTCCATATTATGTCTGAGTTGAATGTATCTGACAGTCCTGAATTCTGAAGAACTATCTGAGTTCTTTTACTGAGATTGATATTGAGATTGTGGGAGGTAGTCATCTAACCAACATGTCCCAATTGATACATTATAGCTGAATTAGGGTCCAATCTATGCCCTGATTAGAAGGGTGTCAATACCGCGCCACTGGTAAGGACAACATGTGAGTGACCCTAATATAACAGTTACCTCTAGTGAGAACGGTGGGAACCCTCATATAGAAGGATAAGCCATCTCATCTAACCTCATATAGCAGGGTATGATGTCTAAACCTATGCTGGCTACATAGTTCTGGAACACAAAGATTGGTTCTAAGAATCACACCCTCATATAACAGGTGAGTTCCCATCCTTGGGTTCACTTGGTGCTAATTTCTACTCCCATCTGAATAGACACTGAACATAATTTACTGAACTGAACATGTACTGAGTTACTAAATTTTCATTGACTGACGAAATATTACTGATATCTGACAACTGACTGAGGTCATGAGATCATGGAGATTTCCTGAGTCATAAGACTGTTTGAAGTCTAAGGATTCATAGCTTGACTAAGAGTATCATGAAAACATGACATGGCTCTAGGCACACAGCTAATGTTTCGGGTACGAGTACCCCCAGGACTCGATGGAAGGAAACTGACCAAGCATAACTTACTTGAACATATAACTAACATCATAATCCATAAAATATTTATAGAGGCATTTCATCAAAACATGTGATAGGCATAACTTGTACATACATGGGGATTTCATGGTATTATGCTAGTTAGGAACTTTTCCTTCATCTAGGCATTTAATCAAACACATGATAGGCATAATATATGTAGACACCATTATTCAACAATTATACATCATGATTCAACATCTAATTTCATCATTCAAGGGTTTAGTCACAGGTTCACATAAATATACATCTATACAAATCAATTTCATATAACATTAATCACCCAACATGGATTTGAATTAAATTGATCATTCTCAACATAAAAAAAATAAACCCAACATAAAGTTCACAAAGAAAATCTAAAATCTTGACTTTAGAAAAAAAATTCTTGGGATTCATGGACGAAAGGAGTCCATGAATGAACACTATGCATACCTTAGTTCGTGATTTTGTGAAGATTGACGGAGAAAATTTCTTGGAATTGGATCTTTTATGAAAACCCTAGCTTGTTCTTGAGAGGCTTTTAAGAGAAGAGAGTGTATTTTGGGTGAAAAATGGTTGAATCACGTGTTAAAGTGCTTAAATAGGGGTGAGAAGTTGACCCCTTTAACCCTGGATGCACATTTAATTTCAGTAAAATTTTCCCGAACTGAACCCCTGGAGCGATGCAGCGCTATCGTGCCGTGTCAATGGAATTTAAAAATTGAAAAACTGAGGGATGGCGCGATGCGGAGCCATCGCATTGTCCCTTCTTTTGCGACCTGGAACTTTGGTGTGATGCGGAAGAAATCGCGCTGAGACTCTGGAAAAGGATAATTCTGAATTTGGGCCCTGGCGCGATGCTCCATAATCGCAGACCCCTACTGGAATTTTACAAATGCCATTTCCCCTTGTGGTGTGGCGCGTCACTGACTAATATGGTACTATTTTACGATGAGAACTTGAAATAGTCATAACTTCTGACCCGATTATCAGATTTGGGCGAATCTTATGGCGATGAAAAACTTATTGAATTTTCCACATGACAAAAAGTGAAAGTCTTAAAAATTCCTCATGGAATAACCATCATTCAATTTAGAAGCTAATACTAGACATTCTGGAGATGAAATTAGCTAAGAAAAAGTACATGGTATTACACTTTCTAATCCACTTTCCTTTCTATTTACAAAAATACCTCTCAAAAAGATTAATGGAAGGAGAACTAGGAATCAACCCACACCTCCACCTGTTCAAAAAGATCCCTTGAATGAGTTGTTTCTCATGCTAAATTCAGAGCAGTATTCACTACCTTAGCTCACTCAGTAGCAGTCCAGAATAATCAGCCAACTACCGTTCCAGCCGTTCTGGTGGCTAATACTCCCGCAGCTAGTATTTGGGACTTCACCCGAATGAAGCCTCCTCTATTTTCAGGATCTAAGTCTGATGAGGATCCGCAGGAATTCCTCGACATAGTTCAGAAGGTAAATGATATTATGGGTATGACTTTAAGTGAGGTTGCAAAGGTTGGTGCTTATCAGTTGTAGGATGTTGCTTACACCTAGTATAAGCAGTGAAAGGAAGATAGAGGGCCAGATATAGGACCAGTTGAATGGGAAGTATTTGCTACCACTTTTCTAGATAGGTTATTTCCCTTGGAGTTAAGAAAATCTAAGGTGTAGGATTTTATTAATACGAGGCAGGGAAACATAAGTGTGAAAGAGTTTTCTCTTAAGTTTACTCAGCTAGCTAGGTATGCTCTTAATGTTGTGTCTGATGACAGGTCTAGGATGAGTAAGTTTGGCTCTGGTGTAACTGATAGCGGGGTCAAGGAGTGTAGGACCGCTATGTTGATTAAGGAGATGAACTTGTCTAGGTTGATGGTGCATGCTCAATAGATTAAGAAAGAAAGTGCAAGGAAAGAGAGAGGGAGAATAAGAAAGACAGAATGGGTAGCTTCAGTTTTGCTCAACTGAGGTTGAAGGGTGGTAACTGTCCTCAATTTCATCAGAAATCTTCAGCCCCAGTTTATCTTCAGCTAGTGTGCCAGTGCTGAATCCCAAAAATAATAATCGGGATAGGGCGCCAGGCCTTAAACCCCAGGAAAGTGTGAATAGTCGTCGCACAAATCCTCTTTATAAAAAATATGGTAGAATCCATCAGGGTGTGTGTAGAGCTGACAGTGATGTATGCTTTGGGTGTGGCAAGCCAGGCCACAGGATCAGGGATTGCCTACAGAGTGGTCAACAGGGTCAGTCCCGTCGTCCCCCAGTTCTATCCGGTCGTGTGACTCAGCAGGGTGCCGCTTCCAATGACACCAGTAGGCAGCACCCAAATAGGATTTATGCACTTAAGTCC
The DNA here is from genome assembly GCA_030864215.1 of Capsicum pubescens. Lineage (NCBI taxonomy): Eukaryota > Viridiplantae > Streptophyta > Magnoliopsida > Solanales > Solanaceae > Capsicum > Capsicum pubescens. The sequence continues at coordinate 76,863,534 of CM061543.1, read as the reverse complement.
CGACAGGATCAGGAAAGTTCTCTTGATATGGTTACTGGTTTGTTATAGGTCTTTCATTTACATGTTTATGCTTTATTAGACCCCAGAGCTTCTCTTTCTTTTGTAACTCCTTACATAGCTATTAATTTCGGTGTTAGTCCTGAGACTTTAGCAGAACCCTTCTCAGTGTCCACTCCAGTAGGTGTTTCTATTATATCCAGATAGGTATATAGGAACTGTCCGATCATAATATCCCAGAGAGTCACTTCAGTAGATCTCGTACAGTTAGAGATGACTAATTTTGATATCATTCTCGGCATAGATTATCTCCACTCATGCTATGACTCAGTTGATTGTAGAAACAAAGTTGTTCATTTTCAGTTTCTGAATGAACTAGTCCTTGAATGGAAGAGTAGTACTTCAACATTTAGGGGTCAGCTTGTTTCATACCTTAGAGCGAGAAAAATGATAGCTAAGGGGTGTGTCTACCATCCTGTTTGAGTTAAGGACTCCAATTCTGAGACTCCTAGTCTTGAGTCAGTTTCAATAGTGAGGGAATTCCCAGATGTGTTTCCTGAAGATCTTCCTGGAGTTTCTCCCGTAAATTAAATTGACTTCGGAATAAACTTTATTTCGGATACCCAGCCTATCTCTTTTCCGCCATACAGAATGGCTCCAGAAGAACTCAAAGAGTTGAAAGAGCAATTAAGAGACCTTCTAGATAAGGGGTTCATTAGTACCAGTATTTCCCCATGGGGCGCTCCAGTCCTTTTCGTGCCTAAGAAAGATGGTTCTCTCAAAATGGGCATCGATTACCGTTAGCTAAACAAAGTCACTATTATGAATAAATACCCACTCCCCTGAATTGATGACTTGTTCTATCAACTTTAGGGTGCCAGTTATTTCTCTAAGATAGACCTCAAATCCGACTACCATTAGCTCAGAGTCAAAGAATGTGACATTTCAAAAATATCTTTCAGAACTCGGTATGGTCACTTCAAATTTCTAGTCATATAATTTGGTCTTACCAATTCCCCTGCAGCTTTCATGGACTTGATGAACCGAGTGTTCAAATAGTTCTTAGACATGTTCGTCATAGTATTCATAGATGATATCCTTGTCTATTCCCGTAATGAAAATGATCATGTAGACCATCTTAGAATCGTATTGCAGACTCTTAGAGCCCATCAGTTGTTTGCAAAATTTAGTAAGTGTGAGTTTTGGCTAAGATCAGTAGCTTTTCTTGGACATATTTTTTTCGGTGATAGCATTGGAGTTGACCCTCAAAAGACCAAAGTAGTGAGAAACTGACCTAAACCTATTTCTCCATCAGATATTAGGAGTTTGTTGGGTTTGGCTGGCTATTATAGACGGTTTATTAAAGTGTTTTCATCTATTGCATCCCCCATGTACAGATTGACTCAAAAGAAAGTTAAGTTTCTGTGGTTAGATTCTTGTGAGAAGAGTTTTCAGGAGTTAAAGACTCGACTCACCTCAACCCTGGTTTTGACAATGCCCGATGGTTCAGATAGGTTTGTTGTTTATTGTGATGCTTTCAGAGTTAGTTTGGGTTGTGTTTTAATGTAGATAGGTAAGGTCATAGTTTACGCCTCTAAATAGCTTAAACCTCATGAAAAGAATTATCCTACTCATGATCTTGAGTTATCACCTGTTGTGTTTGCCTTGAAAATTTGGAGGTATTATCTCTATGAAGTGCATGTTGATGTGTTCACAGACCACAAGAGTTTGCAGTATGTGTTTTCACAGAGAGAGTTAAATCATCATCAGAGAAGGTGGCTAGAATTATTGAAGGATTATGATATGAGTGTTTTGTATCATCTGGGCAAGGTCAATGTAGTGGCAGATGCTCTTAGTATATTGTCTATAGGTAGTGTGGTTCATGTTGAGAATGATAAAAAGTAGTTGGTTCAGGAGGTTCATCGGTTAGATAGATTAGGGGTTCATTTGGTTGACTTAGCCGAGGGTAGTGTTTGGGTCAGAGTAGTTGGGAATCTTCTTCGGTTGCCGAAGTGAAGGAAAAACAAGATAGGGACCCCAGTCTAGTAAAGTTGAAGAAGTCAGTCAGAGATTAGAAAGTAGAGGTTTTCTCCCAAGGGGGAGATGGTATGTTGTATTTCCAGAGTAGACTGTGTGTGCCGTGTGTAGATGGGTTGAGATAGTAAATTCTTGCAGAAGCACATGATGCGTGTTACTCTATTCATCCAGGGGCCACTAGGATGTCCTGTGATTTGTGGGAGATTTATTGGTGGAGCGGTATAAATAGGAATATTGCAGAGTTTTTAGCCAAGTGCCCTATTTGTCAGCAGGTTAAGATTGAGCATCAGAAGCCTAGTGGCACTATGCAGGAGTTTAGTATTCCTACTTAGAAGTGGGAAGAGGTGAACACGGGTTTTATGATGAATTTGCCTCGTACTCGTCGTCAACATGATCCGATTTGGGTTATTATGGACAGGATGACCAAATCAACCCATTTTTTGCCAGCCCATACTTCTTTTTCAGCTGAGGAATATGCCAAGATCTATATTAGAGAGTTGGTTAGATTGCATGGAGTACCGTTGTCCATTATTTTAGATAGGGTTACTCAGTTCACCTCTTATTTTTGGAAGGCTTTTCAGAAGGGTCTAGGTAACCAAGTTCGTCTCAGTACAACCTTTCACCCTCAGATAGATGGTCAGGCAGAGAGGACCATTCAAACCTTAGAGGACATGTTGAGAGTTTGTTTTATCGACTTTAAGGGTAGTTGGGATGATCACTTGCCATTGTTTGAGTTCGCTTACAACAACAGCTACCATTCCAGTATCCAGATGACTCTATTTGAGGTTCTATATGGGAGAAGATATAGATCTCTTATTGGTTGGTTTGAGGTAGGTGAGACTGCATTGATAGGACCAGATTTAGTATTTGATGCATTGGAGAAGGTTCAGTTGATCAGGAGAAGGCTTAGGACAGCCAGAGCCGACAAAATTTTTATGCAGATGTGAGGAGAATGGATCTTGAATTTTAGATAGGTGATTTTGTATATTTGAAAATCTCTCCCATGAAGAGAGTGAAGAGATTTGAAAAAAAGGAGAAGCTCAGTCCCCTATATGTAGGCCCTTTTAGGATCTTGAGTCATTTTAGAAAAGTAGCGTATGAGCTTGAGTTGCCTGCAAATTTGGCATCAGTACATCCAGTGTTCCATGTATCTTTATTAAAGAAGTGTATTGGTGATCTAGTGGTCGTTGTTCCTTTAGAACGCTTAGATATTCAGAATGACCTTTCTTACGAGGAACTCTCAGTTGAAATCTTAGATTTCCAGATTCGCAGACTAAGGAACAAAAAAGTTCCCCTGGTCAACGTTCTTTGGAGGAATCAGTTCATTGAGGGATCTACTTGGGAAGAAGAAGCAGACATGCGTACCAAGTACCCTCACCTTTTCTCCACAAACTCAGACTCAGCTCAAGGTAACAGTTTTCTTAAGAGTGCCTTTTTTTATTCTCAGTTCTAACCATAAAATCATGTTCATGTTATTGTATGCATTCACAAATCAGTCCAGTCAGTCACCATGTTCAGACTCAGTCATATAATCACGTTTTTAGTTATACATAATCAGCATGTAACCTCAGTTCCTCAGTATCCTCAGCTTAATTAGTCTCATTCGAGGATGAATATTCTCAAGGGGGAGCTATTGTAATACCCCGTACGTTTCTAAGTCCAGCTCAACCCCTAGTACTTGCTTAAGACACTTAGAACCTAAAAAATAAGACTAAGTATTGAGGGACTTAGTCACTTTTGACTCCCTTTAACTTCGAGGATTTTTAAGTTGACCTTTCGGGCTCTGATACGAATGTTTTTGAGTTGATTCATGTTTAGGGGTGTAAGTAGAATGTCTTGGGTAAGTTTTGGGTTTTTTGGATAATGTTTGGGCCACGTTTGAATTTTCTAGACAACAGATCACCGCGATTAGACTGCATCGCAGTGAGTATAGCGGTAAAGGAGCCACCACATCGTGGTGAAGAGCAAATCAACAATGGTCAATTTCCAGTGACTCATCGTGATTACACCGCGTTGCGGTGAGTATAGCGAAGAGGGCATCATCGCATCGCGGTGGAACCTTAATCGATATTCCAGTATCAGATTTTAAATATAGAAGGGTAGTTTCGTCTTTTCCCTTTCACTTTAACACGGGATTTAGGTCCCAAAACAAAATCTTTGCCTCATAATTCATATTTCACCCAAAAATAAAAGCAATTATTCTCAAGAACAAACCCTAGCCCTTTCAACATTCAAGTTCAATTCTCAAGAAATCCACCAAGAACCTTTACAAATTCTTCAATTAAGGATTGTTAGATGTTGATTCATGGATCCTTTTTATCCATAGAGTTCAAGAACCCAATTTTTAAGTTCAATTATGATATTAACACGTATTTATGAATCTTATCCATGAACTTCCATAAATTTTGACTTTAGGCCATGTTTACATGTGTTTTTTGTTGGAGTTAGTTCTTGACATGTTGAACAATGAAAAATTACAGGTTGAAATCCTTAACCCATGATTTTAGTGAAAAAGTTATGTTACTATCCTATGTATTAAACTAATTTCATGCTTTAACTCACGACCCCCATGTGTTTGATGAAATGCCTCACAGATAAATTTTGAACAATGAATATATATGAAGTTCTCCAAGTTGCACTATGGTTTCAAACGCTCTCATGTGATCCTATTGATATTACTATCGAGTCCTAGGAGTTATGAATACAAAAAAAACTTAGATGTTTACTTAGTTTAAATACTTTCAGAAGGGTTTTGAATATATTAGATTATTATCAGTTCAGTCAACGTATTATGTTAGTAAGCTCAGTTCAGTGTAGTAATTAGAGTTAATTCAGTTGGGAGCAGGATTTAGCACTGAGCGAACCTAGGAATGGGGGCTCATCTTCCAGTTGAGGGTGTGACCTTTAGTAGCAGTCCCTGCATTCCAGAACTATGTAGCTAGCGTAGGTTGAGATGTTAACCTGCCAGTTGAGGGTTGACACAAATATCATTAGGGCCCTGCCAGTTGAGGGTGACCTTAGTCCTTCGAGACAACACTTTAGTGGATCCACATGGCCAGTATTACTACCCGTGTCATGGTACTGGCACCTTTCTAACTGGGATTACAGGTTGGACCCTAATTTTACCTTATTAGGGTATGTCGGTTAGATGATAGCTTTAAGAATTTCAGTCCAGTGCTCAGTTCAGAGTTCAGTTTTCAGACTTGCTTAACCATGGCATACAGTTATTAGTTGTTTAGCATCAGTATTTCAGTATTTCAGTTTACAGACTATTCTAGTATCATGTCATATGATTGGTCATGCATTCTCAGATTTTATACTATTTCTCACATACTATACATCAGTTATCTCATGCTATGTGTTCAGTCAGTATCATTCATGCATATGAACTATGTACGTTAGCCTAATCTCATTTAGCATACCAGTACATTCAAAGTACTGACCGTATACTCATTTCTTGCGCTATGATGTCTCATATCATAGGTTCAAATGCTCAGGTTCCTGACCGCACCTATACCTACCCAACATATCCGCAGTAGTAGCAGTGGTGAGTTCTCATGTTCCGAGGATCATTTGTGTTTATTTAGGTTCATTTTAGTAGTCAGTCAGAGTTAGTTGGGGACTTGTCCCATCAACTCCACAATCAGTCAGTTAGAGGCTTTCGGACACTTTCAGTCAGTTATTCAGTTATCAGTTGTTATTGACAGTCTTACAGTACTGTTTTCAGACAAATATTTTCAGTATTTTGATTCAATATTATTTTCATATTTAAAACCTTATGGCATTTTTTGGTTAAACTCCACACATGTTCTCTGTTGTTTTATTTAGTGCTCACAACAGGTACCAACACGGGTTAGCTTATGGTCCTTCGGAGCTGTAGTCATCATGTTGTATCCAGGGTGTACTCTCGGGGCATTACAGTTAGGCATGAGGCACTAGTAGAAGTCCTTAAGTTCCAGACCTACGACCCCATCATAGATTTTGAGGGGTCCCCCGTCTGTTAGACATGACACCCTTGTCCTTCGGGACATCGGCTTAGCTTTGTGGAATCCACATCGTCAGTCAGTGCTTGTACCCTTGGCAAGGTACCGTCACCCTTCCAACTGGGTTACCGATTAGACCCTGATATTAGATTGGGGCATATCGATTATAGCTAGCTCCCAAAGTCTCAGTATAGTTTCAGTTCTAGTTTGCTTGTCCAAAGCATATAGACTCTAAGTTATTCAGTTATCAGATCTCAATATTTTGATTTAGAGCTTATTTTAGAAATGTACATATATATATATGCTTGGTCTTGCATTCTCATATACTACAATTTTATGCATTTATGTTCAGTAGATTTTGTAGAGTTAGAAATAATTGATTTTGATGTCATTCTCAACATGGATTGGCTCCACTCTTGCTATGCTTCAGTTGACTGTAGAAATAGGGTCGTTTAGTTTCAGTTTCCTAATAAAACAGTCATTCAATGGAGGGGTAGTACTTCTGCGCTTAGGGGTTGAATTGTGTCATATCTTAGAGCAAGAAAGATGATATCTAAGGGGTATGTTTACCATCTTGTTTGAGTCAAAGACTCTAGTTCTAAGACCCTCAACCTCGATTCAGTTTCAATAGTAAGGGAGTTTCCAGATGTGTTCCCTGAAGTACTCTGTGGAGTCCTTCCCGAAAGGGAAATTGACTTCAGAATAGATCTACTTCTAGATACCCAACCTATATGTATTCCACCCTATAAATTGCTCCAGCTGATCTTAGGAAGTTGAAAGAACAGTGGAAAAATCTCCTAGATAAGGGATTTATCAGGACTAGTATTTACTCATAGGGCCCTCCAGTCCTTTTTGTGCGTAAGAAAGATGGTTCTCTTAGAATGTGTATAGATTACCATTAGTTGAACAATATTACATTCAATAATAAGTATCTGCTCCCCAGGATTGATGTCTTGTTCAACCAAATTCAGGGTTCCAGTTACTTCTCTAAAATAGACCTCAGATCCGGCTATCATCAGCTTAGAGTCAGAGAATGTGACATTCCGAAGACAACCTTCAAAACTTGGTATGGTCACTTCGAATTCCTAGTTATGTCTTTTGGACTAACGAATTCCCCATTAGCTTTCATGGACTTAATGAACAGGGTGTTCAAGCAGTACTTGGACATATTCATCATAGTCTTTATTGATGATATTCTTGTCTATTCCCGTAGTGAAAGTGATCATGCAACCTATCTTTGAATTGTATTGCAGACCTTTAGAGGTCATTAGTTGTTTGCCAAATTCAGTAAGTGCAAGTTTTAGCTAAGATCAGTAGCTTTTCTTGTCCATATTATTTTTGGTGATGGCATTAGAGTTGACCCTCAAAAGACCGAAGTAGTGAGAAACTGGACTAGACCTATCTCTCCGTCAGATATTAAAAGTTTCTTGGGTTTAGATGGCTATTACAGATGATTTGTTGAAGGGTTTTTGTCTATTGCATTCTTCATGTCTCGATTGACTCAGAAGAAAGTCAAGTTTTAGTGGTCAGATTCTTGTGAAAAGAGTTTTCAGGAGTTGAAGACTCGACTCACCTTAACTCAGTTTTGACTTTGCCAGATGGTTCAGAGGGAATTATTGTTTACTGTGATGCTTCCAGAATTGGTCTTGGTTGTGTTTTGACAGAGTGGTAAGGTATTACCCTACCCATGATCTGGAGTTGGCAACTGTTGTGTTTGCCTTGAATTTGTAGGTATTATCTTTATGGGGTTCATGTTGATGTGTTATCGTATCACAAAAGTTTGCAGTATATTCTCGCAGAAAGATTTAAATCTTCACCGGAGAAAGTGGTTAGAGTTGTTAAAAAATTATGATATGAGTGTGTTGTATCATTTGGGCAGGGCCAATATAGTGGTATACGCCCTTAGTAGATTGTCTATGGGTAGTGTTGCTCATATTGAGAATGATAAGAACAAGTTAGTTTAAGAGGTTTATCAACTTGCTAGATTAGGTATTCGGTTGGTTAATTCAGCTGAGGTAGTATATGGGTTCTGAATAATTCGGAATCTTCTTTGGTTGCCGAAGTGAAGAAGAACCAAGATAGGGATCCTAGTCTGGATAAGTTGAAGAAATCAGTTAGAGATCAGAAGATGGAGGTTTTCTCCCAAGGGGGAGATGGCGTGTTGTGATATCAGAGAAGGTTGTGTGTGTCGTGTGTTGACAGTTTGAGATAACAGATTTTGGTAGAAGCGCATGGAGAGCGTTACTCTATACTCCTAGGAGCCACTAAGATGTATCGTGATTTATAGGAAATCTATTGGTGTAGTGGTATGAGAGGGATATTACAAAGTTTGTAACTAAATATGCTAATTTTCAACAGGTTAAGGTTGAGAACCAGAGGCCTAGTGGAACATTGCAAGAGTTTACCATCCCCACTTAGAAGTGGGAAGAGGTGAACATGGATTTTGTGATGGGTTTGCCTCGTACGGGCCGTCAGCATAATTCAATTTGGGTTGTTGTAGACAGAATGACCAAATCAACTCATTTCTTGCCAGTTCATACTTATTCAGCTAAGGACTACGCCAAGCTATATATTAGAGAGTAGGTTAGGTTGCATGGAGTCCCGTTGTCTATGATTTTAGATAGAGGTACTCAGTTTACCTCTCACTTTTAGATGGATTTTCAAAAGGGTCTTGGTACCCAAGTTCATCTCAGTATAGTTTTTCATCTTCAGACAGATGGTTAGGCAGAGAGGACCATTCATACCCTAGAGGATATGTTAAGGGAATGTGTGCTTGATTTCAAGGGTAGTTGGGATGATCACTTTGCTTTGTTCAAGTTTACTTATAATAACAGTTATCACTCAAGTATTCAGATGGCTCCATTTGAGGCTCTCTATGGAAGGAGATTTAGATCTCCTATTGGTTGGTTTGAGGTAGGTGAGGCTGCTTTGATAGGTCCATATTCGGTGTTTGATGCAGTGGAAAAAGTTTAGTTTATCAGGGAGAGGCTTAAGATAGCCCAGAGACGTCAGAAATCCTATGCAGATGTGAGGAGAAGAAACCTTGAGTTTGATGTTGGTGATTTGGTATATCTGAAAATTTTTCCCATGAAGAGAGTGAAGAGATTTGGCAAAAAGGGGAAGCTCAGTCCTCGATATGTTGGCTCTTACAGAATTTTGAGTCATTTTAGAAAGGTATCTTATGAGCTTGAGTTGCCTACAGATTTGTCATTAGTGTATCTAGTGTTTCATAGTTCTTTATTAAAGAAGTGTATTGGTGATCCAGCTGTCGTAGTTACTTTAGAAAGCATAGATGTTCAAGATAGACTTTCTTACAAAGAAATCCCAGTCGAAATCCTTGATCATCAAATTCGTAGACTAAGGAATAAAGAAGTTCCCTTGGTTAAAGTTCTTTAGCGAAATCAGTTTGTTGAGGGAGCCACTTAGGAAACAGAAACAGATATGCGTACTAAGTACCCATATCTTTTCTCCGCAAACTCAGACTCGTCTTAAGGTAACAGTCTTTCTTAGATTGTCTCTTTTCCATTCTCAGTTCCATCTATATAATCATTCTCATGTCATTGTATGCATTTATGAAATCAGTTCAGTTCATGTATCATGTTTCAGACTCAACTATGTAATTATGTTTTTAGTTATGGATGTTCAGTATGTGATCTCAGTTGCCTTAGTTTAAAACTCTCAACCTAATTAGTCTCATTCGAGGACGAATGTTCCCAAGGAGGAAAATTTCACTAAGTGTTAAGGACTTAGTCATTTTTAAGGCCTCTTAACTTTGAGGATGTTTAAATTGGTCTTCCCAACCCCGATGAATTGCCTAAGTTGGGTCTCAAATAATGATTCTCTATTATGTGTTTTAAAGCTTGTATATGTCCTTACTGTTATATCCATTTAGTGCTGGTGGGTTATGAACACCCAATACCTAGTTGTTTATATAATTTCAGTATCTTCAGAATGATTTCAGATAAGCCATGAGCATTGTTATTCAGTCAGTTATTATGATCAGTTATTTGTTTAGTTAAACTTAGTTCAGCCCAGTATCCGTGTCATTCAGTTGGGAGTAAATTTTAGCACCAAGTGAACATAGGGATGGTGTCTCCCCCGTAAGTTAGGCATGAGTCACTAGTAGTAGTCCTTAAGTTCTAGACCTATGGCGCCACCATAGATTTTGAGGGGTCCCCCGTTAGTTAGATATGACACCCTCGTTCTTCGGGACATCAACTTAGCCTTATGGAATCCACATCGTCAGTTAGTGGTTGTACCCCTGGAAAGGTGCTGACACCTTTCTAACTGGGGTTACAAGTTGAACCTCGATATCAGATTGGGGTATGTAAGTTATAGCTAGCTCCCACAGTCTCATCATAATATTCAGTATAGTTTTAGTTCAGGTTTGCTTGACCAAAACATACAGACTCTCAGTTATTCAGTTATCAGATCTAAGTATTTTGATTTACATCTTATTTCAGAAATGTACATATATATACATGCTTGGTCTTGCATTCTCATGTACTACAGTTTCGTGCATTCAGGTTCAGTTGTCTCATGCTATTCAGTCAGTCATTATTTTATGCACATTTAATCTATGTATTTTAGCCTAACCTTATCTCATATACCAGTACATTCAAAGTACTGATCGCATACTCTTCTTTGTGCTATAATGTTTAATATCATAGGTTTGGACGCTCAGTTTCTCGACCGTACTTAGACCGTCCAGCGTTACAACAACAGTAACAGTGATGAGTCCTCATCTTTCGAGGACAAGTTTATCTTTCATTCAGTTATTTCAATATTTATTTTACTTAGTCAGTTGGAGTTACTTGGGGGTTTGTTCCATCAACTCCACAGTCAGTCTTAGAAGCTTTTCAAATATTCAAATAGTCAGTTAGACAATTAGTTCATTTTAACAGTTTTTATCAGTTGTTCAGACTTGAGATTAAATCGTATTTTCAATATTTAGACCTTATGGCTTTATCAGTCATTTCCGAACATGTCTATTATTATTATTTTATTCATTGCTCTTAACAGGTATCAACTTATGGGTTAGCTTGTGGTCATTTGTGACCGCAAGCACCATTGTCGCGACTAGGGGGTAGCCTCAGGTCGTGACACTTAATGTTCATTTGTATCTATTATGGTACTTATTTCCTTTATAAGCTTCATAGAATTCAAGGATGGATGTCCTAGCCTCATGTGCCACAACATCTGCTTCTCTTACTCTTTCTCATTCTTTGTTATTGCTCCAACTGTAGGTGTAACATGATCCTTTAAAATGTAAGGACATTCAGATTCTCTACCAATACCAATCACCTTCCCACTGTAGAGTGCCTGTAACACACAAATTAGGATAGAATGATACTACACAACCGAGGTCCCTAGTGAGCTTTGAAATAGATAACAAGTTAATCTTAAAGCCTGGTACATGTAAAACATCCTTTAGACAATAGTTCCCTAGAAGATGGTATCTCCTGTATGTTTGATCTATATTTTATTTCCAGTAGGTATTTAAACCTTATTATTTTATGAACCCTTTACAGTTTTAGGTTCTCTCAATATCTTTTCACAATGTGTGATATGGTGTTTTGCACCTGATTCAATCAACGAATCCAGATCAACAACATCATTACTCAAAATAGCCATACTTGCTGGAATATTTTCTTTGTAACTACCTGTTCCTTCCTTTTGTGTGCTAGTTTCTGCCTTCATTGCTGCATTATGAGCTTATGGTTTCACATTTCCATTTGTTTCTTTCCTCTTGCTTTTGAAATCTGGTGGGAACCGTACTATCCTATAGCAAGTATCCTTTGTGTGTCCTTTATACCCACAGTGCTCACATACTACTCCAAATCTCTTTGCTTGAGCATATCTCCCTCGTACCTAATTGGATCCTTGATTTCCATGATATTGAGCACTCGAATTCTTTCTGCATACATAATCATTGGTTCCTTCCCCGCCTCTTTTATTCCTAATATTCTATGACTTTCTTTCTATACAACCATTTCATAGGCTTGATTCATACTTGGAACTATTGCATTTAGCAGGATAGAACTTCTTATTTGCACATATCTTTTATTCAGCCTAATGAGAAACTGTAACAACCTTGTTGTTTGATGTGCTCAGTATAAGGCACTGGTTCTTCACAACTACATGATGGTGATGGAATCATAACAAAAATTTCACCCCAAAGATCTCTTATCTTTGAATAATACACCATCACTGTGTCAGTTCCTTGTGTTAACATACTGATCTCCTTCCATAAGTAAAAAATCCTAGTCAAATTCGATTTACTAATCTCTCCTTAAAATCATCCCCAATCTTCTTAGAGCTAGAAGCATAGACTATACTTGTCAACAATACAGGTGCTACAGTTGCACTTATCCATGAAAGCACCACTGCATCACATTATTCCTATTTTGCCAAGAATGCTCTCTTATAAGAACTTCTCGCACAGGTGCCGTCCACAAATCCAAGTTTGTTTTTGAATAACAATGCGAGATGCATAGACCTACTCCAGAGGCCATAGTTTTCTGGACCTGTTAATTTCATAGGGATTAAAGCTACTCTTGGAGCATTCGATGCCTGCAAATGCAATGGATGATTATGATCTTCCCGTGGATCTGCAACTAGATCCTCAGTGCGCTGAGTTTCTATAATTTTTAAAGCTTCTCTATCTCAACTACAACTAGATTTTTTGGATAACTACGACGACCTAAGTCTCTGATACCATGTCAAAATCAGAGTTTTCAAGTATATGGACCAGTTTGTAACAAGTGTTCCAATGTGCAAGGAAAGAGTTTTTACATTTTTTGTTGTGGAATAATGAAAGTTCTAATCTAACTAACTGCACCAGCTCTCCTTTTATAGAGCATCATAACTGACCTTCTCTTTCTTCTAACTACCTCACGTGACTCTCACTTGCTAACATCATTACAAATAACTAGCTCAACAGCAGGTATCAGAGGTGTTCTTAGAACTAGTTTTGGTAAATAGTCATTAGGATTTGTAGGTTCAACTACTGAAACGTCTACTATTATTTGCGAGCTTCTGATACTAGTTACTACAAGGGCTGCAGCTGGCGCATTGTAATGAATTTACTCCTTTTTGCATAGTAGTGGATTGTGTAGAGGTAGTAAGCATTCTATTTGATCCATTTTCTATCTACTCACACATAATTGACGACTGCAAATCCCTCATGAAGCTGCTTCATGATCCGCATAGCTACCACATGTATAGTGATACGGGTATGATCATGATCGGGGTCCAACGCGTCAACACTCAAGCTTGGGGGGCTGCCCATCCAAGGAACAAACTTTGAAGTATAGATAACAAGTCCCATAAGCTCCAAAACTGTTCACTGTTCATCCGCCCTTTGCAAGGGTTTTTTAGTCATTTATAATAAGTTAACCTAGGTATAAATATAACCTTATTAGGTCATTTTTGGGAGATTTTTGGAGAATATATTTTGTAGCCTCTTTGAGAGTCTTTAGCAAGGTGGAATCCTTGGACAAGGTGGAATCCTTGGACAAGGTGGAATCCTTGTGTTGATCATTTGCTTAAAAACGGAGATTGCTTGGGAATTTTGGTTCCCTTGAGGTCACGTAAGAGATAAGTTTAGGTTGTGTGTGATATTAAAGGTCTAAAAGTGTAATAAGCTTTTGGGTTGTTAATATTATACCATCCCTTTGTCTATCTATCTATCTTTACTTTCTTGTAATCGTTTGTCTATATCTAATGTAATCCGTTTGTGTTCTTGTCTTGTAACCGTGTGTTGTTGTTATTGCATCTTGTTCATCAAGTGTTGTTTATGTTTTAGTATGTTTTACTCTTGATATCACTTCCCTTCTTGCTCTTCTTGCGAATCCGAGAGAGGTCATCAAAAGGGTCCATAGTTCTTGAACTAGTGGACTGATTTTGGTGTTTATGTTGTTGTGTTCTTGGGGAGTTTGGTATCATTTTGTATCAGAGCGAGGCTGGTTGTGTTCCTAAACTACCAATCTTGGATTCTCTTGGACAAAAATTCAAAAAAATAAAAGCTGAAAACTGAAAAAAAATTTCCAGAAAAGTGCAAATCTATCCATTTTGTGTTCTTGGCCGAAAATTATGTTATTGTTAACTTGGCCAAGATTTGTTTGTTGTGTGTCTAGAACTTGTAGTCTTTTGTTTGTTTAGAGTGTTTCTATTGTTGGTTACTTTCTCATCAACACTAAAAATTATCCAAATCTAAGATTGAACTTGAACTTGTTGAAGTTGTTGATGTGAACAAGGTGTGGCCGAGTTGGATGTTGTTGTTACCTAAACCTTGGCCGATTTGATGGTCTTATTGTAGTGGAGTTAGAAACTGAAATTGTTATTGTTCTTGGAGCTGTTGTTGTGTTCTTAAGGTTCTTCACCCTTTCATCTTCTTGTTAATCCTTAATGTGTAAACTAGATCTAAAAAGGTGAAAGACAAGTTTGTAGTAGTTGTTAGTGAAAGACTTGTCCCTATCACTTCAAAGACTTTTCATCTACTTTTTCTTGATTTAAGGACCTTGTTTCAAGGAGAAAGTTCAAAGAAGTCAAGTTTTGCTTTTGAAATTTGAACAAAAAGGCTCCAAGACCACTTTTCCCTCCATTAACCAAATCCACCAATTCTAAATTGTATATTGATCAAGACTTGAAATTGGGAAATAAAATTTTGATAAAACTCGAGGCCAATAGTGGACTTCCACATCACTAAAGTACTGTTCACACAATATTTTTGAGTTCAAATTTTAGATTTCTTAGTTTCATTTTATTGTTTTCTAGTTTCGTTTGTTTGCTCGACACTAATTAACAACCTAGTAATACCCTACTAGCTTGTAAGTTAGTTTTGTGTACGTTCTTCGTGTTAACGTTTCCTGTTGTATGCTTTTCTCATTTTTGAGTCGTAGTATCTTTTTTGGTTCAAGTTCGTACATTACTTATTTGAGTCGTTTCAAACAAGAATCTACTCCGACCTCGAGCCACAATTGGGACCAAGTAACCTCATTGGAGTATAAGCGAGTTATCAACACTTGTAATGCCAATAGAGTGAAAAATCTAAAGTGTGAAAGTGAGGGATTGTGGACTATTTTGAGACGCATTGTGGACTATTTTGTGATGAATTGTGAACTAATTTTTGCTAATCTTTAATGTGTTTGTTGTTTTCATGTTGTTTGCTTAGTAGCTCTTGATGGGTACAATGGCGAATGAAGCTGAAATGCCTAGTTGGGTTAAATCCATCATGGCAAAGTTTGATGCTATAGATAGGCGAATAATGGACAGAATGGAAGGAAGATTGGAAGGGACGAAAGACTCCCTGTGCAAGAAGTTGGATAACTTGATGGAGCATCCAAGACTTCCTAATCAAATTCCCGTGAGTGGCCATGCTCCACATGAGCTACAAGGTAATCAAACTAACTTTTGCACTCTAGTGAATGAGGATAATAGCCAACTAAGTGTGAATGATAGTTTGTCTTTAAGTGAGCCGAATATGCCTTTATTTTGTGATGATAATGTACAACTTGAGATTGTGGATACACTAGTTGATTCACCTAGTGTTGAAGCCATTGTGGAAAGTGGTAGTGCATTGTCTTATGAAAGTCATGAAGACCAACTTGTGTGTGAAAATGATGATGTTGAACATGTTGGCCGAATGACTAAAGATGACCCTCTAGTTGTTTTTGTTATTGACCATGATAGTATAGAGGGGACATTTGATCATTATTGTAGTAGTATTAGGGTAAGGAAGTGTATTCCCAACCCGTGCCCATGGACACTCTACCCATTTGATTCCGGTGATTATTTGAAGTGTGGTGATGAGGATATCTTTTGGAATGACTAGAATGTGCATGGAATGTATGGCTTTCCTCACTCTGCTTTCAAGTCTAATTATTGTTCCAAGAAGAGTCTGTGTTTTCCACTTGATGAGCGACACTTGTTCCTTGTTTCTTGTCACACTTATGTGGATAAACTAGTTGATTCTCCCTTGGTAGGGTATTCGGGTAAGAGGGATGTTTGGGTATATGTGAAGTTTGAGCCACCTTGGCAAGATGCTATGATTGATTACACTAATCTTAACCTCATACCTTGAGGAACTTTTGTTTGCTTGTCCTTTCTATTGCTTTGTAAGGTTTGGATTCGAGGACGAATCCTTTCTAAGGAGGGGAGGATGATACGGGTACGATCATGATCGGGGTCCAATGCGTCAAGACTCGAGCTCGGGGGGCTATCCATCCAAGGAACAAGCTTTGAAGTGTAGAGAACAAGTCCCACAAGCTCCAAAATTGTTCACTGTTCATCCGCGTTCACTGTTCATCCGCCCCTTGCAAGGGTTTTTTAGTCATTTGTAGTAAGTTAACCTAGGTATATATAGAACCTCATTAGGTCATTTTTGAGAGATTTTTGAAGAATATATTTTGTAGCCTCTTTGAGAGTCTTTAGCAAGGTGGAATCCTTGTGTTGATCATTTGCTTAGAAACGGAGATTGCTTGGAAATTTTGGTTCCCTTGAGGTCATGTAAGAGATAGGTTTAGGTTGTGTGTGATATTAAAGGTCCAAAAGTGGAATAAGCTGTTGGGTTGTTAATATTATACCATCCCTTTGTCTATCTATCTATCTTTACTTTCTTGTAATCGTTTGTCTATATCTAGTGTAATCCGTTTGTGTTCTTATCTTGTAACCGTGTGTTGTTGTTATTGCATCTTGTTCATCAAGTGTTGTTGCTGTTTTAGTGTGTTTTACTCTTGATATCACTTCCCTTCTTGTTCTTCTTGCGAATCCGAGAGAGGTCATCAAAAGGGTCCATGGTTCTTGAACTAGTGGACTGATTTTGCTGTTTGTGTTGTTGTGTTCTTGGGGAGTTTGGTATCATATAGGGAGTTCAATATGATCGTTGATAGTTTGGCAAATTTTGGTGCCTCAATTACAAAAAGTGACATCACCTTTTTGTTTGAAGCCCTCCCTTTGCACTAGAGCTCTTGGAAAAAAATAGGGGATGATTTAGTATCAATAGGCTCCATCCTACTTTTTCGCTATTATGTCATTCTATGTTTTGTAATACATTTATAATTTTAACTAATACTTCTGACGATTGTGTTTGTAATAATACCTTCGAACATCTTCTGTACCGTTTTAATATATAATAGTACTAATCATGTTTTAAAAAAATATTATTGGAGTAGGATAAAAGACTCAAAAATCAAAATGACCAATCATGCACACACTACCTGCGCTTTATCTTTTGAGCTCTCCAAGAACCTACGTGTCCTTCCACTCAGGAGCTTCTTTTTTTTAAAACATAAACTAAGTGCAAATATCCGTTGCTTTATGTCCAAATATCTTCAGCATAAGGAGTCGTTTTATTTAGATTCGAGAAATAACCAAGTTATGCAAAAAACGAATAATGTATCTAGTTAGTTATGCAAAAATTTGTCATGAAACTAAGCATAGTTACGTTCTACAGAAATAATTAACAATGCATGAATTGTAATTGAGAGATTATCAGCATAGTTCTACAGAAATAATTAACAATGCTTATGGCACTAAAAATAATAAGTAACGAAACAATATTACAATACAAAATTTTATGGATATCTTGTGGAGTTATTAGTTATGCTGTACACAAAACGAGCTCTAGTTATTAGTTTAGTTCATATATGGCACGTAAAAGTGTAATATCACATATTTTCCTTGTAAAGTAATGGGGCTTTCTTCACTCACTATCACGATTTTATGGAGATAAGGTCATATATCTAGTTCCTTTATTTTTTTTATTTCTGAGTATTAAACTATTAATTAGTTGCTAGTATACGTAATCACGTAATCCTGCTATTTGATGCGCATTGAGTTTCACATGTATTTACATCAAGATCACTCAAAAGATATCTCCAAATAATCTTATTTAAAGAATAATGTTAGTATTAATCTTGAGAGAATGTACGATTCCATCGTGGAATGAAAGAAATTAGTGGCAGATAAAGTTTGTAGCTAAACAGCATAATCCGTCGCTAATCCTAATTACTGATGAATTAGCAACTTCAAGCAATTTACCGATCGATGAAGCTCATAACTACCACATTTTTGTTTCAATTGTTTAAAATATTTACCAGCTAAACTATTAGAGGTCATTTGGTATGCAAACTAAATTATTTCTGGATTATAATCCTGAGATTATAATCGCCGGACTAATTTATCCCACATGAGATATAGGATAAAATAATCCCCACTTAAATGGGATAAGGTGGGATATCCCAGGATGAAATAAGATTTATACTGCGTTTGGTAGACAATATAATACTATCTATCAAACACAGATATTCAACCTGATATTCAACCTTATCCCGCCTGTTATGATTCAGACAGAATAAGCAAACCACAAGTAAAAGAAAACAAGAACAACACAGATTTACGTGAAACCCTTGCAGGAAAAATCACGGGCAGAGGAAGGTTTCACTATAATGGAGAAAGAGTACAAAGTGGGAGACGTAGTCTCAATGACGTGTATTTTTCTGAACACCCAAAACAACCCACTAAATGCACTTATATAATACGTGCATACAAATAAGTCCTAGGCCCAAAAACATAAAGGTTCATACCTCGGGGGCTTCGCCCCCGCACCCTCATTGGGATCGGCCCGATCCCCACTCTACCACCACAGGCCCCATTGAAAATCACAAACATGGGTCGCACCACAAAAATTTCAAGGCCGGATCAACAAAATCCGGGTCAAACGAACCCCTAATATTTGGTTTTTTCTTCTTAAGAAAATTAGCCGGGGAAAAAGAGGCAAATTGCGTGCTAGGTGGACTACTTCAAAAGATTGAGTGATGTCATTAGCTTTATAGTAAAGCCTTAAAGGCATGGCTATTATGGGGAAGATAAACATCTTATCCCATTTTCTGCTATATGATTAGCACCAGTGTCTAATAATACACCAAATTGCAATCACATAACAAACTTTTGAGTTTATGAATATGGTAGTCATACTGTTAATTTACATCTTATCCTTTATGTTTGGTGCAAGGACGAGTCATCACATAAATCTCATATTTTGATGCATCATCTCACTTTTATCCCATTTGTGAACAATTATAGAGTTCCTATCCGTTCTATCATGGTTTGTGAAATAAAGCTTATGTATTTGCATAACTCGATCGGAGTTGTAATGAACAAAATTTGCGAGTTTTCTCTAATGCCATATCAAATCAAGACCTTTCCTACAAGAAAAGAAAGAGCCCCGGCAACCCCCTTTTGAATATTCCCTTCATTCCCCCCGACCCCGAAGTGCGCTCTTTTTTGCAGAATTTAGGAATTCCTATCAAACGAAGATTGTTGTGATGTGGCAGTAAGTATTCTTCTTTCACTAATCAGAAACTTTGATTGAGTTTGAGCCTTGATGTGAAATCATCTTGATAAGGAGTGTTTTGCTTCCAAATGACTTTTCTGATAGAAATCCATACTAGTCAGGTCCAAAACTGATAGTGGATGAAAGACTGAACAAGGAGGTGTTAATAAATATAAAAAGTGAAAAATGAATTTAAAAAAATAAAATGATGGATCAACCATATACCATATACTACTAATTTTATATTTGCTCCAAAAGTAAGCAAACGTGAATTAATCCTCGTATATTTGCATAATCATATAAATATAGTACAGTGTGGAAACCACTAACAAGCAGTAAAATATTATTTTAAAAACTTGGAGACAATATAATGGCATAAAAGTTAGACCACCAAGAAAAAGCCATTAATTAATCAAAGAAATTATAAGTAATGACAACTACTCTTTAGATTTAAAATTGTGGTACGTAAAATTAGCTGCAAAAACAAAAGGAGTTAAACAAATATGTCTATGAGTAGGGCATGCTTTGACTATATATGGTTCATACTGAGAAAGATTAAGGATTTTCATATTTGGTTGGTAAAATATTTTCTGTAGAAAAATATATTATTTAAAAATGAGAAAAATAAATTTATTTGTAGAAGTCGAAAAAATAAATTGTATAAGTGACACTCCAAATTTTTTATCTCCTCCCCACTCATTTAAATCCCCCAACCCCCATCCCTTGACAATTCTACCCCGCCACTGGGGTCGGAGCTACATTTGGGATAGGGTGTTCATCCGAATCCCCTTTGATAAAAAAATATACTATATATACATAGTTAAAATTAATTTTTATATATATAGTAGATGTCAAAATCTCCTTCGGTTAGTTCGTATGTTTACTTGTGAACCCCTTGTTGAAAATCCTGACTCCGCCACCCTCGAAACCCCGCTCTCCATCCCACTGCGCCTTTATAGTGTTCTCCTATATAACATATACATATTATTGGAATAATATTTTCTTACTTACTAATCAAATATTAAAAATTAAGAGACTCACTTGTTTTCAAGAAAATATTTTCCGTGGAAAACATTTCCCTACACACCCTAAGCTTAAAAAAAACAGTCAACGATCTTATGAATACAAAAATATAATATTGAAGATACAAAGGTTTTTACCCAAAAAGAAGGTACGAAAGTTTCAGATTGTAGAGTAATATCCTGGCACTCCTTGAAACCAGGATGGGGGATCATAACAAGCTTGCTGAGGACTTGGGGTTGTCAAACAAAATTCAATATCCTGCTGTAAGGACATCAGGGGGTCTGGTCATTATGTGGAATGATCATAATATCAGTATTAACGACATCAACATCTCCCCTCAAGGTATCCATGTAACTGTTCAGGTTAGCAACCCTCCTTCTTGTTGGTACTTCAGTGCTATCTATGCTAATAACCACTTCTAAGATAGAAAAGTTCTTTGGAATCAACTTACAGACCTTTCTGATACCATTAATAATGACCTTCAAAAAGCCTGGTTGGTGGGTGAGGACTTCAATGAGATTCTCTCTTCCTCTGAGAAATTTAGAGGAAACAGTTTTAATTCCAGCAGAGCATCCCACTTCTGGGACTGCATCAACCAAAGTAACCTCATTGACTTAGGATTTAGAGGAAGCAAGTTTACATGGACTAATAAAAGGTATACGAATAGAAGCTCCCTTATTCTTGAAAGACTAGATAGATGCTTTGAAAATCAGGCTTGGATTGATCTTTTCCCTGAAGCTTCTGTTACTCATTTTCCTAGGACTCATTCGGATCACTCCCCCTTACTGATTTGTCTCAAAAGAAACCTTCCTATCAGGGTCAAGCCTTTTAGAATGGAAACAATCTGGTGCTCTCACCCTTCTTTTCCTGATATGGTTAGGCAATCTTTTGACTCTTCAACCTTAAATCTTACTCAAGCTCTAGCACACTTCCAAGAACAGATTACCAGATGGAATAGAGATGTTTTTGGAAACATCTTCCACAAAAAAAGAACCTTCTTGCTAGAATTGAGGGTATTCAGAGCTCTAGAGCTTACCCTCATAGACTTTTCCTCCAAGAACTAGAGCACACCTTGGTTAGGGATTATAGCTTAATCCTTCAATAAGAACAAGAGTTTTGGAGAATCAAATCCAGGATAAGATGGCTTGCTGAAGGAGACTGCAATACCAGATTCTTCCACACCTCTACTCTGAACAAGAGAAGAAGGAATAAAATCAATTCTCTTAGGGATGATTCTGGGAATTGGAACTACTCTGAAGAGGATATTAAGAATTCTATCTTCCAATACTACAATAATCTTTATTCTACTGAGCATCATGCTGCTCCTTTGGGTTTCCAACCAAACCCATCCTTTAGAGGATCCATCTGCAAGGAGGACCACTCCAGACTTGAGGTCATTCCTGAAATTACTGAGGTTAAATCTGCTGTTTTTCCCTTTAAGCCCGACAAAGCTCCTGGCCCTGATGGTATCCATCCCCTACTTTATCAAATGTACTGGGATATCATTGGCCATCTGTTGTCAATTTTTACAGACAAACCTTTCATAAAGCCACTATGGAGGAGGCTGTGAACAATACCTACCTTTGTTTAATCCCTAAGTGTAGGAATGCCATTAACCTCAGGAACTTCAGACCTATTGGGTTGTGTAATACTCAGTATAAGATCATTACCAAAATCATAGCTCATCGTTTGAAGCAATATCTCCCTACTCTGATCAGTCATACTCAATCTAGTTTCCTGTCCAATAGACGTGCTGCTGATAATGCTATCATTGTCCAGGAATACATCACCCACTTTGCTAAAATGAGAGGGAAAAAAGCCAACATGATCTTAAAAATTGATCTTGAAAAAGCTTTTGACAGAATTGAATGGTCCTTCATCAGACAAGCTCTATTCTTTTTCAATATCCCTGACAAAATGATTAAGCTCATTATGTATTGCATCTCCACTTCCAGCATCTCTATACTTATCAATGTGGGTAGGACTAACTTCTTCAAGCCTACAAGAGGGATTAGGCAAGGGGACCCCCTCTCACCTACCTTTTCATCATGTGCATGGAGCTACTCTCTAGAAGGATTGATTATGAGGTGGATACTCTTAACTGGAATCCCATCTCTATTAGCAGGAAAGGCCCCAAAATCTCTCATCTCTTCTTTGCTGATAATCTTACCCTTTTTGCTAGAGCTGATGGAAAATTCTGTCATACTATCATAAATACCCTAAACAGTTTCAGTCAACATTCAGGTCAAAAGATCAACATCTCCAAATCCAAGATCATTTTTTCTAATAATTGCAACCATGATGAGAGGCTGCTCCTGGCTCAAAACCTCAAAATCAAGCCTTCACAAGACTTTGGTAGGTAACTAGGTTTCCATATTTTTCACCAAAAGGCACTCATTAAGAATTACAACTTCATCCTTGGCAATCTTAGGCAGAAGCTCAGTGGCTGGAAAGCTACATTACTCAATATGGCAGAAAGAACTATTCTTGCTAAGACTTCTTTAGGAAGCATCCCCAACCATATCATGCAATTTATTCAACTTCCTAGACAAATTCTTAAGGCCATTGACAAGATCCTAAGAGACTTTATCTGGGGTTCCACTTCTGACAAGAGAAAACTGCATTTAATTTCTTGGGATACAGTCACTAGACCAAAAATTGAGGGGGGTTTGGGCATCCAAAAAGCTAAGTTTAAGAACAAGTCTTTGCTCATGAGTCTAGCTTGAAAGTTTACTCATCAACCAACAACTCTTTGGACTAGGTTCTTAACCAACAAATATAACTCTATTGGAACCATTCAACCTACATCAGGATCTAGGACCTGGATCAGTCTAGCGAAGGCTTGGCAGACTTGCACTGAAGCAAGCACCTGGAGTGTGAAGGATGGTCATCATGTTAGATTCTGGCTGGACAGATGGCTACCAAATAACACTCCCCTTAGGAATACCATTCAAGTCCCCCTTAATAAAAATGATGAAGATCTCAAACTTGCTGAGGTCTGGACTAACTCATCTTGGAATTTTGACAATCTTTCCATTAACCTTTCTTTCGAGACCAAGAAGCTCATTGTTAACACTTTTTTCCCCAATACCAAAAGGCCTATAAACACTCCCCTTTGGAGACTTACTGGTAGTGGGAAATTCTCTATTGCTAGTGCCTACAATCATGTTTCTCAGTTAGAAAAACATACTCAACGGGGTAATACTTGGTCTGGGTTCTGGAAGATCCATATCCCCAATAAAATTAAGTTTTTCCTTTGGAAATTCTTTCATAACAAACTTTCTTCCAACTCTCATCTCTCAAAAATAGGAATCTCCAGCAGCAAATTCTGTAAAAGATGTCCCCAGGAAGAGGAGAACTTAAATCATATCTTCTTTGATTGTATCAACGCTAAGCAGCTTTGGAGAGATCTCAGTGCCAAAGCCACTCAACTCTCTAAGCTTAAGCCCACTGACTTTTCTTCTTTGAACTGTCTTACTAATTGGAAGAATGTTCGAAACCAGTAGTTTGACAAACTTCTTCTCTGGGCGGAAATACTTCCTTATTGTTTATGGACAATTTGGACAACTAGGAATACTAACAACTTCACTGGCCAAATGTATAATGCTTCCTTCAAAGACACATATACACAAGCTGTTGAGTTCTCCCACATACACTCTGATGGTAGGCTCCCTCATACCTTAACCACTATCAATAGGATCCCTCCAAAATACGGAACCTTTAAGTTGAACATTGATGGGTCTTGCTTAGGTAATCCTGAGAAGGGGGGTATTGGTGGGGTAATTCGAAACCCCAAAGGTGACTGGCTGCTAGGATATTCAAAAAGCTTTCTTAGTGGAACCAACAATCTTATGGAATTACTTGCTTTGAATGAAGGACTAAAAATCATTGAAAGTCATCAATTAATACCTACTCAAATCAACACGGACTCCCAGGAAATAATAAGGATGCTTAAAGAAAATCATGATATCTATGATGGTATTCTTCATGATTGCAGGTGCAGCTTAAGAAGGTTGGGGATTCCAGTCATACACCACTGCTTTAGGAAAGCCAATATGGTGGCTGATTCACTAGCAAAAATGGGAGCAAACTCAACGTTTTTTGACGAAGCAAGAATTTTTAAAATTCCTCCAGTGTGTGCCCGTAACGCTCTATGGACAGACACGATAGGAACTACTATTCAAAGAAGTGTTAGATCTAGTTCTAATGGTAGGGTAGATCACACTTATCAAGTGTTTCAAATCAACCCCGGTTGATAAACTGAAAATATGTAACTGTACTACTGGACTCCCTTTAATTTCTATGAAACTTTCATTATTACCAAAAAAAAAAAGAGATCTTCAATTACAAATATTTTCCTAACCCATTCATCTATGTCTTGATTGTAGAACAATCATCACTAAGAATTAGGAGATATTCAATTTAATTTTTTTTTTAATTATAGATCTTTATTTTTGCACTTAAAAAAAATAATAAATGCGATTTTTAAAAGTCACTTCTTCTCATTATTTTGTAAGTGACCAAGAAATTTTAATTCCCCCACAATCTTTTATCCTTGGTTTTTCTTGTTTCATTATTAATTATTTTCCTTCTTTTTTTTTTTCTTTTATTATCTTTTTCTTCTCTTGACTTATCTGTTCTTTTCCCTTCCCTCCATTCCAAAATCTCATTTCGAATTTTATAATATTTATTTTCCCTTACCTTTTTTTTCCATCGTCTTTTTCTCTTTCTCTGAATTTATTTTTTAACTCCTTTTCCTTCAAAAATCCTTCCTAAATCTCAGTCCTTTTTAAATTCATTTGTCACTTCTTGTACCAAAATTCCAAATACCATATAAATCTCACATGGCATGAAGCAACTTTAATGGCCAAATGATAAGTTGAATATCAATATGAGAATTCTATGTAGCCGTTGTTTTCAATCACATTCCGTTTAGATTTTCTTTGTTGTGTCTAATTAATTTATTGAGCAAATTTAATCTAATTTATTTTTCTGCTTACCAGCTACATGGTTGTGGGTTGTATAATTAATATACATAGCATTTGTTCATTCCAAATCAATGTATAACAACTCTTAGACATATACCTTACGTTATAACATGCCTCAACTGATTGCTATCTGCACAGTAACTATCTATACCCAAAAAGAGAAAAAAAATGTGTTTCTCTGTTGAGTTTTTGCAGTGCCTCTATGTTTTTCGAACTTATAAAATTGTATATGAAAAATACAGTTATTAAAGTTTGAAAAGTATATTTGGTTTAATCCTTAAATATTGAACCAATGAAGTCCAAAGCACGTGGATGTACACATTCACCCAAGAAATGCGTCAAAGCTATCATTACTCATTATTCTCACCATTTTTATTTGTTTAATTCAAAATATTAAAAAAAAATATGTACACTTACTTTTTAATTTATCTTTATTATTAACTATAATTATTTCACATAAAATTATGATTTATTTATCGCTCAATATACTAAATCAATATTTAACAAATAGAAATGGACCCAAAGAGTACAATTTTATAAGTTCGGTAAAGAGTTACTTCAAGAATTCAACAGAAAAACATATTATTTTTTTCTCTTTTGTGCAGATAGCAATCAGTTGAGACATGTCATAACTTAAGGTATGTATAAGAATTGTTATACATTGATTTAGATTGAACAAATGTTATGTATTGCAATTAATACATTAATTTGCTATGTGTATTATTTATAAAATCCGGAACCATGTAGCTAGTAAGCAGAACAATAAATTAGATTAAATATGCTCAATCAACTAGCTAATTAAACACAACAAAGAAAATCTAAACGGGAATGTGATTAAAAACAAGAGCTACATAGTATTCTCACATTGATATTTAACTAATCATTTGGCAATTTTTGCCGTTTGGTCTTTGCTATATGCCATGTGAGATTTATTTATGGTATTTGGAATTTTTGTATAAGAAGAGACAAATGAATTTAAATGCGACTGAGATTTATGAAGGATTACTGAAGGAAAAGGAGGTAAAAAATAAATTTCATCTTCACTTTTCTTCAACTCTTCTATTCTTTCTTTACTTTTATACTTCATCAGTTTCATTTTATGTGATATTTTTTAACTTGACATGATATTTAAAAAAAAAAAAAATGCTAGATAAAATGAGACGAAGAAAGTAGTAAATATTTGAGAAAAGATATCTTTTTTCCCTGAACTTGTCGCCACAACTCACTTTAGCACTTAAACTTAACTTTCGTTTATTTACCCTCCTTAACATCTTTAAAGTGAATTATTTTCACCCCTCAAAACTGAATACCACTCTCACGACGGAGAGTGCGCTACACACGCGCCATGTCATTGCCAAATCAGTGTCATGTCATTTGCCACGTAATTTTTTTTTTTTTAATAATCCCACACAGCTATAGGGGGGAATTTAATTCATTTGAAAGTTGTTAAGGGGGATAAATAAATGAAAATTAAGTTTAAATACTAAAATGAGTTGTGACGACAAGTTCAGGTGGGGGAAAAGATGCCTTTCCTCTAAATATTTCAATTGCTTGAGTTTTCTTGGTTTGCTTTTCAGTGGTGTATGGTCACGACGACATCTTTATAATAACCATGCAACGTCCTCTGATCTATACTTCTGAATAATTATTGGTCAAGTTTTCCTTGTTTGAGTACTCCATATTGTTGGATACTTTAATTATTTGTTGATCAAAATATTATTCAATGCCCATAGAGTACTCCTCTCCTCTATAAATTGCACAAGTTTTTGGACTAAAGAACTATACAATAATTTAGTAGAGAACACAACATGGGTGGTCTTGTACACACTGTACAATTTGTTTGTGGGATTTTAGGTGGGTTAATTTCACTTGAATTAATATATTTCTACGTTATATTTTTCTTGTATATTTTTTTTCTTCTTAATTAATTAATTTCTGATTGAGTTTTACTACTCATTTGCTTATCTTTTTTTCTGCTAATTAACAGGAAATGCAGCCACTATCTTTCTCTTCTTGGTACCCACGTAAGCATAATTCTCAATGCTCTTCTCAAATTTTTATTTTTCCTGAAAAAAGCTTCTCTTGTATGTAAAGAGAGTCATGTTTTTTTTGTGTGCAAATTCACGCAGTTCATTACATTTCTTCAGTTTATGTGACATAGTTTAAATTTTGACGGTCAAAATTTTATTTTTTGAGAAATCAAAATAATAAATTTATTTCATATGACTACCGTTTCGAAGTCAAGAAACTTTTTTGGTTCGGTATTTGTTGGTACTGATGTTTTAAATCGAGATACATCATATATTTTAAATTCAGAATTCTTTCTTGTGTATTCTTTACTGGTTAATAATTGATTTTTTCTTAATTAAATACAGAGAGCTAGCTAATTTAACTTTTCTCAGCCACTTTTTAGTATTTATCGTGACATCTTTTCCTCAATTATTCTATAGTACTCATAATTATGGGTAATCTGTGAAACTTCTTTAAAAAAAGATTGGATATTTGTTCCAATGATAATCAATATTTTGATAATATAAATTATTTTAATTTTAATATGTTTTTGTATGATTGAATTTAGGTTTACGTTCAAGAGAATCATCAAGAATAAATCAACAGAGAAGTTTTCAGGCATACCTTACATCATGACATTTCTCAACTGTTTGCTTTCAGCATGGTAACTATCTATACACAAAAAGAAACAAGAGATGTGTTTTTCCGTTGAGTTATTGAAGTAGCTCTTTACCAAACTTAATTGTATGGTACTAAATAATACATAATTATATGGTACCAAACTTTAATGACTAATGATACTACTATTTACGTTTTAAAAGAAAATGTCTTACTTTTCTTTTTTATTTCGTTTCAAAAAGAACAATTCATTTTTATTTTTGGCAATAGTTTAATTTTAATTTTTCACTTGATATGTTTAATATCATGAGATTAAAAAATATTTTAATATATTTAACATAACATTAATTTAAAATTACAAGATTCAATTTTTTTTTTTTTTAAATTACGTGTTAAGTCAAACTAAATCATTTTTTTAAACGGAGAGAGTAATTGTTTTGGCACATTTTGAGGTAAAAGTGTCCAACCAAGTAATTTGGACTCTCTCTCTCTATATATAATATAAAATTGCATTTGCCTAACTTTATATATATACCCTCCAAAATATTGAACCTACACTAACGTAGCCTTTTCCTAATCAACTGTGACGCAAAATGAATACGATGTTGACTGAAAAAAGTATCTCGGGATTAAATAGTCTTTTAAGTGATTTGCCTAGCTTATATTCAAAGAACAATTTAGTTCAGGGTGGAGGAGGCTAAGTTAGCAGTTACGACTGCTAAGACAACAACGTTTGAGAGCTTGTATGCGGGGTTAGAGGAGAAAGGTGGGGAAAAGAGGTTGTATAGGCTTGTTAAGGCTAGGGATCGGAAGGGTCGGGAACTCGATCAAGTGAAGTGCATTAAGGGGGAGGATGGTAGAGTTCTGGTGGAGGATGTTCACATTAAGAAGAGATGGCAGGAGTATTTTCATAGGCTTTTGAACGAGGAGGGGGACAAAGGCATTTAGTTAGGGGAGCTGGAGCACTCGGAGGAGAGCTGTGATTTCAGTTATTGTAGACGTTTTAAGGTTGAGGAGGTTAGAAAGCCTATTCGTAGGATGCGGAGGGGAAGGGCGACGGGGCCTGATGAGATTCCGGTGGATTTTTAAAAATTTATAGGTAGGGAAGGTTTAAGGTGGATGACTGATTTGTTTAACGATATTTTCAAGACAACGAGAATGCCTGAGGCGTGGAGGTAGAGTACGATGATTCTGTTATATAAAAACAAGGGTGACATTCAGAGTTGTACCAACTATAGGGGTATTGAGCTGTTGAGTCATACTATGAAGATTTGGGAGAGGGTGGTCGAGCGGAGATTGAGGAAGGTCATGTCCATTTTGGAGAATCAGTTTGGTTTTATGCCTGGTCGCTCGACGATAGAGGCAATCCATCTGGTGAGGAGATTGGTGGAGCAATATAGGGAAATGAAGAGGGATTTGCACATGGTGTTCATCGACCCGAAGAAGGCGTATGACAAAGTCCCTAGGGAGGTTCTTTGGAGATTCTTAAAGATGATAGGGGTCTCGGTGGCGTACATCAGAGCTATTAAGGACATGTACGATATAGAGAAGACCCGGATGAGAACGACGGGAGGGGACTCAGAGCATTTTCCGATCGAGACAGGGTTGCATCAGGGTTTGACTCTTAGTTTGTTCCTGTTTACGTTGGTGATGTACTTGTTGATGCGAAGTATTCAAGGGGAGATGCCTTGGTGTATGTTGTTTGCGGATGATGTAGTACTGATTGATGAAATGCGGGGAGGGAGGGGTGTGTGTGAATGAAAAATTAGAGGTTTGGAGGTAAACCCTTGAATCTATAGGGTTCAGGTTGAGTAGGTCCAAGACGGAGTATATGGAATGCAAGTTTAGTGACATGAGGAAGGAGGATGATGTGGTGGTGAGGCTGGATTTTCAGGATGTTTGTAAGAGAGATAATTTTAAGTATTTGGGGCTATGATTCAGGGGAATTGCTAGATTGATGAGGACGTCTCTAACCGTATTGGAGTAGGTTGGTTGAAGTGGAGGCTCGCCTCGAGAGTGTTTTGTGATAAGAAAGTGCCCCTTAAGCTTAAAGGCAAATTCTATAGAGTGGCAGTCCGTCTATCCATGCTGTATGGAGTAGAGTGTTGTCCAGTCAAGAACTCCCATATTTAAAAAGTGAAGGTGGCGGATATGAGAATGTTGCGTTGGATGTGTGGGCTTACTAGAGGGGATAGAGTTAGGAATGAGATTATCCGGGAGAAGGTGGGAGTGGCTTCGGTGGAGGACAAGATGTGAGAGGGAAGGCTGAGATGGTTTGGGTATGTGATGAGGAGAGACACGGATGCCCTAGTTCGTAGGTGTGAGAGACTAGCATTGGATGGCTTCAAGAAGAGGAGAGGTAGGCCGAAGAAATACTGGAGGAAAGTGATTAGACAAGACATGGAGCAGCTTCAGCTTACTGAGGATGACATGACCATAGATAGGGAGGTGTGGAGGTCGCGGATAAGGGTAGAAGGCTAGGATGAGTGCGTAGGTTGTAGCAAGTAGTTAGAAGAGCTCATGTATAGCCGGGTTAGTAATCCTAGGACTGTGACCATAGGTAGGAGCCCCTAGTCAGGAGGGTTTGGGTGTGGTGGGTGTCTTTGGTCTGTGAGTGTATGTTGCTACTAGGTAGGTGTCCTATTTCAAATGTCCTATTTCTTATCTCTTATTCCATATTGCGCTTAATTATCTTATGTCGTATTGCTCTGATTTTTATTTTATTATGTCTTATTCCTTATTTATGTTATGCCATCCATCCTGCTTCATGTTTCATTACTCTCTTGTTTACTATCCTTTATCTTGAGCCGGGGGTCTGTCGAAAACAACCTCTCTACTTCTTCGGAGGTAGCGGTATGGACTGCGTACATTTTACCCTCCCCAGACCCCACTTTGTGGGAATACACTGGTTTCTTGTTGTTGTGTATGGAACCCAATAGCTTCTGTACGGATTACTATGAAACCATTATTAAATATTAACTTGAATTAAATTAAGATAGAAACTCATAAATTTCAAATCTTGAACAGTATTGTCTCGAATTGTTTAGTCAGAATAGACTGATCGATGAACTTATTGATTTAATGAATAGGTACGGTCTGCCCTTTATAACATCAAACAATATTCTAATAACAACAATCAATGGGGCTGGAGCTGCAATTGAGTTGATATATGTGATCATCTTTTTCCTCTATGCACCCAATAAACAAAAGGGAAAAATCTTAGCAATGTTCGTTTTAGTCGTCTTGGCTTTTGCTGCGGCAGCGGCTATATCGGTGGTTGCTTTTCATGGGAAAAATAGGAAAATCTTTTGTGGTACGGCTGCCACCCTCTTATCCATTGTTATGTATGGATCTCCTATGTCTATCATTGTAAGCTCTCTCAATACTCCTTAATTATCACCCCTTTCAATTTGTTATATTTTCTCTATTTTTAGAAATTGTGCGAATATAGATCTTGGGATTGATCAAAACTAAAAATTATTGTCTAGTGTAAATGAAAAAACTTTTAGAACGTGCTAAAAAAAAGAATCTGTTAGGTATATAGATTCAAGACTTAAGTTAGATGGATTTAATATTTATTGTTCGCATCATTAAGTTCATTGTACTTTCACATTAATTATGGGTTTAGTGTTTTGCAAAAAGAAAAAAATGATTTAATGCATTTAGACAATATTTATGCTATGTTATACTAAGTGAAGCTCATCTCGTTGGATAGTGCTGATCAGTGCAAGATCTATTTGTGCAGAGACTAGTAATCAAAACAAAGAGCGTGGAGTATATGCCATTTTTCCTGTCATTTGCCGTTGTCGTATCTTGCTCCTGTTGGTTTATCTATGCCATGCTAGGAATGGACCCATTTATTGGCGTAAGTACTGAACCTAACATCTCTTATCTTCTATTCCTATTGATCATATGTTGAAAATTGATACTACTAATAAGAAAAAAGGAATTTTCATAAACTTCAAACTTCGTCACTAATTCTTCAGTATGAATTACACCAATTGTGGAGTACTAGTATTAATGATTGTTTTGTACTTTGCAGATTTCAACTGGTGTTGGTTTGGTTTTAGGAGTAGTGCAGTTGATCTTATATTTCATTTACTGTGACAAGAAAGTCTTAAACAAGAAGACATGTACTCATGAGTCCCTACAGATGGGCAACAACCATATTGATAATGTTAAGTCTGTCAATGATGAAAAGCAATCAAGTTTTCATGATAAGCAATACTCAGACGTCCATGAGCAAGTCTAGACAAGTTAGAGGATAAAGTTCGTGCGGCTTAAAACTCGATGACTTTTGTTCAAAATCCGTTTCTTTAGATTTTAAAATTATTATGCTATACGTGCTCGAATAATGTTGTAGAAGCATAAAAAAGCATGTCAAGAATTGTAAGATGTCCGCAATATCCAAATGAAATATGTATGATTAAAGATGAGCAGATAATTTGTGTTTACAATGTGGCCGTCTATATTATTAGATTTTTGCACTTCCAATCAAGGAAAAGGGCAAAAAGAACCACAAAAAAAAGGCTAGAAACGCCCACCATGGGACTCGAGAACCCACGATCACAAGGTTTAGTGCCTTGTGATCTACCAACTGAGCTAGACAAGCTTTAATTTGAACTTGCTCGCATGTTCGATAATATTAATATATATATATATATGTGTGTGTGTGTGTCTGTGTGAATTATTTTTTTTACTAATTGACACGGAATGCACGTGTGGCCCATGAGATGCATGTGCGATGCACATGATGCATGTGTGGCGCACGAGATGCACGTGTGCCGAATAATATCTTTTCCTTAATTATTCTATTTTTGATTGAGGGTGATGATACAAGTCAAATCGACGTCAACCTTTCTTTCTTGTATTTCAAGAGCAATGATAAGTGATCCAAGCCACAAAGATCTTAAGGCCACATGATGCATGTGGAGAGTCTATTTTGAGATCCAAGTAGAGTAAAATCACATATGGAGGATAGCTTGGAGTCAATGAAGTCATTGGACAGGTCATCTAAAAGATAAGAGGAGCTAAATGATGGCTTGGAGCCACCTGCGTGGTTATCTGCATCTGCAGGTCATTCACCTGCGCTAGCATGAGAGCTTGGAAAAGCCTTTGTTGACTTTTGCTTAGAAATGATGGTTGTAAAGGTGTTACGATTTCATTTTGGTCATTGTAAGAGTCAGGAGCTTGTTGGCAATCAAAGAGAGGTCGTTATATTTGATATATCCATAGGTTGTCCTTTTCTTTATCTTCTATCTATCTATCCATCCATCCATCCATCCATCCATCCATCCTTATTTTTTCGTATTTTGATTCTATCATCTCTTTTAGTTTTCGTGTTTGTTTCATTTTTCGTATTTTCCCCGTTATCATTTAGTATTAGAGCAAGGCTTAGATTCTTTCATAGAATTCTACTCTTGGGATTGTTACCTTTGAAAAATTAAAAAAAAATCCTTTTGAGAAAATCCTTCAAAAGTTTTTTGTGTTTTTGAGTTATCTTTGTAGTTTCTATACTAGATTTTGTTTCTTCTAGTATATTTGGTTTGAGATCTTGATCATTGAACTTGATTTGAGTAGATTTGGAGAGAAACCCCTATTATTGAGTTTGAGTTTGAAAAAATTTGAAAAGTAGATTCTTAGATCTATTGATTTTGAATTAGAATTGAAGGGTAAAAATTGGTGGGAAGTGTTTCCCATATCAAAAGGACCCTAGATCTAAGTTTTGGTGTTATTCGGAGAAGTTTGATAGAATCCACCTTTTTTAGGTTTGAAGCTTGAAGAAATATGCAAATGGGTTTAAAAATACGAAAATTTTGGTGTGAATTATAAGGCTAAAGATTATTGAAAGGTGCCCCCCTTGATGAAGAGAGCCTAAATCGCAAATTTTATTAAATTTCAAGCTAGAATAAAGAAGTTGTGATTTTTGGATCTTCATAGTTGTTCTTGTGTTCTTGAGGATATTCATATCTTCAAGAGAAAAATTCATCCAAAAGGTATGTTAGATCCAAAAATAAAGAAAGAGAAAAGTGTTTGGGTGTTGGTACAAAGAAATATCCCAAACGAAAAGGGAATATCCTAGGAGAGAGAACCCAAAAGGCCTACAAAAGAATAAAATTCTGAGTCTCCAACTAAGTTGTCAGGAGAACTAGCGCCTTTCATCTGCACACGCAGGTGCCACATGTGGCTACATGTGGACAACGCACTCTAGATACTTGCTGATTTCACCTATGAGTACTCCTACTGCGAGGGCAGGTCAAGATATGCGTTTGCACACCTCCAAAACACACTTTAACCATCTCAAATTTCATTTTTCTCAGGTTCCAATATCTTAGTTTTATTTCTTTGATTCCTAATCACTTTCTCTGATTCTTAAACTATTTTTCAACAAGTAATTATCCTACTTAGTTGTTGATTACTTCTTAATACCGAAATAAACTACGAAATTGAAAAACTAAACTAAGATACGAAAATGAAACAATAATAAAGTAAAGGATAGGAAGAGAAGAAAGATAGACACATAAAGATAACAACAGGGCAAACAAAGAGTATATCAAACCCAAATACCTCCTTTATTGATTACCTACAAGCACCTAACTCTTACGTAGACCACAAGAGAATTAAATTTCTAAGCAACCAACATTTCTAAATGAAAGATCAACACAAGATACTCCAAGCTTGCCTAACACTCTCACAAGAGTATACATTCATAATTGATCAAAGTCTATCTACTAAATGAAAGAAACACCCTATTTATAGTTTAGGGTTAATTATTACATTTTATGGGCCCAAAAGTGACCTATTTGGGAAAGACAAGGCATATAAACCCACTAAGAATTTGCTTGAGCAATGCTATAGCATATGGGGTGCACCTAGGGTGCATAATGGACTATTTTTACTCGCTCTAGAAGATCTAAAGCGGGTTGGGTGCACCTCCAAAGTGGATGGGGTATTTGTCCTCTTTCGGGGGCCTTCTAGCCCCGTCTTCCCTTCCCTTGGCTTCTTTAAAGTCCCTTGACCCTCCTTGATTATCATGATAATCCAATGTACACCTTTGGATTGTCTCATCCTCTCCTTCTTGAAGAAGATTCATACTCAAATCTACAATATTTGAACACAAAAGAAGAACACACAACCAATTTTCCTTGAAGCACGAGGGTTAGCACAAGGGTTAATATCAATACATTCATGCTAATGAGGCACACATTTTACATATATCCAAATATCAAAAGGTGGATTAGGGGTATGTAACCCCACAAATGATAACTACTAGGCCACTCTAGAATTGGACAATGGTAAAGGCTAGAGTAACCATGGTAATCAATCAACCACTCATGAAGGCTCACATGGGTTCCATGTCTCGATAGGGACATAACCCCTTTAAAATAATCATTTTGTTGGAGATTTTCCCCTTACACGATATGGGTCCATCAAGTGGATTATAAATCCCTAAGAAAGACTTTCCATCTTATGAAAGGATGCCAAAATTCTCAGTCAAACATTGCTTGTCATCTTGACCAAGCATTAAGTCGGGGGTATAATAATCAACATATTCAAATTTGTCACCGGGTGTATACCAAAACTCTTTTTCTCCAAAGGCATTACCAAAATAAAAGGATATACTCACCACACCAGCATAAACATCAATAAAGGCAAATAGAGAGTAAAGAAAGGTGTCACTCAAATTGAGTTCATCTAAGGTGTCCTTAAGAACATTCTCACCTTGGTGCCCAAGATTATTATCAAGGGTATGCTCAAGAATTTGAACACTCAAAGAAAAAGGAATAATTCGTAAACAAATACCACCTTCCAATCCTTAACATTCTTTTCCCTTAAGAGTACTCTCAACTTCTAATAAGAGATTTTCATATTTAGGAGGAATTATGTCACTTCATAGTGGGTTGTTGTATAGAATATAGCTCTCAAGAAGAGCTACATCAACAATACGATCCACACCACTAGGTAGTTCACTAGGAGTGGTTTCATCATATTCAAACAAGACATTGTACTTAAAGAAAGAAGGATCAATCTAAGAAGGAAAATTGGAACAAGTACTTTAACTCTCAAAAAGACAATTATAAAGCTTAGAACAGATTTCAAACACATGATCATCCTTATGAGCCAAGCAAACAATAGGATCTTCATTAAGAGGTGTGCTCAAAGGGTCACTCCTATTTAATTGACCAATGTTTTCAATATCATCACTCACTTGAGGTTCATTAACCACACAACAAACATACTCAAGTGGTGGACTAGGTTCACACTCAAGTTGGTCCACATAATTTCCATAAGACAATGTACTATTATTCAACATAATGGCTTCAACACTAGGTGGACACAAATTGATCTTACTAGAAGAGTCAATTCGGTCATCATTAGGATCAATTAAGGTATCCACACTCTCAACTTGTGCATTCTCATCATGAATTAAAGAAACATTAGGCTCATCTAAAGTTAAACTATCTCTCACATTTAGTTGTCTACTAGCCTCACAATGATCTTTCACATTTACTAGAGTGCAAGAGTTAGCTTGGTTACCTTGAAGTTCGTTTGGAGCATATTCACTCATGGGAGATTTAAGGTTTGGTGGATCATAAAGGGTGGAGTTAGGAAAGTTTAGAT
Organism: Capsicum pubescens; assembly: GCA_030864215.1. NCBI lineage: Eukaryota > Viridiplantae > Streptophyta > Magnoliopsida > Solanales > Solanaceae > Capsicum > Capsicum pubescens. The sequence continues at coordinate 76,826,920 of CM061543.1, read as the reverse complement.
AATTTGGCATGTTATCTATCCTCCCTCAAAGTGAATTTATCTTAGCGTCCATGGAATCAATTTTACGATTGAGAGTTTCAATAGCCGCTAAAATAACACTTGTTGAGTGGTTATCCATGGGTTTCAAAGTTTCATCTTCTGTATCCATTATACCAATAAAAGAAATTCTAATAAAAAATAAAAACAACAAATAAGTTAAGGTTAGGAAATCAACCCCACAAGATCTCAAAGTTCATACCTTTGTGTTGTTTCTCAATTGGCGTCACAAGTGTTGATAGATCATCTATACTCCAATGAGAATGCTTCGTACCAATTTTGTCTTGAGGTTGGAATGGATTTTTATTTGAAAGAGTCAAAAAAATAAAAATTACTTAAGGACTTTAATCAAGAAATCACAACGAATTGAAAAAGAGAAAAGCATGAAAGAAATGAGACTCAAGAACTAATCAATCAACTTAGTAGATGAATTACTTAGTTTTTGAGTAGTTTAAGAATCAAAAAATGAGTTTAAGAATAAAAAAAATGAAACTAAGGAATCAAAACTTGAGCCAAATTGAATCAAAGGGCTTGAAATGTGTTTTGGAAGCTTAAAATGCGTTTAGGTTGCTTGATTTGCGTTTGGGAGATGCTCTAGCAGGTGTGGAGCATGTCCGCAACATCTTGGATGTAGGTGAGTAGCCTTGGATACCGGTTTGAGGTGCTGCAGCAGCCCAGGCATAGCTGCAAAGCACCTTGGGAGTAGATCACGGTCCACCCTCTTTTGAATGGACGAATTTGCCCTCTAATGGTCCTCCTTTTGCACTCTTCTCATGAAATATTCTTGGAATCTTTTGAGATGCTTTAGTAAAAAAATCTTTTACACTCTTTTTCTTCCTTATTTTTAAATCAAACACTCAGTTTTGTTATTTTTTTTTAACATGAAGATAACAATCTCTACAAGAACGCCAACAACCCCAACTTTTCTAACCTTTTCTCCTTAGCTCAGAATGAGTTGGAATTTTGAACCTAGACACTTTTCAACCTACTAAACTCATTCCAAACATCACTTCACTCAAATTCTTCACCAAAATCTTTAGATTTTTAATTCACTTCAAACTTCTTCAACATAAGGTTCCAACAAGGACAGGACACTCAATAATGCTTCGATTTAGCTCGAATTTGATATTTGGACTCTAATAGTGATAAGAAACACAAATATAACACTAGAAACATAAGAAAACTCAAAAATCTAAAATTAAAAATTTGACCAAAGACCAAAAATATGAATAGTAAATTTTTGTTTGTGATTTTTAATTTTCTAAGACAACTAGACCCAAGATTGACTTCGTAGGAATGAAATCAAGCTCGACTCTGATACCGGATGATATCGAAACAAACTACAAAATAAAAAAACTAAACTAAGATATGAAAATTAAAGAATAATAAGTAAAGGATACGAAGAGAAGATAGATAGATAGACACAAGAAGATAACAAAAGGGAAACCAAAGAGTGTATAAAACCTAAAGACCTCCCTTATTGATTACCTACAAGCACCTAACTATTATGTACACCACAAGGGAATCAGATTCTCAAGCAAACAATGTTTCTAAAAAAAAATCAACACAAGTTAATTCAAGCTTGCTTCTCACACTCACAAGAGTATACATTCATTATTCATCAAAGTCTGTCTACAAAGTGAAAGAAAGATCCTATTTATAATCTAGGATTAATTATTACATCTTATGGGCCCAAATTGACCTATTTGGGACATAGAAGCTCACTAAGCATCTGCTTGAGCAATTCTAAAGCATATAGGGTGCATAGTAGACTATTTTGACCCGCTCTAGCAAATCTAAAGTGAGTTGAGCATAACTACAAAGTGGATGGGGCACTTGTCCTCTTTCGGGGGTCTTCTGGCCCCATCTTGCCTTCCCTCGACTTCTTTAAAGTCCCTTGACCCTCCTTGATCATTATAATCATCTATTGGGAACCTTTGGATTGTATCAGTTCTTGAGTTCTATTTCTTTCTTTGTGTGCTTTTCTAGTCTAACTTTGTAGTTAACTTCTTAATTCAAGTCCTTTTGTTATAATTGAGTCATCCGTCTTTCTTTAAACAAGAAACCACTCCAACCAAAAATAACAGTCGATACCTTATGTACAACTAAAGTATAAGCAATCTTCAACATTAGCTGATCCAATTATGAGAAAATCAAAGGTGTGTAAACACGAGTGATTGTGAGCCTTTATTTTGCTAACTCTAATGTTGTTTGTTGTTTTTGTTGAGTGTCTTCTTGTTAGGTACAATGGTCGAGGAAGGTGAAATACATAATTCCACCATTCAAATAACTTTAACTTATATCACGAAGAAGTTTAATGCTATGGATAACAAAATGAGATCAATAAGCAACCATTTGGGGTCCATAAAAAGGGGGTGTCCAACTTAGACGAACATCTTCAAGGTAACAAAGATAAATCTTGAACTTTAATAAATGTGAAAGATAATTGTGAGGCTAGTAGGAAGTTGAGGGTGAGTGATAGCTTATCTTTATATGATCTTAATGATTCTTTACCTTGTGTTGATAATGTAAAAATTGAGAGTATGGATACACTAGTTGATCCTATTGATGACTGAATTGGCTCTTCTTATAAGATTGATATTTTTCCACCCAATGTCGAATACTTTGTGTTGAATGATAGTACATTGTCGTGTGGAACTTGTATGGATCAACTTGCTTGTGAATTTAATCCACTACTTGAGGATGTTTGTGAAGGGACTAGTGAACCTCAAGTTAATGGTGATGTCTTGGAAAGGTTTGACCTTTCAAATATGTCTTTTGATGATCATGTTACTTTCTTGGTTCATAGGTAATATCGTGTTCTATAACTTTTTTGAAAAATAACAATTGTCATTTTAGAGTGAACTTACATGTTTTAATTCTCCTACTTGGATTGATCCTTCTCTCTTTAGGTATAATATTTTGTTTGAATATGTTGAAAACACTCCTAGTGATGGACCTAGTGGTGTGGATCAAGTTGAGGATGTAGCCTTTCTTGAGGACTATACTCTATACAACAATCCACTATGATGTGACCACATTTTTCCTAAAGATGGAAATCTCTTCTTGGAAGATGAGAGTACTCTTATAGAGAAAGATTGTGATGAATTGAAAGGTGTGCTTTATCTCCCAGTTATTTTTTTTTCTTCTTTGAGTGTTCCAATTCTTGAGAATAATCTTGATAATCTTATTGAGCATAATAGTGAGCATGCCTTTGAGGACACCTTAGATGAAGTTAATTTGCGAGACACCTTTCTTTACTCTCTATTTGCTTATGATATTGCTTATGGTTCTATATAGAGTATGCCTTTTTGTGATTATGGAACCTTTGGGGTGCATAGGAATTTCCTTGCCCCATGCTCATGGATACTTCTTCCATTTGACCTCGCAATGATTTGAGAGTAATCCCATTCTTAAAGATAGCTAGTTCATTAAGTGGAATCTTAACTTGGGATGACATGTTCATGCCATTGCTCTTAGCTATGGGAAATATATTGTCTTTCTGACTAAGAAAGAGTTTTGTGCTTGTTGAAACATAGAACCAATATGGTTTTTTCTGTGTGATTGCCTGATTATCATGAATCTTGTGGTGAATCCTTTTGTCAAGGTCTCTTGAGTAACCAAGTAGTTTTTACTTTATGGGGTTCCGAACCATTGATTGATCACTTTGATGCTTGGTTATATGTTAAGTGTGAGCCTCCTTGGCATGGTGATAAACTTGTTGTTTCTTACTTTAACCCTCATGCCGTACGGATAGTGTGGTTGCTCTTTTTTCTTTTGGTTTGGCAAGGTTTAGATTCGAGGCCGAATCCTTTTCAAGATGAGGATAATACAAGCCAAATCGATGTCAATCTTTCTTGGGTTGTATTTTAAGAGCAACAACAAGGGATCTAATCCACAAAGATTTAAGGCCACAAGGATGCATGTGAAAGCTCCATCTAAAGTTTCAAGTAGAGTAAATCACATATGAAAGATAGATTGGAGTCAAGGGAGCTGTTGGAGAGGTCGTCAGAAAGATAAGAGGCGCTAAACAATGACCTGGAACCACCTGCACGATTATTTATGTCCACAGGTCATTCACCTACGTCAACAGGTGCTCCATCTGTGCCAGAAGGTCATCACCTGTGTGGGCATGTGGGCCTAAGCGGCCAACTTGCTCCATTTTGTTGAATTTGGGTCACTTTTAGACCCATATATGTAATAAATGACCATGGCTATCAATATTAGGATTTTTATTTTCCTTAGTTTTTTGATGAATATTGAAATTATGACTCTTGAGAGATCATGAGATCTTGGAAAAGCTTTTGTTGACTTTTGCTTAGAAACGGTAGTTTTAAGGGTGTTACGATTCTCTTTTGGTCATCTTAAGAGTTAGGTACTTGTTATTATTCAAAAGGGAGGTCCTTGGATTTGATACATGTATAGGTTGTCCTTTTCTTTATCTTCTTGTATCTATCCATCTTTATCTCTATCTGTTATCATCCCATATTTTGATTCTATCGTTCCTTTTAGTTTTCGGGTTTATTTCATCTTTCGTATTTCGCCCATTACCAGGTAATTAGTGAATTATTTTTTAATTTTTTGCTTGGATATTCATTTCGATGATAATCAATATTTTTTATTTTAATTTATATATATTGATGATATAAATAATTTTAATTTTGTTTCATTGAATTTAGTTTAACATTCAAGATGATCATTAAGAACAAATCAACACTACAATTCTTTGGCATACCTTATGCCTTGAACTTTTTCAACTGCTTGGTTACAGAATGGTAATTATCTCTTTATTTTAGCTTATGAATTTTAGAAGAACTCAATAAATTTTGCGTAAATTCTATTTTGCATGAACATATTACTGTGAACTCAAATTTATGTTACTGTGGTAATTCGTAAATTTTAAATCCAAAATTCCCTTCCGTTAATAGTTATTTCAAATTTTTTGGTCTAGATACAGATTTAATGAATAGATATGGTACACCATTTATAACACCATACAATATTCTAGTAGCAACAATCAACGGGTCTGGAGTTACTATTGAGTTGGTATATGTTACCATGTTTTTCTTATATGAACCTAATAATCAAAAGAGAAAAAATGTTAAACAGTGTTCATTTTTGTTGTCTTTTCATTTGCAGGCATAGTGGTTATCACGTTGCTTGATGTTGGCTAATGTGAGTCCACCACAAGTGAGGGACCAAGTCCTTTGGGTAGAAAAATAGTAAGATAAGTAAAATAAATGTGAAGTGCTGAACGTAAATAAATCCACAATATTACGTAAAAACTTTCTTGCTCGAGAGAGTAAAAACCTCAACTTGTCCCACATAATTTCCAGCAAACTTCACTAACTTAAAGCCAATTGGATGACTACAGACCCCAGTAATATCGAGGATTAAACTCTTAATCCTAACTCCTTTTAATGCCTCTATTACAAGACTCGTGCAACAACTCTACCACACTACAAAAATCAACTAACTCTAGTTGACACTACTAGGTTACTTTATCCAAAATAACACAAAGCATGTTGAAAGAAACTTGACTACACCAAGGCTGAAACTACTACTAACTCTAGTTTCTTCTATTCAGCTAAAGACATAGACAAGAACAAAACCTACAATGCTTTATAACATAGGAGTAGATTCACAATTTCAAGAACAAAAGACTTAATACTCAATAAGACAACAAAGACTAAAGCTTCAACACGATCAAGTCCCTTTGTTGAAATGAACAATGACCCTTTGTAAGAATGGTTTTTCTTGAGAAAAGAATCCATTTTAGCAATTGCAAAAAAACTAGGTTTTGATCTTGTCACATCTCTCTTATCTATTGAAGAGTAAAACCTTAACCATATTTTATTTCACTAAGCATCAACACACTATTTGGAGAGCTGCTCCAGCACTACCAGCCAAAATAAAATAGTACAATATATAGCTGTACAGAGTTCCAATCTCTGGTGAGCACAAAACAGACCAGGTACCTTGAACTCTTATTTGAAATCATCAAAACCAAAATACAACATTTCCCCCTTAGTGACTATGACAAATTTTTTCAAATCATCCCCCCATGAATTAGTTCCTCCTTTCAACTAGATTCCTCTTCTGGCTACAAGGGGCTAGGTCCCTCGAAGTGAATTAAGACTACCAAATAGTTGATAATGTCTTTCTACTTTTGTCATCATAAAAAAGTAATAACAGTAAACCTAGATAAATAAAATGCGCACAAGTTTAACTCATGGCCACTGGGACAACACTAACAAGAATGAGTAAAGCCAAGAAAAGAGAGAGATGATAAACATAAAGAAACATTTCGCTCATAAAAGTAAGGATAAACATCATACATAATCAACTTAATAAAATAAATAGGGATCTAGTCCAAATCTACCACAAATACAACAAAAAGGAACTAATACAAAACAAAGAAGAAATATGAGGACTAGAAGTGCTTAAGAGGAATAAGGATTAGGAGCAAAAGATCAATGGACCAGGTCTATACGCGCACTATCAGTTGCATGCACATTGCGAAGCTGCTTAGTCAAGTCCTTCACTTTAGCATTGTGACCCTTGAATTCAATATTCAGACCCTTAACATGTTCTTTGAGTTCTATATTTTTGGCATAGAGAGCATCCATGGTACCAGGTCCTTCAATGGTGACTTGCTGTAGTGTTGCCTTCAAGTGAGAAATTTTTACATCTTGCTTATTTACAGTAGTATTCATGTCTTCCAATTATGCGGACATCCATCCTTGTTCATCTATGAGTTTTGATATCTGTGACTTAGGCTTTGCCCTAACCTTTCCTTCCATATACACATTTTCCTTCAAAGTAGTCATGGAGAAGATCTGCTCGACTGACCCAGACAGACAGTCCTTCCAAACTCTCAACTTTAAAATGATCAAATAATTTGTTTAGAAGGTATCCATAGTTCCCATCTTTAACATGCGTTACCTTATGCATGTGCTCGATCATAATTGCGGGAAGATTTATAATTTCAAACTTGCTTAAGGTTTGCATAAGGATAAGGTTCGCTGCTGAGGCTATTTTTCTCTTTTCAAATTATGGCAGCATAACTTTGTTCACAAACTCAAACAAAAATGGGAACTACCCTTTGTTTTACTTTTTCAACACTCCAACCTTGGGCTTTTCAGTGGTCTTGCTTAGTTCTTGTACAAACTCAAGAGATGACGCCTTGTCTTTTATGGACCTGATCCTTTTCACAGGGACATCTAGAATTTCATCGAGTACAGTTTCATCAAGATGTATCTTTACACCTTGAACCATGCCAGACAAGAATAAACCATATTTAAAGAGCATTGAGGTGTAGTAGAAGTCCCCCACTTTCTTTTTATGAACCACAAGAATTGGAAGATTAAACAAATAAGCCATTATTGAAATTTTATATACTCAATCCATTCAAGCATTCCAGGATACTTATAAAGCCTCTGTCGCACTTTCTATGGCACGTTAGGAGCACCTCAGAAAATGTCAACATAGGAATGGGAGCTGTTTGAATGGATGCCTTTTTCCCTTGTTCAACTAGCCAATTAAGAAGTCTCAGATGTACTAGCACTGCATCTTTGATGCAGTCATCGATTCTCCCCCGAGAGGTCACAATTGCCGCGAGCAAAGATATTAATGACGAGGAAGGCTTTTTTGTTATGCTACTAATACTTGCTCTGCTATTCTGCCCGAGCCTGGCTGAGGAAGAGTTACGGGGCGTAAAACAAAAAAAATATGCCGATCGGGCATTATTACCAAAGATTCTTAGATCAAACACCCTTCCTTTCAACACCTTTTGGGTTTTGAGTACTTCAAACCTTCTCAGCCCTTGTGAGAATATTCTTTTCTTTTGAAACTTTTCTTCCTTTTCACGGGATACCTGGTTCCCTTATGGAGTCACTTACTTGTTCAGGTGTAGCAGCGTTAGTTTTAGGATCAGGTCCCTTAAAAGCCTGAACAACCTTCCTTTTAAAAAAGATGTACTTTTTTGGAGCAGTTGTTTTGAGCTTTGTCACAGATGACCTAGCTGGCCTTGAGACACCTGCTCTCTTCCTTCTCTTTGTTATTAAAGCAAAAACATCACAGTCTAAATCATCTTCCTTCTTATTTTCTCTACTTTAAAAACATCTTTGGAGGAGATTTCTTCACGCTCGAGCACTGAAGCTTTCCTCATTCTTTTTCTTCGAACAATAGCAAACTTATTTGCTTTCACCATATCAACCAACAATTTATTTCCTTACTTGGAGTCTCATAAGTCTTTACAACTTTGTCAGCAATGTCTATCTTTTTCTTTTCTTTGTAACCACATTGTCCAAACCTCTTCCATGTCATTACCACTTTAATCTTCCTTAACTTTATCTTCCACCGGAGGAAAACGTGGTTCCTACAAAACTTGAATTGAGATTGGAGTTCCATCATACGTAAAATGAGGAGAGTGAACCAGTGACTTGGGAAAGACGGGTTTATCAAGTTAAGTTGAAATGTATCTTTGATCTCCAGCCAAAAGTGTTATGATTTTAGCCACCCATTTTACCCCTTCCATTGACCATTTGAGGGGTTTGATTTTGTAATAGGTAGATCCCCATCAAACAGGTGTTCATCAATGGGGATGGAGTCAGAGAAATTTAGACAACCTAGTCCTTGTGAGAACTCAATAGACTCTTCAGTATTCAATAAATCAAATTAAAGCTTAGGAGTTACCGACTCAATGGGAGATCCAAATCTAGTGAGAGAGGGTTCCCCAACTATAATAGAGCAGTTTTGGAAAGAATTTTTGAAACAATAGGAAATAGTTCAGTAAGGGTTTCTTTGTCAACCATAGAATTGGGGTTTTCTTCAAAGAAATGATTTTTGTTTGGTACTACATCAACTGGAGAGATTTTATTAGCAAGAGGAATTTTGGAGAGAGATGAGGTTTGAGATATTTTTTTGAAAAAAGAGAAAGAGTAAACTTTAAGCTGGGTGTATATGAAAGAATTTTTTAGAATGCAACTTGTAGAAGATGTAAGAATATGAGAAAATAGGGTTTTGATTTGTGTTTCAAAGAGGATACAGAGGAATAATGTTTGGATTAAAGGCAAAAGATGTGCTCGGTCCCTATTGGACATGCCTTTAATTTTTAAATTATTTGACAATGATATGGAGAGGCAGGACGGGACATGTGGCCTTTTCGAACAGTAAATTCATGTGTTTTAAAAAGCAGTGTTCATGACACTAACCTTTAGGTAGGGACTTGGTCCCTCTTTTATTGAAGGAAATTTCTTCTGGTCTGTCTCATCCATCCCTCTCATCATCTTGCCCACCATGAGTGTATACCTTCAAAAAGGTATGATACTAAGTTAGACCAAATGAACAAATTATTATAAGGATACTTGTTCTGATAGTAGCTTGGATCCTTCAAGACCATTAACTCATAGTAGATAAAAAGAGCTTCATGATCTTCAAACCATGTTTACAAGGAAGGAGGATTTAGAGGAGCTTGAAGTGTATCAAAGAAAAGCATTCAATGTATGGAAGGTGAATCAATGTAAAAAAGGGGAAGAGACGGGGCTAAGTGTGCAAATATCCACTTCTTAAATTCAAAGATTCACAAAAGATAAGAGAGCCAAACAAAGCCCTTGTATCATTAAGGGTAAATTTGTAAAAACAAATTTTCATCTTATTTCCTTAGTATAAATAAGACATTTCCGTATTTTAAGTGGGATTTTTGATGAATATTTATTAAAATTTGTGGTTTCTTCTTGGTGAGTAATTAGTGAGTAGTTAGTGAGCACTTAGTCTTGGTGAACTCTCAGAATTGTTAGTGAACTTATTTTGCTTGATTAATCTAAGGTCATCCATTTGTGGTTATTTTAATTTCCTCTGATTTATTGAGTAGGGTTGATTTTATGCAGTTGAAATCAATTGGCAGGTGAGCGTTTTAGCCCCTTGTTGCCCATAATTTCAAGAGCTTGAGTTTTAACCCATATATCATTTTTCATTGTCTTCTCTCTTTCTTGTTTTTCCTCTTTTGATTCTTATCATTTCGGTATTAAAAGCCTTGGTTAAGGTTTGTCTTCACAAATATTAATCTTGGAATTTTGATCTCTTTAAAAATCCAAAAGAAAATCTTCTAAAAATACCCCCCAAAATCCTAAATTTTATTTGTTTAATTTATTATTTTTGACACTAGATCTTGTTAGGAAGGGTGATAGAGTAATTTGTTAAGACTGTAAAGTCATACCTAGAGAGAATCTTTTGACTCAACATAAGTTGTTGGTGATAGACTTTGTAATAAAAAAGGGTAGAAAGAAGTGGAGACTTTGTAATAAAAAGGGTAGAAAGAAGTGGAGTGAGGAGGATTGATCCGGGATTAAGTAGGGTGTCTTGACTTTTTCTAGTGCTTTGGAAATAGAGAAGAAGTTGATGATGTAGGGGCTTGAGAGAGTAGAGGGAATGTGGATTGTAGGTAAGATATGACTACCAGCTGCATTAGGTAGACCTCTAAATAGGTGTTGGGTATATCGAGAGGAAATTTTGGGAAGTACTAGGAGGACAAATGGTGGAACAAAAAATTTAAAAGAAAGGTGGAGACAAAGAAGGTAGACTATGATAAGTTGGTAGATAGAAAAGATGATAAGGAGATGTAGATGAATAGGGAGAAGTATAATTTAGCTAGAAGAGAGGATAAGTTAGCGGTTATGGCTACTAAGACCGCAGTTTTTGAGACTTTGTATGTGGCTTTAGAGGAGAAAAATGGGGATAAGACATTGTATAGGCTTGCCAAGGCTAGGGAATGGAGGGCTCATGGCTTTTACCAAGTAAAGTGCATCAAGGGGGAGGATGATATAGTGTCGGTTAAAGATTCCCTCATTAGAAAGAGGTGGCACATAATTCTCTGAGACTACCCCCTGGACGTCACACGGTGCTTAGAACCATAAGTGATCCCAAGCTAACCCATGATACTAGCATAATTTGTGAAAAACCGAATAAAATACATAAAACTGGAAATAATAAGTGGAAGAGATGTCTTTAGCTAAACTTGTTCAATACAATACTATTTAAAAACTTACAACACCGGTTATACAAAAAAAATTGAAAATGAATACATCAACTCTGACTGACTGTCTATGAAGCCTTTACTAATACTGACCATAGGCAGCTGGGACATGACCCCTAGCTATCCCTAATAAATACAAATGAATATAAATAAAATACTGAATCTACAAACTAACTGGAGTCCTCAAATAAAGCGAACACATCACCTGTTGTATGGAAGCTACGAACTGCCTAACCATGATATTGTGGACTACTAATGGTACCTACATTATGAAACAATACATCCACACAGACGTATATATGGCTAGTACTTCTAGATTGTACTGAGTAAGTGGGGGTGAATCCAATAAGTAAAATTGAATTAATGCATAATCTTAAAACATGCATGCTAAGCGTAAATAATCTCACCTAGGGGTGTGCAAAAATTAAACCGACCAATAAACCAAACCGATACAATTTTTATTGGTTTATTATTATTGGGTTAATGATTTTTTGTGGTTTGATAAAAAAATTATTAGGTTATTGGTTTAATTTTGATTTTTCTTATTGGGTTATTGGGTAAACTGATAACCCAATAAGAATATACTTCATTAATATTTTACACCTATATATATATATATATATATATATATATATATATATATATATATATATATATATATATATATATATATATATATATATATATTTCTCTTTTACTTCTACAAATTAACAAACATATTATTCCAATTATACAAACTCTTAATTCCTCCTAACTAAAATTTAATTCAAGTTTTGAAGATTCTTGTAAATTAAAATACATCATGTAGGATTTTGGTTGCAACTAAGATTCGATTTCTTTTCATGTTAGTTACTATATTTTCTATTTTTTGAGTACTTTCTTATTGGTTAAACCAAAAATTAAACCGTTAAGGACTGAAAACCAATAAAAAAATATCTTATTGGTTTGATTATTGGTTTAGCATATTTAAAAATAAAAAATCAAGATAATCGAAGCGATAATACATAAAATCAAATCGAATCAACCGTTGCACACCCCTAGTATCACCAAGATACTAAAATAAACTAAAAACTGAAATATCATAAAACATGAATAACAAAGCATAATCTAATAAACTAGGTGAATCACTACACTTAATTCTTGAAACTGACTTTTCTGTGGAAGATTCTCGTAATCGATATAAATCATTTGAGCATCCTGGAGTCCGATGACTCAAGCCCTCATAAAAAAGGTACGATGTCTCAAACCCTCATCGCGATGGCCAAATACACCTTGCCAGGGTATAAAGGATAACTGTGGTAATCACCTAAACATGTCCAATTTGTACAAACTGATACTATATCTATGAAGTTCACCTTAAAATAGGTATATAAGATGATAAGTCTGAAAACATAATATGCCACTATTTCTATCTCAATTTCTTAGTTTCTTATGAACTTCATAGTTTAACTGAAGTCTCATATCAAAACTAAAACTGTGATTATACTGCATTGCTTTTGAAACTCAAACTTGTAAACTTGAACTTCTTGTAAACTGACTACCCAATGCTCAAATTTTAATCTTTTTTCAACTCATGGAAACTTTATATCAAAATATCATAACCCAATGCTTGAAAATCACTTTCGTAGATAAACTTAAATAATCATGAAAATCACATACTTTTACAGGTAAACTGATTGAATTATGTTGAAATTCATGTACATTTATCAACTTATGAATCCTCACATCAAAATACTAAAACTCATTTCATAATATCGATTTTGTGGATAAAAACATAAGTAAACATAAAATCTTGTGTTAAATAAAGTGAAACTCATGAGGAAACATCATAATCTCAAAGCATATGAAAAAGTAGGTATGAACCCTAGTTATCAATTCTTTAAAACTCATGTGAAAACTCAAATTTTAGGTACAAGGATGAAATATTATCCTTGTTCAAATCTACATACCTGAACTTGATGAATTCTCTTTCAAGGAAGCTTGAATTTGAGCCTTGGAAGCTTTAATTTTAGAGAATAACCCTTATTTAGTGTTATTGAGGGTTTGGGAGAAGTGGAATAATGTATTTAGGTTACGAGATAAGTAAAAACACATTAGTATTAGTTATAGGATGATTTAGGACGTAAATGACTAGTTTGCCCTTAAAAACTAAAGAAAAACATGTGTTTTAGCATCTCTAAGACCATGTGCGTGGCACTCTCTTATCGCGGAGAAAACATGGTGTTCCATACTCTTATCGTGGAGCACACCGGGTGTTCCACGCTTTTATCATGGACCCTCACTAGTTCGCTTGCTAAAATGCTCATAACTTGTTGTTCAGGTATCAAATTAAGGGAAAATTAGATACGTTGGAAAGAGGACTCAATCACCATTAATTTGGTGGGTATTGAGCTCTAAAACTCAATATATTCTAGAATTCATACACATATAAAGTTGACCTTTGTAGAATCTAATACTAAAGCTGAATTGATAACAATAGTTCTCAACTCAACTTTGCTCTAAGTGTTTTATTTGAATATTCTTCACACCAAAAGAACTTTACAAACTAGGTAAATAATCATGAAACTTATATATGATTAAAAATAATAATTTTTGGACCTATAAACATATGAAAAATAGTTAGAATCTTAGCTATAAATTTTTAGGCTATTACATGGCTGTCCTATTTCTATAGACTTTTGAATTACTTAGGGGACAAATGTTTCGTGTTGGGGGACTTGAAGAACTCAGAGAGATATCACATTTATGTTAGTTATAGGAATATAAAGGTTGATGAAGTCAAAGAGGTTATTCGTACAATGTGTAGGGGTAGGGCTATTGGGCCAGATGAGATTTTGGTGGATATTTGAAAGAGCATTGTTGAGCAGGTTTAGAGTGGCTGGTAAAGTTGTTTAACACCATTTTATGGTAGCAAAGATGCCTGAAGCTTAGAGATAGAGTACGATGATTCTATTATATAAGAGTAAGGGGGACATTTAGAGTTGCAACAATTACAGAGGTATTAAGTTGTTGAGTCATACTATGAAGGTTTGGGAAAGGGTGGTAGATTTGAGGATGGAGAGCATCGTGACTATTTTTGAGAATCATTTCGGTGTCATTTCAGGTCGCTTAAATACTGAGACCATTCACCTCATGAGGAAATTAGTAGAGCAGTTTTTAAAAAGAAAGACGGAATTGCACATAGTGTTCATTAATCTTAAGAAGGGATATGACAGTCCCTAGTGAGATTTTATGGAGGGCGTCGATGCTAGAGGGAAGTCCCTAGTGAGATTTTGTGGAGGGCGTCGATGCTAGAGGGGTGACCATGGTGTACACTAAGCTGATTCAACACATGTATGATGGTGAAAGACTCATGTAAGGACGGTAGGAGGATATTTAGAGCACTTTCCTAATTTGACAAGGTTGCACCAGAGATCTACTCTTAACCCATTTTTAGTTGCCTTGGTGATGGAAGTTTTGACGTGGCGTATTCAAGGGGAGGTGTCTTGATGTATGTTATTTACTGATAATGTTTTACTAATTGATGAGACTTGGGAAAGTGTTAATGATAAGTTGGAGACTTTGAGACAGACCTTTGAGTCCAAAGGATTTTTGTTGAATATGACCAAGATGTAGAACTTGGAATGTAAGTTTAGTGATTTGTTGCATTATACTGACGTGGTAGTGAAGCTGGATTTTAGGCTATTTAGAAGAGGGAGAGTTTAAAGTATCTTGGGTCTATGATTCAGGGAAATAGTAAGATTGAAAAGGAAGTCACGCACCATATTGGTGCAATGTGGATGAAATAAAGGCTTGGTTTGGGAGTCTTGTATGATAAGAAGGTGCCTTCAAAGCTTAAAGATAAGTTCTACAGAATGACATTCCAATCGGATATGTTGTATGGAGTAGAGTGTTGTCCAATTAAGAACTCCCACATCTAAAAGTTGAAGGTGGTAGAGATGAGGATATGGCGATAGATGTGTTGCCTAACCAAGAGACATAGGATAAAAAAATGAGATTATTCAATATAAAATAAGAGTGGCCTTGGTGGACGATAAGATGCGGAAAGTGAAGTTATGTTGGTTTGGGCATATGATGAGGAGGTGCTAGGATGCTCCAGTATAGAGGTGTGAGAGGCTGGCTATGGATGGTTTTAGGTGGGGTAGAGGTAGGAAAAAAATATATTGAAGGAAAGTGATTATGCATGATATGGAGCAGTTACAGCTTAAGAAGGACATGACCTTTAATAGGGATGTGTGGAGGATGTGTATTAGGGTAGAGGGTTAGTTGGTGGGAGTTTTTTTTGAACAACAGGGAAGAGTGCTTTGTTTGGGTCTGGAATTTCTTATTCGTGGTGTCTCGGTGATGTATATGATTTCAAATAGATAGTTTATTGTATTATCTTATGGTTGTCTTTTTTTTTTATTAGCTAGCAGTGTATTATTCAAATTTGTTGTGTGCTTTTATGTTTTTTTTTGTTATACTATTATGTGTCCTGAACCAGGGGTCTATCAAAAACAACCTCTCTACTTTATCTGAGGTAGTAGTATGGACTATGTACATATTACTCTCCCCAGATCCTACTATGTGGGAATACACTGGTCTGTTGTTGTTGTTGTTGTTGGCACTAGATCTTCATTCTCTAGTGTTTTTTGAGCCTAAATCTCAAACTTTACTTGATTTAGAGGTGTAGAAGTGAAGTTACCATTGAAGGTTTGGAGCTTTGAAACTTTGTGGGTTGTGAAAGGTGGGTTTATTTTTGGCTTGGTTTTGAAGGCCAGAGAATAGTGGAGTTTGTTCATGGCATTGAAATAAATACATGGGCTAAAATTTGTCGCCCTTAGAGTTGAAATGAAGAAGATATGAAGTTGTGAATATTGGGGTGTTTATTGGTGTTCTTGAGTTCCTTCATCTTGTTCTTGAAGAAAAATATAGCAAAAGCACTTTGATCCCAAATTTTGAGGTCAAAGTGTTAGTGGGGCCATTTGTGGAAATTTAAAAAGAAAGTTCAAAATTTCACGTGGACTGTTATGTCAGCAAGTCAATGAGTCAACGCCAATGCAGCAGCCACGCATCTGCCATGTCAGAAGCTAGCCAAAAATCTGAGCAATCAATCCCATTGAAGGACCATGCGCATACTTTGGCACCCAAACCAGTAAGCTTCTAAAGCTCAGTTCCCTAGTAAGCCCCCCAAATTTTTCTAAGTGTTTGAATTTCGTGGTTCTTTTTTCTACACTTTCTTTCTTCGATTTCTCAACTATTTAGTGAGTAATTAACATATTCAATTACTTTTACCTAGTTTTAAATCATCTAATTCTTTCTTTGATCCCTCAAATTAAGCAACTTAAGTAGTTTTTCTACTTCTGTTAGTTTTTTTAGTCCATTTTTTTCGTGCTTCTTTTCTTCAACTCTTCTCATTTTAATTAATTGATAATTTCAAGTCCTTTAGCCTTCAATCAAGTCCACCTTCTTTAAAGAGTCACAAGAATCCACTCCACCATAAAGGATAGGTGATCTTGCATTAATTGAGCCGAGCTAGTTCACTACTAATTTTGAGACGATAATTTAGGAGGTGAGTTGAGAGTTTACATACGAGTGACATGAGCCTTTATATATATATATATATATTATTTGTTAAGTTTTGTAGGTACCATGTCAAACACAAATCCAAGTGGGGAAGGCTCCAACCAGATCTCAGAGGCCATCACCCATCTCACCAAACAAGTAACAGATATGAATGAAAGATTAACAGTTATGGAGTAAAGGTTGGTATGATAAGAGAGAGGAAAATCAATTCAAATAGAAGATTAGGGGGTAAGGAGGGCGTTGGTGCAATCCACCACCATTACTCCGAGGTAAACTCATGAGTTATGTTACCTTCCACCAAATCAAACTTGAAACTTTCAACAAGCTACCTTCCAAATGAACAACACTCCAAATTTTCCATGGAGGCAACCTATACCCAATTTCCTTATGCTTTGAGATTTTCATACTTCCTCATGAATTGAACATTGTTTTGCATATTATTTCATGTTTACTTATATTTTTATCCCTGAAAGTGATCTTAAGCATTGAATTTGATATTTTTATATTATGTTTCTATGAGATGATGAATGATTTCAAGTTTAAGCATAAGTTACTAAGTTTACAAGATTTTCAAGCTTATAACTTTAAGATACAAGTTTTACAACATGATTATAGTTCAATTTTGATCGTATGATCTCAGCTAAGACATAAAATCCACAAGTTTCCCCATGAATATGATTTAAGTAAGAGAAGCATAGTTGGTTTTTAGTTTATAAACCTATATGCTATTTATGGTAGATTTCATAAGTATGAGTATATAAGTATATATTTTAGGAGTAGTATTTAGCATCGAGAGGGGAATGTAGGTTTAGCGCATCCTATTCTCCAGAAACTACGTACCACCGTAGGTTTAGGAGCCTAACATGAGAGTGTTCTATTTTTTTTTACCAATATTATCTAAGTTTAGTGATCACTCTAAGTTAGGATTTTATCCTGATGGCAAGGATAGAACAACTCTCCTTAACGTTCGTAAGATGTTGGACTCCATGATAGCTCACATGGTTTATGTTGGTTATAAGAATCTCCTATAAAAGTAAATATTTTATAAACTAAGTGTAATGACTTACTAAGCTTATAAGATTATTCTTTACTATTCATGTTTTATGATATTTCATCTTTCAGTTTTATTCATGATCAAAGTGAGTCCATTAATACTTAGCATACATGATTTGAAAGTTTGTTCAGCTTCAGTTTTAATTATTGCATTCATTCCCACATACTCAGTACATTCTATAAGTACTGACCATATATACGTCTGTGTGGCTACATTTTTTCATAATATAGGTACCATTTGTAGCCTACACATCATAATCGGATAGTTCACAACTTCCAGCCAACAGGTGATGAGTTCTTTTTATTTAAGAAATCAAGTCAACTATAGTTCCAGTATCATTTTTATTCAGTCATATTGATTAGGGATAGCTGGGGACCATGTCCCAGCTACCTATAGTTAGTATTAGTAGAGGGTTTATAGACAGTCAATTAGAAGTGATGTACTTAATTTTAGTTTTGTTTTCTATGAGTAGAGTGACAATGTTTTAAACTGTTTTGTATTGAACACGGTCATCTAAAGACATCTCTTCCTCTTATTACTTCCAGTTTTATGTATTTTATTCAGCTGCTCATGAGTTATGCCAACATAATAGGTTAGCTTAGGATGAGTTGTGGTTCTAAGCATTATGTGACATCAGGGGTAGTCTCGAGGCATTACAAATTTGGTATAAGAGCCTAGAGTTTAAGTGTCCTAGGGTGTCTATGAAGCTGTGTCTAGTAGAGTCTTATGGAATGGTATGGAGACGTATATACTTTTCTTTGAGAGGCTATTGGGAATTTAAAAAATATTTCCCTTCTTCATGCTCTTGATCATACAGTAAATTTGTTCTCACATAAACTTCTGTCAATTTGTGTTTTACTCTATAATTCTTCATCTATGACTTATTCTTGAAATAACATGAGTAGTAAATTTCAATTCCTCCCGAGATGATGCTCTCAGATTTACTATCAGTAACTTCAAAAATTGTGCAAAAGGCTTTAGAAGATCCCGCTACTATGTCTAAAGTCCTTTAATTTGAAAGATTATGCCCTCATCCATATGATTTGTGAAATTAGATAGAATATGCTATGCAATCAGATTTCTTTTTAGCCCTTGATTACAAATAACACTTATAAAAGGAGAGAGCATGTGCCTAAATAATTGAATACAGTTTTTATTAAGGCATAGTGTTACTTAGAGTGTTATGATTCAAAAGTAGTAGAACATTCTTAGAGTTATAAATATGGATTTAGAAGTGCAGTAACAAGAAAAGGTAGGGTTAGTATTTGTTTGAGGGTAAATTGATAGATCTATGTATGCTAATAAGTAGGATTGAGGTGATAGGTCCTTGAGTGTTATCAAAGAGATATTGAAGGCGGTGTAGGTTTCATGGTGGAATGTTTACAAGGAGTTGTTAGTTAAGGTGAATTGCGGCATACTTAAAGTAGTAAAGGAGTTCTTGATGGTATTCCATTGTGTTAGAAAAGTATAGGTTATTAACGAAAGTATTATGTTGTTAAGGATTGATAATTTGGGTTCTGCTTATGGTTGTGAAAGAGAAATTGGTTGATGATTGTGGAGCTATGACATGGGCCAAACCAGGGCCTACTCGTGTCGGGTGCTTCAAGCCCAATCGGGATCGGAGACCACCCCCAATACCCAACCATAACCGCCTTACACCATATGTAATAGATTTTGAATTTATATAACATAACAAAATAGAACAATCATAAATCAAATACAATCAAATGGTGTCATCCCCAATACCAATACCAATGCCAAGGATGACACCAATACCGACACCGCGCATACCAACCCAATGTAGTCTCACAAAGCCTTTAACCGAAATAAAAAAAACATCCGACCGGGACATGGCCCGACCATAGCCAAAACCAGAACTTAAGAAATAACAAAAGTATGTATAGAAGGCCATAACATAAAATAGAGCCATCCGGAGTATGGAACCTCACCATTTCAATCCAACACCAAGCTATCCCCAAATCCAATCACTGAGCATGAGGAATAGTATGGCCAGTTCCTGCATCCTGTGGGGATACAGTCGCCCAAAGATGGGTTAGAAGGTGAACACTAGCATATACTCAGGAGTAACGATAAAATAATGTCAACATTTAAAATTGAGTAAATAACCATATATAATCACATACGTATATACTTATATACCATGCCGGGAAAGGGAATCGAGTTTGGCATGTATTTAAATCTTTAACCTAGACTGTATAGCTTGACCATCCTAAAACTACCCACGGGATTTATGGATCCAGTGTTACTACTTGAATGGGCCCCACTGCGTGTAGTCACACGAATCAAAGATATCATAGGAGTGGAGATTCCCGTGTACCCTTCACCCACCATGATACATATATACAAGTATAACTTAGGGGATTCCCGTGTACCCCAAAAGTATATGGTCTCCATGACCAACCTCCATGTCAGCAAACATAAGTTTCCAGTGTCCGTCAATCGGACTTACACCTTCACGATTAGTTATCACAACACCCCATTATTTCCCTATTAAACCCTTTAGCATATAACCAAACCACCAATTCTAGATCTAATTACCAAGTCATTATGTAGTGGTATCGTCATACCGACTATAGCTTTCAAGCAATGTCATTAGCCAAGTCTTAGGGATTCCTATATACCCCATAGTTTCCATTATTAAAATCACCTAGGGTATTCCCATGTACCCCACAAGGTTTTGCATTTAAACCAAAGAAATGGCCACCAAGGCCTTACCATTTGACTATTTAAACCATCCAAACCAACTTTAAGTTCCATCATCATATTATGCAATGCAAGGTTTTTAATGAAAGCCCAACTATGTAATAAAACCATTCTCATTGGCATTTTATCAAACATATTAAAGGCATATAGTTTCTAAAACCAAAAGCAAGAACCAATTGAAAATTCCCATGCACCCACATGTTCAAACACCCATTATAACTTGAAAGACCATAAATAAAACATGGGAAAACAATATTCATCAATCAACATCCAAAACCCCCAACATATAATTCAAAACCAAATTATACCCATAAATAAATTAGGAAAACCATTCATTGAAACATGAATTTAATTGAACTAAAAATGAGGGAGGACTAACATGCCTTAGATACGAAGGAGTACAGAGAGAAACCACCCTTGAAAGCCCTAATTGACTACTTTGAAGAAAACCCTAGCCTTTCTTGAACCAAGAGCCTTGAGAGATATTTGAGAGCCTATTTGATGTGTTGTTGATAGCTAATGATGCCCTAAGAAAGTTATAAGACATGAGTTTTAAGTTGGGCAAGAGGGTAAATATCCAGAATACCCCCATCTTAAAAGCTGAAAATTATGCGCTGGAGGGTATGACTACCCCCCCAAATCGTACCCTAACATATGAGTGGTACCCACCACTCGTACCCTAGGAAGTAACTTGGTCTCCAACACTGACCAAAATACGACCACAAAGGCCGACTCGTACCTAAGCATAAGACAAGTATCCTAGAACCATACCTTAGGCGGAATAGAATCATCTAGGCTAGACATAGGACATCATATGGTTGGCACTATACTTCTAGTACCCTAACATACGACTAGTATGATGTCTATTCGTACCTTGGACAAAATCCAACCAAACCTCACTGATCAACATACGATTTGAGGGCCCTAAACCGTACCCTATCATACAACAAGTACCCCCTCAAACTCAAAAAATTTTCTAAGGATCAAAATCCTGGGTGTTTCAATTCTCTCCCACTTGGATCATTCATCCTTGAATGATAGGATTAGGTATGACTAGAATGATTTACACCTAACCACCTCAATTCTAATTTTTAACCCAGTTAGAAAACAAGATTCAAGGAAGTCAATCTTTCATTTAACAAAGTTTGAAAATAAAATTATTATTAAGTACACATACCTTCCGCACGAATTTCCAGAGCAGAAAAAAGGAATAGATACTTGGACTTCATGTCCTTTTTCAGTTTCCCAAGTAGCCTACTCAACCTTGCGGTTATTCCATATCACCTTCACCGAAGCTACATCCTTGGTCCGCAACCAATAAACCTAATAATCCAAATCTTAACCAGGACCTCCTTATACGACAAAGAATCTCAAATACCAATATCCTCGATAGGCACGATTTGAGATGGATCACCCATACACTTTCTCAACATAGAAACATGGAATATCGGGTGAATGGAACTCAAATTAGAAGGCAACTCCAGCTCATATGCAACCTTACCACGCTTCTCAAGACCAAATAAGGACCTATATATTGGGGACTGAGCTTTCCCTTCTAACCAAACCGCATCACTCTTTTCATGGGAGACACCTTTAGAAACACCCTATCCCAACCTCAAACTCTAACTCTCGTCGCCTCACATCCGCATAGGAATTTTGGTGACTTTGGGAAGCCTTAAGACTATCCCCAATCAGCTTTACCTTTTCCATGGCTTGATGAACCAAATTCAGGCCAAACATATCCACCCCACTAATCTCAAACCACCCAATAGGAGATCTACACCTCCTACCATACAATGCTTCAAATCAAGCCATCCCAATACTAGAGTGGTAGCTATTGTTGTATGCAAACTCTAAAAAAGGTAAGTGCTTAACCCAACTACCACCATAGTCAATCACACAAGCACGAAGCATGTCCTCCAATGTATGAATAGTCCTTTTTGCTTGCCCATCCGACTTCAGGTGAAAAGCAGTATTAAGACTAATCTTAGTCCCCAAACCTTTTTGGAATGACCGTCATAAGTGAGATGTAAACTGCGTACCACGATCTGAGATGATAAAAAAAGGTACCCCATGGAACTTCACAATCTCATGAAGATACAACCTTGATAATCCACAACCAAGAAGTTAGTCCTCACTGGAAAAAAGTGAGCCCACTGTGTCACCCTATCCATGATGAACCAAACTGAATCAAATTAATTTTGAGATCGGGGAAGACCGGTAACAAAATCCATATTGATTACTTTTGGCTTCCATTTGAGAAACTCAATCTCTTGATACAAATATCCGGGCTTCATGTGATCAACTTTTACTTGTTGGCACACCATGCACTTGGCCACAAAATTAGCCACATCATCTTCATAGTGTTCCACTAATACATCTCCTTAAGGTCATGATACATTTTTGTCTAATCGGGATGAACAACATAGCGTGACTCATGTGCCTCAACCAATATTCTCTAACACAAACCATCAACTTTGGGAACACCTAACCTCTCTTGGTCCTACAAAGTACCATCTTCACTAATCTCAAAAGCCTTCACTTTTTGACCGCCTACATCTCCCTTGATCCTCATCAATATAGGATCTAACATATTCTTATCCTTGAATTTAGCACTAAGAGATAAGTGCGCCACTTTGTTCACCAACACACCACTATCTTCGGAGTCCAAGAGATAAACTCCAAGGTTATCCAGATGGTGAATATCCTTCACTATCTCCCATTTTCCCTTATACACATGATCTAGAATCCTTATGGATAACCTGCTAAGAGCATCCATAACCATATTAGCTTTACCTGGATGAAAGTGAAGACACATGTCATAATCCTTGAAAAGCTCAAGCCATCTCCCTTGCCTGAGGTTAAAATCTTTCTAAGTAAACCAATACTTCTAAAGTTATCTCCTTTACCTAAGTTAAGTTCTTTCTGAGTAAAGATATACTGTAGGATATTATGGTTAGAAAAGATATCCACATGCACTCTATACAAATAGTGATGCCAGATTTTTAACACAAACACCACAACTAGCAATTTCAAATCACGAGTCGGATAATCCTCCCATGCATCTTCAACTGCCTAAAGGCATAAGCTATCACCTTTCTATGCTACATCAAAACGTAACCAAGTCCCACACGGGATGCATCACAGTAGACCATAAACCCATCAGTGCCTTTAGGCAAAGTCAAAACTAGAGATGATGTTAGCTTATCCTTCAGCTTCACAAAACTACCCTTACAAGCATCCAACCAATAGAACTTTACCTTTTGTTGAGTCAAATTAGTCAACAAGTAAGCTATAGTAAAAAAACTTTCCACAAATCTCCTATAATAAACAACTAAACTTAAGAAGATCCAAATATCGGTTGGAGTCATGGGTCTAGGACACTTCTTCACCACTGTAACATTTGGTGGATCTACTGTGATCCCCTTACTAGAAATGATATTACCCAAAAAAGTAACAACGTTCAACCAAAATTCACATTTCAAAAATTTGGCATACAACTGTTGCTCCTTCATGGTCTGTAATACAATGCAAAGGTAATTCATATGACCCACCTCACTCTTAGAGTACATCAAAATATAATCTATGAAAATAGTGACAAACAAGTCCATAAACTGACAGAAGACCCTATTCATCAGACTCATGAATGTTGTTGGGGGGATTGGTCAAGCCAAAAGACATAACCAGGAACTCAAAATTCCTATACCAGGTACAAAAGACAGTCTTAGGGTATCCTTCTCCCTAATCTTTAACTGATGATACCCAGATCAAAGATCAATCTTAGGGAAAAATTTAGCACCCTGCAAATGATCATACAAATCATCTATCCTTAGAAGAGGATACTTATTCTTTACCGTCACCTTATTCAACTGCGGTTATTCAATGCACATCTAAAGGGGACCATACTTCTTATGCACGAATAACACCGGTGCACCTTATGGGGACAGACTAGGATGGATGAAACCCTCATCTAAAAAATCCTTTAATTTCTTCTTAAGCTCCTTCAACTCAGTCAGATCTATTCTATACGGGAGAATAAAAATTGGATGAGTGTCCGGAACAAGATCAATCCCAAACTCAATCTCCCTATTCGGAGGAACACCAGGAAGGTCATTAGTAAAGACCTTAGGAAATTCATTTACCACTGGGATGGAATGCAAAGACGGATCCTGTAACACCCCTTACTTTTACCTAGCTTAAATTCATCCTAAAAATGTGACAGACTTTCTTTGAAGATGAATATATTTTTATACATGTGGAATTTTCAATATTTTGACTTTCTATTGTGTGGGAAATTGAATAAGATTTCCATCGATACCAAATTCACCCAAATCCAACACCCGGGTGAGGAGTTAGTGCCATTTTAGTAAGACAGTGCACCACCTGATACTCTAGCGTATCGCGGAGGCAGTCCAAATGGCATTTGTCATTTTTTAGTGAGACAATGCGATACCACCGTGTTGCGCCACTAGACTTTTTCCCAATTTTCACTTTCTAGTGTGACTCCACCATCGTGGCTCATCGCGCCAAAGGGAATATTCGCAACCAGTGAGGCACCGCGATGGCGCCGCGTCGTGCCATCAGCCCAATTCCCAGCTGTCCACTTTCTAGTGGCACGACGCGATAGTGGCACGTCGCGCCAGGTTCCCAGTTTGGAAAATTTTCATGAAAAATTAAAAGGACGCCCAGGGTTAAAACAGTCCTTTCCCATGATTTTATTATGCCCAGATACGGGATTTAATGCCTAAAAACGTCCTTAGCTACTCATTATTCAATTCATCCCCAAATTAAAAAACATTCTCTCTCAAAGAGGTAAAAACCCTAGTTTATGAAATCAAGAACAAGTCTAAGGATTTATTCCAAGAACCCTTAAGAAAGAACCTTCCAATGTATGGTAGGTGTTTATCTATGGGTTCCTTTCACCCATAGAGTCTAAGAATCCCCTTTTAAATATACAAGATCTCAGATTTATGATTTCCATGCCTGAATTAGATTGAATTCATGTTCATGATGTTGTTTGAGTTTTGATCCATGATTTAGATCACAAGTTCCAAGAATTGATTCTAGTATGTGTTGAATTACATGATATTCATGATAAACCCTTCAATTTGCAAGTAACTTGTTGTAACCATGTTAACCTAAGTGTTTATGATTTAATGAACCAAATATGCTTTTTATGTGTTTGATAAATTGTCTATGAGAATGAAATAATTCCATTATAGCATGCTAACATGTATTCCCCATCCATGTACAAGTTAATGCATTACAAGTGTTTGATGAAATGTCTCTATGAGTGAATTATGACCAAGTGAACATTGTTATGTTATTCAAGATGATGCTTTGCTTTACTTTTCATGCTATCGAGTCCTGGGGGTATTTAATACCCAAAAATTTAGTTGTTTAACTAGAGCCAGTGTCAGTGACAGGATAGTATCAGTCATGTTACGATCAATAGTACCCTCAGTCAGTTACAGAACTCAATAGAACTCAGTCAGTTACAGAACTTAGGAAAACTCAGTAAACTCTGTATCAGTCCAATCTAGTTCAGTATGATCAGATCAATGTCTTTTAGTTGGGAGTAGGATTCAACACTGAGCGAGCCTAAGGATGGGGTCTCACCCGTTATATAGGACTGAGTCCCTAGAAGCAATCCCTAAGTTCCAGAACTACGTAGCAAGCGTAGGTTAAGAGGTGTCACCCGTTAGATAGGACTGAAAAACTCAGGGATCACCTGCTAGTTTAGAATTAATCTTAGGGGTCACCCGTTAGTTAGGACTAACTTCACAGCAGTTGTTAGTACCCGTGGCACGGTGCTAACACCCTTCCAATTGGGGTTACAAATTGGACCCCAACTTAGTTATCTTATCTTATTTGGGGCATGTCGGTTAGATGATTACCTCCCACAGTTTTAATTTTAGTCTTCAGTTTAGAACTCAGTTCAGTTTTATAGTATTAGGACTTTCAGACACAGTCAATCAGTATCAGTAAATCATTTATCAGTAACTTCATATATTAGTTACTCAATTATCAGAACTCAGTACTTAGGTTTAGAAAATCTCAGTTATAGTATACATATATGCACAGTATTGCATACTCAGTATTTACAGTAGTTTCAGTTATCCATGTACTCTCATATTCAGTTACTTTATATCATTCAGTTAGTTACTGTTCATGCATATGTACCCTTGCATTCAGCCTTACCTCATCTAGCATACCAGTACATTCCCATATAATGACGCATACTTTCCTGCGCTATGAAGTTTCATATCATAGGTTCGGACGCTCAGGTTCCTGACCACGTATAGTAGATTCAGATTTGGCTAGCAGCTGAAGATTTAAAAGTGAATCCTCATCATTCGAGGGTATTCTATTCTTTCATATTTTAGTAGATGTAGTAGTTCAGTAGATAGAGTTAGTTGGGGGATTGTCCCATCAACTCCACTTTCAGGCAGATTCAATTAGAGGCTTTTCAGACTAGATTTTCAGATAGTATTCAGTTTTCCAGATGTTATATTTTATCAGTATTTAGATGTTTTGAACCTTATGGCATTTCAGCCTATTTTTCCGCATTAATTGCAGTATTATTATTCAGTGCTCACAACAGATATCAACCATGGGTTAACTTGTGGTCCTTCGGGGTCGTAAGCATCGTGTGATGACTAAGGGGTAGTCTCGGGTCATTATAGATCCTCCGAGTTAAGAATCTTTAACTCAAACCAAATGATAGAGACACCCTTTAAGATTAGTCTATGAGCTCTAAGGTATGATATGAACTTCCCCTTAGGATCTAGGGAACCACCCTCCCACTTAATAACTGACTCATTAGGGAATTTAAAGACAACCTTACGAGTTAGACAAAATAGAGATGCATAGCACGAGTGCAACCAATCCATCCCTAATATGACATCAAAATCCACCATATCTAATTCAAACAGATCTACCAAAGTTTCTTTGATACCAACAAATACCCCCTCTATAGACTCTTCTAGAAATCACAGAGTCACCTACTTTGGTAGAAAAAAAAGGGTCTGAAATACACTCTGGACCAAAACCAAAATACACAGCCACAAATAGGGTCACATAAGAGAGAGAAGACCTCGAATAAAGTAAACAATATACATCTTAAGAAAAGAGTTTCAACATACCATTCATGACATCAGGCGATGCCTCAAAATCCTGTCGGGTAGTGAGAGCATAGAGACAGTTCTGACCAATGCCGAAACTAGATGTAGCACCCTTTGGTATTAGAGAAGATGATGAATAAACTGGAACCTTGTTTGCCCTCAAAGAAACCTTACCAATAAGATAGTTTTTAAGCATATGCCCTGGATGAACATGGTTAAAGCACATGTCCCTCCTATCATCATAGAAACCCTAATGCAGTCTACCATAAAACCTAAAGAGAGGCTACGATAGAGCTGATTGGGCCCCACTAGTTTGAGATTGGGCACCCTATGCCCTGAAGTTGTTGCCGTCGTAGAAATGCCTATCACCCGATGGCGTTGGGTAGGGAGAACTAGCCGTCGAATATGACCCAGAATTTCCACACCTCTTCTTGAGCCATTTACCACCATCCTTGCCACCCTTCTACTAGACACCACCCTGCTCAGATAACCTAAACTTTTTGCCCCGCCTTTCCTCTATTTTAGCCTGCTTTTTTTTCTTACTCTACCTGTTGCATGTACACAACCAACCAGGAGATATCCATGTCCTTGATAAACAAGGAAACCTCACTTTTCAATATCAACTCTCTGGAAAACCCGAAAGAGAAATTCCTTATTATATCCCTTATGCTAGAAACCATCTCTAGAGCATATCAAGATAGTTGGTGAAACTTCAAGGCGTACTCCTTGACAAACATCTTACCTTTTTTCTAATTAACAAACTCTTTCACTTTAGCTTTCCTCAACTCTTGAGGAAAAAAACGGTCTAGAAAAGACTTGGAAAAATCCTCTCACTGTGATGACTCATCAACGTCACCCCTTGCCTGATCCCATTCCTTGTACCATTGGTATGCCATATCCTTCAGTTGATAGGATGCAAACTCCACACCTTCCATATTTGTGGCATGTATAACACGAAAGATCTTTTCCATCTCATCCGAAAAACCTTAAGGATCCTCCTCTACCTTAACACCAGTAAAGGTTGGAGGGTTCAACCTCATGTACTGGACAACCATTGTGGCCTCAAAAAATGGAGTAATAGAAACACCACGCTTAGACTGTGTAGCCACCAACTGTGCCAACATATGAATAAATTAACAAAACTCAGTATTCATCATATTAGCTTGAGGAGTTTGAGATAGAGCAGAGGGAATCGGTGGAACTCCAGAACAATCCAAAACTGGATCCCTAGATCGGGTATGAATCCCATAAGTAGAGCGTGTTCCATCCACATTGTCCCCAGTTGAGATAAAAGAGTTTCCATGATCTTCTTATCATCGAGGCATAATTTAAAAAGCAAAAAAATAGGAATTAGAGGGTAGTTCAGGACCTTAGACTCTACAGCATGAAAACCGAACACAAGAAAGAGAAATATTCCTAAATGCCTTGTATCCTCTCCCTTATAAGTGTGGCGTGGTACACACCCTTAAAAAAGACTCTATCCGACACAGATTTGTGGACTCCCATGTGATCATGAACCTAAGACTCTGCTACCAATTGAACATGACCCGAACCATGGCCTAGTTGTGTCGGGTACCTCAAGACTAATTGGGACCGATGGCAACCCCAATTTCCAACCATATAGGCTTTACACCATATGTTGAATAGATTCTGATTTTATATAACATAACAAAATGGAACAATCATAAATCAACTACAAATAGTGTCAGCCCCAATACTAATACCAATGCCAAGGCTGACACCAATACCGACACCGCCCATACCAACCCACAGTATTCTCATAAAACCTCTAAGAAAATCAAAACAACATCCGATCGGGACATGCCCTCGACCATAGCCAAAACCAAAGCCTAAGAAATAACAAAAGTATGTAGAGAAGACCATAACATGAAATAGAGCCTTCCGGAGTATGGAAGCTTACCACTTCAATCCAACACCAAGTTGTCCCCAAATCCAATCACTGAGCACGAGGAGTAGTATGGCTAGTTCCTGCATCGCATGGGGATACAGTCGCCCGAAGATGAGTTAGCGGGTGAACGCTAGCATGTACTTAGGAGTAAAGATAAAATAATGGCAACATTTAAAATTGAGTAAATAACTATATAGAATCAAATACATACATACATATATACCATGCCAGGAAAGGGAACCGGGTTTAGCGTGCATTTAAAACCTTAACCTGGGTTGCGTAGCTTGACCATCATAAAACCACCCATGGGATATATGGGTCCAGTATTACCCCCTAAACAGGCCCTAGTGCGTGTAGCCGCATGAACCAGAGATATCATAGGTGTTGGGGATTCCCGTATACCCTTCACCCACCATGACATATATATTGACACGACCTGACCTGGGTCCCAATTGTAATGGGCATTCCAAGTCCAACCAAGACCGAAGACCACCCCCGTTACCTAAGATCCTTATAGAGAATTAAAAAGTGTTTCTAAGTATTTAAGATTAGAATAATAGGGTAAATGATGTCCCAAGTGTGATATAAGTCATGGGGTCATAATAGGATAATAGGGGAAATGTCCAGACTACCCCCAACTTAACTGCATAAAATACCCACAGGTGGGTACGACTCAACCATATCAGTTATACCCACAAATACGAGTTATACCCACCACTATTACCCTAGACCTTTCTTAGCCTCTGAACCTGGTTAACATAAGACCATGTAATCCAAATCGTATCCGAATATATGATTAGAACCCTTAACCAATACCCATAAAAGAACTAAGAGGAGTTAACACTGTCCAACATATGAGTTAGACAATACGACTCGTAACCTATCTCACGACCCATGGTGAGCCACTTGTACTCATATCTAAGTTACTTAACTATATCTCAGATTAAGTGAAGGAAAACCAAACCATACGATCCATTAACCATCATATGACTCGTACCAACCTAAGTCGTACCCATTCCATAAACCAATCCAACCCACCAACCATCACTGGTTAGTGTACGACCAAACCTTACCAACCGTACCCCATAATACAACATATACCCCCTAGTCATATCTTGTCCAAAACCTAAAAATCTAGGAAATTTTCTAAGGGTCCCAAAACTAGGGTATTTCAGTCTTCTCCACTAGGATCATTCATCCCCGAATGATGGTAATGGTAGGCCAAAAACAAGCACGATTCATTTGCATTATCAAATATCAATCCAGCCTTTAATCACTTAGAAAACAAAGATATGATAAAGAGCACATACCTTCCACACGAATATGAGCAGAAAACAAATATGGACATTTGGACTTCATGTCTGCTTATGCTTTCCATGTAGCCTCTTCCACCTTGGGGCTCTACCATAGAACATTAATTGAGGTCACATCCTTGATCTGTGATAACACTCAAACTACACCTCTCAACAAAAATGTAAGCGATCGTTGTCAATATAAAACCTAACTTGGTTGGGGTAAAATCTATCAAGGAATATGGTGTGAACTTAAGTCTTTTGCAATTTAATCAACTGATAGTTTATATTTCCTAAAATGGGGGGTTTTTAGTTGAACAAGTAATTGTTAATCACTTTAAGTAGTGTTCGTAATCAAGAGTTTAGAAAAAACCAGAATTATGTTCACTAGGATGTTGGTACTTGACAGATGCTACTAGTAATTCAAGATTCTCACGGTAGGTAGGACAATAAGTTATCTTTATCGAAGTTATGCTTAAATGTCTCTCGATCTACTTTAGCATTTAATTACCTAATCCTCTTGGACATAGGGAATTTATATTCACTGCCCAGATTTTACCTCAGGTTAACCAACATTGTTACAACCCTTATTATTAAATGGAAGTTTAGTATTTCCAAGTCCCTGTTGATAATTCACTTCCCACTATATTTGATTTCTTTCTTAAGAAAATCAGAGCAGGCGTTATCTATCATTTGCAACCAACAGACAATAATTAAAACATTAGAATTATCAAGGAGTCCTACCACCTTTCAAATCTTGAACACTCAGCACCTTATCAAGACCTACCCCTAGATCCCATAATTCAGGTTAAAGAAATTTAGCTGCTTATGACGTAATAATCGAAGCAACTAGATGAATTCATGTTTTGAAAGATAAACTTACCAAAAGATGAATAATAACTAGTGAATCTCAGATTAGATCACAACAAAAAACCCCAAAATAATGATTAAATTCTCTTCAAAATAATTTCTTTTTCAAGCCGAGAAGTTTGAGAGAGAAAATATCAAAGTATCGTGTCTCAAAACTCAAAGTTTGGAACTCTTAAGAAAACCTTAAACAAGGCTTTAAATAGTTCACCCTAATTATGGAAACAAAATAATAAAATTCAGAAATTCTTTGGATTAGGTGTCGCCATTTGTGATAGCCTATTAAGAGGCTGACGACTTATCACAAATGTAGTCAGCTTCCTCTTTGCTTTGGACACTTGCTTCCTAACACTGACGATAAACGGTGATGCCCTATCAGCTTCTTTACGACTTATCATAAATGTTGTCAAGTCTCTGCTTCAGTTCTCATGTGCTGCCTTAGGCTGACGACATTCTTGACGGCTTATTATCTCCTTGACGACCTATCACAAAATGTTGTCATAATTTTCAACTTAAGCCAATTCTCTGTCTATGGATAATGATGAAGCTGATAGCTTATCACAGGGTTGATGAGTTATCAAAAATGTCGTTAGCCATACTTTGTCTTTATTTACTTCATATTTTAGCTCATTTGCTTTCATTCTTGTTGGTTCTCTAACATATTAGCTTCTTCTGCAAAATAAAACATAAAACAATCAAAAATGACAAAATTTGCTTAATACTTCACAATTATTCTTAGTTAAAAGCCTCAAATCAATTAGCATTAGCACACACATCAACACCCTCAACTTAAAACAATTGTGTAATACCCGTGCCTTTTTCTTAGCTAGAAATTATCTCGAGGATGCTAGGACTTACTTTGAAATGTAAACCTATATTTGTACACATGGTATTTTTGAGATTTTCACTTTCTATCATGTGGGAAATTAAGTTAGCTTTCCAACGGTACTAATTTTGTCCAAATCCGACATCAGACGAGGAAGTTATGGACGTTTTACTTGGAACTGTCGAAAACGCCCAGGTATGACGGCCAAGTCGATGGACCGCCACATAAGTGACGGACAACCACTTTGACCATCACAGCCAAGGTAGTTGAGCCACTTACTGGATAAGGACTGACGGACGATTTGACAGACCGTCAAAGCTGTGATGGACCATCATCCAGGCCGTCAACTCTTATCCAGTGAACCCCATTTCTGGTCCACATCTTACGGGCTAAGTGACAGACCATCAAATGTCTGACGGACCGTCACACGCCATGTCCAGTTAATTTCTAGGTCATTTTAACAGGGGTATTTTGGTCACTTATCACTTGCCTACATATACCCAGAAAATTCCGAATTCAGCCATTATGCTCATTATTATTACACAAAAAATCTAGGGTTTCTCCCTAAATTTAATCTCTAAGAACAAGACCCAATATTCTTCAAGAATCAAAGGATTTCAAATTCTTCAAGTTCAAAAACATCAAGAACCTTGAGTCAGGTATGCGTAGTGTTCATCTATGGACCCCTTTCGTTCATAGAGTTTAAGAACCATGCTTTTAAATGAGAAACATTGATTTCCTTGTGGTTATGTGATGTTGTTCATGTTAATGATCATTGTTTAAGCTTTAAGATATTAATTTAAGTTAACTTCCATGATGTATGCATGCTTGTAGTTAAAACCCATGAATTTGGGTGGTTCAAGATGATTAAAATTGTTGAGAAAACCTATGCCCCAAAGTTTGTATGCAAGGTGTTTGTTAAAATTCCTATAATGATAAAAATCATGTTCCCATGACCCCATAGTATTTAAATGACAAGCTATGTCAACTCTTAAGATGATTCCACATGAACTTCCATGCTATTGATATGTGTTGCTAGTATGATTATGAAATGAACATGATATTAAGGTTGTGCAAGTACTTTCATGTAACATGAAATCCTTTCCATGCAATACATTGTTGATAACCATGCTTAGTATGAAATACCTTATGTATGATATTATGTATTATGGACTCAAATCTTGTGATCAAGTCATGTCATGTGTGTCAGTTTCCTTCCATTGAGTCCTGGGGGTATTCGTACCCAAAAAATATAGTTGTGTTCCTAGAGCCAAGTCATGTTACCCCGATAATCTCAGTCAATCCTTGATCTTTAGAACTCAGTCAGTCATGTGACTCAGGAAACCTCCGAAATCTCATGATCTCAGCAAAATCTCAGATAGTAGTTCTATTCCGTCAGTCAACAAAAGTCAGTTACTTAGTTAATGTACAGTCAGTTAAATTATGTTCAGTCTCTTCAGATGGGAGTAGAAGTTAGCACTGAGTGAACCCAAGGATGGGAACTCACCTGCCAGTTTAGGGTGTGATTCTTAGCAGTCATCTTTGTGTTCCAGAACTACATAGCCAGCTTAGGTTGAGACATCTTAACCTGTAAGACTAGGGTTGATAAGGTGGATTTACCTATTAGTTTAGGGTTCCCACCATTCTTATTTGAGTACCTTCCAGATGAGGGTCACTCACAACTGTCTTTACCAGTGGCGCGGTATTGACACCCCTCTAGTCAGGGCAGAGATTGGACCCCAACTTAGCTATATGCATTATTGGGGCATGTCGGTTAAACAACTATCTCCCACAGTTTTAGGCTCAATCTCAGTAAAAGAACTCAGATAGTTCTTCAGATATCAGTATACCCGGACTGCCAGATACAGTCAAATTTAGTTATAGTACGGAACTCAGATAGTTCCATCAGATGTAGGACTGTCAGGGACAGTTACCCATGTATTCATAACTACAGTATTAGTCATGATTAGTTATCAGTAAACTATGTATTACCTACATATTTAGCTATCACGCATTCGTGACCTCAGTTTCTATGTTTGCATATTTGCACTCTCACATTCATATCAGTCAGTTAGTTAGCATTGTTCATGCATTTAACCCTATTTATGTTCATCCTACCTCACTCGTATACTCAGTACTCCAGTTGTACTGACGCATTCGCGTTATGGTGATTTCTCTCTATGTTACACCATAGGTTCAGAGACACGAGTTCCAGACCAGCAGTAGTAGTCGCATTCCAGTATACGGAGTTGCAGTGAGTCCTCTTCATTCGAGGAAGATATGATTTGATTTATTCATTTATTATTTTAGTTAGCTATCAGTTTACAGAGTTAGTTGGAGACATGTTCCTTCTACTCCTTATTCAAACATTGCTTAGAGGCTTTCAGATTTAGTTCAGATTTGATTCAGTTTTTAGTTGTTTTGGATATCTTTCACCCATATGGATGTTATTTTACCAGATTCTTTATTTAGTTAAACCTTCTATCCTACATGTTCATGTTTTCTGCATTATTATGATATATATTGCAGTGTAAAGGCACAAATATCAGTCATGAGTTAGCTTATTGTCCTTCGGGGTCATAAGCACCGTGTACCATTCCAGTTCAGAAAATCGAGGTGTTACAAACTTGGTATCAGAGCCTAAGGTTCAATAGAGTCCTAGGAAGTCTGAAAGCCGCATCTAGTAGAGTCTTGTGCATGGGTGTGTTGCGCGCCACATTTATGTGCAAGAGGCTATGAGATATTTTAGGAACAGTTTCCCTTCTTTCAGTATTCATGTCTTGCTAGTGAGCATAATCTCAAGTTAAACTCTCAGTCTAATCTGTTCTTCTCTTATTTTAGAATATGCCTCCAAAGAGAAGAAACCAACCAGCTCCTCAGCCCGAAGATCCTTTGGCTGAGCATGTTTCTCATACGGAGTTTAGAGCTGCATTCACTACACTTTCTCCATCCATGGCTTCCCAGAATGAACGGCCACTTGTTATTCTGGCCAATCCAGTGGCCAATTCTGCAGCAGCTAGAATTTGGGACTGCACCCGAATGAACCCTCCATCTTTCTTCGGGTCTAAGTCTGATGAAGACCCTCAGGAGTTCATTGACCAAGTCCATAAGGTCATTGACATCATGGGTGTTACTTCTGTTTAGAGCACCGAGTTAGCCGCCTACCAGTTGAGGATGTTGCTCACACTTGGTACAAATAGTGGAAGTCTGAGAGGTTAGAAGATGCAGGTCCTATAGAGTGGGAGGAATTTGTCACAACTTTCTTAGACAGATTCTTTCCGCAAGAGCTGAGGGAGGCCAAAGTTCTTGAGTTTATCAACCTTAGGTAGGGAAATTTGATGGTTAGGGAGTATTCTCTCAGATTTACTCAGCTAGACAGATATGCCCCCTATGTGGTTGCAGACAACAGGGCTAAGATGAGCAAGTTCGTGTTAGGAGTGAATGATAGCGTGGTAAATGAGTGTAGATCTGTGATGCTGAATAGTGATATGACTTTAGCCAGGATCATGACCCATACTCAGCAAATAGAGGAGCAAAAAGTTAGTGCTAGGGAGAGTCAGAATAAGAGAGCAAGATCAGGCAGTTTCAGTTTTGCTCAGCCCAAATCAGAGGGAGGAAATCATTCCTGTTTTGTCCCAAGTCATCGGCTCCAGTTTAGTCTCTAGACAGTGCTCCTGCTCTTAAGTTCAAAGATAGAGCACCCGGCTCTAAATCTCAGGGCAGTGTCAGCAATGCCCGAACTAATCCCTTATGTCAAAGTTGTGGTAAGAACCACCAGGGTATTTGCAGAGCCGGTAGTGATGTTTGTTTCGGTTGTGGTAAACCAGGACACAGAGTCAGATATTGTCCTCAGTCCAGTTATCAGGGTCAGCAAAATCATTCCACAGCTTAGTTCGGTCGCCTGAACCAGCAGGGTGCCACTTCCAGTGCTACTAGTGGGCAATGCCCAAATAGACTCTATGCTCTCCAGACTCGATTGGATCAGGAAAATTCTCCTGATGTCGTTACTGGTATGTTATAGATTTTCCATATTTATGTTTATGATTTGCTAGATCCAGGTGCATCCTTGTCTTTTGTCACTCCATACATAGAAGGCAATTTCGGAATCAGCTCCAAAATTTGAGCAGAGCCCTTTTCAGTCTCTACCCCAGTGGGTAAAACCATCATAGCTCGGCAGGTATACAGGAACTGCTCGGTTATGATATTTCAGAAATCCCCATCAACAGATTTAGTTGAATTAAAAATGACTGATTTTGATGTCATTCTTGGCATAGATTGGCTTCATTCCTGCTATGCCATAGTTGACTACAGGACTCGGATAGTTCAATTTCAGTTCCCGAATGATCCCATCCTAGAGTGGAGGGGTAGTACTTCATCTTTCAGGGGTCAACTTGTTTCCTAACTTTGGGAAAGAAAAATAATTTCAAAGGGGTGTGTGTATCATCTCGTGCATGTAAAGGATTCTATTTCCGAATCTCCCAATCTCGAATTAGTCCCAGTGGTTAATGAATATTCAGATGTCTTTCCCAAAGATCTACCAAGAATTCCTCCCGAAAGGGAAATAGACTTCGGCATAGACCGTGTCCCAGATACTCATCCTATCTCTATTCCGCCATACAAAATGGCACCAACAGAACTCAAGGAACTAAAAGATCAGTTGAAGGATCTCTTAGATAAGGGATTTATCAGGACCAGTGTATCCCCATGGGGTGCACCAATCTTATTCGTGTGCAAGAAAGACGGTTCTCTCAGGATGTGTATCGATTACCGTCAGCTCAACAAAGTTACGGTCAAGAATAGGTATCCCAGAATAGATGAATTGTTTGACCAACTTTAGGGTGCCAGTTATTTCTCCAAGATAGACCTCAGATCAGGCTATTATCATCTCAGAGTTAGGGAATATGACATCCCAAAGACAGCTTTCCGTACTCGATATGGTCACTTTGAATTTCTATTCATGTCCTTTGGTCTTACCAATGCCCCTGTAACCTTTATTTACTTTATGAATCGGGTGTTCAAGAAGTACTTGGACATGTTCGTCATAGTCGTCATAGATGATATTCTGGTCTATTCTCACACAGAGCGTGATTATTCATACCATCTCAGAATTGTTCTTCAAACTCTCAGAGATCATTAGTTGTTGTCAAGTTCAGTAAGTGCAAATTTTGGATAATATAAGTAGCATTCCTTGGTCATATTATTTCCGGTGATGGCATTAGAGTAGATCCTCAGAAAATTAAAGAGGTAAGAAACTAGACTCGCCCTGTCTCTCCATCAGATATCAGGAGTTTCTTGGGTTTGACTGGATATTATAGACGGTTTGTCAAGGGATTTTCTTCTATTGCATCTCTTATGTCTATATTGACTCAGAAGAAGGTTAAGTTTCAATGGTCAGATTCATGTGAGAAGAGTTTTCAGGAGTTGAAGACTCGAATCACCTCAGCTCCAGTTCTAGCTCTTCCAGATGGTTCAGACGGTTTTGTAGTCTATTATGATGCATCCAGAGTGGGTTTAGGTTGTGTCCTCATGCAGCATGGTAAGGTCATAGCCTACGCCTCCAGATAGTTAAAGCCCCATGAGAAGAATTATCCTACTCATGATCTTTAGTTAGCAACCGTAGTATTTGCCTTAAAGATTTGGAGGCATTATTTATACATAGTTCATGTAGATGTCTTCACAGATCATAAGAGTCTCCAGTGTTTCTTTTCTCAGAAAGATCTCAATCTTCGTTAGAGAAGGTGGTTAGATCTCTTGAAGGATTATGACATGAGTGTCCTTTATCACCCGGGCAAGGCCAATATTGTGGCCGATGCTCTCAGTAAACTCTCCATGGGTAGTGTTTTTTACGTTGAGGATATCAAGAAAAAGATAGCCCAGGAAATCCATCAGCTTACAAGAATAGGTGTTCTCTTAGTCGACTCTTCAGAGGGTGGTGTATGCGTTCAGAGTAGTTCAGAGTCATCTCTAGTTTTTGAGGTGAAAGAAAAACGAGACAGGGATCCCAACCTTGTCAAGCTAAAAGAGTCAGTTCAGAATCAGAAAGTAGAGGCTTTCTCCCAAGGGGGAGATGGTGTTCTTCATTGTCAGGGTCGTCTGTGTGTTCCAGGTGTAGATGACTCGAGGCAGCGAATTCTTGCAGAAGTGCATGGTGCGCGATACTCTATTCATCCAGGGGCCACTAAGATATACCGTGACTTGTGGGAGATCTATTAGTTGAGTGGGATGAAAAGAGATGTTGTAGAGTTTGTGGATAAGTGCTCTATATGTCAGCAGGTTAGGATAGAGCATCAGAAACCTAGTGGATCCATGCAGGAGTTCACCATTCCTAATTGGAAGTGGGAAGAAGTCAACATGGATTTCGTGATGGGTTTGTCTCGAACTCGTCATCAGCATGATTCAGTTTGGGTCATTGTAGACAGAATGAGCAAGTTATCTCATTTCCTACCAGTTCATACCTCTTATTCAGCCGAGGATTACGCCAAACTATATATCAGGGAGTTGGACAGATTACACGGTGTTCCAGTATCTATCATCTTAGACAGAGGTACACAGTTCACCTCTCACTTTTGGAAAGCGTACCAAAAGGGTCTTGGTACCCAAGTCTATCTCAGTACAACGTTTCATCCTCTGAAAGATGGTCAAGTACAGAGGACCATTCAGACTCTGGAAGATATGCTAAGGACGTATGCAGTTGATTTCAAGGGAAGTTGGGATGACCACTTACCTCTGATTGAGTTTGCATACAACAATAGCTATCATTCCAGTATTCAGATGGCTCCATTTGAAGCTCTCTATGGTAGGAGGTGTAGATATCCAGTTGGTTGGTTTGAAGCTAGTGAGGACTCAGTCATCGGTCCTGACTTGGTATTCGATACCTTAGAAAAAGTTCAGTTGATCAGAGAGAGACTTCGAGCTTTTCAGAGCCTACAGAAGTCTTATCTAGATATTCGTAGAAAGGATCTCGAGTTCGAGGTTAATGACTATGTATATCTCAAGATCTCTCCCATGAAGGGTATGAAGAGGTTCGGAAAGAAAGGGAAACTCAGTCCCCGCTATGTCGGTCCCCTCAGGATTCTTTGTCGCTTCGGTAAAGTCTTATGAGCTTGAATTACCTTCAGATCTAGCCTCAGTTCATCTGGTATTCCATGTCTCCTTGATCAAGAAGTACATAGGTGACCCAGCAGTTGTAGTCCCTATTCAGAACATTGATGTTCAGGATAACCTCTCTTATGAAGATATTCCAGTCAAAATTTTAGACTATCAGATTCGTAGGTTGAGGAGCAAAGAAGTCCCTCTAGTCAAAGTTATTTGGAGAAATCATTCCGTTGAGGGAGCTACTTGGGAAGCAGAAGAAGACATACGTACCAAGTACCCTCACCTTTTCTCCGCCAACCCATATCAAGCTCAAGGTAATAGTTCTCACATTCAGCATTCAATACAACTTGATATTTTGTTTAGTGTTCATGTTCCATCACAAATTTGGTATCAAGTACCATTGCATATTCAGTCATGCATACATGTATCAGTCCAGTAAATAATCATGCATCAGATATGGATTCTCATTGCGAGAAATTCAGTCATGTATTCATGAATCAGTTACACGTGCATCAGATATGATGTTCAGTATAACGAGTTCAGTTTGTCAATCATAAGATCATGTTCCAGCTACTCATGTTAGGATTATTGTTTCCCCTCTCAGTCAGTTCCATTCGAGGATGAATGTTCTCAAGGGGGAGATATTGTAATACCCATGCCTTTTTCCTAGCTAGAAATCATCTCGAGGATGCTAGGACTTACTTTGAAATGTAAACCTACCTTTTTACACATGGTATTTTTGATATTTTCACTGTTTATCATGTGGAAAATTGAGTTAGCTTTCCAACGGTACCAATTTTGTCCAAATCTGACATCAGACAAGGAAGTTATGGACGTTTTACTTGGAACTATCGAAAACGCCCAGGTATGACGGCCAAGTCGACGGACCGCCACATAAGTGAAGGACCGCCACTTTGAACGTCACAGCCAAGGAAGTTGAACCACGTACTGGATAAGGACTGACGGATGAGTTGACGGACCGTCAAAGTTGTGACGGACCGTTATCTAGGCCGTCAACTCTTATCCAGTGAACCCTATTTCTGGTCCACGTCTGACGGGCTAAGTGACGGACCGTCAAGTGTCTAACGGACCATCAGTCAAACCGTCACATGCCACGTTCAGTTTATTTCTAGGTCATTTTAACAGGGGTATTTTGGTCACTTATCACTCGCCTACATATACCCAGATAAGTTCGAATTCAGCCATTATGCTCATTATTATTCCACAAAAAAACTATGGTTTCTCTCTAAATTTAATCTTCAAGAACAAGACCCAATATTCTTCAAGAATCAAAGGATTTCAAATCCTTCAAGTTCAAAAACATCAAGAACCTTGAGTAAGGTATGCGTAGTGTTCATCTATGGACCACTTCCGTTCATAGAGTTCAAGAACCATGCTTTTAAATGGGAAACATTGATTTCCTTGTTGCTATGTGATGTTGTTCATGTTATTGATCATTGTTTAAGCTTCAAGATATTAATTTAAGTTGACTTCCATGATGTATGGATGCTTGTAGTTAAAACCCATGAATTTGGGTGATTCAAGATGATTAAAATTGTTGAGAAAACCTATGCCCCAAAGTGTGCATGCAAGGTGTTTGTTAAAATGCCTAGAATGCTAAAAATCATGTTCCCAGGACCCCATAGTATTTAAATAACAAGCTATGTCAACTCATAAGATGATTCCACATGAAATTCCATGCTATTTATATGTGTTGCTAGTATGATTATGCAATGAACATGATATTAAGGTTGTGCAAGTACTTCCATGTGACATGAAATCCTTTCCATGCAATACATTGTTGAAAACCATGCTTAGTATGAAATCCCTTATGTACGATATTATGAATTGTGGACTCAAATCTTATGATCAAGTCATGTCATGTGTGTCAGTTTCCTTCCATCGAGTCCTGGAGGTATTCGTACCCAAAAAATATAGTTGTGTGCCTAGAGCCAAGTCACGTTACCCCGATAATCTCAGTCAATCCATAATCTATAGAACTCAGTCAGTCATGTGACTCAGGAAACCTCCAAAATCTCATGATCTCAGCAAAATCTCAGATAGTAGTGCTATTTTGTCAGTCAATGAAAGTCAGTTACTCAGTCCATGTATAGTCAGTTAAATCATGTTCAGTCTCTTCAGATGGGAGTAGAAGTTAGTACCGAGTGAACCCAAGGATGAAAACTCACCTGCCAGTTTAGGGTGTGATTCTTAGCAGTCATCCTTGTGTTCCAGGACTACGTAGCCAGCCTAGGTTGAGATATCTTAACCTATCAGACTAGGGTTGATAAGGTGGCTTAACCTGTTAGTTTAGGGTTCCCACCATTCTTATTTGAGTACCTACCAGATGAGGGTCACTCACAACTGTCCTTACCAGTGGTGCGGTATTGACACCCCTCAAGTCGGGGCAGAGATTGGACCCCAACTTAGCTATATGCATTATTGGGGCATGTAGGTTAAGCAACTATCTCCTATAGTTTCAGGATCAGTCTCAGTAAAAGAACTCAGATAGTTCTTCAGATATCAGTATACCAAGACTGCCAGATACAGTCAAATTCAGTTATAGTACGGAACTCAGATAATTCCATCAGATGCAGGACTGTCAGGGACAGTCACCCATGTATTCAGAACTAAAGTATCAGTCATGATCAGTTATCAGTAAACTATGTATTAGCGTACATATTTAGCTATCACGCATTGGTGATCTCAGTTTCTATGTTTGCATGTTTGCACTATCACGTTCATATCAGTCAGTTAGTTAGCATTTTTCATGCATGTAACCCTATTTATGTTCAGCCTACCTCACTCGTATACTCAGTACTCCCGTTGTACTGAAGCATTCGCACTATGGTGCTTTCTCTTTATGTTACACCATAGGTTCAGAGACACGAGTTCCAAACCAGCAGTAGCAGTCGCATTCCAGTATACAGAGTTGCAGTGAGTTCTCTTCATTCGAGGAAGTTATGATTTGATTTATTCATTTATTATTTCAGTTAGCTATCAGTTTTTGGAGTTAGTTGGAGATATGTTCCTTTAACTCCTTAGTCAGACAGTGCTTAAAGGCTTTCATATTTAGTTCAGATTTGATTCTGTTTTCTGTTGTTTTGGGTATCTTTCACCCATATGGATCTTATTTTACCAGATTATTTATTCAGTTGAACCTTATGGCCTACATGTTCATGTTTTATGCATTATTATGATATATATTGCAGTGTACTGGAACATATATCAGTCATGGGTTAGTTTGTGGTCCTTCGGTGTTATAAGCACCGTGTAGCGTTCCGGTTCAGAAAATTAAGGTGTTACAAATTGCTTGTCCTCAAGAAATTCAGCACAACTAAGAGTATACAAAGCACATTTGACAGTCAATCATCCATATCATCTCAAAACACTTTCACTATCTCCAAATTCATTCAATTCAAGTACAATGAAGAACACCAATGCAACATACATGAATCAAGATATGGCATCAATTCAGCTATAACAACCATGCATAGACTTGTATTACACTACCCGAACAAGTTATTAACTAGCAATATAACTAGTGTGCCCTCACAGAAAAGAAATACCCCTCATCTCCTATCAGGAGTTAATTATTTAACCATGGGGACAATCAAAACACTCACTCTCAGAACAAAGTTCCAATTAGTGTATGCCAAGTACCATAGGCTTGCCCTTATTTTCATTACCCAGATCTTCAGATTGGTCAGTTAGGATCACTATAGGACTTCTCTTGGGCTTGTAATGTAGGCTAGGGGATGGTATGATACTCGATGGTATTTAAAGTGACTAAGCCTCCTTGACACTATACTAGATTTTTGGGGTTTCACTCATTAGACTTTTGTTCTCTTCTCTTTTCTTAATCAAAATTATTTGGGATGGGTGCAGTCTTTTCTCAATTACTTATACTTTTTCACAATTTTTCTTTTTCTTGATCTTTTCTTCTGTACCCAACTTTTTATTTTTTTATTTTATGCTACCTTTTTTCATACTCATTCTATATCACGCACCCCTATGATAGCCACCCCCAACTTAGGCCATTTGCCTAAGTCAAGGTGCACAGTGTCCAAGGAGGACCAGGGTCAAAACAGGGTCATTATGATCTAAATGAGAAGGTGACAGGTGTCATACAAAGAAATAGACTAATTAGGCTCAAAATAGGGATTTAGGGATATGATACACATAGGGAAGGTCCTTTAGGCTAAAGTGAGCTAATATTAAAACGGCCTATGATCCTTTCCTAACCCTATCCTTCAACCTAGGTAAGACTAACCGAGCAAGTTCTAGCTTCATCATATAGAAGGAACTGAGTAACATCTCATACACACACTTGGCGCACATATATATCACACTTGACTACTCATTCAGTTCGTGCAATTGTTTAGCAATGATTATTATGTTACTAGAACTAATGCCATACAAAAATGCACGGTGTTCACACTTAAATGCAAATCACTCAGTTTAAAGTAGTAGACCACTTGGAAAGGTGTACAAAAATCATAAAAACAATTCTACTGCCTTAAGTACAAGTATTTCTCCTAGTTGACCACAAAATTTTACAACAACAACTTTACCCTACACCCTCAACTTAAAATCAAAGAAAATCTAAACTAAGGGTTAGATTATACCTAGAATAGATCAATCCCAGGGGTCATGGGTTCCTGACCCTACTGCCGCATCTCCATCAGGGGCCTCTCTCTGTTCTGGTGCAACTGGTCTATT
Organism: Capsicum pubescens; assembly: GCA_030864215.1. Classification (NCBI taxonomy): domain Eukaryota; kingdom Viridiplantae; phylum Streptophyta; class Magnoliopsida; order Solanales; family Solanaceae; genus Capsicum; species Capsicum pubescens. The sequence continues at coordinate 76,782,671 of CM061543.1, read as the reverse complement.
AGTATCTGAAGTCCTACTAGTAGAGGCACCTGCGACTCTCGCTTGGATGGATGCCTCCCCTCTCTCATTGTCCACTAAGGACTCAATTCTCGCCTTTTTCATCTCCTCCTTTTCAGACTTCTTTCTTTTCCTCTTTTCTACTTTTTTTTCTTCATCATTATCGGGCCTCTCTCTCTTTCCTTTTCCTTTCTTCTCACCTTTCTTCTTCTTTTTCTTCACTTGATCCTCCAGAGATCAAGTATCGGGATTTCTCCCTCAGACTCCTAAGCTACTGGATCTGTTGACACCATAAAGTGGTGCTTCTGTAGCTTTCCAACCTCCACCTTTACTTTGTCTAGGTCTGATCTGAATTATGCCATCTCTGGATCTGACTTGTATCTCGACTGCACATTAAAGCGATTATCCAATTCATCAATCCGGCCCGACAGAGCCTTGTAAGGCTCAAGTGCAGCCTTAAATCTTTTGTCAACTACAGCTGCGAATTACTTGGCAAAGAGTTTAAGATGAGCCTCGCACCACTTGGACTGCTTTGCTGCTCTCCTGAAATTTATAGTGTTGAAGGCAAATTCTATTGTAGGTGCTACAGCTAGAGGAATTTTCTCAGTTCTGGACACTGATGTTTCTGCCATTGTCGCAGATGTTGGAGGTATAACTTCAAAATCAGGCACCTCTATATTAGGTGCTGAAATAGTACCTGTAACCGGTGGATTAGTTGGAATCTCTGCGTCCCTGTCAAGCATTAGCCTTTGCTGATTTTCCTCATTTCGGATCAGATTGTGGGTCATCCTGGAAAAGAGTTCTTTTTCTAACCCTACAATCTTTGGCACATTTGCTACCCTACACAACCTTGTAATTAAACAAGGGAAGGGATATGCTGTATCAGACCTCGAGACCTGAATTTTTATCTCTTCAGCAATAATCTCTCCAAAATTCAATTTGAGGTTAGCCATAAAACTTGCGACTAATATTGCTCTGTCATACCCAAGGATATTATCACTATCTGTGGGCATCAACCATGTACGTATAATACACCACCAAAATCTTGCCTCTGAAGTCAGGGAGGCCTTGAAGATCCTTTCACTCGGATTTGTTAGCCATTCTGGTTCTTTATTGGCTATGAGTGTGTCTAACCAATTCTGCTGATTTTCCTGATGATTCAACCAGACATAGAAAGTAGGTGAAGTGTCCTGAGGAGTGAAGTTTGGGCCATGAAGGAACCTGTTGATTGTTGCTTCAGAAACATCCACCATTACACCCGTACCAGAACTTTATCCAACAAAGGTTGGTCAGCTGCTTTCTCTCCTTCTCTACATATGTTTTCCAAGCAATCTTGGTAGTTTGCATAGAACTCCCTAACTAGTGTAGGGAAAAATGAATTTTCTCCTCGTGTAGTCCATCCCGAATCATAGCCATGAAATTTCTGCTCCACCTTCGGGTACCTGCTCAACCCTTTAGTGATGATTCTCTTCTCCTCAAAGATTGGCCTCTTTAAAACTCTTCTGTTGGTTCTGCGAAGCCCATCAAAGAAGATTTTTTGAGCTTTGGGAATCTTCCATCTAGTGCCATCTTGGACTTCAGGATTCTTGCATTTGACCATAGTTCCCCGAATCGGAGAGTCTTCATCATCTTGTGGCTCAGCAGAAGGGGACTCAGTTGATGGTCCCTCAGACTCATGCCCCTCAGAATTAGGATGATCTGAATCATGCTCTTCAGATTCAGTATGTTTAGACTCTTGTTGCTTAGATACCATCTGCTCAGAAGTTGTATGCTTGGATGTTGTTGGGTCAGTGTCACTTTCTTCACTCTCCCCCACCTCAACTGGTGAGGGTGGTGGAGTCTTTTTAGTGCTTTGCTTTTTCTTTTGCTTTCTGAGCAAAGGATCTTTCTCTTCATAATCAGACTCTTTGTTAAAGAGTTTCTGAGGTACACTTCCCTTGGTCACTTTCTTTGTGGATTTTGAGTTCTTTCCTTTGGGTTCCATTTTAAGACCTGTATCAAGATAAAAACCATTAGTTGACACTTAAGCGTATAAACACAAACACATTGATCATAGACATTCCACACCCTTTGAAAGGGTTTAGTAATACTTCAGGTCCCAGGTGTGATGACATTTCGATAAGCCGTCATAGTTGTGATAGCTTATCATGAATGTCGTCAGCCCTAAATAGAACCCACGAATTCTTATTGACTTCTGACGACATTTCTGACAAGCCGTCACAGTTGTGATAGCTTATCACGAATGTCATCAGCTATAAACAGAACCCCAACTTGATTTTAACTCAATTTTTGGTCCCATTTTTTTTCTTAAAATCCCGTCGATTTTTGTTTGTAGCTGAACTTTTAAACCTTAAGCTTGCACATCAAACCCTAGTTCCAATTTTTAGCCATTTTGCAAGCTGAACTTGGTTCATGCTTCTTGGGAACTTGGGTTTCATCAATTTATCACTTACCACTTGTAAAGAAAGGCTAGGTTTCGAGCATACCTGATGGGAGCCTTCAATGTGGTTACACGAGCAAGACAAAATAAAGAGAGGTTCTTGATTTTGATTGCAAACCCACACATAAAAGGAAACTTTCTTTTGTTTTAGTTGGAGAGACTTTGAAAAGGGAAGAAAATAAACCAAAGATGGAAAGAGAATAACTTAAAGGTAATAAAAACTAAGCGAGAAGGTGGAAAGGCCAAGATGTGGTCCAGGTCAGGTCTTTTTAATTTGGCCCACAGTTTCAGCTAATGTTGGGCATTTTATGACGACATTTCTGATAAGCAGTCACAATTTTGATAGCTTATCACAAATGTCGTCAGCCTTAATAGAAATTGCCTCAGAGCTGCTGTTTCTGACGACAAAGCTGATGGCTTATCACAATGGTGACAACTCATCAAAAATGTCGTCAGGAGCACTTGGCTGGATATATCGATTCCACCTTCTTTGAACTAGAACCTAACTACAAAAATAAATAATTTGCTGGAATATAAAATTTTTGGGTTGCCTCCCAAATAACTCCTAATTTACTGTTGGGGACAGACTTGGTTATCTTGACTACTCAGACTTCACCAAGACAACTTTTTGATACCCCTTTACTATCTTCATAGAATACGTCCACGATTCAGAAAACACTCATCTCCTTTGCCGGTGTCATGGATGAGTGTATTTTGAATCTTGTTTCCTTGTCTTTGAACCTGAACTTTAGCTCATTCAGTTCCATATCCACTATCACTTTCCCAGCTGCAAGGAATGGTCTACCCGAAATGATGGGCACTTCGAAGTCCACCTCACAGTCCAGGACTACAAAATCAGCAGGCAGAATAAAGTTGGCCACCTTTACCAATACATCGTGTAATATACCCACTGGCCACTTTACAGACCTATCTGCCATCACCAATCACATGTTCGTTGGGGTAAGATCCCCCAAACTTAGTGTTTTGTACACAGCGAGTGGCATTAGATTTTTACTGGCTCCCAAATCGCATAGTGCTTTTGTGAAATTCAGGGACACAATAGTACACAGGATGATAAACGCTCCCGGATCTACCTTTTTCTACACTAAAGACCTTGTAGACATAGCGCCACAATGAAAGAGATTTTTCTCCATATCATGGCTAACCTTCCATTTTTAGTCACAAGGTGTTTCATGAACTTCACATATCCTGGTATTTGCTCAAGTGCCTCAACCAAAGGAACATTTATTGTTAATTGCTTGAGCATTGCCATGAATTTGCTGACTTTTGTATCATCAACCTTTTTCTTCAACCACTGAGGAAATGGAGGTGGTGGTCTTGGGATATTTTTCAGCACTACCTCCTTCTCCTTCTCTTTGTCTTTATCTGGAGCATCATCAAAATTATCCAGCTTCTCAGACTCCACTGGACCACTTTCGTCCGGTTCAACATCAACTACCTCATTAACTACAGGTTTGCCCACATAAAGGTCAGGTAATATCTTACCACTTCTAGTGGTAATATCCATCCATGAGCCATCATTCCGCAGATTTTGGACCATATCACTTGGTAACATTCCGCTCTTCTTCTGGTTGAATGCTGTGGAAAGTTGGCTCATCTGCTGCTCCAACTATTTGATTGCAGTGGATTGTGAGTGCACCAACTGACTGATGGATATCAGATCAGTGTTCATGGTGGTCACACCAGACTTGGTAGCCTCCACTCCCTTCAACAACTTAGCCATTATGTCCTCCATGGACATCTTTTTAGAACTTATTGGAACAGCCTCACAATTTCCAGGAGAAACATCTAGCCCACTCCTGTCATTTTTATTCGTCCAATTTCCTTGCTCCCTATCTTTATAACCAGGCTTATCATAGTAAGTCCGACCTTGATTCCCTTGGATATTTCCTCTGAACCCCCCTGATTATTAACATAGTTAACCTCTTCATCTGCATTAGTCTTACTTCTATCCTGAGATCCCACAACTTTTACCTTTTCAATCTTACCTGATAGCAAGTGCTTGGTTAGTAAGTCCATCTGTGTTTTAAGGTGAGACATGTCTTGGCCACGCTCCTCTTCTCTTTTGCGTTGTTCCACAGTAATACCTACTGAAGCAATGGGGCTGGCCACCATAGAGTCTCTGGTATGCCATGCCCAACTCTATTTGGTCATTTTGTCCAGCATCTCTGAAGCCTCTGGGAATGTAAGATCAACAAATAAACCACCAGAAGCATTGTCTACAATTGGATTTGTAATAGAGTAAGAGCCCTGTACAAAGTCTCCATCAAATGTATGTCCGTTATGTTGTGGTTCGGACACTGTGTCAGCTTCTTCTTGAATTTTGCCCAGGTTTCATGCAAGGCTTCAGTCGGGAGCTGCCTAAAGTTGCTAATCTTGTCTCTCAACTGTAATATACTGTAAGGAGGAAAGAAACTTTCTAGGAAAGCTCCATTCAACTGCCTCCAGTTAGTTATAGAATCGGGTGTCAGCTCATTTAGCCACAATGTTGCCTCCCCGGAAAGAGACAACGGAAACAATCTGAACCGGATAGCATTCTGGACCATTCCTTGGTTATCAAAAGATTTGCAGATAGTGACAAAATTCACCAAATGCAAGTTCGGGTCATCCCTAGGAAGGCCACCAAACAACCCCTTCAGATTTAGGAGTTGAGTCATAGTACTCGTAATGTTGAATTTTGCCCCAGGTGCCAATGGTGGAGGAATAATTGAACCCATTGTACCTTCTCTGTCCATTCCATCATCATCATCATTGAGATTATACTGGACCGGCTGGTACTCTTGCCTTTCTCGGAATGGACATTTCCTGTTAATATTGCGCCGTACTGGTGCATCTATTTTCTTTGCATGCCTTGGGTTACCAGGATTCAGCAACTCCTCGTCTCCCAAATCCTCATCCTCAGGATTTGGATGTCGTGCATGTTGTCCAACATTTTGCACATTCACCTGAGCTCTAGCTAAGGCTGCCAATCTGTCAGCCTCTTGCTGTTCTGCCATTCTTCCAATTCGTTGCGGTTCCGGATTAGGTGGTAATAACGGTTCTCCGGAACTTCTAGTTCTTGGTATACACTATAAAGATCCTGCAAATAAACAAAAACAACAAATAAACATAAAACTAGGAAACTTGACTAACAGTCAATTAGCGTACACAACCTTCAATTTTCAACCGTATTCCCCGACAATGGTGCCATTTTTGATAACCTCCAACTACACCTCTCAATGAGAATGTAAATGATCGTTGTCAATATAAAACCCAACTAGGTTGGGGTCGAATCCCACAGGGAATATGGTGTGAACTTAAGTCGTTTGCGATTTAATCAACTGATAGTTTATGTTTCCTGAAATGGGGGTTTTAGTTGAACAAGTAATTGTTAATCACTTTAATCAGTGTTCGTAATCAAGAGTTTATGAAAAACCAAAATTATGTTCACTAGGGATGTTGGTACTTGACAGATGCTACTAGTGGTTCAAGATTCTCACGGTAGGTAGGACAACAAGTTATCTTTATCGAAGTTATGCTTAAATGTATGTCGACCTGCTTAAGCATTTAATTACCTAATCCTCTCGGACTTAGGGAATTTATATTCACTGCCCAGATTTTACCTTAGGTTAACTAACATTGTTACAATGCTGATTATTAAACGGAAGTTTAGTATTTCCAAGTCCCTGTTGATAATTCACTTCCCACTATATTTGATTTCTTTCTCAAGAAAATCAAAGCAGGTGTTATCTATCATTTGCAACCAACAGACAATAATTAAAACATCAGAATTATCAAGGAGTCCTACCACCTTTCGAATCTTGAACACTCAGCACCTTATCAAGACCTACCCATAGATCCCATAATTCAGGTTAAAGGAATTTAGCTGCCCATGACGTAATAATCGAAGCAACTAGATGAATTCATGCTTTGAAAGATAAACTTACCACAAGATGAATAATAACTAGTGAATCTCAGATTAGATCACAACAAAAAACCCCAAAATAATGATTAAATTCTCTTCAAAATATTTTTTTTTTCAAGCCAAGAAGTTAGAGAGAGAAAATATCAAAGTATTGTGTCTCAAAACTAAAAGTTTGGAACTCTTAAGAAAACCCTAAACAAGGCTTTAAATAGTTTACCCTAATTATGGAAACAAAGTAATAAAATTCAGAAATTTTTTGGATTAGGTGACGCCATTTGTGATAGCCTATTAGGACGCTGACGACTTAACACAAATGTTGTCAGCTTCCTCTTTGCTTTGGACACTTGCTGCCTAACACTGACGACAAACGGTGACACCCTATCAGCTCCTTGATGACTTATCACAAATGTCGTCAAGTCTCTGCTTCAGTTCTCATGTGCTGCCTTAGACTGACGACATTCTTGACGGCTTATCATCTCCTTGACGACCTAGCACAAAATGTCATCACAACTTTCAACTTAGGCCAATTCTCTGTCTATGTCTGACGATAAAGCTGATAGTTTATCACAGGGCTGATGACTTATCATAAATGTCGTCAGCCATACTTTACCTCTATTTACTTCAGATTTTAGCTCATTTGCTTCCATTCTTGCTGGTTCTCTAACATATTAGCTTCTTCAGCAAATTCAAATATAAAACAATAAAAAACGACAAAAGTTACTTAGACTTCACAATTATTCTTAGTTAAAAGCTTCAAATGTGTTAACATTAGCTCACACATCAGTCTGTAACCGACTAACCTATAGATCCAAGATCTCAATAGGGATCTCTTTATAAGACAGAATTCGAGATACCCAATCCTTCCAAGGGAACCACCGAAGAAGGATTACCAAGACACTTCCTCAACATAGAGACATAAAATACCGGATTAATAAAGCTCAAAATAGAAGGTAACTCCAATTCATATGCCCCATTACCAACCCTCCGCAAAATTATACAAAGACCAATATATCGGGGACTGAGCTTCCCCTTTCCCCAAATCGCATTATTCCCTTTATGGGAGATACCCTTAGGAACACCCTATCCCCAACCTTAAACTCCAAGTTTCTATGCCTTATATCTACCTAGGACTTTTGGCGACTTTGGGCATCCATAACCCTATCACATATCACCTTCACCTTCACCTTTTTCATAGACTGATAATCCAAATCCTGAGTAAATATATCTGCCTCACCAAGCTTATACACTACAACTCCTACCATTTAATGCCTCAAAAGAGGCCATTCTAATAATAGAATGGTAGCAATTATTTTAAGCAAACTCCATAAGAGGTAGATGCTCAACCCAGTTACTAACATAGTCAATCACATATGCCCGAAGCATATCCTCTAATGTATAAATAGTCCTCTCTGCTATTCCATCCATATGCAGATGAAAAGCAGTATTCAGACTAACCTTAGTACCCAAACCGTTCTGCAAAGTCCGCCAGAAGTGAGATGAAAACTGTGTACCACGATTAGAGATAATCGAAATAGGTTCCCCATGTAGCTTCACAATATCCTAAAGATATAACCTCACATAATCCTCAGGCAAAAAGTTAGTCCTCACTGGAAAGAAGTGAGCGTACTTTGTCATCCTATCCACGATGACCCAAATCGATTCAAGCAGATTTCGAAACCGAGGAAGATCGATAACGAAATCCATATTGATTATCTCTCATTTCTATTTTAACAATTCCATTCCTAAAATAACCCACCAGGCCTCATGTGCTCAACTTTGACTTATTGACGTACAACGTATTTGGCCACAAAATCATCCACATCCCTTTTCATACCATTCCACCAATACATCTCTTTGAGATCATGATATATTCTTTTCAAATCAATACATCTCTTTGATTCATGTACCTCAGCCAAAACCCCTTGTCGTAAACCATAAACATTAGGAACACATAACCATCCTTAATACCTCAAGGTACCATCACCACTGACCTCAAATACCATTACCTTTTGCCCACCAATATCACTCTTGATTTTCATCAAGATAGGATCTAGTATTTGCTTTTCCTTGATATCTGCACCAAGAGATGATCGAATCACTTCCTGTACCATCACACCACCATCATTATAGTCCAAGAAACGAACTCCAAGATTAGCCAAATGATGAATATCCTATACCAATTCCTACTTCTCCTTTTCCACGTGAGCCAAACTCCCCATAGATAACCTGCTAAGAGCATCAACAACCACATTGGCTTTACATGGGTGGTAGTGAAGACTCATATCATAGTCCTTGATAATCTCCAACTATCTCTTTTTCCTGAGATTTAGCTCCTTCTGAGTGAACACATAATGTAGACTCTTATGATCAGAAAAGATGTCCACGTGTACTCCAAACAAATAATTCCGCAAGATTTTTTATAGCAAAAACCACCACTAAAAGCTCCAAATCATGAGTAGAATAATTCCTCTCATACACCTTTAACTGTCTGGATGCATAGGCAATCACCTTCCCATGCTGCATCAAAACACAACCAAGTCCCACTCGGGACGCATCACAGTGAACCACAAACCCCTCATTACCTTCAAGCAATGTTAAAATAGAAGCCAAAGTTAGCTTATCCTTACGCTTCTCAAAACGTCCCTCACAAGCATCCAACCAAAAAAATTTTACTTTCTTTTGAGTCAACTTAACCAATGGGGAAACTATCGTCGAGAAACCTTCCATGAATTGCCTATAATACGTAGCCAAACCCAAGAAGCTCCGAATGTTGGTTGGAGTCGTGGGTATAAGCCACCTTTTAACCGCAACCACCTTTTGTTGATCTACATTGATACCCACACTAGAAATAATATTACCAAGAAAGGTTACAGGATTCAACGAAAACTCACACTTATAGAATTTGGCATACAACTGCTGCTCTTTCAAGGTATGGAACACTACATAGAGATGATTTACATAATCCACCTCACTCTTAGAATACACCAAGATGTCATCAATGAGCTCAATAACAAAAAGATCCAGAAGTTGCCTGAAAACCCTATTTATCAAATTCATAAATGCCGCCGAGGCATTAGTCAAACTGAATGACATAACCAAGTACTCAAAGTTCCTATATCGAGTAAAAAATGCCGTCATAAGGATATCCATCTCCCTAATCTTAAACTGATGATGTCCAGACCAAAGATCTATCTTAGAAAAGAATTTGGCACCTTACAACTAATCAAAAAGTCATCTATTCTTGGAAGAGGATACTTGTTCTTGACTATAACCTTATTCAATTACCGATAGTAAATGCACACCCGAAGGGAACCACCTTTCTTGGGAACGAATAACATCGGTGCACCCCACGGGGATACACTAGGATGGATGAAACCATTATTCAAAAGATCCTTAAGTTGCTCGTTGAGTTCCCTCAACTCAGTCGGGGCCATTCTATAAGGAGGAATATATATTTGATGAGTGTTTAAAACCAAATAAACACCAAACTCAATCTCTTTATCCATAGGAACACCAGGAAGATCATTCAAAAAAATCTCAGGAAACTCATTCACCACTGAAATTAAATGAAAAGGACCTTCTGAGTTAGAATCTTTATCTTGGACTAGATGATAGAGACACCCTTTAGAGATTAATCTTTAAGCTCTAAGATAAGAAATAAACCTCCCCCTAGGAGCTAGCAAACCACCCCCACTCAATAACTGATTTACCAAGTAACCTAAAAAGAACCTTACATGTCTGACAATCTAAGGATGCGTAACAAGAGTGTAACCAATCCATACCTAGAATGACATCAAAATCCACCATATCAAGTTAAAACAAATCCACCAAAGTTTGCCTACTACCAAAAGATACCACACAACCCCTATAGATTCCTTTAACAACCACAGAGTCTCCTACCGAGGTAAAAATAGAAAAAGGGTATGAAATAACCTCGAGATCAAAACCAAAATACATAGCCATAAATGGTGTTACATATGAGAGAGTGGACCCCGGATTAAACAAATAATACACGTCATGAGAAAAGAGTTGTAATGTACTAGTCACAACATCAAGTGATGCCTCAGATTCCTACCGAGTAGCAAGAGCATATAACCTATTCCGGTCTACACCAGTTCCTAAAGTAGAAATATAAAAGAAAGCAACACGCTTTAGTGTAGGAAGAAAAGATGAAGCAACCGGAGAGTTACTCACTCATGAAGCACCCTTACCAACTGGGTAGTTTGTAAGCATATGGCCTAGCTGGCCATACTTGAAACATCTGTCCCTCCCCTCATCACAGAAACCCCTATACAACCTACTATAGAACTGACAAGGAACACATAATAAGGCCAACTGAGCCTCACTCACCTGAGATTGGGGACCTTGTGCCTAAAATTTATTGCCACCCTGCTGACGCATATCACCCGACTGTTTTGGGTAAAGAGCACTAGCTGTAGAGAAGGAACTTTTACTCCCCCTCTTATTCTTTGTCCACTTACCTCTATCCCGACTACCTTTCTATTTCCCACCACCTTGTTTAGAAGACCTAAACTTCTTGCCCTACCTTTCCCCAAACTCAGTATGCTTCATCTTTTCTTCTTCAACCTATTGCATATAAACCACCAACTTAGAAATATCCATATCCTTGATCAGAAATACAGTCTTTCTTTCAAGGATCAATTCATGAGACAACCCTGAAGCAAACTTTCTCATCTTGGACCTCATATCAAACACAATATCCAGAGCATACCTTGACAACTGATGAAACTTCAAGGCATATTCTTTGACCGATATATTTCCTTGTCTCATATTAACAAACTCCTCTACTTTCGCTTCCCTTAGATCTTGAGAAAAGAAGAGGTCCAGAAAAGAATTAGAAAAAGTCTCCCACAGAGGTGACTCCTTAACATCATCTCTCATCCAATCCCACTCCTCATACCATTGGTATGCCATATCCTCAAGATGGTAAGAAACAAAATTCACCCCTTCCACATTCGTTGCTTGCATGACCCTAAAGATTTTCTATATTTCCATCCAAGAAACTCTGAGGATCCTCCTCCACCTTTATACTAGTAAAATTAGGAGGATTCATCTTCATAAACTAGCCAACCTTTGTGGCCTCAGTAGATGAAACACCAGATTGCATCTCACTCAGCTTGAGCAACAACTAACTGAGCAATTACATGAATTGATTGGCAAAATTATGCATTAGTCACCTCACCTTGAGGATGACTAATAGCAACTAATGGAACACTAAAAATTTTAGGGACCGGACACCTACATCGAGAATGGATCCCTTGAGTAGTATGTGTCCCTTTAGCATTATCCTCAGTTTGGATTGAAGAGTTACCTTGCATCTCAGATCATCAAGGCATGGTCTGAAAGTGAACAAACTAGGATTATAAAGGACCTTAGACCTTACAGCTTAAAAATAGAATACTAAGAAAGTGAAACATTCCTAAATGCCTTGTAGCCTCTCCCTTATGAGTGTGGCATGCTACACACCCTCAAAAGAGACTACACTCAATACGGCTTATGTACTCCCAATTAACCATGAACCTTAAGCTCTGATACCAATATGACACAACCCAACATGGGGCCCTATCATAATAGGCATCCCAAGTCCAACCAGGATCGGAGACCGCCCCTGTTACTTAACCCAACCAACCTACATATATTGTAACAACCCGAAATCACCCCTCGGGATGGTACACGATGCCTAGGATCACAAGTTACCCTAAGCTAACCCTTCACTTGGCATAACACATAAATAACTGAATGAAATGCATAAATCCAAAGGAACAAAGCGGAAGATAACTCTATTATGAATTTTCTCAATACAAAACTGAAGTCACAAGGTTACAACTTTGCTTTTACATCAAACTGAAACTCAATACGTCTACTTCTATTGACTATCTATAAAGCCTTTACTAGTACTGACCATGGGTAGCTGGGTCATGACACCCAACCACCCCAACTCAATATGATTGAACAAGGGAAAATACAATAATTTTCTATTATATCATTGACTCATGGACAAGAATCAAAAGGACCCATCACCTGATGACTGGAAGCTGCGAACTAATTGGATATGGTACATGCGCTACAATCTTGAACCTATATTTTAAGACAATATAGCACATAGACGTATATGTGAATCAGTACTTTAAGGATGTACTGAGTATGTGGGGGTGAATGCATATGTATAAAATAGTGTCAATCTTCTTCAATCAAGTCATGCAGGCAATATGGGATGACTCACATGGCTTGAACAAGTATAAAATGTAAAACTCATAAATCATGTAGGATGAAGCGTGTAGCACAAATCTCGTGAGTCATCATACTTTACCTTGAAATCACAAATTTCCTCTTATTCACAATACTCAAGGGATAAAGAAACTTTACACGATACTTTTCAATCATTCATATGTTTCATGGAGAGTAAAACTTCATCAATGCTCAATATCTCATAACTCTTTTTGAACTCAAATACTTGGAAATTTAGAATCATATAACTTTGAAATATGCTTGAAGGCATTTCATTCACTTTGGAAAAATATCTCATTTCAGGATTTAGGGAAATCATTCAATCTAAAAAGGAATATACTCTAGTTTAGTAAAAATAACTCATCTCAAGGCTTCATGGGAAAATACCAAATTAAGAGAAAATACTTCCTTTTAAAGTGACAATTCATATCAATGGAATACTTTAGCTAGGAAAGAACTTTGCAACCTCATTATTAGGAAAATAGCTCATAGGAGGGAAAATACTTTGGTTTATGAAGAAGTAACTGATCTCAAGTTTAAAGGGCAAGAGCGGTTCTCGTAACTGACATAAACCATGCGAGCTATATGGAGTCCAATGTTTTGTCCTCCTAAGGAAGATAACCCACGTTGGGGAGGAACGTTATACTCTGGCTAGGGAGTATAAACTTGGTCTAGTGATCACTAAATAAAACTCATCCTCGGGCCCAATCATAATCATCATAAACTCGGCCTCAGGCCCAACCTACGGTGGCACATAGTTTTCGGGTAAGAAACCATAGTGACTTACCCGCTCGGTGCTAAGTACTACTCCCTTTAGATTATCTGCGCTTATCTCATAAAAATCCACTTTTAGAATAATCTTATGGTTCACCATGAACCCAATAATCAAATCGATAATCTCATATGATGAAGTGGATTTTAAAGCTTTCAGACCATTAGGTCAATTCATTTCTCAATCATCTCAAAATACTCAAATCATGGGTGCTTATAGCACAAGTGTTCATAATTTTACAAGTCTCAAATAGGGCTTACTAACCTATAATTCAATCTCAAGTTAAAGCTCATCAAAAGCATAATATATAGCATATAGATTCATAAATCATGTGGAAATCTGAGAATTTCAGTAATTTATCTCAAAATCTCAATATAGTCATATACTTCAATATCTTAACATTGCAAATATTAGCTTCTCAAGGAGTAAAATCATGGGGTTTATACCTAGCTGTAAATTCTCAATAAAACATACAGAAATCATGCCATTTGACTCTTAATTCATGGGAAATATCAAGATAATGCATTCAATAATAATGGGTGAAAACCCCCAATTCAAATTCATGTAAAAACCTTATACATTTCAGGAAATTCATGATGTAGATAAGCCTTTTGGGCACAAGGGTAAAAGGGTTACCCTTGTTCAAAACCCCACATACCTTGAATTAGAAGCTTTGGATGAACTCTCGCTTTTGGAACTCTATTCGTACTCTTGAATGAGCGTTATTGAGGCCCTTGACTTGGGAACCTTGAATCTTGAATCAATTTAGAAAATCCATGGTGGATTCTCGAGATTCTTGGAAGAGGTTTTTGATACTTTGGGTTTTTGTTGAGAGAAAACTTGAGAAAAACTTCATAGAATACTTGTAAATGGCCTTGATTTGGTGTTTACACGGTTTTATAGGCTTGGAAAAAGTCCAAAGTGCCCTTTTTGGCTTTTGCACGAATCTGAAAAAAAAATTAAACTGGGAACCCGATTTCATAGGCCACCGCAACACCCCACTTATCGCGGTGGCTCACTGAAAATTGACTGGAAGTCCCCACGGCATAGAGCCAACGCGTTGTCCCATTGGTTGGGACCTGGGACTCCTCCGCGATGCGGCACTATCGTGAGGTTCCACTGTAAATTGACTATTGGGAAATTGGGCTCCTCTGCGACGCGCCGCTCACTTAAATGATGTTGTTTTATGACTAAGACTTAAATTAGCCATAACTTCTTAACCGGGTATCGGATTTGGGAAAATCTTATATCGACGGAAAGCTTATCAAATTTTCCATGTGATAAAAAGTCAAAATTAGGGAAATTCCACATGGTTCAAAATATCTCAAACTTGGGAATACACCTCTCACACCTTTAAGGCCGGAATAAGACTTTACTCAACATGCTCTAAGGTTCAAACTATGAGGTAATTTTGCGGGGTGTTACACACATATAGAGTTAGATGAATTTCAAACAAATAACAAGATAGCATATTTGCATAAAATCAGACTCTTGGATAGGTTCATGACCGTGATCGGCCCAAATGAGTCCAACCATCCCAACCCAATCAATAATCAGATCACCAAACCAAAACAATAAGCCAATAACAAAAACAATAATCAAGTTCTTGTCCATGACATAATATAATAGGATGGAAGAATCATAAATCCAGTTCAACGGTATCAGCCCCAATACTAATGCCAATACTAAGGCTGACACCAATACTGATCCTTCTCATTCCAACCTATAGAAGTCACACAAGCCTCTAACCAAAAGAAAAATAATATCCGATTGGGACATGCCCCCAACCATAGCAAAAACCAATATCCAAAAAATAACCAAAGTATATAAAGACATCCATGATATGAAATAGAGCCTTCCAGAATATGGAAACTCACCACTTCAATTCAATAGCTGATCCCAAATCTAATTACTAAGCAGAAAGAATATAATGGTCGGTTCCTACATCACATGGGGATATAGTTTCCCGAAGATGGGTTAGTGGGTGAACGCTAGCATGAACTCAGGATATGGATAAAATAATGCCATTCAGTAAAACCAAGTAAACCAACCTTATGCATACAAACAACACACACATATATACATATATAACCATGCAAGGAAAAGGAACAGGGTTTAGCATGCCTTTAAAACCATTAACCTAGGTATGCGTAGCTTAACCATCCTAAAACCACCCATGGACTATATGAGTCAAGTGTAACCCCCTGACTGGACCCTGATGTGAGTAGTTGAACAATTCAAAGATACCATAAGAGTAGGGGATTATCGAGTACCCTTCGCCCTCCATGACACATATGTACAGTGTACTTAGAGGATTCCCATGTACCTCATAGTATCATATATGGTCGCTATGACCAACACCTCATGTCAGCAAACATGAATTTCTAGTGTCCATCCAAACCACCATTAAATCATGTGAAATCATAATTAAACATGGGAAAACCATAACCAATATTTATAACCAAAACCCCAACATATATTTGAAAACCCCAAAACCATAAAATATCATGCCATTAAAACATTGTATAAAATATGCCTTTAGTTACAACTAACAATGAGGGAGGAGTACATTCCTTAAATTATGAAGATGATGGAGAGAAATCACAAAAAAGCCCCAAATTCCTCCTCTAGATGAAATCCTAGCCTTCCTTTACCCAAGATCCTTAGAGAGAACGCAAAAGTGTTTCTAAGTATTTAAGAATAAAATAATAGGGTAAATAATGTCCCAAGTATGATATAAGTCGTGGGGTCATAATAGATTAAGAGGGAAAATGTCCATATAACCCCCAACTTAACTACATAAAATCCCCACAGGTGGATACAACTTTACCATAACAGTCGTACCCTCTAATACGAGTGGTACACATAACTCATACCCTAGACCTCCCTTAGACCTCCACACTAGTCAACATACAACCATGCAAGCCAAACCGTATCCGAGGATATGACTAGTACCCTTAACCCATACCAATAACAGAACCAAGAGGAGTTAACACTGTCCAATATACGAGTTGGACAATATGACTCATACCCTATCTCACAACACATGGTGAGCCACTCGTACTAAGATCTAAGTTACTTTATGAAGTTGCAAATTAAGTGAAAGAAAACACAACCATATGACCCATAAACCACCATAAAACTCATACCAACCTAAGTCGTACCCATTTTAGAAACCAATCCAACTCTCTAACTATCACTAGTTTATGTAAGACCAAACCTTACCAACCGTATACTAACATACGACTTGTACCCCCAAGTCGTACTTGTCTAGAAACCAAAAATCCAGAAAATTTTCTAAGGGTCCCAAAACTAGGGTGTTTCATATATACATGTAAGACCCTATAAGATCCTAGCTTATTTCATCTTACTATTGCATGTTAAAGGGGTCTAAGACTTAGAAAATTTCACTAAGTGTTTAGACCAAGTCATTTCCAAAGCTCCTTACACTTCAATGATTCTATTTTTGACCTTCTCAACCTCGAGACTTTAATTTCTAAGTGTTTTCATAATTGGGGTTGTCGATAGTTCAACTTGGATATGTTTCAGATTTTTGGGATGATGTTTAAGATGTGTTTGGATGATCAAAATAGCGTGGCTCCATAATATGGCCACGACGCGTCAGATATTACATCGGTGGGTAGCAACGTTGTATGTTGCTTATCGCATTGACTGAGCAATGCAGAGTGTCTCATTTCACGTCAGGCAGTCCGGTTTAGTTTAATGAGTTCGGGTGCACAAGGCGTAATAGTGTCATTTCCCTCCCCCTATCCCAGCCATAACGCGAGATTTAGAGTCCCCAAAGGCAAAATTAATCATTCTTTCATAAAATTCTCTTAAAAGAAAAAAATTCTCTCTCAAGAAAAAACCCTAGACTATTTAAAATTCAAGCTTAAACTTCAAGAAATCACCTAGAACTTTCACCAATTCTTCAATTAAGGTATGTCTGGTGTTCACCCATGGGCACTTTTCACCCATGGAGTCCAAGAATCCATTTTCAAGTTTAAAGTTATGATTTTTACATGTTTATATGAATTATTTATATGAAGCTATTATGAAATTTGATTTCAAATCATGTTTACCACATTTTTTCATTGGAATTTGTCCGTGAAATATTTGAATGGTGATTTTTGCATGTTGCATGCTTAAACCATGATTTTAGTATTGCAATTATGTTAGTAGCACATGTTTTAACAATCCCCATGCTCAAGTCTATGAATTCCAATTGTTTGATGAAATGCCAAAGAGAATGATTTTGTAGAATGATTTCCTTATTGTGGTTTTGAAGCTTTTACATGCCTTTATTGATAATTTAATTCAGTGTTGAGGGTTATGAATACCCAAAACTTAGTTTTTTACTTAGTTTTTTATATTATTCATGATGGTTTCAGATAAACCATTAGTCTTGTCATTAAGTTGTTGGCTTAGATAAGCTCAGTTAGTTAAAAAATCAGGGTCTTTTAGTTGGGAGTAGGATTTATCACTGAGCAAATGAAGAATGGTGGCTTCCATGTTAGTTAGGTAAAGTTTTTAGTAGCAGTCCTTGTATTCCAAACCACATAGCCAGCGTGGGTTATGAGGAGCCACCCATCAGTTTAGGCTTGACTACTACCCAGGGGTCACCCGTCAGTTTAGGCTTGACTCTTCCCAGGGCTCAACCGCCAGTTTAGGCTTGACTCTTCCCAGGGCTCAACCGCCAGTTTAGGCTTGATACCCTAGTTCTTTAGTATCTAAGTGGATCTACACATCCATTGTTAGTACCCGTGTCACGTTACTGACACCCTTTCATTAGGGTTGCAAGTTTGACCGTAATAAACTTAGAATGGGGCATGTCAGTTATATGATACCTTCCATAGTCTCAATTCAGTATTAAGTATAGAGTACAGTTTTAGGTTGCTTGACCATAGCTTATAGTTATCAGTTACTTAGTTATTAGTGTTTTTTGTATTTTAATTTACAGACCATACAAAACATATTTTATGCTTGGTCATGCATTCTAAGATTTTACAGTTTTCATGCATTTATGCTCAGCTATCTCATACTATTCAGCCATTTATTATAATCTCATGCATATAACCCGTGCATTTTAGGCTAACCTCATCTTGCATACCAGTACATTCAAAGTACTGATCACATGTATTTTCTTTGTACTGTGATGTCTTATATCATAGGTTTAAATGCTCAAATCCCTAGGAAGTTTGAATTCCTCATTGAGTAGAGTCTTATGCATGTGTGTGAAGCGCGCCACACTTATGGACAAGATGTTACAAGACATTTTAGGAAATTTTCCCTTCTTTCAATATTTATGTCGTGCGGTTGAGTAAGAGTTCAATTTAAACTATTTTTAATTTAATCTTCTTTCCATTTACAGAATATGCCTCCTAGAAAGAATAACAAAAGGAGAAATGGAAATCAACCCGCACCTCCACCTATTCAGGAAGATCTCCTGAATGAGCATATCTCTCATGCCAAGATCAGAGATGCATTCACTACTTTATCTCACTCAGTAGCAGCTCAAAATAATAAGAAGGTTTCTATCCTAGCTAATCTAGTGGCTAATACCACTATATCTAGGATTTTGGACTTCACCAGACTAAACCTTCTTTTGTTTTAGGGATCCAAGTCTGATGAGGATCCACAATACTTTTTTGACATGGTTCAAAAGGTGACTGACATTATGGGTGTCACGTCTAGTGAGAGTGCATATTTGGATGCTTACCAGTTGCAGGATGTAGCTCACACTGGTATAAGCAGTAGAAGGGGGATAGAGGGGCAGATGTAGGGCCTGTAGAATGGGAGGAGTTTGCCACAACCTTTTTAGACAAATTCTTTTCCTTAGAGTTGAGGGAAACTAAGGTGTTGGAGTTTATTAATTTGAAACAGGGCAATATGAGTGTGAAAGAGTATTCACTTAAGTTTACTTAGCTGGAAAGGTATGCTCCTCATGTAGTGTCTGATAACCGGTCTAGAATGAGTAAGTTCATGTCTGGCATATTTGATAGTGTGCTCAAGGAGTCTAGGAATGCAATATTGATTAAGGAGATGGACATATCTAGGCTTATGGTACATGATCAACAAATTGAGGAGCAGAAGTTTAAGGAAAGAGAGAGGGATAATAAGAGAGCCAGAACAATTTGTTTTGGTTTTGATCAGCCAAAATCAGAGGGTGGTAAGCATTCTCAGTTCTGACAGTAGTTTTTATCCCTACCTCTATCTTCAGCTAGTGCGCCAGGACCAAATTTAAGGAATGACAATCAGGATAGGGTGCCAGGCTCTAAGCTCTTGGTAGTGTGACCAGTGGTTGCACTAATCCTCTTTGCTAGAAATGTGGTAAGAATTATCAGGGTATGTGTAGAGATGGCAGTGATGTATGTTTGGGATATGGCAAGCCATTCCATAGGTTCAAGGAATATCGATTAGTTACTCATAGAAGAAGATATTCATGCCAACAAGGTCAGTCCAACCAGTTATCAGATCCAATAAGTCTCCCAACTCAGCAGAGCGCTACTTCTAGTGCCACCAGTGGACAGCGTCAGAATAGGCTGTATGAACTTCAATATTTATAGGATCAAGAAAGTTCTCCTGATGTGGTTACTGGTATGTTATAGGTCTTTCACCTCTATGTTTATGCATTGTTTGACCCTGGAGCTTTGCTTTCTTTTGTAACCCCCTATATAACTGTTAATTTCAATGTCAGTCCTGAGTCTTTAGTAGAACCCTTCTCAGTATCTACCCTACTAGGTGTCTCCATTATAGCCAGGTAGTTATACAGGAACTTTCTGGTCATAATATCCTAGAAAGTCACTTCAATAGACCTTGTGGAGTTAGAGATGACTGATTTTGAGGTCATTATCGGCATGGATTGGCTCTACTCATGCTATGCTTCAGTTGATTGTAGAAATAGAGTTGTTCATTTTTATTTTCCAAATGAATCAGTCCTTGAATAGAGGGGTAGTACTTCAACGCTTAGGGGTCAGCTTGTTGCGTACCTTAAGGCAAGAAAAATTATTTCTAAGGGGTATGTTTACCACCTTGTTCGAGTCAAATACCCTGATTTGGTGGCTTCCAATCTTGAGTCAATTTCAGTAGTGAGGGAGTTTCTAGATGTATTCCCTGAAGATCTTCCTGGAGTTTCTCTTAAAAGGGAAATTAACTTGGGAATAGACCTTCTTCCAAATACCCAACCTATCTCTATTCTGCCCTATAGAATAGCTCCAGCTGAGATCAAAGAGTTGAAATAACAGTTGAAAGATCACTTAGATAAGGGATTTATTAGACCCAATGTTTCCCCGTGGGGTGATCCTATCTTTTTCACGAGAAATAAAGATGGTTATCTTAAAATGTGTATTAATTACTGTTAGATGAACAAAGTCACCATCAAGACTATGTATTTTCTCCCCAAAATTGATGACTTGTTCGACCAACTCAGGGTGCCAGTTACTTTTCTAAGATAGACCTCAGATCCGACTATCATCAGCTAAGAGTCAGAGAATGTGATATTCCAAAAATAACTTTCAGGACCCGATATGGTTACTTCAAATTTCTAGTTATGTCCTTTGGTCTAATGAATGCCCAACAACTTTCATGGACTTGATGAACAAAGTGTTCAAGCAGTACTTGGATATGTTCATCATAGTCCTCATTGATGACATTCTTGTATACTCCCGTAGTGAAAATAATCATGCAGACCATCTCAGAATCATATTATAGAATCTTAGAGCCTGTCAGTTATTTGCCAAATTTAGTAAGTGCGAGTTTTGGCTATGATTAGTAGATTTCCTTGGCCATATTATTTCTAGTGATGTCATTAGAGTTGATCATCAAAAGAACAAAGCAGTGAGAAATGGCCCATACCCATTTCTCTGTCAGATATTAGGAGTTTCTTGGGTTTGGATGGCTATTACCGATGGTTTGTTGAAGGGTTTTCATCTATTGCATCCCTTTGTCCAGATTGACTTAGAAGAGAGTCAAGTTTTAATTATCAAATTCTTGTGGTAAGAGTTTTCAGGAGTTGAATAATTGACTCACTCAGCCCTAGTTTTGACCTTGCCAGATGGTTTAGATGGGTTTATTATTTACTGTGATGCTTCTAGAGTTGGTTTGGGTTGTGTGTTGATGCATAGAGGTAAGGTCATAGCCTACGCCTTTAGATAGCTTAAACCCCATGAAAAGAATTATCCTACCCATGATCTAGAGTTTGAAGCTGTTATTTTTGCCTTAAATATTTAGAGGCATTATTTATATGGGGTTCATGTTGATATGTTCATGGATTACAAAAGTTTGCAGTATGTATTTTTGTAGAAAGATTTAAATCTTTGTCAGAGAAGATGGTTGGAGTTGTTGAAAGATTATGATGTAAGTGTGTTGTGTCATCTGGGCAAGGTCAATGTAGTGGCAGATTCCCGTAGTAGATTGTCTATGGGTAGTGTTGCTCATTTTGAAGATGATTAGAAGAAGTTAATAGGGAGGTTCACCAGCTTTCTAAATTTGGTGTGTGGTTGGTTGATTTAGCTGAGGGTAGTGTATGGGTCCATAATAGTTTGGAATCTTCTTTTGTTGCCGAAGTGAAAGAAAAACAAGATAGGGATCCCAGTCTAGTTAAGTTCACGGAGTCAGTCAGAGATCAGGAAAAAAAGGTTTTCTGCCAAGGGGGAGATGGTGTGTTGTGTTGTTAGGGCGGGATATCTGTACTATATGTAGATGGGTTGAGATAGAAAATCCTTGCAAAAGCACATCATGCGTGTTACTCTATTCATCCAAAAGCCAAAAAGATGTACCACAATTTGTGTGAGATCTATTGGTGGAGTGGTATGAAGAGGGATATTTCAGAGTTTGTTGCCAAGTGCTCTAATTATCAGTAGGTTAAGTTTAAGAACCAAAGGCCTAGTGGAATAATGCAAGAGTTCAACATCCTCACTTGGAAGTGGGAAGAGGTGAACATGATTTTGTAACAGAATTTCCCCATTCGCATCGCCAACATGACTCAATTTGGGTTATTGTAGATAGAATGACCAAATTAGCTCATTTCTTACTAGTCCATACTTCTTATTCAGCTGAGGACTATTCCAAGCTTTATTTTAGAGAGTTGGTTAGGTTGCATGGACTCATGTTGTCTATCATCTCAGATAGAGGTACCCAATTTACCTCTCACTTCTGGAGAGCTTTTCAAAAGGGTCTTGGTACCCAAGTTCATCTCCGTGCAGCCTTTCACCATCAAATAGATGGTCAGGCAGAAAGGAAAATTCAGACCTTAGAAGATATGTGGAGATTATGTGTTATCGACTTTATAGGTAGTTGGGATGATCACCTTCCTTTGATCAAGTTTTCCTATAGTAATAATTATCATTCCAGTATTCAGATGGCTCCGTTTGAGGCTCTATATGAGAGGAGCTATAGATTGTCCATTGGTTGGTTTGAAGTGGGTGAGACTAAATTCATAGGGCCTAATTCTGTGTTTGATGTATTAGAGAAAATTTAGTTGATCAGGGAGAGTCTTAAGACAACCCAAACCCATCAGAAGTCCTATGCAGATGTGAGGAGAAGAAATCTTGAGTTTGAGGTTGGTGACTTAGTCTATATGAGAATCTCTCCCATGAAGGGAGTGAAAAGGATTGGAAAAAATAGGAAGCTTGGTCCCTGATATGTTTGCCTTTACAGGATCTTGAGTTGTTAGGGGAAGGTAGCATATGATCTTGAGTTACCCATAGATTTAGCATCCGTTCACCCAATATTCCATGTTTTTTTATTAAAGAAGTGGATTGATGATCTAGATGTAGTTATTTCTTTAGAAAGTATAGATGTTCAAGATAGACTTTGATATGAAGAAATCCCAGTTGATATCCTAGATCATCAGGTGTAATACCCCACAAAATTCTAAGCTTAATTCAGTCTTTCGCGCTTGCTAAGGGGTCCCAGACTTAAAATTTTTTAGCTAAGTATTCAAACTTAGTGTCATTTTGGCCTTCGTAAGTTGGAAACTCTATTTCACAACCTCTATAACCTTAAAATGTCAATCTTTAGGTTGATTCATGATTAAGAATGTCATTAGGTATTTTCGGACAAGTTTTGGATTTTTTGAACCTCGTTTAGACCATGTTCGAATGACCAAAATAGTGAGTCGACGCGATCTCGACACGTCATGTTGTCCATCACGTCGACAAATAATTTTTCTCTTAGCTCAGTGCAATTTTTAGTGAACCGATGCGGACTCGACCCGGTGCGCCATCCATTGCATCTATCCCATCGATGCGGTGCATCGACAGTTCAATTTTCAGTCATTAAAAATCCGCATCTTTGGGGGTAATTGGGTCTTTTTCTCATATCCTTCAGCCCCCATAACATGAGATTTAGACCTGAATTAACAAATTATATTCATTCTTTCTCAAAATACTTAAGAACAAAAACCCTAGGAGATTAAATTTCAAATTCAAGGCTGAAGATTCCACCATTAATCTTCAGGAATTTAGCAACCAAGGTATGTCAATGTTCATTGAAGGGTTCCTTCCCCCCTTGGAGTCCAAGAAACTCTTTTAAATTTCAAGTAACTTGATTTTATGCTTTCCATGATTTGGATCAAATGTATTCATGATTAT
The DNA here is from genome assembly GCA_030864215.1 of Capsicum pubescens. Classification (NCBI taxonomy): domain Eukaryota; kingdom Viridiplantae; phylum Streptophyta; class Magnoliopsida; order Solanales; family Solanaceae; genus Capsicum; species Capsicum pubescens. The sequence goes on along the minus strand of CM061543.1, from coordinate 76,758,696 downwards.
TATATTAATTGGATTTCTATTCTATGATTAAGTGCAAGATTTATGTAAAAACAACTATTATGTATGTATTATCATGTGAAACCATGTTAAAACCTTAAAATTTTGGTGCTTATGTGTTGATTAGTACTATGTGCATATACAATGCCTTCCAACTGTTTGATGAGTTGTTCATGAGAAGTAAATAATGATATTATATCATGTTAGCATGTATTCAAGTTTATGTCATGCAAGTGTTTTCTAGAATATCCGAATGAATTAATGATGATCAAGTAGTTATTTATCATGTTTGAAGCTTATGCCATATCCTATAATTTATGCTATCGAGTCCTAGGGGTATTTAATACTCGACAATTTAGCTAATTACCTAGTGCCATGATCAATCTCAGGATAGTGTCGGTCATGTCATGATCAGTAGTACTCTTTGTCAGTTACAGAACTCAGGAAGAACTCAGTAGACTCAGTATCAATCCAGTTCAGTTCAGTATTCAATTTGGACCTCAGTAAATTCAGTCAGTTAACCGAGTTCAGTAGTATTCTGTCAGTCAATGGAACTCAGTGTACACAGTTCAGTGTAGTTAAATGGTATGATTAGTAGAAGTTTAGTCCAGCTAAGAATAGTTTAAAAATCAGTCCAGTGTCTATTCAGTTGGGAGTAGGATTCAGCACCGAGTAAACCCAAGGATGGGGACTCACCTGCCACTAGAGGGTGTGAGCCTTAGAAGCAGTCCTTGTGTTCCAGGACTACGCAACCAGCATAGGTTGAGACATCAACCTACAATTTGAGGGTTGATAAGGTGATCTACCTACCAGTTGAGGGTACCACCGATCTTGTTCAGAGCACCTGCCAGATGTCGGTGACTCAGCTTATCTATACCTATGGTAAGGTGCTAACACCCTTCCAATTGGGGTTACAGATTAGATCCTAATCTATTCAAAAAGGGGCATGTCGGTTAGATGTTTACCTCCCACAGTCTCAGTTTTAGATTCAGTCTCAGTATAGAACTCAGTTCAGTTCTACAAATTCAGGTCTGTCAGACACAGTCACTCAGCTCAGTATGGAACTCAGTATAGTTGCACCAAATCATGACTGTCAGATACAATCATTTAGTTATCAGTAATTTAGTATCAATATACTCAGATATCAGTTAATTAGTATTCAGATTCAGTATTTAGTGTTATCACGATCTCAGTTACAGTTACGTATTCATGCATGTACTCTCATCCAGTTATAGTCATTTCATTCAGTCAGTATTGTTCATGCATATGAACTCATACATTTTAGCCTACCTCACTTAGCATACCAGTACATTCAAAGTACTGATGCATACTTTTCTCATGCGCTATGATGTTTTATATCATAGGTTCAGACGCACGATCTCTCGAGCACCCTTAGCAATTTAGATCTTTAGCAATCAGAGTTAGCGGTGAGTCCTTATATTTTAAGGACATGATTATTATTTCTGCATTTTAGTTTATTTCAGGAGTCTGAGTTAGTTGGGGACTTGTCCCATCAACTCCACCTTTTAGACAATTTAGAGGCTTTTTAGACTAGAGTATTTTCAGAAAGATGTTTTTAGTTTTCGTATTCTAGACCGTATTCAATTTTATTATAGTATTAAACCTTATGTAAAGTTTCCACCTAATTTTTGCTTATTTATAGTATTATTATTTAGTTAGCAACAGGTACCAGTCATAGGTTAGCTTGTGGTGTTTCGGGTTTATGAACACCGTGTAGCATTTGGGGTATAGACTTGGGGCATTACAAAATTAGTATCAAGCCTAAGGTTCAACAAAGTCCTAGGAAGTCTGAAAGTCACATCTACAAGAATCTTGTACAAGGGTGTGTAGCGCGTCACACTTATGGACAAGATACTGTAAGGTGTTTTAGCAAAAATTTCCCTTTTTTTAGTATTCATGTCGTGCGAGTGAGCAGGAGCTCCAATTAAACTATCTGTCTAATCCAAGTTTCTCTTCCATTTATAGAATATACCTCCAAAGAGGACTAAGAAAAGAGGAACGGGAGACCATCCAGAACCCCAGCCCGTCCAGCCAGATCCTCTAGATGAACACGTCTCCCACGCTGAGTTCAGAGCAGCTTTCACCAACCTAGCTCATTCTGTGGCAGCCCAAAATAAACGTCCAGCTGCTGTTTCGGCCAACCCAGTGGTCAACACTGTTACTGCCAGGATTCGGGATTTCACCCGAATGAACCCTCCATCTTTTACTAGGACTAAGTTAGATAAGGATCCTTAGGAATTTCTTGATCAGGTGCAGAAAGTTACAGATACTATGGGGGTAACTGTTGTTGAGATCATTAAGTTGGCCACATATTAGATGCAGGATGTGGCCCACACATGGTTCTAACAGTGGAAAGCAGAAAGGGCCGCAGATGCAGGGCCCATAGAATAGGAGGAGTTTTCCATTGCTATTTTGGATAGGTTCTTCCCACTGGAGTTGAGTGAAGTGAAGGTTTTGGAGTTTATAAATCTGAAGCAGGACAATATAACAGTGAAAGAGTAGTCTCTCATGTTTACTCAATTAGCCAGATATGCTCCACATATGGTGGCAGATAGCAGATCCAGGATGAGAAAGTATGTGTCTGGCATGGCTAATAGTATGGTCAAAGAGTGTAGGACCATAATATTGATTGAGGAGATGGACATATTTAGTCTCATTGTCCATGTTCAATAGATAGAGGAGGATAAGAATAGGGAGAAGGGTAGGGAGAACAAGAGAGCGAGAATGGGTAGTTTCAACTTCGCTCAGCCTAAGTCAAAGAGTGGGAATCATTCTCAGTTCCACCTAAATCCTCAGTTCTAGCTCCATCTTCAGCTAGTGCTCCAGTATCAAAATTCAGAAACAAAAATAGAGATAGGGCATCAGGCCCAAACCCCAAGGTAGTGTCAGCAGCGTCCGAATCAATCCTCTTTGTCAGAAATTTGGCAAAAATTATCAAGGTATCTACAGAGCGGGTAGCAATGTGTGTTTTGGGTGTGGTAAGCCAGGACATAGAGTCAGATATTGTCCCCATCCAGGTTCTCAGGGTTAGTATAACCGTCCCCCAACTTAGTCCAGTTTCCCGAATCAGTAGGGTGCCGCTTCCAGTGCCACTAATAGGCAGCGCCCAAATAGACTCTACGTTCTTCAATCCCGACAGGATCAGGAAAGTTCTCTTGATATGGTCACTGGTATGTTACCAGTTTTCTATTTACATATTTATGCTTTGCTAAATCCAAGAGCTTTGTTGTCCTTTGTTATTCCATATATAGCCGTTGATTTCAGAGTCAGTCCCAAAATTCTAGCATAGCTTTTCTTAGTCTCTTCCCCAGTGGGTAAATCTATCATAACCCAGTGGGTATACAGTAACTGTCCGGTTATGATATCTCAGAAAGTCACTTCAGCAGACTTAGTCAAATTAGAGATGACTGATTTTGATATCATTCTTGGCATGGATTGGCTTCATTATTTATATGCCTCAGTCGACTTCAAAAACTAAATTTTCCAATTTTATTTTCCAAATGAACCCGTCCTTGAGTGGAGGGGTAGTACTTCAGCACTTAGGGGTCAACTTATTTCTTACCTTTGGGCGAGAAAACTGATATCTAAGGGATGTCTCTACCATCTTATTTGAGTCCAGGACTCTAGTTCAGAACCCCCTACTCTTGAATCAGTGTCAGTAGCATGTGAATTCCCATATGTGTTTCCCGAAGATCTTACCAGAGTTTCTCCCAAAAGGGAAATCGACTTCAGAATAGACCTTCTTCCAGATACTCAGCCTATATCTATTCCGACATATAGAATGGCACCAGCAGAACTTAAAGAATTAAAAAATAGTTAAAGGATCTCCTAGATAAGGGATTTATCAGACCTAGTGTGTCCCCATGGGGCGCACCAGTTTTATTCGTGCGAAATAAAGACGGTTCTCTCAAAATGTGTATTGATTACCGTCAACTAAATAAAGTCATGGTTAAGAACCAGTATCCACTTCCCAGAATTGATGACTTGGTTGACAACCTTTAGGGTGATAGTTACTTTTCTAAGATAGACCTCAGATCAGGCTATCATCATCTCAGAGTCAGAGAATGTGACACCCCGAAGACAACTTTCAGAACTCGGTATGGTCACTTCAAATTCTTATACATATTCTTTGGTCTTACCAATGCCCCAAAAGCTTTCATGGACTTGATGAATCGTGTGTTCAAGCACTACTTGAACATGTTCGTCATAGTCTTCATAGATGACATTCTTGTCAACTCCCATAGTGAGCATGATAATGCAGAACATCTCAGAATAGTATTGTAGACTCTTAGAAACCATCATCTATTCGCCAAATTCAGCAAGTGAAAATTTTGGCTAAGGTCAGTAGCCTTCCTTGGCTATATCGTTTCTGATGATGGCATTATAGTTGATCCCCAAAAGATCGAAGCAGTGAGAAACTGGACTAAACCCATCTCTCCATCATATATTAGGATTTTCCTGGGCTTGGATATCTATTACCGATGGTTTGTTAAAGGATTTTCATCTATTGCATCCCCTATGTATAGATTGACCCAGAAGAAAGTCAAATTCCAGTGGTCAGATTCTTGTGAGAAGAGTTTTCAGGAGTTGAAGAATCGACTCACTACAACTCTAGTTTTGACCCTACCAGATGGTTCAGATGGGTTTGTAGTATATTTTGATGCCTCCAGAGTCGGGGTACATATTTATGTGTTCATTGACCATAAGAGCCAACAGTACGTGTTCTCTTAGAAAGATTTAAAACTCCATCAGATAAGGTGGTTGGAGTTGTTAAAGGACTATGGCATGAGCATCCTGTATCATCCAGGTAAAGCTAATATAGTGGCTGATGCTCTTAGTAGGATGTCTATGGGGAGTGTTGCTCATGTTAAGAGCAGTAAGAAGAAGTTAGCTCGGGAAGTTCATCAGCTTACCCGACTAGGTTTTCGCTTAGTCAATTCAGCAGAAGGTAGTGTATGGGTATAGAGTAGTTCAGAATCATCCCTAGTTTCTGAGGTGAAGGAAAAGCTAGATAGGGATCCCAGTCTAGTGAAGTTGAAGGAATTAGTCAAAGATTAGAAGGTAGAGGTTTTCTCCCAAAGGGGAGATGGTGTGTTGCGCTATCAGGGTCGGCTATGTATGCCAGGTGTAGATGACTTGAGGCATGGAATCCTAACAGAGGCTCATAGCGCGTGCTACTCTATTCATCCAGGGGCCACTAAGATGTACCGTGATTTTCGGGAGATCTATTGGTGGAGTGGGATGAAGAGAGATATTGCAGAGTTTATGGCTAAGTGCTCAACATGTCAGCAGTTAAAAATTGAGCATCATAAGACTAGTGGGTCCATACCGGAGTTCAATATTCCCACTTGGAAGTAAGAAAAAGTGAACATGGACTTTGTGATGGGTTTTTCTTGTACTCACTGCCAGCATGATTTAGTTTGGGTCATAGTAGACAGGATGACCAAATCAGCTCATTTCCTACCTGTCCATACCTCTTATTCAGCTGAGGATTATGCCAAACTCTATATCTGGGAGTTTTTCATATTGCACGATGTTCCATTATCCATTATCTCATATAGAGGTACCCAGTTCACCTCTTATTTCTAGAAGGCATTCCAAAAGGGTCTTGGTACCCGAGTTTACCTCAGTATAGCCTTTCATCCTCAGATAGATGGTCAAGAAGAAAGGACCATTTAGACTTTAGAAGATATTCTGAGAGTGTGTGCGATAGACTTTAAAGGTAGTTGGGATGACCAATTGCCTTTGATTGAATTCACATATAACAACTATCATTCCAGCATTTAGATGGCTTCGTTTGAGGCACTTTATAGGAGGAGGTATAGATATCCTATTGGTTGGTTTGAAGTGGGTAAGTTCATAATGGTAGGGCTTGACTTGGTATTTGATACCTTAGAGAACATTCAGTTGATCAGGGAAAGGCTTAAGACCGCTCAGAGCCGGCAGAAATCGTACGTAGATGTACGCAAAAAGGATCTCAAGTTTAGGATTGGTGATTTTGTGTATTTGAAAATCTCTCCTATGAAAGGAGTGAAGAGGTTTGGCAAGAAGGGGAAACTCAGTCCCCCATATGTCAGTCCTTACTGAATTCTCAGCCATTTTGAAAAGGTAGCTTACGATCTTGAGTTGCCTTCAGACTTAGCTTCAGTGCACCTAGTGTTCCATGTATCCTTGCTCAAGAAATGCATAGGTGACCCAGAAATCGTAGTCCCTATAGAGGTAATAGATATTCAGAACAACCTCTTTTATGAAGAGATTCCAGTCGAAATCCTTGATTATCAGATTCACAGACTGAGGAACAAAGAAGTCCCTCTAGTCAATGTTCTTTGGCAGAATCAATCCATTGATGGAGCTACTTGGGAAGCAGAAGTAGACATACAGACCAAGTATCCTCACCTCTTCTCCACAAACTCAGACTCAACCTAAGGTAACAGTTTTTTCTTAAACTTACTCAGTCTCATGTTCAGATATAGCTACCAACTTGGTATTAATTAACGTTGCAGATTCAGTCATGTATTCACAAATCAGTTCAATCATGTACCCATGCATGAAATATGCATGTTTAGTAGATAAACTCATCTTATTAGCAATCCCAGTCATGCATTCATGAATCATGTTCAGCAATGTATGCATGCATTAGATATGCATGTTCAGTATGATAATTCAGTATATCAGTAATCTCAGTTATGAAATGATGCTTCAGTTGAGCATGTCCAGTGTCTAAATCTAGTCTATCAGTATTCTTAGCTAGTTAGTCTCATTCAAGAATGAATGTTCCCAAGGGAGAGATATCATAAGACCACATAAAATTCTAAGCTTAACTCAGTCTTTCGAGCTTGTAAAGGGGTCCCAGACTTAGAAAATTTTAGCTAAGTATTCAAACTTAGTGTCATTTTGTTCTTCATAAGTTGGAAACTCTATTTCATGACCTCTATGACCTTAAAATGTCAATCTTTAGGTTGATTCATGATCAGGAATGTCATTAGGTGTTTTCAGACAAGTTTTGGATTTTTTGGACCTCGTTTAGACCTTGTTCGAATGACCAAAATAGTGAGCCGATGTGATCTCAATGAGTCGCATCGACAATCACATTGACAAATAATTTTTCCCTCAGCTCAGTGCAATTTCCAGTGAATCGACGTAGCGTGCCATCCATCACGGCGATCCCATCAACGTAGCCGATAGTTCAATTTTTAGTCATTAAAAATCTGCACCTTTGGGGGTAATTGGGTCTTTTTCCCACATCCTTCAGACACCATAACACGAGATTTAGCCCTTAATTAGCAAATTATATTCATTCTTTCTCAAAATACTAAAGAACAAAAATCCTAGGAGATTAAATTTCAAATTCAAGGCTCAAGATTCCACCATTAATCTTCAGGAAGTTAGCAACCAAGGTATGTCAAGTGTTCATCGAAGGGTTCCTTCCCCCCTTGGAGTCCAACAAACTCTTTTAAATTTCAAGTAGCTTGATTTCATGCTTTCCATGTTTTGGATTCAAATGTATTCCTGATTATAATGTTGATTGGATTTCTATTCCATGATTAAGTGTAAGATTTATGTAAAAAACAACTATTATGTATGTATTATCATGTGAAATCATGTTAAAGCCTTGAAATTATGGTGCTCATATGTTGATTAGTACTATGTCCATATATAATGCCTTCCAAGTGTTTGATGAGTTGTTCATGAGAAGTAAATAATGATATCATATCATGTTAGCATGTATTCAAGTGCATGTCATGCAAGTGTTTGCTAGAATGTCCCAATGAATGAATGATTAGTATGATTAGTAGCAGTTCAGTCTAGCTTAGAATAGTTTAGAAATCAGTCCAGTGTCTATTAAGTTGGGAGTAAGATTCAACACCGAGTGAACCCAAGGATGGGGACTCACCTGCCAGTAGAGGGTGTGAGCCTTAGAAACAGTCCTTGTGTTCCAGAACTACATAACCAGCCTAGGTTAAGACATCAACCTGCCAGTTGAGGGTTGATGAGGTAATCTACCTGCCAGTTGAGGGTACCACCGATCTCGTTCAGAGAACCTGCCATATGAGGGTGACTCAGCTTGTCTTTAACCGTGGCACGATACTGATACCCATCCAACTGGGGTTACAGGTTGGACCCTAATCTATTCAGAAAGGGGTATGTCAGTTAGAAGATTACCTCCCGCAGTGTCAGTTTCAGATTCAGTCTCAGTATAGAACTTAGTTCAGTTCTACAGATTCAGGACTGTCAGACACAGTCACTAAACTTTGTACGAAACTCAGTACAGTTCCACCTAATCAGGACTGTCAGATACATTTATTCAGTTATTAATAATTCAGTATCAGTATTCTCAGATATCAGTTAATTAGTATTCAGACTCAGTATTCAGTGTTATCACGATCTCAGTTACAGTTACGTATTTATGCATGTACTCTCATCCAGTTATACTTATGTCATTCAGTCAGTATTGTTCATGCATATGAACCCATGCATTTCAGCCTACCTCACTTAGCATACCAATACATTCAAAGTACTGACGCATACTTTTCTCTTGCGCTATGATGTTTTATATCATAGGTTAAGACGCACGGGCTCCCGAGCACCCTTAGCAGTTCAGATCTTCAGCAGTCACAGTTAGTGGTGAATCCTCATAGTTTGAGGACATGATTATTATTTTAGCATTTTAGTTAATTTCCTAAGTCTGAGTTAGTTGGGGACTTGTCCCATCAAATCCACCTTTCATATATTTTAGAGGCTTTTCAAACTAGAGTATTTTCAGATAAATATTTTTAGTTTTGGTATTGCTATACTGTATCCAGTTTTATTTTAGTATTGAACCTTATGGAAAGTTTCTGCCTTATTTCTGCATATTTACAGTATTATTATTCAGCTATTGCAGCAGGTACCAGTCATGGGTTAGCTTGTGATCCTTTGGGATTATGAGCACCATGTGGCATCTGGGGTACAGACTCGGGGTGTTACATTAGGTTCATAGACTAAGGAACAATGAAGTTCCCTTGGTCAAAGTTCTTTGGAGGAACCAGTCTGTTGAGGGAGCCACTTGGGAAGCAGAAGAAGACATGCAAACCAAGTACCCTCATCTCTTCTTTGCAAACTCATACCCATATTTAGGTAACAGTTCCCCTTAGATATTCTCTTTTCAATTCTCAGTTACATATATGTAATCATCTTCATGTCATTGCATACATTCACGAATTAGTTTAGTTATATACATTATGTTTTAAACACAGTCATGTAACCATGCTTTCAGTTATACACATTCATCATGTACTCTCAGCACCTCAATATTCTTAGCTTAATCAGTCTCATTCGAGGATGAAAGTTCCCAAGGGGAGATAGTGTAAGACCCCATAAGATTCTAGCTTATTTCAGCTTTCCATTACATTATAAAGGGGTCTAAGACTTAGAAATTTTCATTGTGTTAAGACTTAGTCATTTCCAAAGCCTCTTACACTTCAATAATTCTATTTTTGACCTTTTCGACCTCGGGACATTAATTTCTAAGTTGTTTCATGATCGGAGTTGTCGATAGTTTATATCAGGTAAGTTTTGAATTTTTTAAATGTCGTTTGATACCTATTTGGATGATCAAGACAGTGAGGCTCCGCAATATGGCCGCAGTGCATCAGATATCACATCCGTAGGGAGCAACACAGTATGTCGCTTATTGTATTAACTTAGCAATGTAGTGCGCCGTATTTCACGTTGGGAAGTCCTATTCAGTTTAATGAGTTTGGGTCCACGGGGGGTAATTGAGTCATTTCCCTTTCCCTATTCCAGCCATAACACTGGATTTAGGGCCCCAAAAGGCAAAATTGATCATTCTTTCATAAAATTCTCTCAAAAGAAAACAATCCTCTCTTAAGAACAAACCTTAGGCTCTTTAAAATTCAAGCTCAAACTTTAAGAAATCACAAAGAACTTTCACTAATTCATCAATTAAGGTATGTGTGATGTTCATCCATGGGCCTATTTCACCCTTAGAATCCAAGAATCCATTTTTTAGTTTACAGTTATAATTTTTACATGTTTCTATGAATTATCTACATGAAGCTATTATTAAATTTGATTTCAAATTATGTTTACCACGTGTTTTCATTAGAATTTGTCCATGACACGTTTGAATGGTGATTTTTGCATGTTACTTTCTTAAACCATGATTTTAGTATCGCAATTATGTTAGTAGCTTATGTTTTAACCATCCCCATTCTTAAGTCTTTGAATTCCAAGTGTTTGATGAAATGCCAAAGAGAATGCTTTTGTAGAATGATTTCCCCATTATGGCTTTGAAATATTTACACGCCTTTATTGATATTTTCATTCAGTGCTAGGGGTTATGAATACCCAAAAATTAGCTATTTACTTCATTTTTTAGAATCTTCATGATGATTTTAGATAAACCATGAGTCTTGTCATTTAGTTAGTATTATTGCTCAGTTGTTGGCTTAGATAAGCTCAGTTAGTTCAAAAATCAGTGTTTTTTAGTTGGGAGTAGGATTTAGCTCCGAGCGAATGCAGGATGGTGGCTTCCATGTCAGTTAGGAAAATTCATTAGTAGTAGTCCCTATATTCTAGAACCACGTAGCCAACGTGGGTTATGAGGAGTCACTGTCAGTTTGCTTGAATACCTCCCAGGGTTCACCCGTAAGTTTAGGCTTGACTTCGCCCAGGGATCACCCATTAGTTTAGGATTGATACCCTGGTTCTTCAGTAGCTTAGTGGATCCACACAACCATTGTTAGTTATTATTTTTCTCATGCATATAACCCGTGCATTTCAGCCTAACCTCATCTTGCCTACCAGTACATTTAAAGTACTGATCACATATATTTTCTTTGCCTATGATGTCTTATATCATAGGTTTAGATGCTCAGTTCCCTAACTGTGCTTAGCCAGATCCGCCAATCAGTAGCCGTGGTGAGTCCTCATATATCAAGGATCATTTATAATTATTTCAGTACATTAGTATTCAATTTTAGTAGTTATTTGGAGTTACTTATGGCTTGTCCTATCAACTCTTTGTTTTCTGGTCAGTCTTAGAGGCTTTTAGACGTTTTCGCCAGTCAGTTAGATTATCAATTTTTATCAGTTTCAGACAGTTGTTTTTAGACTTATAATTCAAAAATGGTTCTCAGTATTTAAAATCTTTTGGCATTTTTAGTTAAATTTCTACACATGTTCTTTTGTTATCAGTTTTATTCAGTGCTCACAGCAGGTACCAACTCATGGGTTAGCTTGGGGTTGCTTGTGACCATAAGCTACGTGTGGCATCTGGGGTGTATTCCTGGGGTGTTACAATACAAGTATAACTTAAGGTATTCCCATTTGCCCCACAATTATATGGTCACCATGACCAACCCCCATGTTGGCAAACATGAGTTTCCAATGTCCGTCCATTGGACTCACACGTTCACGGTTAGCTATCACAACCTTCTATTATTGCCCAATTACACCCTTTTCCACATAAACAAACCACCAATTACATAGATAATTACCAAGGCATTATGTAGTGATATCTTCATACCGACTATAGCTTGCAAGCAATGTTATTAGCCAAGTCTTAGGAATTCCCATGTACCCCATAGTTTCTATTATTAAAATTACTTTGGGGATTCCCGTGTATCCCACAAGGTTTTGTAATTAAAACCAACCCATGTCCACCCAAGCCTTTCCATTTAACAATTTAAACCATTAAAACCAACTTTAAGTTCCATCATTATATTATGCCGTGCAATGTTTTTAATGAAAGTCCAACTATGTAATAAAACCATTCTCATAGGCATTTTATCAAATATATTGAGGGCATATAGTTTCCAAAACCAAAACCAAGTACCAATTTACCATTACCATACACCCACATGTTCAAACCACCATTATAATGTGAAAACCTATAAACAAAACATGGGAAAACAATATTCATTTATCAACAACCAAAAACCCCAACATATAATTCAAAAGCAAACAATACCCATTATTAAATCATGAAAACCATTCATTAAAACATGAATTTAGTTGAACTAACAATGAGGGAGGAGTAACTTACCCTAGATATGAAGGAGTACGTATAGAAACTACCATTAAAAGTCCTAACTAACCACTTTGAAAGAAACCCTAGCCTTTCTTGAACCAAGATCCTTGAGAGAGAATTGAGAGTGTTTTAGAGTCTATTTGATATGTTTTTGATAGCTAATGATGTCCTAAAGAAGTTATAAGAGATGGGTTTTAATTTGGGCAAGAGGGGAAATGCCCAGAATACCCTCAGCTTAAAAGCTAAAAATTGTGTACAGGAGGGTACGACTACACCCTCCCCTAAACTGTACCCTAACATATGAGTGGTACCTACCACTAATACTTAGGTAGCAACTTGGTCTCCAATACTGACCAATATATGACCAGAAAGGCCAACTCGTACCTAAGCATATGACAAGTATTCTAGAACCGTACCTTAGGACGAATAGAATCATCTAGGTTAGACATAGGACATCATACGATTGTCACTATTCTTCTAGTACCCTAACATACAAATAGTATAATATCTATTTAAAATGCCCCGAATCAGGTACTTGGAACGCTACACGGTGCTCATGAACCTGAAGGACCACAAGCTAACCCATGACTGATATCTGTAACTGTATACTGCATAATCTACCATAAAATGCGGAAACATGAACTGAATGGACATAAGGTTCAAAACTAAATAAACATATGATACACAATGTCTGAAAATGGTATAAAAATACCAAAGCAAATCTGAAATAACTGTCTAACATGCTATAGTCTGAAATCCTCTAAACTATCTAAATAAGGAGTGGATGGGACATGTCCCTAACTAAATCTGACTGTTGAAATAAACTGAAAACTAAATTAGAAATGAAATCATCATGTCCTCGAAGAATGAGGACTCACTACTAACTCTGATCGCTGAACTGGGATGCTACTGGTTCTCTGGAGCTCGTGCTTCTAAACCTATGGTATAAGTCACCATAGCACAAATGCGTCAGTACTTTGAATGTACTGGTATGCAAGTAAGGTAGGTTTAATGCAATAGGTTCTTATGCATGAACAATACTAATTGACCGACAAACAAGAACATGTGAATATATGCATACATATGTAACTGTAACTAAGATCGTGCTAGGACTGAATACTAAGTTTTGACTACTGAGTTTTACTAATAACGTGGAATTACTGATATCTGAGTAACTGATACTATGTTACAAAAACATGAATATCTGTGTCTGACAGTTCTGATTATGAAGAACTGGAATAGTTAACTGTATCTGACAGTCCTAAAGATGAATACTAATGACATCAGTTTTGATAACTGATAGCATGAATGACTGTATCAGACAGTCCTGAATCTAATGGAACTATCTGGGTTCCATTCTATATCTGAGTTGACTGTATCTAACAGTCCTAAAATCTGAAAAACTATCTGAGTTCTTTTACTGAGGCTGAGATTGAGACTGAAACTATAACTGTGGGAAGTGATCCCAGAATTGAACTGGTGGGGTCCAACCTATAACCCCAGCTGGAAGGGTGTCAATACCATGCCATGGGTAAATATAAGCTGTGAGTATACCCTCGCTGACAGGGAGCTCTTCCGTCAACCCCTCCTAGTAGGTAACCAAATGAGATGTATATATATCCCTAAAAGCGTAGGATGTATCTCAACCTGCGCTGGATACGTAGTTCGGGAACACAAGGATTGCTTCTAAGGATCACACCCTCCACTGAATAACAGGTGAGTCCCCATCCTTGTGCTCACTCGGTGCTGAATCCTACTCCCAACTGAATAGACACTGAACGAATTAACTAAACTGAACTGACTTAACTGAACTGAACTGATTAATTAATGGTATCATTTAGAAGGGTTGAACTAAATTTACTGAGTTTCGTTGACTGACGAAATGCTACTGAGATCTGAGGACTAACTGAGAGTACTGAAGTTACTGAGACTTACTGGGAATACTGAGATCACGGAGATTACTGATCTACTGAGATTACTGAGATTTTTCAGATTTCCTGAGTCACATGACAGACTGAGTTTTATGGATCGTATCTTCTCTGAGAGTATCGTGAAAAAATGACATGGCTCTAGGAACACAGCTAAATTATCAGGTATAGGTACCCCCAGGACTCGATGGAAAGAAACTGACATAGCATGACTTACGTAAACACATGACCAACAACACAATTCATAATTCATATATTGAAGCACTTCATCAAACATGTGATATACATAAACTTGTACAAACATGGGGATTTCATAATATCATGCTAGTTGGACACTTTTCCTTCATATCGGCATTTAATAAAACACATGATAGGCATAATAGATGTAGACACCATTATACAAAAATTACACGTCATGATTCAACATCTAATTTCATCATTCTAGGGTTTAATCATAGGTTCACCTGAATATACATCTATACAAATCAATTCCACCTAACATTAATCACCGAACATGGATTTGAATTCAATTGATCATTCTCAACATTAACAAAATAAACCCAACATGAAGTTCATGTGAGTGGTGCCCACCAGTCATACTTTGGTAGCAACTTGATCTCCAACACTGACCAATATATGACCACAAAGGCCAACTCATACCTAAGTATATGAAAAGTATTCTAGAACCGTACCTTAGGCTGAATAGAATCATCTAGGATATACAGAGAAAATTATACGATTGGCACTATAATTCTAATACCCTAACATACAAATAGTATGATGTCTATTTATAACGCCCCAAATCTGGTACCCGGAATGCTAAACGGTGCTTGTGACCCCGTGTCACGACCCGAACCAGGGCCTGGCCGTGATGAGCATTTTGAACCTTTGAGGCCCAAAACACCCCTATCTATCTGGTAATCATGCACCTAATTCATATGATCAAAGTAATGCAGAAGAAACACAATATAACGGAAACATGGTCAAGAATCATATGAAAACAATAATGGGGAATAATGTCCCACAATCTTAATCAAGATCTCGAAAATCGTCTGTGAAATCTCTACTACATGGATGAAACAAGTAACTATCTGAAAACTGGGACAAGGCCCCCAGTAGACCCAAAAATTGAATATAAGATAAAAAGGACTGCAGGACTTAAGACCTTCCGAAACATAGGAGGCTCACCACTTGTCTCTACAGCTATGTCTGAAGGTTCTACTGATTCTCTTGACCCCTAGACTGGGCCTCTGAACCTGATGGGCTGGAGAGGGGAGGGGGTCAGTACAAAAGTACTGGTACGCAGAGATATCAAAGAAAAACATAATATATTTTTTTTTACAAGATATAGTTGAGAGCAATTACAAAGCAATATCGTATCAAATCATTTGAAAACACATGGGTGTAATGCAATAGTTTTTCTCAACAATAATGAAATGCAACTGAGCTAGGTGGAATACCCTACATAATTTACACCAACTGTGAAACCTCGGTTGCCACCGAGATTAGAGTATAAGTGAGGGAGAGACACACAAGACCACAAAGCATGGTGTCTCGACCCAAATCAAATATGGTAGTGCACAAGACCACAAAGCATGGCTCCTAACCATAATCCCAATTTGGGATAATATAATATCAGGTACGCAAGACCACAAAGCATGGTACCGATATTCCGTGTCGGCAAACACGTTCTTCCAGCGATGAGCCGCTTGTGTCTCAAACGCCTTCTTCGGGCATCCACCTTTCTCATGTAAAATCAATGCATTCAAATTTCATCTTATTATATCGCATATCGTATTTTGAAGGGTATCGTCATATCCGACTTGCAAGTCATCAATATCATATCCACATATGCATAATCATGTAAAAACCAAGGTGCTTCATCATTTACAAGTGGTGAACAATAGTTATTTCAAATTCATGCTCTCTTTTGTTGACCACAATATAATATGGAGTATCGAAACATTATCATGGGAATTTGAAAACAATTTATCATTCATATTTATCAACTTCCATGGAAAATCTCAAATCACATATGCATGGATCCAACCATTGAAGTATATAGGCAAACAATTCCCATGACATAAAGAAAATGACTTAGAAATCATATTGAAAGCAAGATATTAGCATTTGATTGAAAACCCCCATTTAAAAGCATGCATGTTCATAAAACTACACCCATGAGATTTTTGGATAACCCCACGTACCTCGATTACTATGAAAATTAGGTGCTTCTTCAAGCCTATGTTGTGAGGATTCCAAATATGCAATTTGTTTCTAAAACCCACGGTTGAATCTTGAGTAGCTTGGGTTTTTATTTTGAAACCCTAAGGAGAATCTTGAGCACTTTTGATGAAAGAATATGTATTTTGGGGTCCTTGGAACTAAATCCCGTGTTTTAGGGATAAGTAAGGGCGGAAAAGGACCACTTTGTCCTCAACACGGAGTGTTTAGATTATTTGAATTCCTTACATAGGAGCCGCCTATCTCATCGCCTATCTTCACATAGGCGCCGCCTAGGCTATCGCCTATGTTCACATAGGCGCCGCCTAGGCTATTGTCTATGCTCACATAGGTTCCGTCTAGGCTATTGCCTATGCTTCCCAGTGTCCATGGGCGATTGGTTAGGCATCGCTTATCACTTTGAAAGGCCATAAATTCTTGCTCGGGTGTCAGATTTTTGCCAAATTGGTATCGTTGGAAAGCTAAATCGAATACCTATCATTTGACACATATTAGGATCCCTAATTTGACATATACAGAGAGTCATGGTTGAAGGAAACTGACACACTTTACAACATCCACTAAAACTTAGTCGATCAAATAGTTTCAACTCGTCCTTGAGTTGAGGGACCTCTATGGTCTAAATTCAAGCTTGAGTGGATTTCACATGCTACATGATAATTAACATGCCATATTGGCGTAGGATGTTATGGCTTCGGGATTATCAATGCATCGAAATCATGGTCTATATTGTAGCCCGAACTGCAGGGCGTTTCATTATCCCCCCCTTAGGATCATTCGTGAATGATGATGCGGGACACAGACAGACACGATTTTAAGCATAATAAAGGACCAGGAAAGATAAGATAGGAATAGTACCTTCTATCTCCTCCTCCATCAAAGCAAAAAAATTGGGATATCTAATTCTCATATCATCTTCTGACTCCCAAGTTGCTTCTTCGACTTTCTGGTTCCTCCACAGTACCTTTACTGAGGCTATCTCTTTGCTCCTCAGCTTTCAAACTTGGCGATCTAAAATTTCAACGGGCTTTTCATCGTAAGACAAGGAGTCTGTCACTTTGATACCCTCTACTGGCAATACCATATAATGATCTCCAATGCATTTCTTCAACATGGATACATGGAATACCGGATGAACGAAACCCAAACTTGCAGGCAAGTCTAACTCATACGCAACTGTACCAATCCTTTTCAAAATCTGATATGGCCCTACATAACGAGGGCTCAATTTACCCCTTTTCCCAAACCGCATAACTCCTTTCATAGGAGAAACCTTGAGAAACACCCAATCACCAATTTCAAACTCTAGTTCTCTTCTCCGAACATCGGCATAGGACTTCTGACGACTCTAAGTAGTCTTGAGTCATTCTCTAATGATCTTCACTTTCTCCATCGCCTGATGAACAAGATCAGGCCCATACAACTGAGTCTCACCCACTTCATACCATCCTATCGGAGACCTACATCTCCTCCCATACAAAGCCTCAAAAGGGGCCATCTTGATGCTGGCATGGTAACTATTATTGTAAGCAAATTCAACTAGTGGCAGGTGATCTACCCAACTGCCCTTAAAATTGATGACGCATTCCCTCAACATATCTTCGAGGGTCTGAATGGTACGCTCAGCTTGCCCATCCTTCTGAGGGTGGAAAGTTGTGCTTAAATTTACTTGTGTACCTAAACCCTTCTGAAAAGATCTCCAAAATTGAGATGAAAACTGCTTACCTCTATCGGATATAATGGACACTGGTTCCCCATGCAATTGAACTATCTCTTCAATGTAAATCTTAGCATAAACCTCTCCCAAAATTTAGTCCTCACAGGCACAGGCAAAAAGTGTGCTGACTTGGTCAACCGATCTACAATCACCCATATAGAATCATACTGGTTTCGGGATCTCAGAAGTCCTGTAATGAAGTCCATGTTTATCATCTCCCACTTTCATAAAGGCAGGGCTATCTCTTGGGAAGTACCACCTGGCCTCATGTGTTCTACCTTCACTTGTTGACTGTTCAAACACTTGGACACAAAATTAGCTACATCACGTTTCATGTTATTCCACCAATACAAGGTTTTCAGATCATGATACATCTTAGTAGAGCCTGGGTGAATGACATACCTCGAAGTGTGTGCCTCATTAAGGATTCTTTCCCGTAGCCCATCGACATTCAGAACGTACAACCTACCCTGAAATCTCAGAATACCATCGCCACCAATTTCAAATGACATAACCTTTTGTTGACCCACATCTTTCTTGATTTGCATCAAGATGGGATCTTCAACCTGCTTCTCCTTAACTTCAGCACAAAGAGATGACTTAGCTAACTCATGAACAATCACCCCTCCATCTTCGGAATCTAAGAGTCGTACTCCCAGATTTGCAAGGCGGTGAATATCCTTCACCATATCTTTCTTTCCTTCTTCTACATGAGAAAGGATGCCCATAGACAACCTGCTGAGGGCGTCGGCTACAATATTTACCTTGCTCGGATGGTAATGCTGACTCATATCATAGTTTTTCAAAAGCTCCATCCAACGCCTCTACCTGAGGTTCAATTGTTTTTGTGAGAAAACATATTGTAAACTCTTATGTCCAGTATAAATATCAACATGCACTCCATAGAGTTAGTGCCTCCAGATTCTAAGTGCAAACACCACGGCTTCTAACTCCAAGTCATGAGTGGGGTAATTTCTCTCATGTACCTTTAACTGCCTAGATGCATAAGATATCACCTTACCACGCTGCATCATTACACAACCAAGTCCCACATGGGATGCATCACAATAAACCACAAAATCATCTACACCCTCGGGAAGGGTCAAAACAGAAGCAGTAGTCAGCTTGTCCTTCAACTTCTCTAAACTGTTTTCACACAAGTCAGACCACCAAACTTCATTTTTTTCTGAGTCAGTTTAGTAAGCGGAGCAGCTATGGAAGAAAAACTCTCTATGAACCTTCTGTAATACCCCGCCAAACCCAAGAAGCTCTGAATATCAGTTGGAGTCATGGGTCTGGGCCATTTTCTCACTGCTTCAAATTTCTGGGGATCCACTCTTATCCCGTAACTGGACACAATATGCCCCAGGAAGGCAATAGCGTCTAACCAGAATTCATACTTAGAAAATTTGGCATATAACTGATGATCCTTAAGGGTCTGAAGGATAATTTGGAGGTGATTGGCGTGATCCTCTTTACTCTTAGAATAGATCAGAATATCATCAATAAATATAATGATGAACAAGTCAAGAAACTGATGGAACACTCTATTCATAAAATCCATGAAGGCTGCAGGGGTGTTAGTCAACCCGAAGGACATGACTAGAAATTCGTAGTGACCATATCAGGTTCGGAAGGCTGTCTTGGGTATGTCTGACTCCCTTTCAACTGATGATAACCCGAACGAAGGTCTATTTTTTAAAAGCACTTGGCACCTTGAAGATGGTCAAAAAGGTCGTCAATCCTAGGAAGAGGATATTTATTTTTAATCATGACCTTATTCAGTTGACGGTAGTCTATGCACATCCGAAGGGACCCATCCTTCTTTCGCACGAAGAGCACGGGTGCACCCCATGGGGAAACACTAGGACTAATAAAACCTTTGTCTAGGAGGGCTGCAAGTTGTTCCTTTAACTCCTTTAGTTCCGCGGGAGCCATTCTATATGGAGGAATAGAAATAGGACGAGTGTCTGGATACACATCAATGCCAAAATTTATCTCCCTATCAGGGGGTATCCCTGGGAGATCTTTGGGAAAGACTTCTGGGAATTCATTCACTACAGAGACTGACTGCAGAGGAAGGTTTCCAACTTTTGAGTCTTTTACTTGGATCAGATGATACATACAACCTTTGGAGATAAGATTTCAGGCTCTAAAATAAGAGATAAAGTGACCTCTAGGTTCCACAGAACTCCCTGCCCAAACAACTGGTGTCTCATTCGGGAAAGAAAAAATGACCTTTCGGGTTCTACAATCAAGGGTGGCATAACACGAATGGAGCCAGTCCATCCCAAGGATGGCATCAAAGTCTATCATATCCAGTTCTATAAGGTCTGCCACAATTTCCCTACCATGAATAGACACGACACAATTTCTATATACCCTTTTAGCAATAACAGAATCACCTACAAAAGTAGAAACAGAGAAGGGTTCTACAATAACTTTGGGCTCAAACCCGAAACCAACAGCCACATAAGGGGTCACATAAGATAAAGTGGACCCGGGATCAATAAATACATAAATATCATGAGAAAAGATTCGTAACATATCGGTGACAACATCTGGTAAAGCTTCCGCCTCCTGGCGGTTAGTCAAAGAGTATAACCGGTTGAGACAGCTTCCGACAGATGAAAGGGCACCCTTAGGAAAAAGAGTTGTGGAGGAGGCTTGGGACTTAGCCCCCCCCCCCCCCCCCCCCGTATTTACTCCAGCAGAAGGACAATCTCTCTGAAGGTGACCCACTTTGCCACAAGTATAGCTGTTTCTCCCCTCAAACCATCACTTCCCTAGATGATTCCTTCCGCAAACCTCACACTGAAGACGAGTACGCCGCTGCTGGGCCACACTGCCCTGAGACTGTGTACCTAGAGCTTTGGACCCATGAGGAGTCTGAAAACTCTGAGTTTGTCTGTCTGTCGGTGGTCTGGATGCTGGGGCGCTGGCTACTGACTGTGCATTATTCCAAAACTTCTTCTTCTTCGACCACTTATTACCCCAGTTACCACTCTGCGGCTGACTCTGGTGCTGATCCACAGATCTAGTTCTTTTAGTCTGTCTGTTTTTCTCCTTAGATTCCGCAATCTTTTTCTTCTTCTCTTCCACATGATGCATATGAACGGTCAGTCAAGCAAAGTCTAACTCCTTATTCAACATAGCCCCCTGGAACTCAAGTACCAGGTCATCAGTAAGGCCGAATGCAAATTTACTCATCCGGGCCCTCATATTACTAGTCAACTCTGGTGCGTAGTGGGCTAGTTTATTAAACTTCAAAGTGTACTCCTGGACACTCATACTGCCCTGCTTCAGATTCATAAACTCTTTCGCTTTGGCCTGCCTCAACTCCAGAGGAAAGAATCGATCAAGGAAGGCTTCCACAAATTCGCCCAAAACCGTGGGCTCAACACTTTCACCTTTCTCATCTTCCCAGTCGGCATACCACTGACTCGCAACGTCCTTGAGATGATAGGTTGCTAACTCCACACCTTCAACATCATCCACATGCATCACCTTAAAGATCTTTTCCATCTCATCCACAAACTCCTGTGGATCTTCCTCCACTTTGGTGCCAGTGAACTTAGGTGGGTTCATCTTCATGAAATATTCGACTCTAGTAGCCTCGGATGTAATAGATGCAGACCCAACATCTTCTGATCATTGATCTTGGTTGGCTACCAACTGCGTCAGCATATGAATAAACCGTCTGAATTCTGCATTTGAAATATCTCCCTGAGCAGTTGGGGGACGGTTGACATTAGTCTGCGGAGCCCGAGGTGGACTGGTCGGGACTGAGGGACTCCCGGAGTAGGGAAAAATTCTGGAGTGTGAGCCCTATTATGGGTCCGCATCCCATGGGTGGGACGGACCTCATCTGCCAGAGCATTCCGATCGATGATACGACATGAAGGCATAACTGTGTTTTAAAGAAACACGAGTGATCATTGATTAGGGGACAGTTCAGACTCTGAAGCACGAACTAAATCACAAAGAAGGGAAACATTTCCTAAACGCCTAGTAGCCTCCTGCTTATAAGTATGGCGCGCTACACACCCATAAACAAGACTCTACCTGACGCGATTTCACGGACACCCTGGGACCATGAACCGTGCTTTGATACCAAGCTTGTCACGACCCGAACCAGGGCCTGGCCATGATGAGCATTTCAAACCTTTGAGGCCCAAAACACCCCTATCTGTCTGGTAATCATGCACCTAATTCATATGATCAAAGTAATGCAGAAGAAACACAATATAACAGAAACATGGTCAAGAATCATATGAAAACAATAATGGGAAATAATGTCCCACAATCTCAATCAACATCTCGAAAATCATCTGCGAAATCTCTACTACATGACTGAAACAAGTAACTATCTGAAAACTGGGACAAGGCCCCAGTATACCCAAAAACTGAATATAAGATAAAAAGGACTGCAGGACTTAAGACCTTACGAAACATAGGAGGCTCACCACTTGTCTCTACAGCTATGTCTGAAGGTTCTACTGATTCTCTTGACCCCTAGACTAGGCCTCTGAACTCGATGGGTAGGAGAGGGGAGGAGGTCAGCACAAAAGTACTGGCACGCAGAGATATCAAAGCAAAACATAATATTTTTTTTTTACAAGATATAGTTGAGAGCAATTATAAAGCAATTTCGTATCAAATCATTTGAAAACACATGGGTGTAATGCAATAATTTTTCTCAATAATAATGAAATGCAACCGAGCTAGGTGGAATACCCTACATAATTTACACCAACTGTGAAACCTCGGTTGCCACCGAGATTAGAGTATAAGTGAGGGAGAGACACACAAGACCACAAAGCATGGTGTCTCGACCCAAATCAAATATGGTAGTGCACAAGACCACAAAGCATGGCTCCTAACCATAATCCCAATTTGGGATAATATAATATCAGGTACGCAAGACCATAAAGCATGGTACCAATATTCCGTGTCGGCAAACACGTTCTTCCAGTGATGAGCCGCTTATGTCTCAAACGCCTTATTCGGGAATCCACTTTTCTTATGTAAAATCAATGCATTCAAATTTCATCTTATTCAATCGCATATCGTATTTTGAAGGGTATCGTTATACCCGACTTGCAAGTCATCAATATCATATCCACATATGCATAATCATGTAAAAACCAAGGTGCTTCATCATTTACAAGTGGTGAACAATAGTTATTTCTAATTCATGCTCTCTTTTGTTGACCACAATATAATATGGAGTATCGAAACATTATCATGGGAATTTGAAAACAATTTATCATTCATATTTATCAACTTCCATGGAAAATCTCAAATCACATATGCATGGATCCAACCATTGAAGTATATAGGCAAACAATTCCCATGACATAAAGAAAATGACTTAGAAATCATATTGAAAGCAAGATATTAGCATTTGATTGAAAACCCCCATTTAAAAGCATGCATGTTCATAAAACTACACCCATGAGATTTTTGGATAACCCCACGTACCTCGATTACTATGAAAATTAGGTACTTCTTGAAGCCTATGTTGTGAGGATTCCAAATATGCAATTTGTTTCTAAAACCCACAGTTGAATCTTGAGTAGCTTGGGTTTTTATTTTGAAACCCTAAGGAGAATCTTGAGCACTTTTGATGAAAGAATATGTATTTTGGGGTCCTTGGAACTAAATCCCGTGTTTTAGGGCTAAGTAAGGGCGGAAAAGGACCACTTTGTCCTCAACACGGAGTGTTTAGATTATTTGAATTCCTTACATAGGCGCCGCCTATCTCATCGCCTATCTTCACATAGGCGCCGCCTAGGCTATCACCTATGTTTACATAGGCGCCGCCTAGGCTATCGCCTATGTTCACATAGGCGCCGCCTAGGCTATTGTCTATGCTCACATAGGTTCCGTCTAGGCTATTGCCTATGCTTCCCAGTGGCCATGGGCGATTGGTTAGGCATCGCTTATCACTTTGAAAGGCCATAAATTCTTGCTCGGGTGTCAGATTTTTGCCAAATTGGTATCGTTGGAAAGCTAAATCGAATACCTATCATTTGACACATAGTAGGATCCCTAATTTGACATATACAGAGAGTCATGGTTGAAGGAAACTGACACACTTTACAACATCCACTAAAACTTAGTCGATCAAATAGTTTCAACTCGTCCTTGAGTTGAGGGACCTCTATGGTCTAAATTCAAGCTTGAGTGGATTTCACATGCTACATGATAATTAACATGCCGTATTGGCATAAGATTTTATGGCTTTTGGATTAACAACACATCAAAATCATGGTCTATATTGTAGCCCGAACTGCGGGGCGTTACACCCCGAACGACCACAAGCTAACCCATGACTGATATCTGTACCTGTATACTACATAATATATCATAAAATGCAAAAACATGAACTATATGGCCATAAAGTTCAAAACTGAATGAACATCTGATAAACAATGTCTGAAAACAGTATAACAATACCAAAGCAAATCTGAAATAACTGTCTAACATACTATAGTCTGAAAGCCTCTAAACTGTCTGAATAAGGAGTTTATGGGACATGTCCCCAACTAACTCCGACTACTGAAATAAATTGAAAACTGAATTAGTAATGAAATCATCATGTCCTCGAAGGATGAGGACTCACTGCTAACTCTGATCGCTGAACTGGGATGCTACTAGTTCTCTGGAGCTCGTGCTTGTAAACCTGTGGTATAAGACACCATAGCACAAATGCGTCAGTACTTTGAATGTACTGGTATGCAAGTAAGGTAGGTTAAATGCAATAGGTTCATATGTATGAACAATACTAACTGACCGACTAACATGGACATGAGAATACATGTATATGTAACTGTAACTGAGATCGTGCTAGGACTGAATACTGAGTTCTGACTACTGAGTTTTACTAATAACATAGAATTACTGATATCTGAGGGACTGATAGTATGTTATTGATACATGAATAACTGTGTCTGATAGTTCTGATTATGAAGAAATGGTCTGGTTGACTATATCTGACAGTCCTGAAGATGAATACTAATGATATGAGTTTTGATAACTAATATAACTGATAGCATGAATGACTATATATGACAGTCCTAAATCTTATGGAACTATCTGAGTTTCGTTCTATATCTGAGTTGACTGTATCTAACAGTCCTGAAATCTGAAGAACTATCTGAGTTCTTTTACTGAGGCTGAGACTGAGACTGAAACTGTAATTGTGGGAAGTGATCATCTAATTATCATACCCCGTAACTGAACTGGTGGGGTCCAACCTATAACCCCAGCTGGAAGGGTGTTAATACCATGCCATGGGTAAAGACAAGTTGTGAGTATACCCTCGCTAATAGGGAGATCTTCCATCAACCCCTCCTAGTAGGTAACCCAAATAAGATATATATGTATCCCTAAATTCATAGGGTGCATCTCAACCTATGCTAGACGTAGTTCTGGAACATAAGGATTGCTTCTAAGGATCACACCCTCCACTTAATAATAGGTGAGTCCCCATCCTTGTGTTTACTTGGTGCTGAATCCTACTCCCAACTGAATAAACACTGAATGAATTAACTAAACTGAACTGATTTAACTGAACTAAACTGATTAACTGATGGTATCGTTTAGAGGAGCTGAATTGAATTTACTGAGTTTCATTGACTAACAGAATGCTACTGAGATCTGACGACTGACTGAAAGTACTGAAGTTACTGAGACTTACTGGGAATACTGAGATCATGGAGATTACTGATCTACTGATATTACTGAGATTTCCTGAGTCACATGACCGACTGAGTTCTATGGATCTTAACTTGACTGAGAGTATCATGAAAAAATGACATGGTTCTAGGCACACAGCTAAATTATCGGCTACAGGTACCCCTAGGACTCGATGGAAAGAAACTGACATAGCATGACTTGCGTAAACACATGACCAACAACACAATTCATAGTTCATATATTGAAGCACTTCATCAAACATGTGATATACATGAACTTGTACAAACATGGGGATTTCATAATATCATGCTAGTTGGGCACTTTTCCTTCATATCGACATTTAATCAAACACATGATAGGCATAATATATGTAGACACCATTATACAAAAATTACAGGTCATGATTCAACACCTAATTTCATCATTCTAGGGTTTAATCATAGGTTCACATAAATATACATCTATACAAATCAATTCCACATAACATTAATCACCTAACATGGATTTGAATTCAATTGATCATTCTCAAGATAAACAAAATAAACCCAACATGAAGTTCATAAAGAAAATCTAAAATCCTGACTTTAGAAAAAAGATTCTTGGGATTCATAGATGTAAGGAGTCCATGAATGAATACTATGCATACCTGGGATGTGATTTCTTGAGTATTTATGGTGAAACCTTCTTGAATTTAAATCCCTAATAGAAGCCCTAGCTTGTTCTTGAGATAAACTTAAGAGAAACTAGAATATTTTGGGTGAAGAATGACTAATACACGTGTTATTGGGTATATATAGGGGTGGGAAATTGAACCTTTTAACCCTTGATGTGTCTTTAATTTATGAGAAAATTTCCCGATTTTCATCCTTGGCGCGACGCGCCACTATCGCGCCAAGTCACTAGAAAGTGACAAATGGGAAATTGCACGATGGCGCAACGCGGAGCTATCGCATTGACACCTTGTCTGCTACCTGGAAGTTTTGCATGATGTGCCACTATCGCGGGGCAACACTGGAAATTGAGAATATCCATTTGAGCTATCTCCGCGACGCGCTGAAGGCTCAGGTGATACACTATCTCACTAAAAAGGCTCTAAATCTTCACCCGGGTGTCATATTTGGGCAAATTTAGTATCGATGGAAAGATTATTTGATTCCCCACATGATAAAAAGTGAATCTTAAAAATACCATATGTACAAAAGTTGATTCATCTCTCAAAGAAAACTTCTAACATTCTTGGTAAACTTTTCAAGATAGGAAAAGTATGGGGTATTACACCATTCGTACCTTGGATAGAAACCAACCAAACCTCATTGATCAATATACGAGTTGAGGGCCTTAAATATTTCCCTATTATACAACAAGTACCCCCAATCGTATGATGTCCAAAAGCTCAAACTCAACAAATTTTCTAAGGATCAAAATTCAGGGTGTTTCAGGCTAGGTGTTTAATTTAGATATATAGATGGATAAGTAGTAGTGATGTGTGAACGGACGATATTCTAATGGATTAAGTAAAATAGACAATAATATTATGATCAAATATTTTTTTTTTTTACTATGAGGTTCTAATGGACTAGTGTTTCCTGATGTTTTTCCATGTAATAATGGTATGTGAGGTTGTGGTTAATCATGACTAGTACTAGAATCTAATCTTGAATAGTAGATGACCATCAAGGTAGAAATAGTGATTACATGGGATACTGAGGCTAGTTGTATGAGAGGTGAGCTAGTAGTCTTGAGATAATTTATGTAAGAGTCACTACAACAAAAAGGTCTATTTAAGACCAACATTTAGGGACTAAAATATAATCTTGTCTCTAAAAGTATATTTATTGAGATGAGATTATATTCTGGTCCCTAAATGTGCAATTTATTGCGAAGATATAAAATCTGGTCCCTAATAAATTTTTTAACCGGTCCCTATTGATAATTTGGAGTCTTAAGAGGGAAAACAAAATACCGTCAAAGTTTTAATTATTAAAAAAATCAAAATTGGGTGCTAATTATTAAATTAAAATAGTACTATTCAGTTTCTCCCTTAAAACATACGAACAGATCGTTCTCTGTAACAATTAACAAAATTAATAAGCCCTAATTTGCATCTCTCAAATTACTCTTCTCGATTTACTATACGTGCATAATTCTCTGATCTATTCGCTGTGACGTGCTTAAATTGATACTCGATTCCCTTCGGTAAGCTCTACTTTACTCTATTTTTCCTGTGTAATGCAGTTTGTATTGCCTGTAGATTGGTCATTGTGCTTTAGAGGTTCCAATGTGTTTTCTTGTACATCCTTGTGCTTGTAGTGTTGGGATGTCCTTTTGGACTTGTTTTTGATTGTTTATATTGAATGCTTAGTGATTTAAAATGTGTGGTTCTTCATTTATCTTCTCTATAGTATGTGTGCTAAAAGTTTCATTCGAGAGTAGGGAAAATTGATCGATTCTTAGTGAGCTTTTTATGGTTTCATGTCAATGAACAAAAGTAGTCCAGGTTTATTACAACTTGTTTTGTGTTTTCTCGTTATATGTTAATGGGTATTTCAGTTTTAATTAATCTGGTGTATTTTTCATCTGGGTTTGGGACAATTTTCGGCATTAGCAGAGAGTATGGTTTCATCTGACTATTTAGTTTTGTCAATATTGTGAAGCTTCTACTTTACGTTGAGATCTTAGGGAGCTTTACTGTAATGGCTGTATTTTTGTTGTTAAAATGCTTATATAATGACTAGCTTTAAGAATCATGTGAATTTTTTTTATGAAGAGCTGAGATTTTACTTGTTGAGTAGTTGCTTTGCATTGAGATTTGAAGATTTAGTTTGTGTGCACCTCGTATATGAACTTTATTTGGACGATTTAGTTTCATCGAAATTGTGAAGCTTTTTTTTGTTCAGAACTTTTGATTAACATAATTAACTGGTATATTAGGATGTTCTAAATCACATAACAACCTAACCTTATCGGAAGAACTCTTACCAACTTTGAAAAGATAAAAGAAAAGATACAAGTGAATAGGAAACTTTCAGATGAAAATTTTTAATAGGGTAGTAGGTTGTTTTCCCTCTATTCTATTTGCTAATTTCAAAGAAGCAGCAGGAGAATCTAACTCTATGGTTGAACCACATATCATTGTGTAACTGTAGTTGTGGATATACCCCAATGTCTGAAGTAATTAAAAAGTAGTGATGTCATCTAAGAATAGGAAGCAAAATAAATGCACTAAACCCAAGAATTCCAAGCCTTGTGCATCTTATTTGCAACATATCTAACTCTATGAACAGTACCAGCAGTCAATAAACCTGTAACAACTTGCCTCGTGCTAGAAAACATAACTTTTCGTCTAACTATCCTCTTCATGCACTCAGAAGCCTGTTTTTTGAACCAATCATTACTTGTTGTCTAACTCAACCAGTGTCATCCAAAATTCTCTTATCTCTAAGTTTTATGGCCATCTAACTTCTGATTGATGAAGAAAGAGACTAAACCAAGGTGGAAGCAGCAGATAATCCACAATCATGAGATATGTTTACTTGTTTATCACTAGCTTATGAAAATCTCAACAAGTTATTGGCCTCGTGTTCTTTCAAAAATGGCATATACATTTCCTCTAATAAATGAAATTTTCCTTGCACAAATTTCATCATATGTAGAGTGATGCTTGCTTCAGTGCAATTAGGGCCACAAAAATCTAAAATTTAGGCCCACTCAAATGTCAAATCTACCTTATTTTGTCCTCTCTATGAATTTTGATGGCAAAAGGAGAAGAGCAGTAGAAGTTGCAACTTTCAGGTTCACAGTGTTCACATTTTTTATTTCCAAGTTATCAACAAGAATGTTCACTGGTTTCTGCAAGCGACCACTGAGATAGAACCTCTTCTATCCCAATATGTCTTGAATCAAGTCATGCATCCATACAACTACATACTTGTCCATCTTGTTGTTCCAAGACACAAATAGATTGAAGTGTATGCCAACACCAATGTCATTTGCAATATCAGTTATCCTTGCTCCACCAAGGTGAAAGAGCCATGAAGCATAGTGATCCTTGTTCAATTTTAGATTCTCAAAATGCCATTATTGAGGATCAGCTACTCCAATAATACCAACGGTTATATTCTGTAGCTAATAGCAGTTGAGTGTTCATTGCAGATTTTGCTTCCCATCTGCTTTAAGTTACAAGTAATGATGCCTGAATATAAATCTGCTCGATTTCACTGTTTTTGATCATTTTAGCTGATAACTCCTTGGTTCAACATTTACCCTTCTATTTGCAGAAGAAAATGTTTTCCCTTTTATTCATCATAGATAATAAAAATTAAAGTTCTTTCACATACAAACTGATCAAATCATTCAGCATTTGTGGTGAAGAAGTTTGGCTGTGAATTTTAAAGCTCACCATAGGAAAAAATGGAAAAGGAAAACAAAAAATAAAAGAAGAAACATCTTTGCTAGTTTAGCAGGAAAATAGCTCTCCGCGATGAACATGCACTTTTATTGAGGTTCCAAAAGCTGTACTTCCTGAATCTTAATACTGTATTTCAAGCAGTTGTTAGAATTCCATATGATATGCAACTTGATATAGGTTCTTGCTAATGGTAAAAAAAAAGGGGTTGAACGTGGGTTGCTGTTCTTAGTTTATCGGAGGGGTATGAATTAGCTACTCCCATTTCTTCATGACGTTTATATAGGATGCAACAAGATCATATACATTATGTGGAGAGACAACTTTTATGGTATCTCTATGGTTCCATCATTTTATCTACAGAAGATGAAACAATAGTTGATACATAATCTTCTTCCTCAATAATGGTGTCCAAACTTTTTCTTGGTGGACACTTTACCATAAAGACAAGCCTTGATGGAGCAACTTCTGTTGAGAACCTCATTTTAGGAGCCTTATCCATTGGTTTGTTGGAACTTCTTGTCAAAAAACTAGAGAAAAACATAAAAATTGTTCAGGTTGAAGATAATAAGAAAACTCCCAAATGTGGTTTATTTACATACCTTGATGGACAGAGTTAGGTATCCTGTAGAATTAGTCGAGGTGCTACAAGCTGATGCGGACACCACAGTTATCAAGAAAAATATGCCGTGTTCGATACGTTGTTGCATGGATACAAGTCATCAACTTGTACAACCGCCCCACCTTTTTGTATTAAAAGTGCAGGAAGATGTCAACTTCAGTATGGGAATAGACAAGTATTTGGAAGATGCTGAATATCTATTCTAGAACTAGAAAGGGTCCAAAAATCTTTGAAAAGATTTTCTCATAGCATCCCTCAAGACTTGGTCAATTTCCCACTGAAAAAAGAAATTGTTTGTTCCATCTACAGTAGGGATTCTTCCTAGGAAATTTCATTTGGTTCAAGAGGCCAAGAATTAAGCTTATGTTTTTGGGCAAACAATATAAATCCTGACAATTTGGATCTTAATTACAAATGTTTTGAGAAGTCACATTATATTGAGATCTTATGGTGTTTTACTGCAATGAGTGCCCTTTTTGTTGTTAAAATGTTTATATTATTGACTAGCTTTAAGATTTATGCGAATTCATTTTTATTGAAGTGCTGAGATTTTGTGCATTGAGTGGTCGCATTGCGTTGATATCTTAAGGAATTTTAAGGTTCTTAGATGTATGCTGATAGATCGAGCACTTTGTGGTTGATTTGTTTTGTATTTCTAAGTTATAGCTATTTCGGTTTATAAATATTATGAGTTTTTATTATACTGGTGCTGCTGGTGTAATGTATTTTCTTTGTCAATAAAGTTATATGATTTGCTTACTCCAGAAGTTAGAGGTGTGTAGTCGTACTTAATAGGTCAAAAGATCTAGGCAAATGAGGGCAATTTTTATTGTGAAAATGCTTGTATTCTGACTAGTCTTTAAGAATCATGTAGATTTTTTGTCAAAATTCTGAGTTTTTATAAGTTGAGTTTCAATTAATGAATATTGTGACACTTTTATTGCTTTGGTGCTTCTTAATATTTGGTGTAACATACTTACTTTGTCTGTAAAGTTACATAGCAAATGTCTAGCTCTCAATATGTATGTATCATTTTCCATCTTCTAAGAAGTTCTCCTTTTTCTTTTTCTTTTTCTTAGTATTATTAATGTAGCACCAAGAAGGTGCTGTCAAAAGTATTTAAAAGGTACCAGAACCACTAGTATATGCCAGAACCTTCAAGTTTTTCCTCGAATAATTCATTCTTGAAGATAGTCTCTCTGTTGTTTTAGGAGACATATATGAAAAATGGCTTGACATTTCTCAAAGTACAATAACCTCCAATCATAGGTTATTAGTTGTAAGCCAATTCTTCTACTGAGGTCCTTAATGATAACTTTATCAGGTAGGTTACTTGTGATATTGATTTTGATAAGCATCCTTGCATATAATTTTTTATCATTTAATTTTTCTCAATATAATATTTTATGTATTTTACAGGGTTATGTCACCTAGTAATCAATGGATGCAACTTATAATGATTGGGACAGTGAAATCTACAAAAGTGGAGTGAAAAAGTTTTTGAATTATGCTTTTCAAAAAATAGGAGAAGAACATGAAATACAATGTCCATGTAACAAATGTTGCAATACTACTTTAGGAACTCGTACAAGAATTGAGACACATTTAAAAGTACATGGAATACTTCAGAATTATACTTTCTGGTTTAACCATGGAGAACGCTTGGGTGAACCGTTATCTGAATCCAAATCTGAAGATGAATATGATGATGAAGTGGAAAAATGTGAGAGTGAAGATGAAGTAGAAGAATTATTGAGATATTTGTATCCTAATCTTGATGGTGGACCTACACACACTAATTGTATTGAGGAGGAGCCAAATGTTGTAGCAGAACAATTTTACAAACTATTGAACGATTTTGAGCAACTACTGTATCAAAATTTAAAAGCGTCAAAACTTTCCACTTTGATTAAATTGCTTCACATCAAAAGTATGGGCCGTTGGAGTAGTGCATCATTTACAATGTTAATGAAAATGTTGAAAGAGAAGTTGTTGCCTGATGGTGCCGATTTGCCAAACTCATATTATGAGGCAAAGAAAATAATTTGAGAACTCGGACTTTCTTACAATAAGATAGATGCTTGCACTAATGATATCATGTTATACTTGAAGGAAGATAGCTCACTCGATTCTTGCAAAGTTTGTGATGCGTCTAGATGGTAAATAGATACCCATAGCAGAGAAATAAGGAACAAAAAGGTAGCAACAAAGAGTTTACACTATTTTCCCTTAAATCCTAGACTTCAGAGGTTGTTTATGTCTTGAAATACATCTAATATAATGACATGGTATACGGATAAAAGAGTTGATGATGGGATAATGAGGCACCCAACTGATTCAATGGCATGAAAGTCACTTGATGAACACTATCCTTCATTTGCTGATGAGCCCCGTAATGTTAGACTTAGACTTACTAGTAATGGATTTCAGCCATTTGGAAATTCCAAAACCTCACATAGCATTTGGCCTGTGGTTCTTATTCCTTATAATTTACCACCTTGGTTGTGTATGAAATAAGAAAACTTTATTTTGTCAATGCTTATTCCTGGTCTAAATAGTCCAGGAGATGCAATTGATATAATCTTCAGCCTTTGATAGAGGAATTGAATGAGTTATGGGAAATAGGTGTTAAGACCTATAACACATCAACTAAACATAATTTTATGTTGCATGCATCTTTGTTATGGACCATCAATGACTTTCCAACATATGAAAATTATCTGGATGGAGTACCAAAGGAAAATTAGTATGTCTGTGTTGCAACAAAGATACTTCATCAATTCAATTAGTTAATAGTAATAAGCAGTGTTTTATGGGTCATCGGCGTTACCTTCCTCTTAGTCATAAATGGAGATACGAGAAGCAGTCCTTTGATGGTACAGAAAAGAAAAGGCCACCACCAAAAAAACATTCTGGTATAGAGATACTTAATCAAGTACAAGATCTTGAAGGGCAACAATTATCAAGTCATCTAAAGAAAAGGAAGAAGATATCACATAAAGTTTGAAAGGATAACTAGAACAAGAAAAGTATCCTTTTTAAACTTCCATATTAGGAGTATCTCTTATTGCGACATAATTTGGATGTTATGCATATTGAAAAAAATATATGTGAGGCTTTTATGGGGAAATTTATGAATTTCAAAGGAAAGACCAAGGATACAATTAACACTCAGTTAGACTTGCAAGAGAAGAACATTAGGAAGGAATCGCACCTCATCCAAAGAGGGGAGAAAGTTGAAGTTCCAATTGCATGGTACAATTGCCTTCGAAAGATTAGCACAAAATTTGTCTTTTCTTAAAGAATCTAAAAGTGCCTGATGTTTTTTCATCCGATATTTCTCAATGTGTGAACTTAAAAGATCACAAGATATCTGGGTTGAAAAGTCATGATTGTCATGTTCTTCTACAATATCTAATCCCTCTTGCACTTTGTGGTATGTTGTCCAAAGAAGTGTGTGAACCACTTATTGAGTTATCTTATTTTTTAAGTGTGCTTGGATACAAGGAGTTGAGAACTGATGATTTGGAACATATTGAAGTGCAAATTCCCATAACACTTTGCAGTTTAGAAAAGGTCTTTCCTCCTTCATTTTTTGATATCATGGTGCACTTGTCTATTCATTTAGCTACTGAAGCTAAGATTGTTGGGCCTATTCATTATAGGTAGATGTATCCCGTGGAATGATGTTTGTATTTTTTGAATTCTCTCATTGGTAATAGGGCATGCCCTAAAGGTTCTATTGCAGATGACTACATTGCAAATGAGTGTATGACCTTGTGTTCAAGGTACTAGTATAGAATTGACACAAAATTCAATCGGCCTGAAATAAATTATGATGGGGATTTAAAAGAATCTTATGGAGGTTTATCTATGTTTTATCAACCTAGAAAAACTATGGGAGCTAAAGATCCATGTGAGATTGAGGCCGATGAATTGGAACAAGCACATATCTAAATATTAATGAATTGTGATAAAGTCTTACCGTATCTCAAGTATGGTAAGAACTCATGTAGTCTCATTTTTATTATTTCCTTTATGGTAATTTCCTTTCGATATGAGATTTATGATTCACTTTAATTTTGTAGATAATTTGCACAAACTCATAAGGATACTATTCGACACTTTTCTGATTCAGAATGGAATCGACAATTTATTAAATGGTTAAAAGATAGGGTAAGTAATATATAACTATTTTAATATTTTAATATTATATT
The DNA here is from genome assembly GCA_030864215.1 of Capsicum pubescens. NCBI lineage: Eukaryota > Viridiplantae > Streptophyta > Magnoliopsida > Solanales > Solanaceae > Capsicum > Capsicum pubescens. Next base: position 76,723,807 of record CM061543.1, on the reverse strand, counting down.
ATTCATTCTAAAGTATTTAGTGCAATCTTATTTATAGGTTGCACAATTGCATAAAGGAGATGATATCGAATCATGGAAGATCTACTTTCACTTTCATGTGGTCCTACCAAATATTTGACACATTGCAATGGTTATATTGTTAATGAATATAGATTTCATGTAGAAGATTATGATAACAAGTTAACAACTCAAAATTGTGGTGTTGTTGTAGTTGGAGATAATGGTACTCCTGATGATAACATTGATTACTATGGAGTTTTAACAGAGGTTATTGAGTTGCAATTTGTACCAGATAGGAGAGTGATCTTAATTCGATGTAATTGGTTTGATGTGTATAATTCGTGAGTGTTAATCCAGGTAGATTTTTGAAAACAAATAAGCCATTTGTTTTTGTGGACCAAGCATCTCAAGTTTTTTATGTCAATGATAATTCCAACAAAGGTTGGCAAGTAGTGAGGAAGACTCAACCTCGTGAATCCTATGAGACATTGGAAAAACTGGATGATGATATTGAAATAGATGATGATGTTGTAGATTTAGGAAGTCCGGCACCAAAAAAATGAGGTATTGTTTTGGTTATCTATAATAATAATTATATTGTTAGACATTCTTATGACATGCATGATGATTTCCTGTATTACTATATCGTCCCACATTTTTTTCATATTCTTTTTTTCATTTTTGGTTTTTGAAATGATTGAAGGTTGAAAATGAGGTCGGATCATCTGGAAAGCGTATACTATGTATATATTTGTTGCGCCTGGTGTTCTAGGAAAAGGACAAAGACGAGGGAGTAGATCTTTGGCTGAGAAAGATAATATGTCAACTAAGAGTTTATTTCCTTAATCTAGTAATGTTGTCAAGCAATACCTCCAAGATGTTGAAATAGGTAAGATATTTTATATACCGATTAAAATCAGGTTGCTATTGATATTCTAGGTTGTGAACTAAAACTGTCTTCAACGATCACATATGTGGTAAAGTTATGTGCCATATATTTATATGAATTTAAAAGAAAAAGTATCGAATATGATTTAATTTGTCTGTCTAGGTTCTATAGAGATAGGTAGAGGACATGGGCTTAAATACTCCACCATGTTTGTTAGTCAAGGAATAGAAACCATTGGTAAGAAATACATTCAAGAATTTAAAACAAGTAAGTATTTGTTCAAATATGTTTTGTTTTTTCAAACTATGTATTTGATGAAGTTTAATGATATGTTTTTTGCTTTCAGGTGCTATAGGAAAGGGACTAGAGAAAAGATCTAGATCTTTGAGCTCCTCTTTAGGGATTTATGAAAAAAAGGTGGAATATTTAATCAAGAGCACTGTCACGACCTGAACTAGGGCCTGTCCATGACGGACATCCCGAACCATGAAGGCCCGGGCGTCCTACTCTAACTGGTAATCATGCACAACATTCACATAATAAAAGAAGATTCAGAAATATAATCTGATATGAAAACATAGTCATACTCTGGATTTAGTTTAGCAATAAGGAATGGAATCCGAAATTAACTAAACAACATCTGGAACAATCTGCAAAGTTTCTACTACATAAAAATTTGACAACTATCTGAAAACTGGGACAAGGCCCCCAGTAGACCAAAACAATGGAATAACATAATCTGAAATAACATGCCTTCTGGAACAAAGAAGGCTCACCACCACATGGATCACTTCTCTTTGGAATACTCTACGTATTAGCCGGACCCTTAGACTGAGCCTCCGAACCTGGGAGGTAGGGGTGGTCAATACAGATGTACTAGTACGCAGATCAAATCCAAAATAATCATTTATAGTCAACATATATGTGAGCAATTTAAACCAATTCATAAACATGCCATATAGTAAGAAATCACATGGGCATTTTCGGAAGACTCTGAAAAATCATCTGAACTCCGTGACACTCTTTGTTTTACTTCTGCACTAGGTGGTGTACCCTACAACTGTGAAATTCCATGGGCTATATGGAATCCACCATTGACTCAGTGGGGAAGCCTCCAACCCAAGTATGCCTTAAGGATTGGAGTCTCTGAATCTGCTACGCCACACGGCCGTCGCCAGCGTAAAATAATATACCCGGATCGGCAAATCACGATTTTAGGCTAAGAGTTACTTGAACTAAAGCCCTATTTGGGTAACCACCTAACCCTCTTTAAGCCCATTTTTAACTCTTTCAAGCATGCATTCTGTGAAAACATATTTTGAAAACATACGTTGTTATGGCATACATGTTTATGGTATCGCCATACCATTGACTTGCAAGTCACGTCTCTGAGCCATTAATAACATATAATAATCTTTGTTTTCAAAACATAAGTTTGGGATCACCATATCAATAAATCAATTTAAAGAAACTCTTTCTCAAACCTCATGTAAACACATGCAAGACACTCTCTTTGTCAAGCATTTAAATAATACAAGATGGTCATATCAAATTTCTCAATCACATGCAACTCTTTCTCATTTAAAACAAGGGCGTAATTATGCCAAGAAGCTGCCTTTCATCATATCTAAATCATGCTCAAACACTAAGGTATTGATAAAACTAGTTTCAAAACCATAAATCATGCATTTCAAATCATTCACAATACGATCATAAACTTGAATTTATCACAAGAGAGGGACTTCATAATCTATGCTCTCAAATAAATCTTAAATTTCAATTTCATAAATATGCATATACTTGTAAATCAATTTAAAGGGATGAGGCCTAAAGGTCAAAACAATAATATCAATAACATGCATAAATCATAATAAAAATTATGGATTTCAAACCCCTTTAACAAATTCATGCTTTATAATCTTTAAATCATAATTGAGTGTTTTCAACAAGCCCATGTATTTTTAGCACGATGTGCCACAATTTCTCTATGCTATTGGAATTTGACAATTTCTAAATAGGCCCCATCCGCGACGCGTCAAGCACAAAAATAATAGTGTTTTACGACTAGAACTTAAATTAGCCATAACTTCTAGCCCGAGTATTGGATTTGAGCAAATCTTATATTGACGGAAAGCTCATTTAATTTACTACATGATAAAAAGTCAAAATTAGGGAAATTATGTATGATTTAAATTTACTCACTTTGAAAGTAAAAAAATTAGACTAAGTTTCTTTGACACAATTCTAGTCATTTAACTCTAAGAGCATATTACCACGAGCTGACGCATGAAAGATTTTTTTTTGTGGGATATTACAAGCACCCTCTATGTTAAACAACATGTGCGAACTCCATCTAAAATCACAAGTTCAAGTTCTATCATGCCTTCTAGTCAAGAAATGTGAAGAATTGATAAAGATTCCTTGATTCTTGAGAAAGAGGATATGCAAGCCAATATTTCATTTCCTCCATCTATTGATCAAGTCATGCAACACTTTCAAATTATTGAAAAAGGTATATTTTAAATTCATATGTTATTAATTTGTTGAACTAAATTTGATAGTTGTAGTAAGTTAGCAAAAACATCTAGTGCGTCCTCAAGGGATTGTATAGTTTCATCCGCCATCTTTAGTTTTTTGGTGTGGAAAGAGAATTCCTCTTTGATTTTCTGTAGCTCAGACTCTGCAACATCTTTACCAAGAAAATCTTCTTTTTTCTCATTCTTCAGTACTAAAACATTCTTCTCTGCTAGGGACAAAGCATCCTCAATGGATTTTCTATCAGAAAACACATTCTCAAACTCAACAGTTTTAGCAAAAGCTTCTTCCATTGCTTTCTCTGGTTCTTTTTAAACTAATGCCTTAGAAACTTATAGCTCTTTCTTGTCATCCAGGAGTTGTGAGATATTGTTATTTGCAGAAGATAATGCATATTCAAGAGATTTAATGGTTTTCTGGACCTTCAACAATTGGTTGGCTAAAGAACTGGCTTTATTTTTTACTCGCCCCAACTCCTGCTCGACCTCCATCTTTGTAGTTTGGCTTTCCCTTAAGTATCCTTAAATCCATTTGACCTTTTTTATGTGATATTGAAAGCCCAAATCAGCAGGAAGAACAATACCATCAAGCATGTTAAAGCACAAAGTACCTCAGTAACCTTGACTGAATGGTTTGACAATTTATTCAACTCTACTTTATCCGACATCTCTTCTGCAAGTACTTGACAATATAGCCTTAATTCCGGATCCCTGATGTATAAATTACTCTGGATTTGTTCAAAGGACTCGAATTGATGCTTATGTGATTCAAGAGAGGCACTACTTTCGTCTTTTATATTTTTAACACATTTCTTAATAAGTACAGGCATGTCAGATTGGCATTGATACACCAATTCTTAATCATGTGTATTGATCTTATAAGCTTCTAGCAGCATATTGATTATTCTATCCTTGTCCATTTAACCCTACTGCTCTTTCTATGCAAGCATTGCATATTTATGATTTAAATCCTCTAATTCCTCTTAAAGATAGCTTTTATGTTGTGCTTCTACCACAAGAGAAGCAGTAAGCTGACAAATCTCATTATTTACGGCCTCTTTTGCTGCTCCCATCTGCTTATGCAATATTCTTAGTTCTTCTTTAGATAGATGAAATGATTTCAGGAGACAAACAACCTGTACATCAGGTCTATTTGATTGTACGGACTGGGGTAAATTAAATAATGTAGAGAAGCAACTAAATTTTCACTTCTCCCCAGTAAATCCTTGGTTTGTTCTGCAGCTTCAAGAATATTAGACTTTTCTTGCAACTCAATTTGGTACATCTCTAGTTCATTAGCTTTGTCAGATAGTGATTGCTTCAAAGCATCACGCTGCTGAACTAACGCTGCTGAACTAATGCCTTTCCTTGTTCTCTTCCATTTAATTTCAGCATTCAGCTTTGAAATTTCAAAATTTGCATTCTCAACCATCAATTTATGTTTATTAAGTTCCTCAGATATTTTTCCATTTTCATCACTTAAATAACTCAGATATTGGTTTAGATTTACCTCTCTTGTCCTAAATTCAGCCAAGTGCTCCATTGCTCAATCCTTCCAGTTGACTATCCTGTGCATTATTTCTTTCTTCTACATACCACAGAGTTTCAGGACCTTCTATGACATTAGGGAAATCAACAAAAATGTCCTCTCTTCCCCCATCCCCTGTTATTCTTGCATCTTTTGTATCATTCTGTACCAATACTACTGCAGCAACTGAAACCCCCCATTTAGATCCGCAACATCCACCTGTAAAGACTTTGTCCAAGACAAGCTCTAAGGATATTTATTTACGAGACTAACTGTGAGCTATCAAGTCACTAAAAAATAATTGGAACCAATATGAAAATGATCATACAATAGTCAAGGTTTAAAATAAAGAAGACCAACCAAGACTTTTCTTTAGATGAAAATTCTAGGCTAGTAAAATAACCTTAAATCCTATCCTGCCAATCCTTTACCTCAATATTTAGACACTAAGAAAATGATTTCATATTCTCCACCAAGTATTTTCTTATATATAGGAAGTGAACACATAATTCAACTGTGAACCCAATCCCATATAGGAGTAAAAAATAAGGCTATAGAGATATGAAGTGGAGTGCTTGATAAATGTGACAAAAGGCTTTCAAAATGGAAGGCACAATCTATCACTTTTGGAGGAAGGACAATTCTGATAAACAGCACCTTGGATGCTCTACCCACCTTTGTTATGTCCCTGTTTTTACCACCAGCAAAGGTAGAAAGAAAAGAGATTGTCTTCATCAAGAAGAAACTTTTTGTGTCAAAGATGTAAGGAGAGGAGACTTAAATGTATTTCATGAATTTTTATGATATGATTTTTTGTTTTTGTTGTACTAAATGTATTTCATGAATTTTTATGATATGATTTTTGGTTCCAGGTGCTATAGGAAATGTTGTTGTTGTACTAAATGTATTTAATGAATTTTTATGATATGATTTTTGGTTCCAGGTGCTATAGGAAAGGGACTAGAGGAAAGACCAAGATCTTTGAGCTCATTTTTAGGGGTTTCTTGGAAAAAAAGTGGGATCTTTCAGCAAGAGCACCCTGAATGCTAACCAACATGTGCGAACTCCATCTAAAATCACAAGTTCAAGTTCTACCATACATTCTTGTCAAGTAATGTAAAGAATGGATAAATATCCCTTGGTTCTTGAGAAAGAGAATATGGAAACCAATATTTTATTGCCTCCATCTATTGATCAAGTCATGCAATACTCTCAAAATGTTGAAAAGGGTATATTTTGAATTCATATGTTATTAATTTGTTGAATTAAATTTGATTGTTGTAGTTTTTACCAAATTATACAACTATAGGTTCATTTAATCGTGGAAAGGTGAAAAGAGTTGAGCTAGCAATAATTGTAAAGAAGTTGCTTCACTTGAAATCGGAGAAAAGCTAAAATTAACCTTTTATAATAATCGAACGGTTGGAAAAAATGACAAACTGTTTTCTAGGCATTTGGGAATAATTATTCGTGATCATAATACATGTACATTAGGAGTATCATCATGGAGTGATATTAGCCAAGAAAAATTGAATCACATATGGGTAGTTGTTACGGTAATTAACATATCTACATCTAATTCAGATTCTTTTTTTACTATAAAAGCTCTGCTTATTCTTATAAAACCTAAGCTCATCATATTGTTCATGTTTTGGTACCTTTTTTGTAAAAAAGTTTGATAATATTCGCAATGCATTAACTTATCCCATATTTTGATTATTGTAGGATAAATTTGAGGGTGTTTAATTGAGTGATCATCGTGAACATATTTTGAAATGGATGAATGATTTATGGAACAAGTGGAGAGGATACTTATATGGAAAATATATGTAGAATAAGTCACTTCAACAAGCTCTAAAGAATAAGCCATATGGAATAGATAAGAAAGAATGAGAGTGGTTGGTAAAAGAACATTTTTCTTCTGAAGCTTTTCAGGTATACAAATACTTTTATTTGTTGCAACTCCCTGGTTTTGAGATGGATTTCCTTGTGGGGATTTATGAAACTCCCTTTTGTTTTATAATTTTTATTTAAATTATTAAAAGTTAGCTTATTGTTTTAGAAATATAGGAGAAAAGTAAAAGAAATGCAGCAAATCGAGCTAAGTTGACGATGCTTCATCACATGGGTAGCAAGCCTATTCGAGATATTATTTTTGAAAATATACTATCATAAAATTATTTTCCTATAAAAAATTTATGAGTTGTTATTTGACATGTTTGTCTTTGATGTAAAAGGGAGGGAAAGATGGCAATCCTCTAGATTTGGGGAATATTTTCTATGAGAGTCGAAAGAAAGATAACAAGCTCGTTGAACCTGAAGCAATTTAAAAATATGTGCGTTTAGTAAATTTAATATGTATATTAATTACTTGAAATTATATGGAATAATGATAGAAAATATTTTTTTCTATATTTTGCAAGCTCAAATAGAAGAAATAGTGAATGCAGAGCCATCTTTATCTAGCATAGAGATTGTTCAAAACTATTTTGGACCTCAAAATCGTAGCCATGTAGTTTCCTTTAGGGGTGGAGTAAAGGCGAAAGACTTAAAAGGTGGAACTTCCTCCAAGGCTGAATTATTGTCCACACTACGTTCTACCCAAGAGGAAAACAAATTCTTAAATAAGGAAAACAAGTCCTTGAATGATTGTCTGTCTACCTTAGAAGATGACATGAAAGAAATAAGGAAAATGAAAGAATTCTTTATTGCTCAACAACAAAAAGTCAAGGCTACAACATCACCAATTTGAAATGAATGACCACTGCCTTATGCTCTCCAAGTTAGTAACCATATACCTTCTCACTCCCCACTATATATTTATTGTATTGGTTTGAGAAATTTGAAATGAATGAACTGTAGCAAGTGGTTGGTGTATGTAGTATGTAATTTTTGTTAATATTTTTTGAGATTCTATTTTTCTGAATGAGGTTATATTTTGGTTGGTGTCTGAAAGAGGTTAATCATTCATGTATATGGTTGGTGTCTGAAAGAGGTTTTATTTTGCTGTAATTATTGCAACTTGCTGACTAGAATTCACAATCTTCGGGTTGGAAGTGAGGCATATGAATGACTCTATCTTATCTACTAGTTTAATAGGTCATATATCTCCTCCATCTACTCAAGGACATGAGACTGTGAAGAGTGTAATACTAGAGTAGTTACTATAACTTACCCGTGAAGTAGCAGTATCATTAATTGGCTGGGTCATTTAATATATCTCATCATTGGGTACATGTTGGATTCTTCAAAAGTAGTGCATTTTTGGAGGATCCGACTAGGTGAGACAACATTTTTGGAGAGTCCGAGCAACTAAGACAAATAGTAATGCTTTTCATTGTAAGGTACAAAGGTTTTTATATAGTTAGTCAAAAAAATGCCATTGCATTGCTTAACTTTTAGCAATGAACAATCATGAACATATAGCAATGTCCTCTAGACAAAATTTCGTGGAATGACTGTATATATTCTAGTAAAAATCAACAAGAAAAGCTCAATAATATTGTATTACCTCCAAAGTATCCTTTACTTCTTTTGTCTTGGCATCAGTTAGCTCAATAATAACTGGTCTCCATTCCTTTGCTGGGGGAAAATAGTTTACATATTTGGAAAATTATGGTGGAAGTTACATAAGACAGAGTGATCATCAATACCTTCGTTGCAAACACTCCAGTATGATAGTCAATTTTCCTAACCACCTAACCACCTACAAGCTGGTTGGCCCTGTTAACAAGATTATCTACTACCGAGAGACTAGCCAAGTTTGGCAAGAAAACTGCATTCAGTTTTCTTCCTACATTTTTTCAACTTCCCATTCAATTTCTTCAATTACTTTGCTCTAATTCATTCATGTAAAACAAGTTGCTTTTCTCAATAAGTTCCTTTCTTGCCTATTTGTACTGCCTGTTCTTGAAGGATTTTTGATTTCTAAGTAATGTAAGAGTGAAAAAGATACTATCTTTGACAACCCCTTTTTCTTAATTCATACCCATTTTATCTCTATTGTTATGATCATTCATTCAAGTTCTTGATAATGGGTTGTCGTCAAGTTTCTTGATTCTTGGTTGTTATTGTTTAATTTGGTTAGAGGTGCTTAAACCAATAAAATTTATCACTTTTCTTAAAATGGGGTCTCACTAAATTCGTGATTCTTGTTATTTTTATCCCCATAAGGTTTGTTAGATAGTGGTTATAAAGTTCTGACATGCAACTAAAAGTTAGATCCCTGTCAGTTAGCCCTTTGTTCATGTTGACTGCATTTTGGTAGCAACTTAGTGTTCTATTTATGTGAGGGAAGGAGTTATTTGTATAATGGATCCAAAGATTTTTGGAGTCAACCGTTAATTGAGATTTATAAATATTTTACTTGTGATTTATAAATAGCTGAATCGATTTAAAAAATTATTTTTCTCCTAAAGTGATGTACTAATTTTCTGCTTTACTGTTGTAGGAGTTTCTTGATTTAGGTGGAGCAGTAGGAACTAAAAGTGGAGGAATTTATTATTTTTTTCCCTATGATGGAAATTGGCGATTTGAACTGAAAGTCGAGGACTTAAACCGTAGAAACAGTAGTTACTTGATTATTTTTTTTGCTATGTATTCAAATCTTACGGAAAAATTGATATCATAGCTCAATCGGGATGGTAACTATGTTTTTTGAGAAACAAAAATTGAAACTAATATCATGGGATGTTAACTTAGTTCTCTTGGTCTCTAATTATATCAAGTTTTTGTATCGATATTTTCGATATCATAAATTGATGAAATTTATTATTTTGTGATATATATAATTAGCCTCATTTGTGGTCAATTAGGTACTAGAAATATTGCTCATCTTTAAAGATTGATCTAGGACTAGAATATCTCTTGTCTTTAAAAGTTGATCTACGATCAGGATTTTTCTCGTTCTTAAAGGTTGATCTAGGAAAATAATTTTGCTCGTCGCTAAAAGATAATTTAGGACTAAGTATTTCTCGTCCCTAAAAGATAATTTAGGACCATCTAGTAAGTCTATTTGAGATGAGTCATATCGTCGCTAAAATATAATTATGACCAAGTATTTAGTCTATTTGGGATGAGATATATCATCGCTAAAATATAATTATGACTAGGTAGTTAGTCTATTTGGGATGAGATATACCGTCACTAAAAGATGTTTAGGACCAAGTTGTTAGTTTATTTGGGATGATATATATCATCGCAAAAGGATAATTAGGCCAAAGTAGTTAGTTTATTTGGGATGAGATATATAGTCGCAAAAGGATAATTACGATAAGGTAGTTAGTCTATTTGGGATGAGATATATCATCGCAAATGAATGATTAGGACCGGATTTTTGACTGTCTCAAAAGGTTTTTAAGGACCGGCTTTGTTGCGTCTTCGCTATTGAGCTTTTGCGGCAGAGCCTGTTAGGACCGGACGCGACCAGTTTTTTCCTGTCCTAAAAACCCAATTGGGATGAGATTTGGAATTTTTGGGACCAGATTTCCCTTTCTTATAGGCTATTTTTCTTGTAGTGTGTTTAGGTTCATTTATTCGTAATTACGTATGATGTTGTAAATATGATGTAGAGGTGTACCCAAGGTGATATGGGATTGCATTATTTTCTAAGATTATTATATGTCGTGTGTTCTTAGATAGTACCCTTGAGTTCCAAAGTGTGAATAAGGCTAGTGATAATGTATATGGTGTTCTTGATAGATATGTTAGGTGTTATAGGTTAAGGATGTTAAGTCTTTTAGTATAATTTTGATTCTCATGGTTTAGGGAAAAATATAAGTTTAGAGATGTAATATTATTAGGCTATGAAGAGAAATAGGCAGATTACGTGTTTTGTATGGTAGGTATGGTTGTTGAGAACAACATAAGTATATGATGATGGTTATTGAAGCTGAAGAAAGTTAAGGTTGGTATATATTAAGGGAATGTCCAAGAATGAAGTTAGTATTGTCCAGATATAGTGTATTCGGGTGAGTTAAGCATTCATGTGCAGACCCTTAGAGTGAAGAAATCATGGCTTAGTCTTAAGGATATGGAATAGGACAACTAATAATGTCGGATTTGATCTAAGGGGGGATGATAGGGTGAATAACCAAATCAAGTTTTTAAAATTAGATTGTGATTCTTATCAATAAGAGTTGTGATGAGATAAAGATCCATTCTTACTCTAGTGTATTCCTTTCCTTGAATTTCAATCATTATGGCACCTTACTTATGTCTTGCATGATAGATATATACCAGTGGCCAATGCTTATATACTTTATGCATATTAAAGTTCATTCTTATCTATGAGTAAAAGAAGTAACAACTTCACTCTTTGATTCGAGTCATCCTCCATGAATCTATAAACTCCAGTCTTATGTTTAATAACTTATGATATGTATGAACTCTTGTTTCAGAGTATGATCAGTTCTCAGAACTCATGTACACTCTAAATGATTAGTGAAATTAGCATTATTTCATGTATGTCCTTAATTTGGATCTCTTTAAGGAATCCATGCCTTTGATACTCTACTCCTCATGTCTCGGTTAAGTGTTAAAGTTATGTATAATAGTATTTCATGCTTCAGATCCCCATGTTCTAATCCTCCAGTGACCCTATTCTTATGTTAAAATAGTGGTGATGAAAATGGATGAACAATGGTTTAGATGAGAGAGAGTAGATGACCATTATTGGGGAGAATTGTTGTATGCTTGTTTTATCTAAGGCTAAAGTGTGAACAAATATTGAGGAAAAGCTTTGGTATATGTCATAATTAGTTTAGAATTCTACGCGTGTCTTCTTAAAGATAGTGCATGAAAGCAGTTATTGATAGAGGTATTAGGGAGTATGGGAAAATTCCTTGGTGGGATGGTTTCCTAGAAGTTCATATGTGGTTATAATGATAGGCTTGAATGTCTTTTTAGTATATAAGTGGATGATCCATATGAGCTAGTGAATTCATATAAAAGTTAAGAGTTAGTTGTTGAAGAGGTAAGCCATGTTATGCTTAGGTCGAGAGCTCTTAAAATACATAGAATATTGAATAATTTTAGTTTAGACAAGTTATACTTGAACATGGTGAGAGTATGTAGTTCAACTCAGACTTTGGTTGGGGTAGTCATATGTACCCATGTGAGAATTATGAGTTGCAGGAAATGAATTGTAATATTTAAGAGGATAAGTATAGTCGAGAGAATATTTGAGAAATGTGTCAAAGCTTGAGAATTAGCAGTTGCATCACCAAAGGCATAATAATCCTATTCTAGCTTCTGTTCTATATGCCTATATCCTATGCTTTAGAGTTGTAGCTGTTTTGCGATTACTTATTCAAATCCCATGCTCAGATCATGCCCAAATTTTTTTGCCATGATTGTTATTAGAAGTTATGATAATGAGAGTATGAGGAAAATCATATTCTGTTCTTAGTAACTTTTTGAGATTTTATCACATAAGTTATCACTTTGCAGTTCTATATGTACAATCATGTCATGAATATTTTAGTTGAGTTCTAAGCTCTCAACTTGAATCATCTCCTTATAGTCAATAAATTAAGCATAGAAATTAGTTTCATGATTGAAGTTTTATCATTTCAGTTTAGTTATATCCTTCATTAGCATATATGTCATGTCAACATCATTCCATACGATTCGTATGTATGTGTTCATGTTCGAAATGTATCAGCTGAGTCAGTACCATTTCAAGAGGTTATTCCAGTTACAAGACATGATTAATTATAGAAATCTAGTTTAAAAATAGTAACTACATGCTTTTCATCTAAATATCATCCTTCTTTCCAGGACGAATGATCCTAAGGGGTAGATAACATAACCACCACATTTTTGGGCTAGAATTTGAACTGTCATTCCTACATGTAAAGACCCAAAACCAATGATTTCCAAGTCAAAATAAGTGTGTTGATCAATTGTATAGTGTGGGCACATCTTTGGATATGAATTGAGATCATAAAGGTCTCCTAACTCAAAGATGAATTGAGAACTTTTCTACTAGTTGAATTTTAGCAGATGTTTCAACTTGGGTAAACTTCTAATGACCATTACTCCTAGAATATACTGACTTAGGCGACCTACTATTTATCAAATGAAATATCTTTAAGTCTTCTTTCCTACTCATACAGTTTCACTTTAATCTGATATCGGAGTAAAAAGTTATGCTTATTTTACTGGGGAGTGTCTGTCTGCTAGATGGTGATGACTAAGCTGATGAGCCATCAACTCAAGTAGTCAACCTTAACCCGTAAATGGGAAAATCCAGCTAGATATTGACGACTAGGGTGATGAGTTGTCACCAAATTGATGAGTCATCAACTGAAGAATTCCTGTGGTTTTTTTAGTTCCTTAGGCATAATTTGGTCTTATCCTCACATCAAACTCCTCTTCCACAACTTAAATAACCCTATAAATGTTATGTATTCATCAGTTATCACTTTTTAATGTTCATTCTCTTATCCACCCTCAAGAGAAAGAATATAGGGTTACTTACTAAAGTTCAACCAAGGATCTAAATTCAAGTTTTCTCTCAAGAAATCAAGAAATTCAGGTATGTGGGGTTTGAACAATGATACTCTTCCATTTTGTGGCCAAAAGTTTTATTTTTATTTAATTTTGAAGAATTGACTTACTAAGGTTTATACCCACTTTCCTTATGCTTTGAGTTTTTGTTACTTCCTCAAGAATTGAACTTTGTTTTGCGCATGATTTCATGTTTACTTATGTTTTTATCCCTAAAAGTGATCTTAAACATTGATGTAATATTTTGATATGAAGTTTCTGTGATATGATGAATGATTTCACGTTTAAGCATAAGTTACTAAGTTTACAAGAAGTTCAAGATACAAGTTTTACAACATGATTAAAGTTCAGTTTTAATCTTATAGTCTCAAATGATACACAAAATCCATAGGTTTCTTCATGAATATGGTTTAAGTAAGAGAATCATAGTTGGTTTTCAGTTTATAAACCCATATGCTATTTTATGGAGAATTTCATAAGTATAAGCATATAAGTATATGTTTTTGGAGTAGTATTTAGAACCTAGAGGAAAATGTGGGTTTAGTGCATCCTATTCTCCAGAAACTACATGCCATCATAGGTTTAGGGGCCTCGCCAGAGAGTGTCCCCTCTTTTCCCTAAAATGGGCTAAGATTAGTGATCACTCTAAGTTAAGGTTATATTTCAATGGCAAGGTGTAATACCCCATACTTTTTCTATCCCACTTTAGCTCCTAGTGTGTGAAGTGTTTAATAGGTGAAGAATGTTCATAGAAATCACTTAGAGCCAAGTTGAGCCAAGAACCTTAAATTCGTCCAAAGTTTGGTGTTCGATTCTACAAGGGTCAACTTTTAAAGTGTATAACTCTTGATGTATGTAGAATTTTCCAGATTGAGACTTACCAAATTGTATATAATTGAGTCATATTTCTAACGATACCAATTTTGCCTTAATCCGATACCCAGGTGAGAAGTTATAGCATTTTTCGTGTGAGGCAGTAGCTTTAGAAATTGCGGTGGAACAGGTAACGCATTGCGGTGAAGTACAAATTTGCACTCGTATATTTTTTGTGATGCAACACGATAGCACTGTGTCATGTTGAAGTGCAAATTTGTACTCATCTATTTTCAGTGACAGAACGCGATAGCGCCGTATTGCGGTGAAGTGCAAAATTGCACTCGTCCGTTTCCAGTAAAGCAACGTGATAGCATCACACCGAGGTGCAAAATCATACTCCAGTCGTAATTTTAAATTTTAGAAGGTCATTTAAGTCAATTACTCTCGCACTAATTTGTGAAAACAAATGATTTAACCTTATTCTAAGCATATTACACTCTTTATTCACCAAATTTCTTTCCAAGAAAACCCTAAATCTTCGACCTTGAGTCCAAGAAATCCAAAGTTTCACCATTCCTTTTTCAAGATAACCAAGAATTCAAGTTTCCGCTTTCAAGAACTTCAAGAATAAGCTTCAAGAACATCGTTAGGAATTCAAATATCAAGCTTTTGCATTCAAATAATCGAATAAGGTATATGGGGTTATGAACAAGGATACTCCTTTCATCCTTGTGCCCAAAAGTAGTTTTAGAGTTGAATTTTACATGAAATTATATGAATTTTAGTTTAGGTTTATACCTAATTATCATTGTTCAAAGATGTTGATGTTACAAGTGATTTAACTGTTGAGTTGCATATTTTTCTTACACATCTTTATGCGCATGGCATGATTTTACAGATTGAGAATTGAATTTCATTATCTTGACTAGAATTATTAAATAATTTAAAGATTTTATTATTGAGTATGAACAATGTGATTATTTGATATGAGTTTAAAGCATGGGTTTTAATCCTTAAGTATAAGTATTGATATTTCAAGAAGATTATGCTTTTAAGCACCCTAAGACTAGTTTATATTCATATTTTGAACAAGATTTGATCTTTTAATCCTTAGATTAAGATATGGAATCCACACAGTTAGTTTTATTACAGTTTAAAGTAAATAGATGCATAACTGGTATTCATTGTAAACCCTTATGTTAGTCTTAAAGTGGATTTACTATAGAATGAGCGTATAAATTAAAGAGAGTAGTATTTAGCACAGAGTTGGGTATGTGTCCTAGTTCACATACCCCAGAACTACGAGCCAACGTAGGTATAGATTCATAACATTCCCATGTATATGGATGACAGATACAGATTGTGATCACTTAGCTCAGGTTATTCTCCTTTGCAAGAGTGTGACACCTCTCCGCAACGTGAGATTTTACCTTACGGTAACTAGACGTTGAACACTATGATAGATCACATAGTGTATGTCAGTTAGAAAAACCTCCCTAAACCTAAGTCTTAAGAATAGAATAATAGAATAAATTTTAGAATACTAAGTGTAAAGGCTCACAAATTTACTTAGATATGGTCCTACTTAAGACATTACTTACAGAACTTCAGCTTTTAGTTTTCATATGATAAAAGTGAGTGCTTCCTATACTTAACATACATGAATTGAAAAGAAATTTCAAGTACAGACTTAGAACTAAGTGTGGTGGATCATAGTATTCATATAGTATATTTTATCATTCATGATTTACGATTTCAGCTTTCAATTACTCAAGCCAAGGTGAGCCATTTATACTCAGCATGCATTATTTGTGAGAAAGATATACATTCCATCATTGTTTTACTTAGGCATTCACCCTTATAAGCTCGGTACATTCTAAAAGTACTGATCCACATATATGACTATGTGCTACATTGTTTAATAATGTAGGTTAAGGTGCTCAGTTCCAGCAGCGTGATTGATCGCGAGCATCTCTATCTACATCCCGATAGTTGGTGAGTCCTCACAATTCGGGGACCCAGTTAATTAGATTTTTAGCTTGTCAGAGTAGTTTATTCAATTATTTTTAGTCAGTTCGAGTCAGCTGAGGGCCTGTCCCAGTGAATCTCTAGTTAGTAGTGTTAGAGGCCTGTCCGACTATTTGATATATTTCAGACTTGCAGTGTCGGTTATTCAGATTTCCTAACTAAACACTTTAAGACATTATGTTCAGTTAATTCTAGTTTAGTTTAGATAGTATTCAGTAGTTCAGTATTGTTTTGCATGCTTAGATTCTTGTATTATGAGTTACAACTTTAGTAGAATGCTTAAAAGGTTAGCCTGATACAACTCGTAGTCTTGAGCACCGTGTGACATCTCGGAACCCATTTTTGGGGTGTTACACAAGGGTAGAACAACTCTCCTCAATGTGGGTAAAAAGTTGGACTCCATGTGATATAAGACAAACCACGGAACACAAAACACACCCCAAAACAGCCCACTAATCAAAGGGATTCTTGGACAAATTGGAGACCATACTTGGATTCAACAATGACAATAACAATAGTGAGATCAAGGGTGTGTTTCAACCCCAAAAAATCCACCACAAATTATTATTATCAATACAAGATGAAGAACACGAAGAACAATAACAATATTATAACTCACTAGTTCCACAAACAAGGCACACAACGGTTACAAGGTTATAATGAACAAAAGGATAGATAGATAAACGACATAAAGGAATAATCTTAAGAACCCAAGAACATATTCCACTCTTTGACCCTTAACACTACTTACAAAAATTCACCTATCTCTTACGTTGGCACAAGAGAGACCTTGATCTCCCAAGCCTCCAAAGTTTCCAAGCTTGAATCCAACACGAGTGAATCCACAATCAATGTTGCTAGTTTTCAGCTATAGGGGCCTTTCTCACAAGAGATATTGTTTCAAGTGTTAAAACTTTCAATATTCAACAAAAACTAACTACTAAAAACCCTAAAAGGTTCTATTTATAGCATATTATAAAAGTAAGGTGAGATAACCAAAAAAGGTCCTTTAATGAATGGCTTCAAGTAGGCGCCCTTGGAGTGCTATGTATGGACGGTTTTGGTGTCCATTTTGGTGCTACTTTTCACTTCATTTACACACACCAAGTCTCGGGTCCAGTATACACCCTCATAAGTCCATCTACGTGATCGTACTTGTATCATCCTCTCCTTCTTGAAAAGGATTCGACCTCAAATCCGTACCTTACAAAATCAAGAGAAGACAAACAAGCACACATCCTCATAACATGAGGTTTAGGGTTAGTAAAATTAACACATCAATATGCCATGCCGAGGGGGAACAAATTTGAAGTATATCCATGGGTCCTTTGTATTAAACATAGAAAGACTAGTACAAATGTTACAAAGGAAGTGGCTCAGATAAACATCAAAACAAAATGAGCCTAAGCCGAGAGTAATCCTTTACCATCCTAAGTTGGCATCGAGATCAAATGGTAGTCGTAACCAAGGTCTTAGGTCTCGGCCACTCATACTTTCCCCTATGTTGCCGTCCTCAAAATTAGGCATACCCTCTATATCACTATGGAAAATATCATGAGCACAAAGAGGGTAGAGAAAGGTGTCACACAAGTCAACTCCAACTAGGGTGTCCTAATGTAAGTACTTACTAGTTTCATGTTTATCGTCATTAGTATTCTCAACATAGGAAACACACGGAGAAGGAGTAGAAAGCATTTCTAGGAATGCAATGCTTTCTGTTTCAAGAGAGTAGTCCCTACATAGACATAAACTATCATGGGCAGCAAAGGGATCACACTCAAGAAAAAAGGAACAAAGGTCGAGACTACTCCTACCATACTCTAAGATGGCATCAGGATCAAATGGGAGAAGTAGCCATGGGCATGGGCTTCAGTCATACTCTATTTTAAAAGGGTAACCCGCGCTTAGCTTTATACCATCACGGGCATCCAAGGGGTTACGACCAAAACCATTTTCACAAGTACAATCACAATTCGGGTTTCCTATACTTTCAAACAAATCAAGGTCCTCTTCACCCGATTGATCATTTTGTACGCCCTCACTAGTTGTTTGTAACCCGTATACCAATGTAGACTCATCTTGGTTTTCAAAAGGGTCCACTAGTGTGTGAGTACTCTTTTCAATCGGTAATGGAACCTTGTTCAAGTTATAAGAGCAAACACTAGATGGATATAAAGCATTCTTACAATAAGAAAATTTTGTCATCAAAAGGATCAACTAGTGCTTGTGTACTTACAACAAAAGTGTGGTCCTCATGTGCAACTACATCCAATTGGCCACTACTAGCCACATCACAACATTCTAAGCTTATAGGAGTGTAGAGGATAGCGATTTTACCTCGTAGCTCACATGAGCTACGACCTTTCTCTTGACGTGTTTCTGGGCAGACCACTTGATCCCTTTGACCTACCATATGATCCAACCTTTCACTTTCCATAGCTAGCTCTTGGGACGTAGTGTCAAGGTAGGCCAAAATGACATTGGTGGAATTGTTGTCCATGGTTGAGAGGTTGAAAGAGCGGGTTACCTTGTAATTCTACCTAAAAAAAAAAAAGAACAAGCCTACAAAGCAAAACACAAGTTAGTTCAAAACAACCTCACCACACTCCCATACACTTGATCGTCTCATACATGGTTTCACAAGTGTTGAAAGTTGGCTTGTACTTTGCGAGTGATTAAGGGTCGAGTCTACTCTTTCCCAGAATAGATTTCGCTTGAGTTACTCAAAAAAAATTTGTTTACGGACTTCAATCAAAAAGATACGACGAATTCACAAAATAGAAAAGCACATAACAAATGCATAACACGAATGAACGAACACAAAGACTAACTAAAAAACTATTAGATGAGTACTAGTTTGCCAATTAGTATTGGAACAAATGAAATTGAAACTAAGGAGCAACAAACGAAACTATGAAATCTGAAATTTAAGCCAAAATTTTATTCGTGAACATTAACTTAATAATGTGGCAGCCACGTATTGGTTGCGGTCTTTCTAACGAATTGTTATTCTCAAATGTTCATGTCTTGGTCAAAAATTTAATTTGTATTGGTGGAATTTTGTTTTAGGAGGGAAAAATAAGTATTGGAGCCCTTTTCAATTTTCAATATTCAAGACTTGACTTTTTCTTGTACTTCTCCTTAAAACATGGTTCCTTAAATCATGAAAAAGTGTTGAAAAGTGGTTGAGACTTGATTGATAGGTCTTGGTTGGTTGTAGTGTCTTTCAAGACTAACAAATAATACACTCTTTTCCTTCAACTTTTTAGATTTAGCATTCACTTTATCTTCAACAATATATGAAGGTGGTGATGAACATCAAGAACAACAACAACAACACCAAGAACTACAACAATAATCTCCAAGAACACCAATAATTTTTCACATGGCCAACCCCACAACAACAATGTCTCAGACGACCAAGACTACAACACTTCAACAAAATGTTCTTAGGCCACCAATTTATAACAACATTGACTTCCAATCTTAAGAACAACAACTTCAACGTCCACAATAATCAACATTGTTACCAATACACCGCCAAAGGTGAAGCCACAACAACAATGCCAACACAATCGGCCAAGTTTTGTTCACAATAACAAGATCAAAATTTCAACATAAAATTTTGATTTAGACTCAAGAGTGTTAGAGATGAAGAAAAATAACACTAGAAACAACAAAACAAGTAAAAATCTCGGCCAATACAAAACAATAACACAATTTTTGACCAATGACACAAACACAGACAAATTTGCTTTTTTTTCTAGAATTTTTAGTTTTTCAACAATTTTTTTTAGCAAGCCCAAGATTGATCTTATAGGAACAAGATCAAGCCATTATCTGATACCAAATGATACAAGACAAACCACGAAACACAAAACACACCCCAAAATATTCTACTAATAAAAGGAATTCTTGGACCAATTGGAGACCACACTCGGATTTAACAATGACAACAATAATAACGAGATAAAGGGTGTGTTTCAACCCTAAAATAGCCACCACAAACTAATATTATCAACACAATTCAAAGAAAACGAAGAACAATATCAATATTATAACAAAAACTCATGGGTTCCACAAATAAGACACATAACGGTTATAAGATTACAATGAATAAAAGGATAGATAGATAGACAAACTACATAAATGAATAATCTTAAGAACCCAAAAACATATTCCACTCTTGGACCCTTAACACTACTCGCAATAATTCACCTATCTCTTACGTTGTCACAAGAGGGACCTCGATCTCCCAAGCCTCCAACGTTTCCAAGCTTTAATCCAACACGAGTGAATCCATACTCAATGTTGCTTAGTTACAAAGTTTTGGCCATAGGGGCCTTTCTCATAAGAGAGAGTGTTTCAAGTGTTACAACTTTCAATATTCAACAAAACCTAACTACTAAAAACCCTAAAAGGTTCTACTTCTAGCATAGTACAAAAGTAAGGTGAAATGACCAAAAAAGGACCTTTAATGAATGACTTCAAGTAGGCGCCCTTGGAGTGCTATGTCTGGATGGTATTGTAATGCCCTAAGTCTGTACCCCAAATTCTACCCGGTGCTAGCGACCCTGAAGGACTACCAGCTAACCCATGATTAGTACCTGCTGTGAACACTGAATCATAACAACACTGCAATGATAATATATCTGAAATAAATGCGGTAGATAGGCTGAAATTTGACATAAGGTTCATAACTGGGATAAATAATGAATACTAAAAAACTGAATACTAACACATCTATCTGAAATACTCTAGTCCAAAAGCCTCTAACTATCTAAATATGTAGTTGATGGAACAGGTCCCCAACTAACTCTGTCTACTGAATATACTGAACTACTGAAATACTGAAATAATAAATCTCTATCCTCGGACTATGAGAACTCACCACTAACTCTGCTGCTAAAAATCTGAACTTCTAAGTACGGTCAGGAAATCGTGCATCTGAACCTATGATATAAAACATCATAGTGCAAAAGAAAAGTATGCGTCAGTGCTTTGAATGTACTAGTATGCTAAGTGACATAGGCTGTTATGCATGGGTTCATATGTATGAACGATGATTAACTGAGTAAATTGGACGTAACTGAATGAGAGTACATGCATGAATACATAAACTATAACTGAGATCATGCTAACACTGGATACTGAGTTCTGAATACTGATTAAATAATATCTGAGTTTACTCATACTATATTATAGGTAATTGAATGACTATTTTTGATTGTCCTGAGTCTGAATAATTGAACTGTGTTCTATACTGAGACTGAAATTGAATTTGAAACTAAAACTTTGGGAGGTAATCATCTAACTGACATGCCTCAAATATGAGCTGATAGGGTTCCAAACTGTGACCCCAGTTGAAAGGATGATACTAACATCGGTTGTGGAGTCAGTCCTAATCTAGAAGGTGACCCCTGAGATCAGTCCTAACTAGTGGGTGATCCTAGAGAATGTCAGTCCTATCTAACGGGTGATATCTCATAATCTATGCTGGCTACGTAGTTTTGGAACTTAGGGATTGCTTCTAGGTACCCAGTCCTATCTAATGGGTGGTTCCCCAACCCTAGGTTCACTCGATGTTGAATCCTACTCCCAACAGAATAGACACTAAACTGATTTATAAACTGTACTAGGCTGGACTAAACTATTACTGATCGTATTAATTGACAAAACTGGACTGAGTTCACTGAGTTCTGTAATTGACTGAATTTACAAAGTTTGATTGACTGATTGAGTACTATGATTTTGCGACATGACTGAGACTGTTCTGCAATTAATATAGCTCTAGGTAAACAACTAGATTTTTGGGTATTGAATACCCCTAGGACTCGATAGCATGAGCAATAAACATAACATGAACTTAGAGGCATAACATCATAATCATGAATACAATTAATTCAACATAAAATTCATGAAAGAATTCAACTTTTAAATTTAAAAGGGATTCTTGAACTCCAAGGGTTAAAGGAAACCCTTGGATGAACACCTAACATACCTTGATGTTTGAATTTGTGAAGATTTATGGTGAATTTCTTGGATATTGATCTTGACTTTGATGGGTTAGGGTTTGTGTCTTGAGAGTATTTGAGAGAAAGTAAGTGTATTTTGCTTATTGAGGGCTGAATTTTATGTTTTAAGGTCTAATTAATGGTGGGAAAATTACCTAAATACCCCTTTGAACGTGGCTTTTAATGACTGATACCATGCCCAATGATGCTATGTCCGACGTGCCACGTCGATGGGATCGACACTATGGCTGACGTGCCACATCGATGGGATCGATTCTATGGCTGACGTGCCGCGTTGATGGGATCGATGCTATGGCCGACGTTCCACATCAAGTCCATATTGGCTCACTATAATTTGACACTGGGAGCTGGGGAAAACATTTATCAATGCGATAGTCGATGCGACACATCGAGATCACATTGATCCACTGGTTAGGACTCCCAAACTTGATTTAAATGAGGTCCAAAAATTCCAAAACTTGTTCGGGGAAACCTACTGACATTCCTGATCATGGATCAACCCAAAAATTGACATTTAAATGTCGTATGGATCATGTAATTAGATTACCAACTTATGATGTCTAAAATAATTCTACGTGTAAACACTTAGCTGAAATTTCTAAGCCTAGGACCTCTTTTTAAGCTTTAACAGACTGATTTAAGCTTAAAATTTTGTGGGGTATTTCAATATCTCCCTTTTAAGAACATTCATCCTCGAATGACGCTGACTAAGATGAGAAACAATGATAGTCTGAGATTACACACTGAACGTGCATATCTAATGCATGGAACACTTGACTGAAACTAGTGATAAGCTGAGTTTTCAAACTGAACATGCATATCTGATGCATGAATACATAACTAAACTCATTGATGAATTCATGACTGAATATGCAACGGTAATGAATACCAAGTTTGTAACTGTAACTGAATATAGAACCAAGCCAATCTAAGGAAGACTGTTACCTCAAGCTGAGAATAATGATGAACCTGAGATCATTTACTAAACATGCATGAATGGGAACATGAGAACATAATTGAGCCTGAAACGTGATACATGAATTGAATATCATGAACTAAACTAAGCCCCTGAATACATGGATTACGAATAAGATTGGAACTTGAGGGTCCACCTATGAGTACCCACTACTCCAAACTAGATTTGTTACATGAAGAGAAGATGGAAGGTTTAGGTCATAAAAGCTTGGGGTCTTATAGTGCATCTCCCCCTTGGGACATTATGTCCCCTGAAGAATGCTGACTTGGTTGAGATACTGAGGAAAAGCTGAGATGATGCACAGGGAAACTACTAACTAAATCGTGACTACATATCGGGGATTTGAAACTGAGGCATGATACATGAACTGGGATAAACTCGTAACTACTAGGATTCTCTATCTTGGAACAGTCATATTCACAAAACTTTAGATAGTATGACTGGCTGGAAAGATAAGGAAACCATACGAGCCCGTCTGCTTGACTGTAAATATGAATTCTTGGCTTTACAGACTAACTCATACTGAAAACTTATACTCAACTAGATCTTTTCTCGTCACCCTTTCTATAAATTTCTACTGACTTTAGGGTGCAAGAAATCTTGGCATGGTCTGAACAAGATATTTGAATAGGAGATCATCACATGGATAAAATTCTATAACATGGAGCAAGGCCTACAAAACATCATCTAAGATAGAGTTACTAAGACTTATGCACTACAACTAATAACTTGTAACCTTAGCCTCATTTCTCAACTATTCCCTCAACTATAATTTCTATTTCCATACCACGTTTCAGTTGAGGCTACTAGAAATATTTACATGGGCACTGATAAATCTACCTACTGAAGTCTGAGCTGGACAGAATTCTCCCACCATGTTCAAGCCTACTCAAATCTATGAAATGTTTTTATCCACTTACACACTAACATGACATTCAAGCCTATCTTCATAACTGTCGGCTTGTGTAAAACAAGTATACAACAATCTTTCCTTATCATGAAACACTATACTGAACATGACATTTAACTGAGGCTTGAGGAATAGGGCATCAACATCCTGAATTTTATCAAGAGATCTAAGCTGAGGATTTACATAACGAAATCTGAGTTTAGCTGATCATTAAGAGTATAGCATAAGTTATAAGAACTGAGCATACTGTAAAGCATGACATGAGTACATGAGTTATGAGCTGCATGACCTAAGTTTGGAGATTTTGTATTTACGAAACATGATTCGTAACACTGAGTGAACTGAAACTCCTTATACTAGGAACTTTAAACGTACATGATTTTTATTAATGTGTACGAATATGGGCTATGATCATAGAGATGACAGTAGGGCATGAGTAGATATCATGAACTAAAGTACAAAACTTTGCATTGAGGTAAGGACGGGTTGGGCATCAACCTCTCCTAATACTTTTCTACACATACTGACATTACTACTAAAATCTTAAAGTTTGACTTGGTTACATGTTCTACCATCTCCCCCTTAGCTTAAAGCCGTTATTCTATGTCTGTGAACCACTAAATAAACTCTAAATCAAACTAAAACCACTTTACTCTAGAGTCTAAGATATGACAATACTCATAGATACTAAACTCATTCTGATGGACTACTTCTGATAATGTAAGGTCAACTGCTAGTATTTCCTTCTGATACATGATTCTTAGCTTTCTATTGCCCCAACAATCATCATATAGCAACCTCAACACTGGTTAACTTAGAATTGCCAACTCTTCTTTCTACTAGGTAAATCTAGAAATTCAAACTTAGATCAACTAAAACTGAGGTACTACCTCTTCATTCAAGGACTGGTTCATCAAGAAACTAAAACGGAACAACTCTATTACTGAAATCAACTAAATGGATTTTCTAAAATACTATAACCGAGCAATTTCTGTATACTCGTCTGGATGGAATAGATTTACCTACTGGGGTAGGAACTAAAAAGGTTCTGTTAAGATTTCTAGTCTGACTTTAAAGTTGAATGCTATGTAAGAAGTTACCAGAGAAAAAGAAACTCTTGGATCTAATAAGGCATAAACATGTGAATGAAAGATCTATAATGTACCAGTGACCACATCAAAAGAATTTTCCTGATCCTATCTGGAATGAAGTGCATAAAGCCTGTTTAGGCGTTGCCCTCTGGTGGCACAGAAAGTGGCACCCTGTTGATTTGGGCGATCAGACTGAGCTGAGGGATGGATATACTGACTCCATGAACCTGACTGAGGACAATATCTGATTTTATAGCCTGGCTTACCACACCTAAAACAAATATCACTACCAGCTCTACGCACTTTCTTATGGTTCTTACCACATTCCTCGCAAAGTGGAAGGGTACGTCCACTGCTCACACTACCATGGATTTTAAAGCCTGATACCCTATCCCAATGTTCATTCCTGAACTTTGGTACTGGCGCCCTAAATGAAAGTGGAACTGGGGATGAGAATCTCTAACGGAACTGGGAGCGGTTACTACCCCCCGATATTTGCTTAGAATTATTTGTTCTGGCCCTCTTATTCTTCCTACACTTCTCTCCCTCACTCTGCTAAGTGCAAGTCAAAAGTCTAGATAGGATAACAATCTACAAATTGTTCTGAGAAACTACTAAATAAGCTATGGTAGTGAAAGCAACTCTAAATTCTGCATGAGAGACATACTCGTACAGGGGATCTTCTTGAATGGGCTGAGGTGCTAACTGATTTTCATTACTTCTTTTGTTGGCTTCTATGAAAGGTATGTTCAGGAAACATAAGGAAGAGATGAATTAGAATGAGAGTGTGACTTAAGATCATGCTCACTCGCATGCCATGAATACTGAAAAAATGAAAACTTTTCCTATAACATCTCATAGCCTCCTATCCATAAGTGTGGTGCGCTACACACCCATTCACAAGACTTTACTTGATGATGCTTTCAGACTTCCTAGGACTTCGTTGAACCTTAGTCTTTAATACCAAGTTTGTAATGCCCCAAGTCTGTACCTCGGATGCTACACGATGCTAGCGACCCCTAAGGACCACCAGCTAACCCATGACCGGTTCCTGCTATGAGCATTGAATCATAACAACACTGCAATGATAATATATTTGAAATAAATATAGAAGATAGGCTGAAATTCACCATAAGGTTCATAACTAAGAAAAATACTGAATACTAAAAAATTGAATACTGAAACATCTGTCTGAAATACTCTAGACTGAAAGCCTTTAATTCTCTGAATATGGAGTTGATGGGATAGGTCCCCAACTAACTCCATTTATTGAATATACTAAACTACTAAAATAATAAATCTCTATCCTTAGAATATGAGGACTCACCACTAATAGAATATAAGGACTCACCACTAACTCTACTGCTGAAAATATGAACTACTAAGTACTGCCAGGAGCCCATCCGTCTGAACCTATGATATAAAACATCATAGCACAAAAGAAAAGTATGCATCAGTACTTTGAATGTACTGGTATGCTAATTGAGGTAGGCTGATATGTATGGGTTCATATACATGAACGATGACTAGATGAGTAACATGGACATAATGAATGAGAGTACATGTATGAATACATAAACTGTAACTGAGATCATGCTAACATTGGATACTGAGTTCTGAATACTAATTGACTGATATATGAGTTCACTAATATTGGATTACAAATAACTAAATGACTATTTATGACAGTCCTGATTCTGTAGAACTAAAATGAGTTCTGTACTGAGACTAAAACTTAAACTGAAACTAAAATTAAAACTGTGGGAGGTAATCATCTAACCGACATACCCCAAATTTGAGCTGCTAGGGGTCCAACCTGTGACCCCAGTTGGAAGGGTATTGGTATCGTGCCACGGGTACTAACACTGGCTATGGAGTCAGTCCTAATCTAGTGGGTGACCCCTAAGATCAGTCCTAACTAGCGGGTGATCCCAGAGAATGTTAGTCCTATCTAACGGGTGATATCTCATAACCTACGCTGGCTACGTAGTTCTAGAACTTAGGGATTAATTCTAGGGACCCATTTCTATCTAATAGGTGTGCCCCTATCCCTAGGGTTGCTCGGTGCTGAATACTACTCCCAACTGAATAAACACTGAACTAATTTCTAAACTGTACTAGGATGGACTAAACTGTTACTGATTATATTAACTAACTAAACTGGACTGAGTTCACTGAGTTCTGTAACTGACTGAGTTTATTGAGTTCGATTGGCTGACTGAGTACTACAATTTTGTGACATGACTGAGACTATTCTGCAACTAATATAGCTCAAGGTAAACAACTAGATTTTTTGGGTATTGAATACCCCCAAGACTCGATAGCATGAACAATAAACATAGCATGAACTTAGAGGCATAATAATACTTGCTTAGTTGCTATACATTTAGTTTACAGACTTTGTCAAACACTTGATATACATGAGCTTATGTATGAATGAAATCACATAGAAAATTGTCATATTTTTCACTAATCAATTCACATAAGCATTTTAACAAACATTTAGGAGATATAATCTTGTACATCTGCTAGAATGTCATGATTTTCCTATTTTATTTACCTGGGTAATTTATCAAACACTTGGGGAACATAATCTATAAATATGATACTAAATAACAAGTAGGCCTCATGATTTCAAATCCCCAACTTACAATTTCAAGGGCTTAAACATGAATTCACATAATACCACATTCATGTCAAATAAATTTACATGAATCATGTACTAAATTATAGACTAGAAACCCAAATAACATCATAATCATGAATACAATCAATTCAACATGAAATTCATGAAAGAAGTCAACTTGTAAATTTAAATGGGGTTCTTGAACTCCAAGGGTGGAAGGAAACCCTTGGATGAACACCTAACATACCGTGATGCTTGAATTTGTGAAGATTGCTGGTGAATTTCTTGGATTTTGATCTATACTTTGATGGCTTAGGATTTGTGTCTTGAGAGAATTTGAGAGAAAGTAAGTGTCTTTTGCTTATTAAGGGCTGAATTTTGTGTTTTAGGGGCTGATTAAGGGTGGGAAAATGACCCAAATACCCCTATGGAAGTGGATTTTAATGACTGAAAGCGTGCCCAATGATGCACAGCCCGACGTCCTGCATCGATGGGATCGATGCTATGGTCGATATGCAGTGTCAATGGGATTGGCGCTATGGCCGACATCCCGCATCGAGTCCGCGTTAGCTCACTGGAATTTGACACTGGGAGCTGGGGAAATCATTTATCAATGCGATTGTCGATGCGACGAATCAAGATCATGTTGATCCACTGGTTAGGACTCCCAAACTTGATTCAAATGAGGTCCAAAAATTTTAAAACTTATCCGGAGACACCTACTGACATTCCTGATCATGGATCAACCCAAAAATTGACATTTAAAGGTCGTATGGATTGTGAAATAATATTTCTAACTTATGAGGGCTAAAATAATTCTAATTTTAAAAACTTAGCTGAAATTTCTAAGTCTGGGACCTCTTTTCCAGCTTTAACGGACTAAGTTAAGCTTATAATTTTGTGGGGTATTACAATATTGGTGTCCATTTAGGTTCTCCTTTGCACTTCATTTACACACACCAATTCTTGGGTCAACCATATGCCCTCGTAAGTTCATTTATATGATCGTACTTGTATCACCATGATAGCTCACATGGCTTATGTCGATTATAAGAATCTCCCATAAAAGTAAGTATTTTAGAAGCTAAGTGTAATGACTCACTAAGCTTATCAGATTATGCTTTATTATTCATGTTTTATGATATTCAGCTTTCAGTTTTATTCATGATCAAGATGAGTCTATTTACACTTAGCATGTATGACTTGAATATATGTCCATCTCCAATATAGAAGTTGTTGGCCGGTGGCCACTCAACTATTCAACGCAATGCAGTAGTGTTGGTTCTGATTCGACAAAGGTAGAATTCCTGGTCGAAGGTCCAGTACAGTAGGTAGTAGGCATGTTTATTTTGGATCCCGAGCAAGAATGATAAACTTATTGCATTCACCCCCACATACTTAGTACACTCTAGGAGTACTGAAAATATATACTTCTTCGTGGCTACATTATTTTATAATTTAGGTACCAGTTGTAGCCTACACATCATAATGAGACAGTTCACAACTTCCAGCCAACAAGTGATGAGTTCTTTTGATTCAAGCATTTAAGTCAACTATAGTTCCAGTATCATTTTTATTCAGTCGTATTTCTTAGGGATAGCTAGGTGTTATGTCTTGGCTACCTATAGTCAGTATTAGTAGAGGCTTCATAGATAGTTAGTTAGAGTTGATGTTTTTAATTTCAGTTTTGTTTTGTATATGTAGAGTGTAAATGTTTTAAACTGTTTTGTATTGAAAATGTTTAGCTAAAGACATCTCTTCCTCTTATTACTTCTAGTTTTAAGTAATTTATTTAGTTGCTCATGAGTTATGCCAGTATCATGGGGTAGTTTAGGATCGCTTGAGGTTTTAAGAACCGTATGACGTCCAGGGGTAGTCTCTGGGCGTTAAAAGTGGGGATGAGTTGGGGTGATAGTTTATAGTTGAGACCAAATTGGTGTTTATATGTGCACTCTCAAAATTAGAGTGCTTACTTGATAGCAGAGGGGGTATTATGCCTATTCATAACTTTCAAATCTTTATTAAGACTTACCATCTTTTGTGAGGATTATCTACTGGGTTGTGACAGAATGATCCTTCTTTAGATATATTGCCACCATGAATTTCTAAGCTGGTGAAGCAAGCTATTGGTTTTGTTATTGGGAAATAAAAAGTAACTCCCTAGCTTTTTGTTTTTTTGTATTGAATCTGATTTTTCATCTAATGAATTTGGAATCGGGTATAGGTTGGATTTGCTGGGTTAACTTTTTATGCCTCACTTATTAGTGAAAGCATCACCACAACCTTAAAAATGGTGTTTCTGCAGTAGTTATTTTAAAGGGGAGCCTTGTTGTAACTGATAAAGTTGTTTCCATGTGATCCAGAGGTCATGGATTCAAATAGTGGCAACAACACCTTGTAGAAATCCAGAATAAGATAAGGCTACATATAATAAACCTTATGGTCTAACCCTTCCCTGGACCCCGTGCATAGTGGGAGCTTTTGTGAACCATATTGCCCTTTATATAGTATATTTTATTGCATCAAGTTGTACCTAACTACCAACAAGTGGAAGTGTGAGAAGATAGTTGTACGCCTCAAGACTTATAAATTCCACCAATGTTATTTTTAGTAACAATCTCTGAAGTAGATGACAAGGACCCCTAGAGTAAATAATAAAAATTAAACAAAAAGGGAAACTTTGGGAAATAACATCTAAGATGGCAGGACAAACTAGTTTGGATGAGATGCAGATATGAGAATATCCATCCCTACACTAACCAATATGGATTGAAGAAAACTTTTTCCTCTCTTTTAAGAGGGAAACTAATCAATTATGTTAGAGCTATTTTGTATTCTTTTAGCTTTAATTATTAGTGGTCATCATATTATATTGACTAATAGCTGTTTGTTTTGCAGTTGAAGCTGTAGGTACATCCTAGAGATGGATTGTACATATCAGGGTAAATTTCTATGGAGAGCTAGTAAACCATAATCAAATATATATGGGAAACTAAATGGGTCAGATCATGGACGATGTTGATTGGGGCAAAATAATTAACTTTCGAAACTCATGGTTTCTATATCTTCTGAAATTTTAATGGCTTAAATACTCATATAATGGTTGCCATATTCATTTTATAAATGATCAACTCTTAACATATAATTCATATGCTAGATTTATTTCAACTACTGTTGGCTCGTCTAGAATGTTGAGATCTACTTCTACCTTTGCAGTGATATACCAATTGCACATTTCATTATCAATTTGAATGTTGCATGGCCAAAATCACAAAACTTCATAACAAAGATCTTGGACGATACACATCTCTTTGTACAATCTGATGTGGCTGGAATGATTCATATTGCTATTGCAGAGTATAGAGAGGTAACTACCTATCAGAAGACTGGTTAGTCTATTTGAAAAAATCTACACCTTGCTGGATGTTTAGAGAGGAAAATACCTGTGAGATTTGACCCATTGTTGTCTGCGCCAGTACCAACATTTTTACAGTTAACTATGGAAGGAGAAAGGTATCGAGTTCCAATGATATTAATTATTTTATTGTAGTACTGTTCTTTTAGTATCGGTTGATTTTGTTATTATCTATTGACTTCTTATACTTCCATTACTATATGTTATTTTATCTTAACCCGAGGGTCTATTGGAAACAACCACTCAACTTATGAGGTAAGGGTATGGTCTGCATACACTCTACCCTCTCCATACCTCAATTAGTGAAATTACACTAAGTATGTTGGTGTTGTTGTCTCTTCCTGATAAGAATCGTCCTTTTGAAGAAAAGAATAATTAGATTTTCTAGTAAGTTCCATTTTTTTGTAGAAGCAAAATGGACCAAGGTGTAGTGACTTTTTAGTCAGTCATTTTCCTTTTTTCCTTCTAATGTTTGAAAATATTGTATACCAAATGTATTGTACTCCCTCTATTCCCTTTATTACTTTGTGTATATTGACTTGGCACTTCCCTTAAGAAAGTAATTTTTTAGGGGTCTATCTTACTACATTTAACCTTGTTAGCTATATTTTGGAAATTTAAGTTCAACTACTAGTACTCAATGTTAATACTTAATGATAAAACTAATATTGAGACAAAAGAATAGCTACTAATGTTATGGAAAATTATGATTAGTCGATTAAGCACACAACACTAGTATCAGAGTGGGGATGAATTTTAGATTGGCATGGAAATCTTTGTTGTAGACATCTATCACAAGAAATTGAGCAAGATATTGATCACATCAATAAATCATATGTAACACCCTAGGTGTTTAGGAGTTCAAACAAAGCTAAAAACAAGTCTATGTGACCCCTAAATTGGGTGCAAAGCACTTTGGGATGGGGTTGAACGCATTAGGGGAGGTTTGGGATGTGAAATGTGTACAAGCATCATGAAGGGACCATCGCGTTGCCTTTCATGTTGGGGATTTCACAGAACCACCCTGGAGCCTTATTGTAATGGGAATTCCAAGTTCGACCAGGACCGAAGAACACCCCCGTTACCCAACCCAATCTTCAGCCACCTGTCCTGAGTTGACAAAATTTCTAGCATGTAACATGACAGTGTAATAGCTCACCTGAAGACTATGGGTATAGATAACAACCATGACCAACCCAATCGAGTCCAACCATCCCATACCAACAATCCAACTATACAAAAACATGGGCCATAAACTAGGCCATAACCAAGGATGTTAAAAAACATAACATAGTTTATTACCAAAATGAAATATGATGGAACAGTGAGAAATTATGTTCGATGATGCCAGCCTCCCAGCTTATTCCAATGCCAAAACTGACACCAATATTGATCCCGCCCATTCCAACCCATAGAAGTACCACAAAACCTCTAACCAAAAGAGCAATGAAATCCGATTGGGACATGCCCCCAACCATAGCCAAAACTAACATCCAAAATAAAATCAAAGTGTCTAGAAATATTCATAACATGAAATAGAGCCTTCCAAAAGTATGGAAGCTCGCCACTTTAGTCCAAATGTTGATTCCAAGTCAATCACTATATAGGAGGAGTAGAATGACCGGCTCCTACATAGCGTGGGTATACAACCGCCAGTAGACGGGGTTAGCGAGTGACCGCTAGCATGATCTCAAGGTAAGGGATAAAGTAATGCCATTTATAAAACTAAGTAAAACTATCCATATGCATACATACATATTTATATATAACCATGCCGGGAAAAAGGACCGGGTTTAGCATGCCTTTAAAACCTATATCTGAGCCGTGTAGCTTTGTCGTCCTAAGCCATCCATGGGCTATATGGATTCAACTCCCCCTACTGAAAGGGCCCCAGTGCGTGTAGCCGCACGACCAGGGAAGAAAACCTTGGGATGACTAGTAAATCCCCCAAATATAGTGTGACATCATGCACACAGTCACCAAGACAAACCTCATATTGGCAAATATGAGTTTCCAGTGTTGGCCCCCCGGGGACCTCCACCTTCCACGACTTTGCTACACATCCCGCCATTATTGCCTAATTATAAACAATTTCCAAAATAACCAAACCATTTTCCATTTATTAACCAAGGCCATTGATATTGGTATCGTCATACCAACTCTTACTTGGAGGTATTATCTATAGCAACCATATAGAGGTTTAAGGGGACTTTCAAGTGCCCTTCCATTTACCATATTAAACTACTTAGGGGATTCCATGTGCCCCTCAAGCATAACCGTTCTCCATTTACCATTCCAAGCCATTTAAACCATGCATAATTCCTTTACCAAGTTTTTAAAACATGCAAGAGTCCCATTAAAGTAGTCAATGCAATTACTATATCTTTATAAGTATTTTGTCAAGCACATTAGGGGAATAATATGACCAAAACCAATTCCAATTACCATTAAACCATTTCCATGCAATAAAATTATCCAAAATAATCATTAATGCATATAAAAACATAATTAAAACCATGGGAAACGATAACCAACCATTTAATATCAAAACCCCCTAAATCATATTTGAAAACCAATATCATACTATTAATGAAATCATAGAAACATTCATAAAAACCATGACTTTGGATAAAATTAAAAATAAGGGAAGAGAACATCCCTGAAACCAATATGATTATGGAAAGAAATAACCAAGACAAGCCCCAAATTGATCCTTTAGTTGAAACCCACCTTAGCTCCCATTGCCCAAAAGCTCTTGAGAGAATTATGGAGTGTTTTAGAAAAGTTTCTAAGTGGTAATGAATGGAATAATAGGGAAAATAGCCTCCAAAGTAGGTTAGCAGTCATGGGACCCTATTAGGATAAATTGGCAAATATCCAGAATACCCCCACTTAAGTTGCACCAAAATCTGTCACAGGAGTACAATTGACCCACACGAGCCCTACTCTCCAATACGATTGGTATCCTCCACTCGTATAATGGCTGGATCCAATACTATCAATTATATAACTCATCCAAATATGTCATAATGACAACATACAATCCATATCTTCCACCCGTACCCTTGGAAAATTTAAACCCAAAAGAAATTTAGATACTGTCCACCATATGAGTCCTGGGTATGACTCATTCCCTATCTTACGGCTCATAGTGATCCACTGTACTCAGATCCAACCTAAGTACTAAGTTAAGGAAATAAATGATCTGTAACCACCAATATGACTCATACCCCTAAGTCATATCCATTCTAGCAACCAAAATCTATCCTACCAACCAACATTAGTCAGTATACGACTAGACCTTACCATCCGTACCCTTGAGTCATATTGGGTCAAGAGACTAGAATTCCATAAAATTTTCTAATGGTCAAAATCTAGGGTGTTATAGGCTTGCACTGCAACCCTCTCCCCTTTTGTTAATGAGGTGACTTTTTAAACATATTTATGGTGTTTGGGTCATTTTTAAGCTATTAAACCATTCCCCCTTCACCCTATACATTAATAAACCCTTAAGTATGACTAATCATTCTAAAATTCATTCAACACTTCAAAAACAAAACTTGAAACAAAAAAGTTAGGGTTCCAAGCTTAAGGCTCAACGCTCTTGCATTCATCAAGGAATTTTTCCTCAAAAAGGAATGTTGAACACTTCCTAACTTAATTATTATTATATGACATCAATTTCACTTGATATTTACGTTTTCTTGGATAGTTAATTTAAACTAGTGTAATACCCCAAAAATCCAAAACAATATTAGAACCATGTGTCAAGCTCATGAGAAACCAATTATAGTCCTTTTCCAATTTTATGAGTGCGTTTGACATATATTAAGTCCTCAAATAACTCCCAGCTATTAGATGAGTCAAAACAATCCTTACCGATTAAGTTCTTGAGAAGAATGTTGCCTTATACAACTTTAAACGAACATATCTTTTTCTCCACTTAGAATTTTCCAGCTTAAGACCAACCAAACTGTAG
This sequence comes from Capsicum pubescens, assembly GCA_030864215.1. NCBI lineage: Eukaryota > Viridiplantae > Streptophyta > Magnoliopsida > Solanales > Solanaceae > Capsicum > Capsicum pubescens. The sequence goes on along the minus strand of CM061543.1, from coordinate 76,688,469 downwards.
GAAATTAAATTATCTTTCGAACGATACCAATTCTTCCTTAATACGATAACCGGGGTAAGAAGTTATGGCAATTTTTGTTCCAGACAGTGTTCCACCATGATGGTACCGCATTGCGGTGATTGGAAAAATAACACTCATCAGTTTCTAGTGAAGCATCGCGTTGCGGCAAAGTGCCAGTTCACACTCATCCTTTTCTAGTGACACAACACAATATCACTGTATCGCGCCAAAGTTTAATTTTGCACTCGTCCTTAGACTACACCTATATTGAAATACCAGTGGCTCACCGAGATGGCATCGCGTCGCGGTGATGGAAGAAATTGAGATTTTTTAGTGACGAAAATTTAATTTATTCCATGGGTAGTTTAGTCTTTTTACACGACCCCAATCAGTTCAAACATGGGATTAAATCCCTAATAGCCTAATTAGTCATTACTTTATTCAATTTCTATCAATTAAAGAGCATTCTCTCTCAAATAAAAATCCCTAGCCTTCAAGATTCAAGTACAATTCTCAATAAAATTACCAAGAAGGTTCAAGAATTCAACTATTTAGGTTTGTTAGATGTTCATCCATGGGTCCCTTCCACCCATGGAGTCAAAGAATCTATTTTTATGTTTTAAAAGTATGATCTTTACATGTTTTATGAATTATGTCCATGAACTTTCATGAATTTCAAATTTTATATCATGTCTATACGAAATTGTTATTGTTATTAAACCCTACACGTGTGAATGATGTTGATCGCTGATTTAAAACCTTAATTGGTGATTAGTATCAAAATCATGCTATTACTACAAGCTTTATACTATTCCCATGCTTAGCTTACACTATGAATATCAAGTGTTTGATAAACTGCCTAGATGAAAGAATGTTGAACAATGACTAAATATGTCCCTAGAACTTTAGTATGTTTTAAAAATTATATTTCCATATCATGTTCATGCAAATTTAGAATAAAACCCTCATTTTATGATTTGGTCATGTGGTTGTGTGATCTTTTCATATTTATAAAGTATCCCCATGTTAAAGTCTTAGTCCCCTTGTGCTTGATGAAATGATTAAGTGAATAATTGTGAATAATGATTTCCTTCCATGGTTTTAAATCTTTCAAGTGGTCCTATTGTTATAGTTATTGAGTCCTGGGGGTTATGAATACTTGAAAACTTAGTAGTTTACTTAGTTTCAGTATCTTTAAAATAGTTCATATAAATCATGAGCATTACCACTCAGTTAGCCATTATAATCAGTTACTTATCCAGTTAAGCCTAGTTCAGTCCCGTAATCAGTGTCAGTTCAGTTGGGAGTAGGATTCAGAATCGAGCAAACCTAGGGATGGAGGCATTCCTGTTAGTATAGGGTTTGACCCTTAGTAGCGATTCCTGAGTTATAGAACTACGTAGCCAGCATAGGTTTGAGATGTCTTCCTGCTAGTTTAGGGTTAACACACATCTCATGAGTATTTTTGTTAGTTTAGGGTTGACAAGATGTCTTTCTATTAGTTTAGGGTTGACACAACCATTGTTAGTACCTATGGAACGGTACTAGCACCCTTCCAACTGGGGTCACAGGTTGGAACCCTATCAGCTCAGACTAGGGAATGTCGGTTAGATGATACCTCCCACAGTCTCAGTCCAAAAATTAGTTCCATAATTTAGTTTCAGTTACTTGACCATAGCATTCAAATATCATTGATTTGGTTATTAGATTTAAGTATTAATAGATTATATCTAGAACATGTTATATGCTTGGTCATGCATCCTCAGTACTTATAGATTTCACATATCCTCAAAATCTACAGATTTCATGCACTCTATTCAGTACTTCATGTTATATATATATATATATATATTCAAATAGTTATTATTCATGTTCATGAAACCATGTATATCAGCCTACCTTATTTAGCATACCAGTACATTCAAAGTACTGATCGCATGCTCTTTTCTTACGCTATGATGTATGATATCATAGGTTCAAATGCTCAGTTCCCAGATCGTGTATAGACCTTTCAGATTATCAAATGTAGCAGTGGTGAGTCCTCATATTTTGATGATAGTCTATATTTATTTTAATGCTTTCAGTTCAGTAGTTAGTCAGAGTTAGTTGGGGGTTTGTCCCATCAGCTCCACAGTCAGTCAGTAGAGGCTTTTCAGACTAGAACAAACAGTTAGTTAGCTTTTTAGCATGTTTTCAAACATTAACTTCATGATTCAGTAGTGGTTACAATTTTTAAAAACTTATGGAATATTAGTTAAATTCCATACATGTTCTCTTGTTATCAGATTATTCAGTGTTCATAGCAGGTACCAGCTCATGGGTTAGCTTGTGATCTCTCAGGACTGTAAGAACCATGTGGCACCCAGGGTGTACTCTCGGGGTGTTACAAACTTGGTATCAGAGCCTAAGGTTTTAAAGTGTCCTAGGAAGTCTGAAAGCCATATCAAGTATAGTCTTGTTCTTGGGAGTGAAGCACGCCACACTTGTAGACATGAAGCTATGAGGCATTTTTTGAAAAGTTTTCCTTCTTTCAGTAATCATATCGTGTGAAGGAGCATGAGCTCATGTTGAAATCTTTGTCTAATTCAATTCATCCTTCCATTTACAGAACATGCCTCCCATAAAGACAAACAGAAGAAGAAATGTAAACTAGCCAACACCTCCACCCATTTAGGAAGATCCCCTGAACGTGTATATTTCTCATGCAGAGTTTAGAGCTGTATTTACTACTCTATCTCACTCTGTAGTGGCTCAGAATGTTCATCCGACCGCTGGCCCAGCCAACCTAGTAGCCAATACTACTGCAGCTAGGATTTAGGACTTTACCCGAATGAATCCTCCTCTATTTTTGTGATCCAAACCTGAAGATGATCCACAGGAATTCTTCAACATGGTCCATAAGGTAACAGATATTATGCGGGGAACTTCTAGTTAGAGTTTTGAATTTGTTTCTTACCAGTTGTAAAATGTAGCTCACACCTAGTTTTAGTAGTATAAAAGGGATAGAGTCATATACGTAAGACCTATAGAGTGGGAGAAATTTTCTATGGCTTTCTTAGAGATATTGTTCCTGTTGGAGTTGAGGGAAGCTAAGGTGTTAGAATTCATTATTTTTAAGTAGTACAACATGAGTATGAAAGAGTATTCCCTTAAGTTTATTTAGTTAGCTAGGTATGCTCCTCATGTGGTGGCTGATAACAGATCTAGAATGAGCAAGTTTGTGTCTGGGGTATCTGATACTGTGGTCAAGGAGTGTAGGACTGCAATGTTAATTAAGGAAATGGAAAAATCTAAGTTTATGGTCCATGCTCAATAGATTGAGGAGCAGAAGCTTAAGAAAAAGAAGAGCGAGAATAATAAATCCAGAATGGGTAGTTTTAGTTTTGCTTAGCCAAGGTTAGAGGGTGGTAACCGTTCTTAATTTAGTCAGAAGTTTTTAGCCTCAGCTCCATCTTCATCTAGTGCACCAAAACCAAAGTTTAGTAATGATCTTCGGTATAGGGAACCAGGATCCAAAATCCAGGGTAGTGTGAGCAGTGGTCATACCCATCCGTTTTGTGAAGAATATGGTAGAAATTACCTAGGTGTGTGTAGAGCCAACAGTGATGCAAGACCCCGCAAAATCCTAAGCTAAACTCAGTCCTTTAATGCTTGTTAAGGAGTTTCTGACTTAGAAATTTTTTTGGCTAAGTACTCAAACATAGTGCCACTTTAGCCTTCGTAAGTTGGAAACTCTATTTCACGACCTCTATGACCTTAAAATGTCAATCTTTAGGTTGAATCATGATCAGGAGTGTCAGTAGGTGTCCTCAGACAAGTTTCAGATTTTTCAGACTTCATTTCAGGCATGTTTAGAATTCCAAACAAGTGGATCGACGCGATCTCGACGCGCCGCGAAGTCTATTTAGTCGATGAATATTTTCCTCCAACTCCCTAGTGCAAGTTCCAGTGAACGGATGCGGATTCGATGGAGCGCGTTGGCTCTAGCGCCTAGCCTATCGACGTGACACGTCAGTCTTAACATCGCTAATTCAGTTTTTAGTAATTAAAAGTCGCATTCCTCAGGGGTATTTCGGTATTTTACCCACGGTTATCATCCCTAAAACACGAAATTAAGCCCCTTCAGAGGCAAAAAAATTCTCTATTAAAAAATGACTCAAGAATAAAAACCCTAGGAGATCAATTCTCAAACTCAAGGTTTAAGACTTCACCATCATTCTTCAAGAATTTAGCAACCAAGGTATGTCAAGTGTTCATACAAGGGTTTCCTTCCACCCTTGGAGTTCAAGCACTTTTTTTTTACTACAAGTTAATGAGTTTGATGAATTTCATGGTTGAATTTGAGAGTGTTCATGACTACCATGTTAGTGGGGTTTTTAGTTCATGATTCAATTATGAGATGCATACGAAATTATTTTTTATATGTGTTGTACTATGTTAATTCATGCTAAAACCCTCCAAATTGTGAATTTGGTATTTCAAATTATGATGATCTCTTGTTGTTTAGTATTATGTGCACATAGTATGTCCTCCAAGTGTTTGTTGAATTACTCATGTGAGTTGAATAGTGAAACTATATCATGTTACCATGTATTTAAGTTCATGTCATGCAAGTTTTTTCTAGAATGTCCCAATGAAGGAATGATGATCAAGTAATTAGCTATCATGTTTCAAGATTGAGCTATGTCTTATAATTTATGCTATCGAGTCCTGGGGGTATTCAATACCCGACAATTTAGCTGTTTACCTAGAGCCATGGTCAGTCATGGAATGGTATCAGTCATGTCACGATCAGTAGAATCTAGTCAGTTACAGAACTCAGGAATGCTCAGTAGTACTCAATCATTTAACATAACTCAGTAGTATTTTTTTAGTCCACAAAACTCAGTGAACTCAATTCTGTTTAGTTATAAAGTACGATCAGTAACAGTTCTTTCCAGTATAGAATGATTTATAATTTAGTCTAGTGTTTATTCAGTTGGGAGTAGGATTCAACATCAAGTGAACTCAAGGATGGGGACTCACCTGCCAGTAGAGGATGTGATCCTTAGAAGCAGTCCTTGCATTCCAGAACTACGTAGCCAGCGTAGGTTGATACATCAACCTACCAATTGAGGTTTGATGAGGTGTTTTAACCTGCCAGTTGAGGGTACAACCATTCTCACTCAAAGCACCTGCCAGATGAGAGTGACTCAGTTTATCTTTACCCATGGCACGGTACTGATACCATTCTAGCTGGGGTTATAGGTTGGACCCCAATCATTTCAGAGAGAGGTATGTTGGTTAGATTATTAACTCCTACAGTCTCAGTTTTAGTCTTCAGAATAGAACTCTATTCAATATGGAACTCAACACAGTTCTACAGAATCAAGATTGTCAGATATAGTCATTCAGTTATCAGTAATATAGTATCCTTAAACTCAGATATTAGTTAATCAGTATTCAGAACTATGTATCCAGTGCTATCACAATCTTAGTCACAGTTTACGTGTTCATGCATGTGCACTCATTTAGTTATACTCATGATATTTATTCAGTATTTTTTATGCATATGAACCCATGCATTTCAGCCTACGTCACTTTTCATACCAGTACATTCAAAGTACAGAGACATACTTTTCTTTTGTGCTATGATGTCTTATATCATAGGTTCAGACGCATGGTCTCCCAATCATATTTAGCAGTTCAGATATTGGGCAGCTAGAGTTAGTGGTGAGTCCTCATAGTCCGAGGACATGGTTATTACTTTAATATTTCATTTCATTTCAGTAGTTCTAAGTTAGTTGGGGACTTGTCCCATGAGCTCTTTATTCAGACAATAGAGGCTATTCAGACTAGAGTATTTTTTAGACAGACATTCAGTTTTGGTATTAATATATCGTATTTAGTATTTACTTACAAAATTGAACCTTATGCCTAGTTTCTGCCTAATTTCCACATTTTTATAGTATTATTATTTAGTTATTGCAGCAGGTTCCAGTCATGGGTTAGCTTGTGGTCTTTTGGGATTATAGCACCATGTAGCGTTTGGGGTACAAACTCGGAGCGTTAAAAACTTGGTATCAGAGCCTAAGGTTCAACAGAGTTCTCAAAAGTCAGAAAGCCATATCTAGTAGAATCTTGTGCATGGGTGTGTAGCGCACCACACTTATGAATAGGAGGCTACGAGATGTTTTAGGAAAAGTTCCCTTCTTTCAGTAGTCATGTCGTGCGAGTGAGCATGAGCTCCAGTTAAACTCCCTATCTAATCCAAGTTTCTCTTCCGTTTATAGAATACTCCTCCAAAGATGACTAAACAAAAAGAAATGGGAGACCATCCAACACCCCAAGCCATCCAGCCGGATCCCCTGGACGAACATGTCTCCCACGCTAAATTAAGAGCATCTTTAACCACCCTAGCTCATTCGGTGGCATCCCAGAATAAATGCCCAACTGTCGTTCTGTCTAACCTAGTGGCCAATACTACTATAGCCAAGATTCGGGACTTCACTCAAATGAACCCTCCATCTTTTATTGGGTCTAAGTCAGATGAGGACCTTCAAGAATTTCTTGATCAGACGCAGAAAGTTACAAATATTATAAGGGTGACAACTAGTGAGAGTGCCAAGTTAGCTGCATATCAGTTGCAGGATGTGGCTCACTCATGGTTTAAACAGTGGAAAGAAGAAAGGGCCACAGATGCAGGGCCCATAGAGTGGGAAAAGTTTTCCACTGCTTTTCTAAATAGGTTTTTCTCATTGTAGTTGAGGAAAGTGAAGGCTCTAGAATTTATTAACCTGAAGCAGGTAAACATGACAATGAAAGAGTATTCTCTCAAGTTTACTCAATTATCTAGATATGCTCCTCATGTGGTGGAAGATAGAAGGTCCAGGATGAGTAAGTATCTGTCTGGGGTTTCTAGCAGTGTAGTCAAGGAGTGTAGAACAACAATGCTAATTAAGGAGATGGACATATCCATACTTATGGTCAATTCTCAGTAGATAGAAGAGGCTAAGAGTAGGGAGAAGGAGAGGGAGAACAAGAGAGCGAGAATAGATAGTTTCAACTTTGCTTAGCCTAAGTCAGAGGGCGGGAATCGTTCTCAGTTCCTCTCAAAATCCTTAGTTCCAGATCCATCCCCAGCCAGTGCTCTAGTGCCAAAATTTAGAGATGGCAAAGAGACAGGGCGCCAGGAACTAAGACTAAGGGTAGTGTCAGCAGCGCCCGAACCAATCCCCTTTGCCAGAAATATGGCAGAAACCACCAGGGTATCTGTAGAGCTGGCAGTGATATGTGTTTTGAGTGTGGAAAGACAAGTCACAGAGTTAGGGATTGTCCCAAGTCAGGTTCCCAGGGTCAGCATAACTATCCCCCAGCTCAGTCTGGTCGCCCGAATCAGTAGGGTGCCGCATCCAATGCCACCAGTGGGCAACGCCTAAATAGACTCTATGCTCTTCAGTACCAATAGAATCATGAAATTTCTCCTGATATGGTCACTATTATGTTATAGGTTTATCATTTACATGTCTATGCTTTGCTAGATATAGGAGCTTTTTTGTCCTTTGTTACTCCCTATATAGCTGTTGACTTCGGAGTCAGTTCTGAAATTCTAGCAGAGCCTTTATTAGTCTCTACCCTAGTAGGTAAATCTATCATAGACCATCAGGTATATAGGAACTATCCAGTTATGATATCTTATAAATTCACTTTAACAGACTTACTCGAATTAGAGATTGTTGAATTTGATGTCATTCTCAGTATGGATTGTCTTTATTCCTGCTATGCCTTAGTCGACTACAGAAATAGAATTGTCCAATTTCAGTTCCCAAATAATCCCTTCCTAGAGTAGAGGGATAGTACTTCAGCACTTAGGGGTCAACTTATTTCCTACCTTAAGGCAAAGAAAATGATATCAAAGGTATGTGTCTATCATCTCGTTTGGATCCAGGACTCTAGATTAGAAACCCCTAATCTTGAGTCAGTAACAGTGGCATATGACTTCCCAGATGTGTTTCCCAAAGATCTTCCCAGAATTCATCATGAAAGGGAAATTGACTTCTGAATAGACCTTCTTTTAGATACTCAGCCTATCTCTATTCCGCCATATAGAATGGCTCTAGAAGAGCTCAAAGAATTAAAAGAATAGTTGAAGAATCTCCTAAATAAGGGATTTATCATACCCAGTATGTCCCCATGGGGTGCACCAATTTTATTTGTGTGTAAGAAAGACGGTTCTCTCAGAATGTGTATTGACTACCGTCAGCTAAACATAGTCACGGTCAAGAACAAGTATTCCCTTCCCAGAATTGATGACTTGTTTGGCCAACATCAGGGTGTTAGTTACTTCTCCAAGATAGACCTCAGATTAGGCTATCATCATATCAGGGTCAGGGAATATGACATCCCAAAGATAGCCTTTAGAACTCGGTATGGTCACTTCGAATTCTTAGTCATGTCCTTTGGTCTTACCAATGCCCTAGTAGCTTTCATAGACTTTATGAATCATGTGTTCAAGAAGTACTTGGACATGTTTGTCATAGTCTTCATAGATGACATTCTTGTCTACTCCAGCAGTGAGCAAGATCATGCAGACCATCTCAGAATAGTACTACAAACTCTCAAAAACCATCAACTATTTATTAAAGTTAGTAAGTGTGAATTTTGTATAAGGTTAGTAGATTTCCTTGGACATATTGTTTCCGGTAATGGCATTAGATTTGATACCCGAAAGACCAAAGTAGTGAGAAATTGGACCAGACCCATCTCTCCATTAGATATCAGGATTTTCTTGGGCTTGGCCAGCTATTACCGACGGTTTATTGAGGGATTTTCATATATTGCATCCCCTATGTACAGATTGACTCAGAAGAAAGTCAAGTTTCATTGGTCAGATTCTTGTGAGAAAAGTTTTCAGGAGTTGAGTACTCTACTCACCTTAACCTCAGTCCTTGCCTTGCCGAATGGTTCAGACAGCTTTAATGTGTATTGTGATGCATCCAGAGTAGTTTTGAGTTATGTCATCATGTAGAGAGGTAAGATTATAGCCTATACCTCTAGACATCTTAATCCCCATGAAAAGAACTATCCAACTCATGACCTAGATTTAGCAGCAGTAGTGTTTGTCTTAAAGATTTGGAGGCACTATTTGTATGGTGTGCACGTTGATGTGTTCACAGACCATAAGAGCCAGCAGTATGTATTATCTCTAATCTCTGTCAAATAAGGTGGTTGGAGTTGTTGAAAAACTACGACATGAGCATCCTGTATCATACGGGTAAAGCCAATGTAGTGGTTGATGCTTTCGATAGGATGTCTATGGGTAGTGTTTCTCATGTGGAGTATAGTAAGAAGAAGTTAGCTTAGGAAGTTCATCATCTTTCCCGATTAGGTGTTCGCTTAGTCGATTCATCAGAAGGTAGTGTGTCAAATATGTATGTTCAGTCTGAAATCTCTCGTCAAAGTTTTTTGGAAGAATCAGTTCGTCGAAGGAGCTACTTGGGAAGCAGAAGCATACATACGGACCAAGTATCCTTAACTCTTCTCCGTAAACTCAGACTCAGCCCAAGGTAATAGTTTTTACTTGAACTTACTCAGTTCCATGCTCAGATTTTCCTTTATAGATTTGGTACCAGTTACCATTGCATATTCAGTTGTGACTTCATGCTTCAGATATACATGTTCAGCATGAGGAACTCAGCTTATTAGCAATCCCAGTCATGCATTCATGAATCGGGTTCAGCTATGTACTCATGCATCAGATATGCATATTCTGTATGAAATTTTAGTTTATCAATAATTTCGGTCATGAAATCATGCTTCTGTTGTACATGTCTCGTATCTAAATTTAGTCTATCAATATTCCCAGCTTAGTTAGTCTTATTCGAGGACGAATGTTCCCAAGGGGGAGATATTATAAGACCCCGCAAAATCCTGAGCTTACTCAGTCCTTTAAAACTTGTTAAAGATTCCCAGACTTAGAAAACGTTTTAGCTAAGTACTCAGACTTAGTGTAATTTTAGCTTTCATAAGTTGTGTGTCATTTTAGCTTTTGTAAGTTGGCAACTCTATTTCACGACCTCTATGACCTTAAAATATCGATCTTTAGGTTGAATCATGATCAGGAGTGTTAGTAGGTATCCTCGAATAAGTTTTGTATTTTTCAGACTTTGTTTGAGGCACGTTTGGAAGTCAAACCAGTGGATCGACGCGATCTCGATGCGCCGCATTATCTATCGTGTTGATGAATATTTTCCTCCAGCTCCCTAGTGTAAATTCCAATGAACCGATGCAGACTCGATGCGGTGTGTTGGACATAGTGTTGACCCCATCGATGTGACACATCGGTTTGCGCATCGCTAATTCAGTATTCAGTAATTAAAAGTTGCATTCCTCAGGGGTATTTTGGCCTTTTACCCATGGTTATCAGCCCCAAAACACGAAATTAAGTGCCTTTAGGGGAAAAATTCATTTTGTATTCAGAAATTATTTAAGAACAAAAACCCTAGGAGATCAATTTTCAAACTCAAGGCTTAATACTTCACCATCATTCTTCAAGAATTTAGCAACCAAGGTATATCAAGTGTTCATCCAAGGGTTACCTTCCACCCTTGGAGTTCAAGAACTTATTTTTTACTTCAAGTTAATGAGTTTGATGAATTTCATGGTTGAATTTAAGTGTGTTCATAAGTACCATGTTAGTAGGGTGTCTAGTTCATGATTCAATTGCAAAATGCATACAAAATTATTTGTTATATGTGTTGTACTATGTTAAATCATGCTAAAACCCTCCAAATTGTGAATTTGGTATTTGAAATTATGATGCTCGCATGTTTTTTAGTATTCTATGCACATACTATGTCATCCAAGTGTTTGTTAAATTGCTCATGTGAGTTGAACAGTGAAATTATATCATATTAGCATGTATTCAAGTTCATGTCATGCAAGTATTTGCTAGAATGTCCCAATGAAGGAATGATGATCAAGTAATTAGCTATCATGTTTCAATATTTTGCTATGTCTTATAATTTATACTATTGAGTCCTGGGGGTATTCAATACTCGATAATTTAGCTAATTACCTAGAGCCATGGCTAGTCACAGAATAGTATCAGTCATGTCACGGCCAGTAGAATCCGGTCAGTTATAGAACTCAGGAAAGCTCAGTAGTACTTAATCAATTAATAGAATTTATTAGTATTTCGTCAGTCCACGAAACTTAGTCAACTCAGTTCAGTTTAGTTATACAGTATGATCAGTAATAGTTTAGTCTAGCCTAGAATGGTTTAGAATTCAATACAGCGTCTATTTAGTTAGGAGTAGGATTCATCACTGAGTGAACCCAAGGATGGGGACTCACCTGCTAGTAGAGGGTATGATCCTTAGAAGTAGTCCTTGTGTTCCAAAACTACATAGCCAGCATAGGTTGAGACATCAACCTGCTAGTTGATAGTTGATAAGGTGTTTTAACCTGCTAGTTTAGGGTACCACCATTCTCACTCAGATCACCTGTCACATGAGGGTTACTTAGTTTATCTTTATTCGTGGCACAGTACTAACACCCTTCTAGCTAGGGTTATGGGTTGGTCCCCAATCAATTCAGAGAGGGGCATCTCGATTAGATGATTACCTCTCTCAGTCTCAGTTTCAGTCTTTAAAATAGAACTCAATTCAGTACAAAACTCAACACAGTTCCACAGAATCAGGAGTGTTAGATGCAGTTATTCAATTATCAGTATTACAGTATCAGTAAACTCAGATATCAGTTATTCAGTATTCAGAACTCTGTATCCAGTGTTGTCATGATCTTAGTCACAATTTACCTGTTCCTGCATGTACTCTCATTAAGTTATACTCATGTTATTTAGTAAGTATGTTTCATGCATATGAACCAATGCATTTTAGCCTACCTCACTTTGCATACCAGTACATTTAAAGTACTGACGCATACTTTTCTTTTGCGCTATGATGTCTTATATCATAGGTTCAGACGTACGGGCTCCCGATCATATTTAGCAGTTCAGATATTCAGCAGCCAGAGTTGGCGGTGAGTCCTTATAGTCCAAGGACTGGGTTATTACTTCAACATTTTAGTTCATTTTAGTAGTTCAGAGTTAGTTGGGGACTTTTCCCATCAACTCCTTATTCAGACAGTAGAGGATTTTCAGACTATAGTATTTTTCAGACAAACATTCAGTTTTAGTATTGATATATCGTATTCAGTATTTATTTATAGAATTGAACCTTATGGCCAATTTCTGCCTAATTTCTGTATTTTTATAATATTATTATTCAGTTATTGCAATAGGTACCAATCATGGGTTAGCTTGTGGTCCTTTGGGATTATGAGCACCGTGTAGCATCTGGGGTACAGACCCAGGGCATTACAAGTCAGGACACAGAGTTCGAGAATGTCCTAAGGCTAGTCCATAAAGTCAGCACAGTCATCCTCTAGTTCTATCCGGTCGCTTGACTCAGCAGGGCTCAACTTCCAGTGAGGCCTGGGGCCAGCGTAAGAATAAACTTTATGCATTTTAGTCCCGACATGATTAGGAATGTTATCCTGATATAGTTACGGGTATGTTACACACCTTTCATATTCTTGTGTATGTTTTACTACACCCTTGAGTTTCTCATTCTTTTGTAACCCCTTACATAGCCGTAAACTTCTGAGTCAATCCTGAGATCTTAGTAGAGCCCTTATCAGTTTCTACCTCAGTGGATAAATCTATAATATCCAGATGGGTATACAGAAATTGTCTGGTCACAGTATCCCAGTAAATCCCTTTAGTTGATTTCAGAAATAGAGTAGTTCAGTTTCAGCTTCTCGATGAACCATTCAGGGAATGAAGGAGTAGTACCTCAGTTCTTCAGGGTCAGGTGTGTTGTTGATCCCCTCTCCAAATCCTATGACAACACATGATCTAGAGTTAGTAGCATGATCCCAGGAGTTTAGTAACAGTATAGTAAGGTTAGTTGTATGAGAGGTGAACCAAAAGGCTTAGAATAACGTATGCAAGAATTTATGGTACTATCTCAAAATTAAGCATGATGATATGGGGGTGATCTAAGAATGTGATATTTATAGGCTATGATGAAAGTAGTTGGGTTATTACAGATTTAGGGATATCCAGGATATGTGTTAGAATCGAAGTTTGAGTCTTTGAAGGTTGACCTAATAGAAAAAAGAGTTACAAATTCTAAGTTAGTCAATTTTAAGTTGTTACATGATTATTGTTATGGATATAGAAATCTAAGAGTTTTATCTCAGAAGAAAGTACTAGCAACAAGTTTTACATCATTGGGCATAGTCATTCAGAGTGAGTTTACTAATTATGTGTATTTTCATACCCCAGATTCTAGAGTGAAGTGGTGGCAATCTCGTTTAGAGATGTTGATTAAGTTGTTTCAAGACTTAGAATGATTTCTTTAAGCTAAGGGGGAGATGATAGAACAAGTAACCAAGTCAGGCTCTCAGATTCTAGTAATGGTGCCAGTGTATTGTAGAACATCAGTAGGAGAGGGTGATGCCCGACCCATTCTTATCTCAGTGCAGAGTTTTATACTTCTATCATTGCGATATCTACTCATGCTTTATATATCATCTCTATGATCATAGTTCACGTTCTTGCACATCATAAAGAATCATGTGTGCTTCTCGTTCTTAGTATAATGAGTCCAAGTTTGCTCAACTATACAAATCATGTACCATGAAACTTATGAACTCCAACTCAGGTCATGCAGCTCATGACTCATGCATTTATGCTTTGCATTATGTTCAGTTACAGTACTCATGCTACACATATAATGATCAGTAAAATTTGAATTTATGTCATGCATATACCTGGATTAGTCCTCTTTGATGAATATAGTTCAGTTTATGCATCATGTTTTATATTCCAAATAATCAATTATGATTTAGTTCGTATGTATCTCGTACATCATCTCAGTCTTCCCTCAGTATTTCAACTAAGTCAGTATCTTTCATGGGACATAATATCCCAAGGGGGAGATGTACTGTGATCCCCTGAGCTTTCAGGTCCTAAATCTTCCATCTTCTCTTCACATAGCATGATCTATCTTGAAGCAATGAGGTACTCATAAGTTAACTCTCTCGGTTGTATCTCAGCATTATAACCATTCTCATGTCATTGCTTGTATTCAAAAAATTAGTCTATTTCATGATATTCAGTTCATGTGTCATGTTCAGAATCATCGACACAATCATGTTCAAAGTCTGCATGTTCAGTACATGATCTCATCTACCTCAGTACCGTACTATCAGTTCAACCAGTCCCATTCGAGGACGAATGTTCCCAAGGGGGAGATATTGTAATACCCCAATAATCTAGACCAATATTAGAACCATGCTTCAAGCTCATGAGAAATAAATTATAGTGTTTTTCCAGTTTTATGAGTCAGTTTGACGTATATTAAGGCCTCAAATAACTCCCAGCTAATAGATGAATCAAAACAATCCTTTTCGATTGAGGTTTTTATAAGAATGTTGCCTTAGTCAACTTCAAATGATCATATCTTTTGCTCTACTCAGAATTTTCCAGCTCAACACCCACCAAACTGTATGAAATTGAATTATCTTTTCAACGATACCAATTTTGCCTTAATCCGATAACCGGGTAAGAAGTTATGGAAATTTCTATTCCAGACAGTGGGCCACCAAGATGGTACCGTATCGCGGTGAAAGTCAAAATGACACTCGTCAGTTTCTTGTGAAGCACCATGATAAGCATCACATCGCGGTGAAGTGCAAATTCACACTCGTTCTTTTCCAGTGACGCAGCGCCATCGCGCCATAGTTCAATTTCGCACTCGTCCCTAGACTACACCTACAGTGAAATTCCAGTAGCTCACCGCGATGGCACCGCATCGCACTGATGGCCAAAATTGGGATTTTTCAGTGACGAAAATTTAATTTATTCTAGGGGCAGTTTTGTCTTTTTCCACGACCCCAATCAGTCCAAACACGGGATTAGTGCCCTAATAGCCTAATTAGTAATTAATTTATTCAATTTATCCCAATTAAAGAGCATTCTTTCTCAAATATAAATCCCTAGCCTTCAAGATTCAAGCTTAATTCTCAAGAAAATTGCCAAGAAACTTCAAGAATTCAACTATTCAGGTATGTTAGATGTTCATCCATGGGTTCCTTTCACCCATGTAATCCAAGAATCTATTTTTAAGTTTTAAAAGTATGGTCTTTACATGTTTTAGGAATTATGTCCATGAACTTTCATGAATTTCAAATTTTATATCATGTCTACACAAAATTTTTGTTGTTATTAAACCCTACACGTGTGAATAATGTTGTTCGCTGATTTGAAACCTTAATTGGTGATTTAATATCAAAATCATGCTATTACTAAAAGATTTATACTATTGCCATGCTTAGCTTACACTATGAATATAAAGTGTTTGATAAACTACCTAGATGAAAGGATGTTGAACAATGACTACTTAAGATGTCCCTAGAGCTTTAGTGTGTTTTAAATATTATGGTTTCCATATCATGTTCATGCGAATACAGAATAAAACCCTCAGTTTATGATTTGGTCATGTGATTGTGCGATCTTTTCATATTTATAAAGTATCCCTATGTTAAAGTCTTAGTCCCCATGTGCTTGATGAAATGATTAAGTGAATAATTGTGAACAATGATTTCCTTCCATAGTTTCAAAGCTTTCAAGTGGTCCTATTGTTATTGTTATCGAGTCCAGGGGGTTATGAATAACTAAAACTTAGTTGTTTACTTAGTCTCAATATCTTCAAAATAGTTCAGATAAATCATGAGCATTACCACTCAGTTAGCCTTCATGATCAGTTACTTGTCTAATTAAGCCTAGTTTAGTCCCATAATTAGTGTCAGTTTAGTTGGGAGTAGGATTCAGCACCGAGCAAACCCAAGGATGGGGGCATTCCTGTTAGTATAGGGTTTGACCCTTAGTAGAAATCCCTGTGTTACAGAACTACGTAGCCAGCATAGGTTTGAGATGTCTTCCTACTAGTTTAGGGTTGACACATATCTCATGATTCTTCCAGTTAGTTTAGGGTTGACAAAATATCTTCCTGTTAGTTTAAGGTTGACTAGCCATTGTTAGTACCCGTGGCACGGTACTTGCACCCTTCTAACTGGGTTCATAGGTTAGACCCCTATCAGCTTAGACTGGGTCATATTGGTTAGATGATACCTCCTACAGTCTCAATCCAGAAATCAGTTTAGTAATTCAGTTTCAGTTACTTGACCATAGCATACAGATATCAGTGATTCAGTTATTAGATTTTAGTATTTTACTATTTACAGATTATATCCAGAACAAGATATATGCTTGGTCATGCATCCTCAGTACTTACAGTTTCACGTATCCTCAGTATCTATAGATTTCATGCACTCTATTCAGTACTTTATGTTATATATATATTCAGATAGTTATTATTCATGTTCATGAAACCATGCATATAAACCTACCTCATTTAGCATACCAGTATATTCAAAGTACTAATCGTATACTCTTTTCTTATGCTATGATGTATCATATCATAGGTTCGGACGCACAGTTACTGGATCGTGCGTAGACCTTTAAATTATCATACGTAGCAGTGGTGAGTCCTCATATTTCGAGGACAAGCAATATTTATTTTCATGCTTTTAGTTTAGTAGTTAGTCGGGCTTAGTTGGGGGTTTATCCCATCAGCTCCACAGTCAGTCAGTAGAGGCTTTTACAGTTAGTTAGCTTTCAGTATATTTTCAAATGTTAACTTCACGATTTAGTATTGATTACAGTTTTTAAAACCTTATGGCATGTCAGTTAAATTCCACGCATATTCTCTCATTATCAGATATATTAAGTGTTCATAGCAGGTACCAGCTCATGGGTTAGCTTGTGGTATCTCGGAACTGTAAGCACCATGTGGCTCCCAAGGTGTACTCTCAGGACATTACAACTAGTGTTGAGGTAATTTAGTTTCGAAAGCATTAAATTGGTTTTATCTTATCTTAATGGATTTCAATGTACGAATGATGGTATTTTGAAACTAAAATACGTTGTATATAAATAGTGGAATTTGTATCATGGTTTAACAATATTCATGGGTTTGCATGATAAAGTTATAAACCTCAACCCATTTCATAATTTGGTTTTCAATGTGGACTTTATGGTGTTTATTCCTTCTCTTCAAATGCCCTTGGGGGTATGGTTATGGATTTTTAAAATGGAATTTAGAGTCTAAAGGTTTAAATAAGAATGGTATAACATAATATTAATGGCTCGCAAGCTTTGGTACGAAAATACCAATAAGGAATGTTGTAATGAAAGGCTCCACTATTAAAGTTGATAAAATATTTCAATAGGGCCATAATGGAAATTGTACAGCCCACCAAGAAGGCATACGTCCTCGTGACTAGCGTCCAAAACCTGTGTTTTACGATAAGGAGATGTTGTACCTTAATTAGATGGTGAATGGTATTCTTAATATAAGGATAACAGAGAGGATTTAGAATATTGATGACCTTATACTATTCTCTATTCTTTCATTAAACATAATTTAAGGCCCCGTCGGTTGGGGGTAACAAACCCATATATCCCGTGGGTTACTGGAGGTCTATGAAACGCAATATAGTTTAGAACTAAATTTTAAATGGTTATGTATTTATTTTCCTTGTACATAACCCTTACTTTACTATTATTATGAATGATGAATATGTGTTTTATGACTGATTTTTCTAAAAGAATGTTTTATTCTTTCCCCTGTGTTGCATGTCAATACTCATTGTATTAATCGTCCATAGCCACTATAGGTTCGGAGGCCTTTTCCTATGATTCTTTGCAGTATTAAGGAGCTTGTTTTCTCTCTTAGACAGGTAGTGAGAAGTGGTGAGACCTCTATTATCTATAAGGCACTATTACTTTTTAGTCATACTTTTATTCTGGTACTTTTGGTTTTCATGGCATAGTTGGGGTCATGTCCTGTCACGACCCGATACTAACCCTATTCGTACATGGTGCTTAGAACCACAACTGATCCCAAACTAAACCATGGTACTAGCATAATGCATAAGCAACTTACTAAAACATATATAAAAGCTAAACTGACTGAGCAGAAGGATAATCATTGAATAAGTTATTTCAATACATTATTGTTCAAGCTTCGGAACATTATAATCTGAAAGAAGGGGAACTGAAACTACATAAATGGCTATAACTTACTATCTATGAAGCCTATACTTATACTGACTATAGGTAGCTGGGACATGACCCCAACTATGCCTAATCAATACATACGGATAATAAAATGAAACATTGTAAGTGTAACGAAATTGAGTCCTCAAAATAACAGAACTCATCACTATCTGTATGAATGCTATGAATTTCTTGGATATGATGTTGTAGAAAGTATATTATGATAACATAAATTTTCAATATCTAGACCCCTCAAAATATAGGCCACTAAGTTAACTTTCCAACGCTTCAAGTCTCTCCTCAATCTGATGTCGTGGTAAAAAGTTGTGGAAATTTCCCTTAATGACCTAATACACTGTTGTGATAATGACTCAGGTAATAATACATTACCATACGTAATGAGTCATCATGTGTGAGTCATAGTAACTCTAGAAACCCCAAATTTGAGCCCTATAACTACTACTCGACTTTACTAGTTGTATTTAGTTACTATGAGTCATAAGGAGGGACTCATGTCATAGCAGTGTCCAATCAAGAAGGCATCACAGTGGTAATAATTCTACCTTATGATTCATAATCAATGACTACGAGTTGTAAGGAGTGACTCATAGTCACACCATTGTTCACCAAGAACACATTCCTTTGGCCACGAGTCCAACATACAACTCATAGTCAAACCTTATGAGTTGTAATATAGACTCGTAGCCTGACCAGTGACTGACCCAAGACTCAAGCCCCAGACCACAAATCCACCTTATTACTCATAGTAGGTCATGACGAGTTGTAAGGGTGAGTCCTAGTCATACCATTAAGGACACAAGGTCCCAAGACCCTAAGTTACTACTTAGACTACGACTCTTAACTAGATGTCACGAGTCTAGGGTGAGTTGTAATGACTTGGAACCCAATTTTCTTGCACCATTTTTCAAAGTATTTTAAGTTTTTTCCTAGTTATTTAATAGCCTAAAACACGTCTATTAGGCTTCCCAAAGGGTAGTATAAAAACCCAAAAATCCCCAATTACATGATTAATAATAACTTCACTCAGAAAAATAAAAAGGGGTGGTTTCTCTTCTCCCAAGAAGCAACTAGGGTTTATCAAGCAAGTCCAAATCTCAAGAAGATTTCTCTGAGCTTCTATATTCAAGTAAGTGGGATATTCATCAATGGGCTTCTTTTACCCATTGGGTCCCCAAGTTTCTCCAAAATCTCAAGTTTAATTCCCCTTTAAGTTTTAGGGTTCCATGATAATTATGAATTCCATAATTCTTACATTTAACTATTGAATTCAACCATGAACTAGTGTTTTCTCATACGTTCGATCACTCTTCAGTACTTTAATCATGATAACTCGTTACATTGATGAAATTCTTGTATTTTTGAATTTAAGTTATGAAATTTCCTATCATGCCATTATCTTGATATTATCGTATTCAATTATATTTTTCGGTTCTATTGGGTTATGAAAACTCGATACCTAGATAATCATATATGTTACAGATTTCATGTTAATCATGTTATCAACATCAATATCAGTCCAATTGGGAGCAGAACTTAGCACCGAGTGAACCTAGGTATGAAGGCTTTCCTGCCAGGTTAGGGTGAGACCTTAAGTAATAGTCCTTGAGTTCCAGAACTATGTTGTCAATGTAGGTTATGAGGGTTCACCTGTCAGTCTAGGTTTGACACCCTTTTAGGGGTAACCCATCAGTTTAAGCTTGACACTCTAGTCCCTTAGGACATCATATTAGTGGATCCACACAACCAGTGTTGGTACCCTAGGCAAGGTATTAACACTCTTCCAACTGGGTTACAGGTTGGACCCCAATTAGCTCAAATTGGGGTATGTCGGTTAAATGTATCCCAAAGTTTTTAATCAGTATTCATATTATATCAGTTCATATTTGCATGACCAAGTGTCCATATATCAGTTATTTAGATCATTTCAGTATATATTTATACTTGGTCTTGCATTCGTCTTACATGTTCTTGCATTTATGCTTAGTATCTATATGTATATCAGTTATTTCCTATCTCACATACCAATACATTAAAAGTATTGACCGCATACTCTCTTTTGCATTATATTAATTTCACAATATAGGTTCAGACATTCAGTTCGCAGATTTTACGTAGTTCTTCCCTGTATCACTTAGCTGCAGCATTGGTGAGTCCTTATTAGTCGAGGACTAGTCATGTTATTTATCATGCTTTCCAGTAATTTATTTCATGTTATTTCAGCAGTTAGAGTTACTTAGGGACCTATACCAACAACTTATCATATTTAGAATCTTTCAGACAGTCAGACAATAGTTATGTTTTACAACAGCGTTATTAGTTTCATTTGACTATTCAGATATTTGATTTTAAATACTTCCACACAGTATTTTATTATCTTCTTTTTAGTATTTATAACTTGTGCCATCTCATGGGTCAGCTTAGGGTCACTTGTGGCCTTAAGCACTGGGTTATGACTAGGGTTAGTCTCGGATCATGACAAACTTGGTATCAGAGCATGATTTAAAGTGTCCTAGGGTGTCTAAAAGCTATGTTAAGTAGAGTCTTACACATGGGTATGAAGTAATCCACACTTATGGGTGAGAGGCTATGAGACATTTTAGGAAAGTTTCCCTCATTTCGGCATTTATGTCATGTGATGGAGGGTAAGCTCTATTAAACTTCTTCATCTATCTCATTCTCTACTATTTACCAAAAATGCCTCCAAGAAGGGATAAAAGAAGGAGAAATGGGGACCAGCCCACACCACCTATCCCCGAGGACCCCATGAATGAGTAGGCGTCTCATGCAAAGTCAAGGCTGCTATCACTGTATTGGCCCAATCTATGGCTACCCAGAATAAATAGCAGGACATTTCCCCAGCCAATTCTATGGTATGTATGGCAGCAGCTAGAGTCTGGGATTTCACTTGAATGAATCCTCCAATGTTCTCTGGATCTAATTCTGAGGAGGATCCACTTGAGTTTTTGGGCTGTGTATAGAAGGTGACAGATATCATAGTTGTTACTCCAAGTGAGAGTGTTGACTTAGCTACTTAATAGTTTCAAGGAGTAGCTCATACTTAGGTTAAATAGTGGAAGGAGGATAGAGGCACAAATATAAGGCTGGTAGAGTGAGATGAGTTTGCTACTGCATTCTTGGACAGATTCTTCTCGCTCGAGTTGAGGGAGGCCAAGGTGCAAAAGTTTTAAAATCTGAAGTAGGTTAACATGAGTGTGAAGGATTATTCACTCAATTTCACCCAGTTAGCAAGGTATGCTCTGACCATGGTGGCCTATTCTATGACCAGGATGTTTAAGTTCATGTGTAGAATTTCTGAAGATGTAGTCAAAGAGTGTAGAACAACTATGTTGATTAAGGAGATAAAACTCTCTAGAATGATGGTTCATGCTTATTATATTGAGGAAGGAAAGCTCAAGGAAAGAGAAAGGGTGAATAAGAGGGCCAGAATTGGTAGTGAAATACCTAGGTCTTGAACCATTGAAAAACAACTTCATTTTTTTGTCTTTGAGTTGGGTAAGACTAGGAACTTGAGTCGTACCTATGGATACGGTTTGTACCCACCTTGACCTCCGCCTCTCGTACCTTGATCAGTCTAAGAGGGTAACATACTATCCACTATATGACATGGACTCCCCTTGGTCATAACCAATGCATACGAGTCGTATACTACTCAATCGTATAGAGTAAAGTTTCAACTTAAGTAGACTATTTTCTATACAGATGAAGCTTATGATTAAGAAATGAGTCATACCCTTTTGGATACAACTCAAGAGTGTCCACTCATACCCTAACCAGTGTAGAAGGCCTAGCATGATCCTAGGGTAGGAGTCAGGGTACCACTCGTACCCTAGGGCATGACTACTTAATGAGTTGTACCCCTAGACGGGGTCATTTTCCAGCTTTTAACTAAGGGCCTTGTGGTCATTTTCCATACCTAAAAACCTAAACCCTCACACTATATAAGTGTGTGTATCCTTATAAACATCTATTTTTGATGGATCAAACATCCTAAATACTCTCTCTAGTTCATCTTTGAAGAATTAGAGTCTAGGGTTTCAAGAGTGGTCTTCAAGAGGCAAAGAGGATTTAATATTCTTGGCGATTTATCTTGTTTAAGGCATGTACCTCTTCAACTTTTTTAATAACTCTAAAACCCATGTATTTGACACTTGGATTAGTAAGTGTACTTGGTAGTTTAGAATCAAATAAAAAGGGTTTTGTCAAAAGGCCCAAAAGTTGATTTCAAAGTTGTGTTTGTATCATTTGGTCGAAGTTAAAGATTCTAACTCACAAGATCCTTCTCTAGAATCCATTCCCATGGTTAATGAGTTTCTCGAGGTGTTTTTCGATGATATTCCTGATGTTCCTCGCAATAGGGAAATTGATTTTGGGATTTATCTTGTTCCAGACATTCATCCAACCTTTATTCCTCTTTATAGAATGGCTTTGATGGAGGTAAAAGAGTTTAAGGAGAAATTGAAAGACCTCTTAGATAAATGTTTTATCCATCCTAGTGTGTCTCCATGGGGTGTTCATATGTAAGAAGGATGGTTCCCTTCATATATGCATTGATTAGCATCAATTGAACAAAATGACCATAAAGAATAAATATCCTCTTCCTATGATCAATGATTTGTTTGATCAACTTCAGGGTGCGAAGTGTTTCTCTAAGATTGCTCTTCGGTTGGGTTATCATCATCTTAAGATTAGGGATGCAGATATCCCCAAGACTACCTTTAGAACCTGGTATGGTCACTATAAGTTTCTTGTCATGTCTTTTGGATTGACCAATGCTCCAGCGGCATTTAAGGACTTAATGAATAGGGTTTTTCATTTATTCTTGTACATGTTTGTCATTATCTTTATTGATGATATCTTAGTGTATTCTAAGAGTGAGGTGGATTATTTAGATCACCTCCGTTCCATGTTACAAACTTTGAAGGATCATCATTTGATAGCCAAGTTTTCCAAGTGTGAGTTTTGGTTTAAAGTCAGCTTTTATTAGTTATGTCATCTCTAGTGAAAGGATTATGGTAGAACCCTAAAAGGTCGTGGCAGTTAAGAAGTGGCCTATTCCTACGACTCCAATCGATATTTAGAGCTTCTTAGGTCTAACTAGCTACTATGGAAGGTTTGTGGAGAGTTTCTCCACTATATATACCTCGTTGTACATGTTAACCCAAAAGAAGGTCAAGTTCATGTGGTCAGATAAGTGTAAGGGTAGTGTTGAGAAGTTGAAAGATAAATTAACTTCAGCTCCAATTTTGACCGTGCCCAGGGGTAGTAATGGTTTTGTGGTTTATTGTAATGATTTTTTTTCTGTCTTGGTTGCATGTTGTTTCAGCATAGTAGGGTGGTGGCCTATGCATCTAGGAAATTGAAAGTTCATGAGAAGAACTACCCTACCCATGACTTAGAGTTATTAGTCGTGGTCTTTGCTTTGAAGATTTGGAGACATTATCTCTATGGTGTTCATGTTAATATCTTCTGTGACCATAAGAGCCTCCAATATGTGTTTACTCAAAATGAGTTGAATCTTCAACAAAGAAGGTGGGTTGAGTTATTGAAAAACTATGATATGAGTTTTCATTACCATCCTGGTAAGGCAAATGAAGTCTCCGATGCTCTTAGTAGATTGTCCATGGGAAGTTTGGCCCTTGTAAATGAGGATAAGCGGGAATCGGTGAAGGAAATTCACTATTTGGCTAATCTTTGAGTTCGTCTTATGAACTCCGAGTATGGTGGTGTGTTTGTACATATACTATCTCAATTATGTCTTGTTGTTGAGATAAAGGAAAAGAATGTATTGGACCCTGACTTGATAAATTTCAAGAGTAATGTGGGTCAACACAAAGTTGCAGACTTTGTGATTGGTGGTGATGGTATCTTGATATACCAAGGTGGGCTATGTGTTCCCGACATCGATGGATTGAGGGAAAGGGTCTTGTCCGACGCTCATGGATCCCGTTATACCATTCATCCCAATTCAACCAAGATATATC
This sequence comes from Capsicum pubescens, assembly GCA_030864215.1. Taxonomy (NCBI): domain Eukaryota; kingdom Viridiplantae; phylum Streptophyta; class Magnoliopsida; order Solanales; family Solanaceae; genus Capsicum; species Capsicum pubescens. The sequence continues at coordinate 76,664,277 of CM061543.1, read as the reverse complement.
ATAATCTTAAAGAGTTTTATTAATGGCTTGCAATGGGTCCAAGTGTATGGTGTGTCAGTAAGTGAAAGTTGAGCACATGAGGCCCGAGGGCTTATATCAAGATATCCCATTACCCGAATGGAAGTGGGAAGCAATTAACATGGATTTTGTTACATTTTCCTAAATCTCGGAATAAATGTGATTCCATTTGGGTTATTATTGATAGAATGACCAAGTCCGCTCACTTTTTTCCCTTGAGGACAAATTTCCCGATGGAAGATTATGCTAAGTTGTATCTTGCGGAGATTGTGAAGTTGCATGATGATCCGATCTCTATTATTTCAGATCATGGTCCTTTATTTTCATCCTACATTTGGAAGTCATTCCAAAAGGGTTTAGGTACTAGAGTGTGCCTTAGCACCACTTTCCACCCGCAAATAGATGGGAAAGCGGAAAGGACCATCCAAAATTTGGAGGATGTGTTGTAGGATTGTGTGATTGATTATGGTAGTGGTTGGTATGACCATGTAACACCCCCCAAAATTCTCTCCTAGTATGAGCCTTAGAGCGTGTTCAGTGAAGCGAAAATCTGGTCCCAAAAGTTTGAGAGGTGTCTTCCCAAGTGTGAAATACTTTAAACCATGTAGAATTTCCCTAATATCAACTTTTTTTTACCTAGAGCATTGAATAAGCTTTCCATATATACCTAATTCGCCCAAATTTGACACTCGGGTGAAGAGTTAGAGCCATTTTAGTGAGACAGTGTGCCACCTGGCACTTTAGCACGTCGCGGAGCCATAAAAAATGGCAATCATCAAAATCCATTGAGCCTTCGTGATTATGGCGCATCGCGCCAAGGCTTAATTTCAGAATTATCAATTTCCAGTGCACAACATGATTTCACCATGCCGCGGTGCCTTTCCAGTTCGCAACCAAGGTGGCAACGCGATTGCCACCGCGTCACGTCGTCATGTAGTTTCCCAAATATCTAATTTCTAGTGAACTGGCGCGATTATGGTGCGCCGCGCCAGCATGTATAGTTGGGGTTTTTCAGTTTAATTCCAAGGGCTTTTTGGTCTTTTCCCACTCTTCTTCAGCCCCTATATATACCCAATAAAAGGCTCTCAGCCTCATTTCCCATCTTTAACATCAAAACTAGGGTTTTAAAAAATCAAAACCCTTATTTCTTCTTCAAGCAAAATCAATAGAGATCAAGATAAATCAAGAGGAATCAAGAATCTCTCCAAGAACTTTCAAGAAAAGAGTTTCCCCAAGGTATGTAGATGTTGATTCTTGGGTCCCTTTCATCCAAGAAGCTCAAGTACCCTTTTTCTAAATCTTAAAAATTTTATGTTTATGAGTTGTTTATGATTCATGTGAAATGAAATTGATGTTCCAGCTATTATTGAGTTGTTATTCATGTTTGTTTACAAGGTTTTCAAGTTTTGACCCTAGTATGTGGAATTCATGTGATGGTTATGATAAACCCTCTTCAAGTTGCTTTCTATGTGATGTGTTCATTTGACTTAAGTGTAGAAATGGTTGAATAAGCAAAGCATGCTCCCCATATGTTTGATAAAATGCTTATGTGAAGAATAAGGTCCATTATAGCATGTTGATTATGAAACCCCAATTGTGTGCAAGTTCATGCATGCTAAGTGTTTATTGAAATGACTTAATAAATGAATTGTGTCATGATAGCATGGAATCCCCAATTAGGTGTAGACCCATGCATGCCTAGTGTTTGTTGAAATGCTTTAGTGAACAAGTTGACACATGATAGTAGTAAATTCTCCAATTACGTGCTCTTTGATACATGCTAAGACTTTAATACATGCCAAGTGATTGATGAGTAAGTTGTGACATAATAGTATGAAGTTTCACCAATCATGTGCTATCAAATAAATGCCAAGACTGATATACGTGCGAAGTACTTGATGCAAGACCTTGTTGAATGGAGTATGATCTAATAGCATGTTTTCCCTACGCTATTATATGTCTATGATTCCTAAATGCTTGAAGTGATGTCTTAGTAATTGTGATAGTGAATATTTGGTTGTGATTCCTAAATGCTTGAAGTGATACCTTAGTGATTGTGATAGTGAATATATGGTTGTGATTGCTAAATGCTTGAAGTAATGCCTTAGTGATTGTGATAATGAATATATGGTTTTGATTCCTAAATACTTAAAGTGAGGCCTTAGTGATTGTGACGTGAATATATGGTTATGATTGTTAAATGCTTGAAGAGATGCTTTTGTGATTGTGATGATGAATGAATGACCATAGTTATGACTAGTGAAGAATGGTTATGTCTTACTTTTGTGTTATTGAGTCCTGGGGGTATTTATACCCGACAATTTAGCTTCTATCTAGAGCCTGTGTCATTTTTTACGATAATCTCAGTCCGGCCATGATTCTCAAATCTCAGTGAATTATAGAATTCTGTATCCTCAGATAGATACAGAACTTAAGAAATCTCAGTAATCTTCGTAATCCCCGTATCGCTAGTAATCTAGCCTCAGTGCTGTACTCAGCTTAGATCTTGTAGTATCCAAGTGTTTAGTTCTGGCCTCGGTAGTGACCGAGTAATCTATTCAAACTCTGTATCATCAGTGAGATACCATGATTTAGTAGTATTCCGTCAGATACGCAACTAAGTGAATTCATCTTAACTCAGTCAGATCATTTGAGAAATGTGATCAGTATCAGATTTAGTTCAGTTTGTGTTCAGTTGAGAATTCAGTTCAGAGTCTTTCAGTTGGGAGTAGGAGCTAGCACCGAGCGAGGAAAGGAATGATGGCTCCCCATTAGAGAGAGGCTGAGTCGTTAGGAGCAATTCTTGAACTCCAAAACTACATAGCGAGTGTAGGATGCAGAAGTCACCATCAGTAGAGGCTGACACCCGTAGAGAGAGATTTGACTATTATATTACCTTAGGCTGACTTCCTGTGAGGTTCAACCACCAAAGAGGCTTGACCAGAGAGGTTTTTACCCATGTTACAGTATTGACACCCTTCCAGCTGGGGTTACAGGTTGAAGCTCACCTATGAGAGGTTGGGGTATGTCGGTTAAGTAACTACTTCCCACAGTTGCAGTTTCAGTATCAATCTTTTGAAATCAGGACTGTGAGGTACAATCGTCTATCTCAGTAAGGAGCTTATATAGTTCCATTGATTCATGACCATCCTTCAGATAGGCTTGGTCTCATATACAGTTATTTTTTATCAGATCCAGAGATCTCCCGATAGATAGTCTTGATCTCAGTCTTAGATCCTGTTGAGTATTCTTGTTATCAGATCCAGAGATCTCTCGATAGATAGACTTGATCTCAGTCTCATATTCTATTGAGTATTCTTGTTATTAGATCTAGAGATCTCCCGATAGATAGGCTTGATCTGAGTCTCAAATTATGTTGAGTATTGTTGTTGCCAGATTCGGACATAATCATTTTCTTATCATTGATAATAGATTCTGGAGTTATCTGTTAGAGAGAGGTTGATCTTCAATTCCTTTAGTTAAGAGCAGTGAGCTCAGAATTCAGTCATTTATGTGAGTATATTTAGTTAATCAGTTATCAGTATCAGATGATTTAGTGATTCAGTATTAGTAGTGAGATCAGATGACAGTAAAGTGGTATCCGAGTTTCAGTATCTAAGTTTATGATGATTGTGATTATTGTTTGTGCATTCCTGTATGTGTTCTCGTTCGGTATTCTCATGATTATTCAGTTATGTAATTTTTCATGCATGAGCCCTTGCATTTAGCCTTACCTCATCTACATCGTCAGTACATTCCCGTACTGACGCATTTGTGCTATGGTGTTTTATTTGACACCATAGGTCCAGAGGCACGTGATCCAGAGTTCCCTCAGTAGTTCAGTCCTAGTCTGTAGCAGTAGACATAGAAGTGAGTCATTTTCATTCGAGGATGATCCTTGTATTATTATTGCACCAGACTTTATTTATTTTTAATTGACGGAGTTAGTTGGGGACATATCCTATCAACTCCATAGTTCAGATAGTTGAAGGCTTTTCGGACGATTGTATTAGTATTGAGTTTTCAGTTTTGAGTATTTATAGGTGCGTTGAACCTTATGTCTTGTTTCTGCCTATTTTTCCATGTTTATTTTCAGATATTATGCAGTGTTCATGGTACAAATATCAAGAAAGGGTTAGCGTTTGGTCCTTCGGGGTCTTGAGCATCATGTAACAACTAGGGGGTAGTCTTGGGTCATTACAGACCACTTGCCTTTGATTGAGTTTGCCTATAATAATAGTTACCACTTTAGTATTGGCATGGCACCTTTTAAGGCATTGTATGGTAGGAGATGTCGATCTCCTATTGGGTGGTATGAAGTTAGTGAGGGTAAATTTCTTGGACTTTATCTAGTTCACAAAGTGTTAGAAAAGGTGAAGGTGATTCTGTATAGATTGAAAATCTCTCAAAGTCACCAAAAGTCCGATGAAGACGTAAGGCGTAGGGACTTAGAGTTTAGTGTTGGCGATTGTGTATTCTTGAAAATTTCTCCTATGAAGAGAGTAATGCGGTTTGGTAAAAATGGTAAACTTAGTCCCCAGTATGTCGGTCCCTACTTGATTGTGAAAAGGGTTGGCAATGTTGCCTATGAGTTGGAGTTTCTTTCTAGTATAAAGTCCATTCACCCGGTTTTCCATGTCTTTATGTTGCATAAATGTGTGGGTGATCCTTCTTTGGTTGTTCCTTTTAATGATGTCGGTATTTCAAAATCCTTGTCCTATGAGGAGATCTTGGTGAGGATCTTGGATCGGCAAGTTCACCAGTTGCGAGCAAAAGAAGTGGCTTCGGTGAAGGTTCTATGGAGGAACCAATAGTCTGAGGAAGCTACTTGGTAGGCATAAGAGGACATGAATTCCAAGTATCCGCATTTGTTTACCATTCTGGAAGCTTGTGATGGAGGTATGTGTTAAATCTCTTTGCTTGAATTATTCCTTTGATAGACAATGGGTTAAAGTTCCTGATGTTTGAAATTGAGTTATGTTTTGTTTGGATAATGGGTTAAAGTCCCTGAGTTTGAATTGATTGTGTCTTGTTAGACTATGGGTTCAAGTCCCTAATGCCTTGAGTTTCTTTATATACTTGAAAGTCGATGGGTTGAAGTCCCTAAGTTGTAAAATGAGTAAGTTATCGATAAGTAAAAGGGTTGAGTCCCAAGAACAATGAAATAAAATGGTTGATTGATAATGATCATGATATGTGTTGTGGTGTATCCTTGTAGTGTACTTATTTCTAACTTGTGTAAGGGTTGGTTGGATGCATGTTGATGTGTTAACTGATGTCTATGCTTGCCTTACCCCTCATTCAAGGACAAATGATCCAAGTGGGGGAGAATTGAAACACCTAGGTGTTGAACCATTTAATAACAACTTCATTTTTGTGTCTCTCAGTTGGGTACGACAGGGGACTTGGGTCGTACCCATGGATATGGGTCGTACCCACCTTGACCTCCCCCTCTCGTACCTTGATCATTCCATGAGGGTAATACACTGTCCACTATATGACATGGCCTCTCCTTGGTCTTAACCAATGCATACGAGCAGTATAATACTCTATCATATGGAGTAAAGTTTCAACTTGAGTGGACTATTTTCTATACGGATGAAGCTTACGGTTAATACATGAGTCGTACACTTTGGATATGACTCAAATATGTCCACTCGTACCCTAACCAGTGTAGAAGGCATAGCAAGAGCCTAGGGTATGAGTCAGGGTAACACTCGTACCCTAGGGTACGACTACTTAATGAGTCGTATGGGGGAGCCATACCCCTAGATAGGGTTATTTTATATCTTTTAACTTAGGGCCTTGTGGTCATTTCCATGCCCAAAACCCTAAACCCTCACATTATGTAAGTGTGTGCAGCCTCCTAAACATCCATTTTTAATGGATCAAACACCTTAAATACTCTCCTAAGCTCATCTTTGAAGAATTTGAGGCTAAGGTTTCAAGAGTGGTCTTCAAGAGGCAAAGAGGAATCAATATTCTTTGTGATTCATCTTTTTTAAGGCATGTACCTCTTCCACTTGTTTAATAACACTAAAACCCATGTATTTCACACTTGGATTAGTAAGTGTACATGGAGGTTTAGAATCAAATGAAAAGGGTTTTGTCACCTATTAATGAATAACGATAATTTTTTCTTAGACTTGTTTTTATTCATGTTATTGATGATGATTTTCATATGTGGATGCTTGTTGTATATGGTCTAATATGTGGTTCATGATTAACCCTAATCTTGATAAATTCTACCATAAAAACGACCTTGTTAAAGGTAAGCACATAAGGTGTTTGTGAAAATGTGTAAGTGAATTGTCTAGTCACATGTTGGTGGTGTATTGTGGTATAGAATTGCTAATGCATTATGAATAACTTGTAAGGGTCTTGAGGACCATAGTTTGATTGTATGATGATTTGAATTGAGGCATTGGCCTATTGAACTGGTTGAGCAATGAAGGCTCCCGTGAGGACCATATGGTCATGTATGATGTTAAATTGGCTAAATGGGTTAAAGTCCTTATGTGTGGAATTGAATGTATGTGGATGCATGGACCAATGGTTAGAATCCCAATGTCGAATAATAATAGTCGTGATGGTTTGAGGTTAAATTCCCTTGCTTAATGAAATCGTTTGTGGTTAAAGTCCCTTGCATAGTGAGATTTCATGAGGTCGAAATGCCTCGCCAAATAAATTGGCTTGGGATTAGAGTCCCCTATCTAATATGGAACATGGTTAGAGTCCTATGCCAAATATGTGAGCATTTGGTTAGAGTCCCTTGATTGAATCAAGGTGTGTGAGTGGTTAGAGTCCCTCACTTATATGAATGTGTGTAAGTGGTTAAAGTCCCTCACTTGAATGGATGTGTGTGTGGTTAGAGTCCCACACTTAAACGAATGTGTATGTTGTTAGATTCCATTACTTGATGATATGTGAAAATGAGTTAAAGTCCTATACCTAATAAGGAATGCTTGAATATATAAGTATGGAAGGCTAAAGTCCTCCATTGCATGTATGATGAATGAGTGCTTCCAAAATGTTGATAAATGTTGTCCCCTTGATTATCATGTGATATGTCTATATATATAGATAAGGTTATGAATGTGATTGAATATTCTATATAGCTTGTTATTGAATATTCTATATAGCTTGTTATTGAATGATGATTTTATCCATATCCTTGAGTTACATGCTAGTGTTCCCACTGCTAATCGTCTTTGGTCCTATGTCCCCACGCGACCTAGGTGCTGAAGAATCATCTTCTCTGTTTGCGTAGTGATTAGGTGATCGAAGTGGTTAATTTATTGTCTACGGACTAGTGAGCTTCCTTATTTCGGAAGACATTCATTCTTGGTCCGCTATTTTTAGACATAGTCTTATCTTGACTTGTTTGGCTATTGTCGGGGGCTTGTCCTGACATATACACTTCTAAATTTCGGTTTGTATAGAGGTATTGTTGATGACTATGGACATTGGTATATTGGTTAGTGTGTTTATATTTATGAAATGGTTCGACATTGTTTAAGTTATGACTTGTAGTATGTTTTTCGATATCTCATTGTATGTTCGGGATTCACCCGACCCATGTGATTGATGTGATGATTGTGATGGGTTATCGGGATGACCTCCGGTTTATGTGGGCTTGAGTTACCCCTAAGACATGGACCAATTTTAGGGTGTGTTAGGTAGCTTCAACTTTTCTCAACAGAGGTCAGAAGGCGATAATGTCACTAAGCAAACCAAGGCCTAGCCGTGATGGGTATCCCAAGTCCCACGTAGATCGGAGATCACCCCTGCACCTAACCAAAACAATCACAACACACCCCAATGTAGGATGAATTTTGAACATATAAAAAGAAAGCATGCGACAATTTTAAGAAAATTCAAAACAAGTCCATAACCACCAATCGACGATCGTCCAAACGATCGACCGACACCGCCCAATAACCACAGTAGTCCAAACAAAGCCTTCTAAACAGTGAACCAAAACAAAATACTAATAAAATGTCGGGACATGCCCCCCGACTATTGCCAAAACCAATTCAAAATAGTCTAAGACATAAAAGAGCAAAACATGAAATGTAGTCTTTCGACGTATGGATGCTCACCACTTCAATGTCAACTCATGAGCTGATCCCAAATCCTAATCACTTAGAAGGAAGAGTGGATGTATGACTAATTCCTATATCGCATGGGGATACAACGTCCAAAGATGGTTAACGGGGTGAATTTTAGCATGTAACTCAGGATAAGGATAACATAATCAAATGCATATACATATATATTACCTGCCGAATAAGAAATATTGCTTAACATGCATTTCAAAACTTTAGCCTGGATTGTGTAGCTCAATTATCATAGCATGTTCCCATGGGATATAAGGACCCAGCTCTCACTCCCTGGTTGGGCCCAGTGCATGTATCCGCACAAGTTAGAGAATAATCTAATATATATGCACGGAGGACACGAACCTCCCAACCATATTCTAAGGTGACTTAAGCACCCAATTATGTAATGATTTACAGGGGACTCGAACCTCCCTAATCATGAAATAGTAATGAGGGGGACCCAAACCTCCCTAGTTACTTTGACCACCACATAAGAAAATGTGATTTCCTGTATCGGTCACACGGACCTTCACTTTCACGGCTCAGCTACACAACCCCTATTAGAGCCCAATTAAAAATAAGTATCACATATGCCCATTCATTGAACCATATTCCACATTAAGTGATACATTGTTGGTTTCGTCATACCAACTACACTTGAAAAGTGATATCAACATGCCAAAACAATTTTCATCAACTTGGGGAAAACAAATCCCTTTGTTCATAAATACAAGATGGGGAAAAAACGATTCCCTTTGTTTATTAAATTAGATCATTGTGTTTTAGATACCTCTTTATATCATGCAATAGTTCAAGACTAATTCAATTTTACAAATTTCCGCATTCCTTATAATTATAACTAATTTCACATTATGGGCATGGGGTCATAACCACTTCAAAAGTCAGAAGTTTGGAAAAATCACAATAACTAGTTCATTCACCATACCCATACACCCATAAGTTCAAAACCATAATTTAAAGCATGAAAAATCATATGTAAACCATGAGAAACATTGTTCAATTCATAAACATTAAAAAACCACCAACCCTTATTTTAAACCCAACACAACCATATCATGAAAAATACTTTAAACACATATTTTTAACAAATTAACAATTAGGAAAGAGTAACATGCCTTAAACACCAAGAAATTTGGAGAGAAATTGACCTTTGAGCCCTTAGATGACCAACTTGATGAAACCCTAGCTTGACTTGCTTATGGGAATTTAGAGAGCCTTTTGGAGTGTTTAAAAAGTTAGTTAGATTTGTTTTTGAGTGCTAATGACACCCTAAAGAGGTTATAAGACGTGGGTTTAAATTTGGATAAGAAGGGAAATGTCCAGAATGCCCTTAACTTAAAAGATAAAAAGTGTCTCTATTGACTACGGGTCAACCGTTGACTCATAGCCACTCCTTATGACTCATCACCATGATTCGTAACCTAGGCAGTCTCTAGGACCCCCTACCATTGTTGACCCTATGACTCAAATGGTACCACTCATGATTAGACCCTACGACTCATAGTGTACAGTCGTAGTCAACACTTAACCCAATTTTGTAAACACTGGACATCCTTCGATTTGCACCCTATGACTCCTAACAAGTCCTTATGTCCCATAGTCAGTCACTCGTAGTCGCATCATAACTTAGCCACTTAATTTCTAATTTGGTTAGGATCCCATCCTAACTACTCATTATGAGTCTTTACGAATTGTTTCCCCAAGTCGTTCTCAAGCTAGAAACTCACACACCCTACACTGGACACCTTACCACTAGGGTCACTGTAACACCCCACATTTTTAAGCTAGAATTTAAATCATTATTCCTATGCATGCATACTTGATTCCAATTATTCTATGTATATACATGTGTGATTAGCAAATATGTGATGTGGGAATAACATTGTATATTGATCGAGGTCATAATACCCTCCTAACTCAAAGACAAGTTGAGGACCTTTCTATTAATAAAGTTTTTAAAAATGCTACAGAAAGGATCAACTTTAAATGAGTGTATCTCTTAGTATATTTCGATTCAGGTGTCCTACTATATATCCAAAGAAAGATCTTTGAGTCTTCTTTCTAAGCATTTGGTATCATATTAATACGATATCGGAGCAAAAAGTTATACTTATTTTACTTCAGCATGTCATTCTATCACCAAAGTGACGACCTGAGTTGATAATCCATCAACTAAGTGACGGCTTATCAGCCCAAGTCGTCAGCCCAACCAGAAAAACCTCAACTTTAGATTTCAAGTGATGACTTGAGGTAATAAGACGTCACCTAAGTAACGACTTATCAGACCAAGTCATCATCCATAATATGTATGTGATAATTTCAGCTTCCAAGTGATGAATAAGCTGTCACCTAAGTGATGACATAACAACCCAAGTCATTACCCATGACCAGACATGATCAACCTCACCCTTAAACAATTTCGGAGGGGTATTTTGGTCTTTTACCTCACCTCCCATGACATAAATCACCAAAGACACATCCTTAGACATCATAAACAAGTTTTAAAAAAACCCTTAATCATCTTTATCCTCAAGAACAAGATTAGGGTTTCTCCTTGAGGTCATCTCCCAAGAACTTCAAGATTTCATTACACACTCTACAACATAATCAAGAATTATAATTCCCAATCCAAGAACATTCAAGAAAAGTTAATTCTCCTTCAATATAAATTCTTTAAGGTATGTAAGATGTTCATCCTTGGATACATTTCACCCATGGAGTCCAAGAACCCAATTTTAAGTTTAAAAGTATGATCTTTACATGTTTTATGAATTATGTCTATGAATTTTCCTGAAATTTCAAATTTTATATTATGTTTACATTTAATTATTGTTGTTATTAATCCCCACACATTTAAATAGTGTTGTTCATTGATTTAAGACTTAATTGGGGATTTAGCATCAAAATCATGATACTACTACAAGTTTTAACACTATTCCCATGCTTAGCTTAAACCTTGCATTGCAAGTGTCTGATGAAAAGCCTAAATGACTACTTATCACATGTTTATAATGAAATTACATGTTTACAATGCATTATCTCCATAAAACTCTTATGAAATCAATCATGTATTACGTTTCTAAGAGTTTTTATAGAAAAAGCCCTTATATGTTTGAAAGTTGAAGTATGTTTATCTATACCTTGGTAATTTGATTTCAAGTTATGATTTCGATTGTTTTCCCATGGAGTGCATTATAGTATGTTTTAAATATTATGATTACCATATCATGTTCATGCGAATCAGAATAAAACCCTCAGTTTATGATTTGGTCATGTGATCGTGCTATCTTATCATGTTTCAAAGCACTGACCCCTATTTATTTGAAGAAATGCTTAAGTGAATAATTATGAACAATGATTTACTTCCATGGTTTCAAAGCTTTCATGTGTCCCTGTTGTTGTTGTTATTGAGTACTGGGGGTTATGAATACTCGAAAACTTAGCTATTTACAAAACTTTAGTAGTTACAAAATAGTTCAGATAAACTATGAGCATATTTAGCCAGTTAACCATCATGATCAGTTACTTGTCCAGTTAAGCTTAGCTTAGTCCCGTAATCATTGTCAGTTCAGTTGGGAGTAAAATTTAGAATCGAACGAACCCAGGGATGGGGGCTCACCTGTCAGTAGAGGATGTGACCTTTAGTAGTAGTCCCTAGGTTCTAAAACTATGTATCCAGCATAAGTTGAGATATCAACCTGCCATTTGAGGGTTGATAAAGTGTTTACCTGCCAGATGAGGGTAATACATATCTTATTAGGGCACCTACATGATGAGGATGACTCTTTAACTTGTTAGTAACCATTGAACAGTACTATCACTCTTCTAACTAGGGTCACAGTTTGGATCCCAATCAGCTCAGCTTTGGGGCATGTCGGTTAGATGATACCTCCCACAGTTTCAGTTTTAGTATTTAGTTCAGAACTCAGTTCAGTTTTGCTTGATCAAAGCATATAGTTTATCAGTTATTTAGTTATCAGATTTTAGTATTTTAGTTTATAGATTATTTTCAAAATTATATTATATTCTTGGTTATGCATTCTCAGATTTTACAGCATTCACGCATTCATATCAGTTATTCAGTTATCTCATGCTATTTAGTCTGTTATTATCCATGTACTTAATCCCCTGCGCATCAGCCTAACCCCATTTAGCATACCAGTATATTCAAAGTACTGACCGCATACTTTTTTCTTACGCTATGATGTCTCATCTCATAGGTTCGGATGCTTAGGTTCCCGACCGTACTTAGACATTTTAGCGCATCAGCAGCCACCGTTGCGGTGATTCCTCATACTTTGAGGATGATTTTATCTTATTTTTAATTATGTCATCAGTTCAGTTATTTAGTTAGTCAGAGTTAGTTAGAGGTTTGTTCCATCAACTCTTACTCATTTAGTTTTAGAGGCTCTTGGACACTTCAGATAGCTAATCAGTTTGTCATTATTTTATCAGATTCCAGACAGTTATTTTTTGGTAGTTGTTTTCAGATTTATGATTTAGGAATGTTTTAGCATTTAAAACCTTATGGAATAATTAGATATTTCCGCATATGTTATTTTGGTATTATTATTCAGTGCTTACAGCAGGTACCAGCTCATGGGTTAGCTTGTGGTCACTTGTGACCGTAAGCACCATGTGGCATATAGGGTGTACTCCCGTGGCATTACAAAATTGGTACAGAGCCTATGGTTTTAAAGTGTCCTAGGGATTCTAAAAGCTACATCAAGTAGAGTTTTGTGCATGGGTGTGAAGCATACCACACTTATGGACAATAGGCTACAAGATATTTTAGGAAAAGTTTCCCTTCTTTCATATCTCAGATCATGCTATAGAAAGGTCCTCTAAGAAAGTTATACATATTCTCATCTTGCTCTATTCATACCTGCCCTACCTTGTTTACAAGGTAATAGAAACAATCAAGCTTAAATCCTTACAGATAGAGATATTCTCCGATATTTCCCATAGATAGTTTTGTGATTGTATGTAGGCTTGAATGTATCCTATCAGTGCCTTTTTGTTCCAAAATATGAAAGGTTTCATTCATGATTCATAAAAATCGTGCATTTAGCGAAAGTCAGATGTATTTTTAAATCCCTCCTCAGAATCTTATGATAGCATATGACTTAGAGTTAGATGTACGAACCCAAGAGTTTAGCAAAAGTAAAATAGGAATAGTATTATCTGAATTCAATAGATTTTACATTCATGGGGATAGTTGCATGAAAGGTGAATTAGTAGTCTTGAAAGAGTGTATGCAAAAAAAAAATTTAAGTTTGTTGATTTGAAAGTATATGTTGTTGGTGAAATGGTAATTCCCATGGTGTAGGGAAAATATAAGTTAAGATATGAGATATTAGTAGTCTATGAAGGAAGTTAGTATGGTTCCTTAAAAGGTTTGGGAATATCCATGTTAAGTGTTAAAATCTAAGTTTGATTCTTTGAAGATTAAGCGAATAGAAAGAAGAGTTGAGAATTCTAATTTAGTTAGTTCTTAAGTTGTTATATGATGTATTTGGGGCTATAGAAAGTTAAGAGTTCTATTTCAAAAGGAAGAATCAGCAGTACGGTTTTACACTTTCAGGTGCAGTCTTTCAGGGTAAGTTTAGTGTTTATGAATATTGTTATATCTCGGACTCTAGAGTAATGTGCTTTTAGTTCAGTTTATAATACATTAAGTGGCTCACATACTTAGAATGATGGCTTTAAGCTAAGGGGGAGATGGTAGAAACAAGTTACCAAGTCAGGCTCTCAAAAACTCCAAACTCAGGTCATGCAGCTCATGACTCATGTATTCATGTTTTATAGTATGCTCAGTTCCCATGACTCATGCTACACTCTTAATGATCAGTAAAATTCAGATTATGTCATGTATATCCTCACTTTAGATCTCTTGATAAATCCATGATGTTGATATTTTATTCCTCAGGCCTCAGCTAAGTGTCAAGTTCGGTATAGTGTTCATTCATGCTTTAGGTCCTCATGTTTTAGCCTTTTAGTGACCTCTCCATATAAAATGATAAAGTGATGAGCAATTTTTTAGATAGTAGAGAGTAAATGTTAAAGATTGTTGCATGCTTTTTTTACTAAAAGCTATAGCTGTGAAGATAGGCTTGAATGTCATTTTGGCATGTAAGTTGATAATTGCATTACGCATTAGTGAATGGCTAGTAAGAGGTTGTATTTAGATGTTGAAGGGGTAATCAGTTTTATTTAGAAGATGGAAAGTTATGAAAATGCAGTGTATTAAATTCATGACTCAGACTAGTATTACAGTGTTATGTGTGCATTTTGTAGATTTGAGTGGGCTTGTACATAGTGGGAGAATTTAGTCCAGCTCAGACTTTAGTGGGTAGAGTTATCGATGCCCATGTGAATATTTTCAGTATCCTGAAATGAAGTGTGGTGTTGGAGTAAAAAGTATAGTTGAGGGAGTATATGAGAAGTGTGGCCAAAAGTTTAATGTTAGTAGTTGCGGGGCATAAGGCTTAGTAGTTGATGCTTCATAGGCCTGTGTTCCAAATTATAGAATTTTAGCCATGTTGTGATTTCTTATTTAGATGTCTTATTCAGACCATGCCCAAGATTCTTTGTTCCCTAAGTCATTAGAACTTCACAGAAAGAGCGTCGAAGAAATACTCCAGTTAAGTATAAGCTATCATTATGAGTTAGCTTGATAGCCAGTAATTCATCTTAGCAGTCAGACAGACAAGTTCCTATGGTTTCCCATCTTTCCATCTAGTCATACTATCTGAAGTCTCATGAATATGACTATTCTAAGAGGAGAAATATTTGCATCCTGGTAGTTTGCAATTTCATCTCAGTTCATGTATCATTCTACAGTTTCAGATTCCAAATATTCAGTCATGATTCAGTCCATAAGTGTTCCATTTTCAGTCTTTACTTAGTATTTCAGCCAAGTCAGTGTCATCCGTAGGGCGAACTATCCCAAGGGGGTATGTTGTAATACCCCGAGTTTTCATATCCTAAATCTCTTATATTTTCTTCATGAAACCAGATCCAGCTGGAGGTAATGGTTACTCATAAGTTGACTCTCTCATTTCTATCTCACCCTTATAACCATTCTTATTTCAGTTCATGTATTCACGAGGCCAATTCAGTTCAGGTATCATGCCCAGACACAGTTATGTAATCATGTTTAGATTCATGTATTTTCAGTATATGCTCTCAGTAACCTTAGTACAGTACTCTCAGTCTAACCAGTCTCATTCAAGGACGATTGTTCCCAAGGGGGAGAAAATGTAACCCCCATATTTTCGGGATAGATTTTAAATTGTTGTTCCTATGTGTACATACTTGAACCCAATTATTCTATGTACATATATGTTTGATTATAAAATATGTGATATGGGAATATCGTTGTATATTTATCGAGGTCATAATACCCTCCTAACTCAAAGACGAGTTGAGGACTTTTCTATCGATAGAGTTTTGAAAAATGCTCAATCAAGGGTCAACTTTAAATGAGTGTATCTCTTAGCATATTTCTATTATGGAGTCCTACTATATATAAAAAGAAATATCTTTGAGTCTTCTTTTCAACGCATTTGGTTTCACCTTAATCCAATATTGGAGCGAAAAGCTATACTCATTTTACTTCAGTATGCCAGTCTATCAATAAAATGACGACCTGAGTTGATAAGCCATCACCTAAGTGATGACTTATCATCCCAAGTCGTCAGTCCAACCTGAAAACCCTCAACTTCAGCTTCCAAGTGACGACTTGAGGTGATAAGTCATCACCTAAGTGATGACTTATCAGCCCAAGTCGTCAGCCATAATCAGTATGTGATAATTTCAGCTTCCAAGTGATGACTTGAGGTAATAATCCATCACCTAAGTGATGACTTATCAACCCAAGTCGTCACCCATGACCAGAATTGATCAACCTCACCCTTAAACAGTTTTGGAGGGGTATTTTGGTCTTTTCCTCACCTCCCATGAAATAAATCACCAAAGAAACGTACTTAGACATCATAAACAGGTTTTAAAAAAACCCTTAATCCTGTTTATCCTCAAGAACAAGATTAGGGTTTCTCCTTGAGGTCATCTCACAAGAACTTCAAGATTTCATTATACTCTCTACAAGATAATCAAGAATTATAATTCCCAATCCAAGAATGTTCAAGAAAAGTTTATTCTCTTTCAAGATCAAAGCTTTAAGGTATGTAAGATGTTCATACATGGGTCCTTTTTACCCATGGAGTACAAGAACCCAATTTCAAGTTTAAAAGTATGATCTTTACATTTTTTTATGAATTATGTCCATGAATTTTCATGAGATTTCAAATTTTATATCATGATTACATGTAATTGTTGTTGTTATTAATCCCTACATATTTGAATGGTGTTGTTCGTTGATTTAAGCCTTAATTGGTGATTCAGCATCAAAATCAGGCTACTACTACAAGTTTTAACACTATTCCTATGCTTAACTTAAACCATGCATTGCAAGTGTTTGATGAAATACCTAAATAACTACTTATTACATGTTTACAATGAAATTACATGTTTAAAGTGAATTACCAACATGAAACTCTTATGAAATCCGATCATGTATTACGTTTCCAAGAGTTTTGATAGAAAGAGCCCTTACATGTTTGAAAGTTGAAGTATGTTTATCTATACCTTGGTAATTTGATTTAACGTTATGATTTCAATTTTTTTCACGTGGAGTGCATTATACTATGCTTTAAATAGTGTGGTTATTGTATCATGCTCATGCGAATTCAGAATAAAGCCCTCAATTTATGATTTGTTCATGTGATTGAGCTATCTTATCATGTTCAAAAGCACCCCATGTTTAAGTCTTGACCCCCATGTATTTGATGAAATGCTTAAGTGAATAATTGTGAACAATGATTTCCTTCTATGGTTTCAAAGCTTTCATCTATCCCTGTTTTTGTTGTTATTGAGTCCTGGGGTTATGAATACCCAAAAACTTAGTTGTTTTCAAAATTTCAGTAGTTACAGAGTAGTTCAGATAAACCGTGAGTATATTTAGCAGTTAACCATCATGATCAGTTACTTGTCCAGTTAAGCTTAGCTCAGTCCCGTAATCAGTGTCAGTTCAGTTGGGAGTAGGATTTAGCACTGAGCAAACTCAGGGATTGGGGCTCACCTATCAGTAGAGGGTGTGACCCTAAGTATCAGTCCCTAGGTTCCAGAACTACGTAGCCAGTGTAGATTGAGATATCAACCTTCTAGTTGAGGGTTGATAATGTGTTTACCTGCTAGATAAGGGTAATAAATATCTCATCAGGGCACCTGCCAGATGAGGGTGACTCTTTTGCTTATTAGTACTTGTGGAATGGTACTAGAACCCTTCCAACTGGGGTCAAAGGTTGGACCCCAAACAGCTCAGCTTTGTGGCATGTCAGCTAGATGATATCTCCCACAGTTTCAGTTTTAGTATTCAGTTCACTTTTGCTAGACCATAACATACAGTTTATTAGTTATTCAGCTATCAGAGTTCAGTATTTCAGTTTATAGACAATTTTCATAATTATATTATATGCTTGGTCATGCATTCTCAGATTTTATAGCATTCACACATTCATATCAGTTATTCAGTTATCTCATGCTATTTAGTCAGTTATTATCCATGTACATGAGCCCCTGTGTATCAGCCTAACCCCATCTAGCACACCAATACATTCAAAGTACTGACTGCATACTCGTTTCTTGCGCTATGATGTCTCATATCATAGGTTCGGACGCTCAGGTTCTCAACCATACTTATAAATTCTAGCGCATCAGCAGCAGCAGCCGTTGTGAGTCCTCATACTTCTAGGACGATTTTATCTTATATTCAATTATGTCAGCAGTTCAGTTATTTAGTCAGTTGGAGTTAGTTGGGGGTTTGTCCCATCAAATCTTACTCAGTTAGTTTTAGAGGCATTCAGACACTTCAGACAGTCAGTCAGTTTGTCATTATTTTATCAGATGCAAGACAGTTTTCCGGCAGTTGTTTTCAGATTTATGATTCAGAAATGTTTTATTATTTAAAACCTTATGGCTTATCCAGATATTTCCCCACATGCTATTTTGATATTATTATTCAGTGCTCATAATAGGTACCAGCTCATGGGTTAGCTTGTGGTCACTTGTGACCGTAAGCACCGTGTGGCGTCCAGGGTGTACTCCTGGGGTATTACAGTCACCTGACCTATCAAGACTCATTACGACTCATTGGATGAGTCATTGCCAGGGCAAAAAGCTCAAAACTCAGAAAATTTACAAGGACCAAAAACCTGAGGCATTACATTTCCCTCCTTAGGACCATTCATCCTCGAATGATAGGACAAGGCATTTATTAGCACGATTTTACTTTGCATACCTCTACTCTTAGCTTTAACAAAAATAGAAAACAAAGATGCTAAGGAAATCACCTTTTCCTTTAACAAAGTCAGAAAACAGAGATGTTAAGGAATACAGGTACCTTAAGCATGACTTTCCGAAGTGGGAAACAAAAATGGATACTTGGACTTCATGTCCTACTTAGCTTCCTATGTAGCTTCTTCAACCTTTTTGCTCCTTCAAAGAACCTTTATCAAAGCCACGTCCTTCGTTTGCAACCAAAGGACTTGCCGATCTAAAATCTAGATCAGAACTTCCTCGTAGGACAAGGATTCCAATATGCCCACCTCTTCTAAAGGAATATTTGTCGAAGGATCACCTACGCACTTCCTCAACATTAAAAGATGAAACATTTGATTAATGAATCTTAAAAAAAGAGGAAACTCTAATTCATATGCAACATTACCAACCTTATTCAAAATCAAGTACAGACCTACATAATGGGGACTGAGCTCCCCTTATTACCAAACCACATCACTCTCTTCATAGGAGATACCTTTAATAACACCCAATAACGAACACTGAATTACAACTCCCTTCGCCTCACATCCGCGTAGGACTTTTGGAGGCTTTTGGTGGCCTTAAGTCTATCCCGATTCACCTTTACCTTTTCTATCACTTGGTGAACCAAATTGAGGACAAATAACTTTTTTTCACCAACCTCAAACCACCCAATAGGATACCTACACCTCCTACCATACAAGGCCTCAAAAGGAGCCATCCCAATGCTAGAGTGATAATTGTTATTTTAGGCAAATTATATGAGAGATAGGTGGTCAACCCAACCACCCCTAAAATCAAATACACAATCCCGAAGCATATCTTCCAGGACCTGAATATTTCTTTTCACTTTCCCATCCGTCTGTGGGTGGAAAATGATGCTAAGGGCCACCTTAGTCCCCAAACCTCGTTGGAACGACCTCTAAATTGAGATGAGAACTGAGTACCCTAATAATATATGATGGAAACTAGAGCACCAAACAATTTCACAATCTTCTCAATGAAAAACTTGGCATAATCTTCGGAAGAGAAATTTTTTCTCACTAGCAAGAAGTGAGCAGACTTAGTCATCCTATCCACAATGACCCAAATCGAATCAAATTGTTGGCGAGACCGCGGAAGACCAATAACAAAATCCATATTAATTATCTCTCATTTCCACACTGATAGCTCAATCTATTGAGTCAACCGACCGAATCACAAGTGCTCTACCTTTACTTGCTGACAGACCATGCACATAGCCACAAAATTATCCATATCCCACTTCATATTATTCCACCAATAAATATCTTTAAGATCGTGATACATCTTCATCGAATCAAGATGAATAGTATAATCTGACTCATGATCTTCGGCCAAAATTCTTCCCCGCACCCATCAATATCAGGAACACATAGTCTACCTTGGTAACTCAAATACCATCACCACCAATCTCGTAATCCATCACTTTTTTCCTACCTACATCATTCATTATTTACATCAAAATAGGATCCAACATTTGCGTCTCATTTACTTCAGCACCAAGAGATGACCTCGCCACCTCCTGAACAATCACACCACCATCCTTGAAATCTAAGAGACGAACTTTGAGATTAGCCAAACAGTGAATATCCTTCACAAAATCCCACTTCTACTCATCCACATAAGACAAGCTTCCCATGGAAAACTTTCTAAGAGCATCAGCAACCATGTTAGCTTTACCTAGATAATAGCGGAGACTCGTGTCATAGTGCTTTAGCAAGTATAGCCACCTTCTTTTCCTGAGAAATAATTCCTTCTGGATGAACATGTATTGTAGGCTCTTATGATCAGAATAAATGTCAACAAGGACCCCATATAGATAATGCCACCAAATCTTTAATACAAACACTCCAGTTAACAATTTCAAATCGTGAGTCAGATAATTCTTCTCATGAACTTTCAATTGTTTAGAGGCATAATTAACTACCTTACCATGCTGCATCAACACATATCCCAATCCCACCCTGGACGCATCACAATAGATAACATAACCATCAGTTCCTTCAAGCAGAGTCAAGACTTGAGCCGAAGTTAACTTATCCTTCAGCTTCTCGAAACTACCCTTACAAGCATCAGACTATAAGAATTTCACCTTCTTCTGAGTCATCTTAGTCAATGGGGAAACGATAAAAGATAAACTCTCCACAAACCTTCTATAGTAATCGGATAAACCCAAGAATCTCCAAATATCAAATGGAGTCATGGGTCTAGGCCATTTTTTAACCACTGCAACCTTCTGTGGATCCATCATGATCCCTTCACTAGAGACCACATGACCCAGATATGACACAACATTCAACCAAAACTCATACTTAGAAAACTTTACATACAATCATTGATCCTTTAGAGTCTGCAACACAAGGCGGAGGTAATCAGCATGATCCGCCTAAATCTTAGGATATACAAATATATCATCAATAAAGACAATCATGAGCAAATCCAAGAACTGACAGAAAACCCAATTCATAAGATACATAAACATGACTGAGGCATTGGTCAAACCAAAGGGCATCACCAAAAACTCAAAATGACCATACCGCATTCGTAAAATAGTCTTAGGGGTCGTTTGGTAAAGTGTATAAGAATAATGCTGAATTTGGTGTATTAATAGTGATTGGATTAGTATGCTGGTATTAGTTATTCTTGCATTAGTTATACTGGCATTATTTGTTATACAGTGTTTGGTTTAATTTATTAAAAAGAATATATCTTATATAATTTCTATTAAAAAATATTTATTTACAAAAATACCCTTTATATTCTTTAACCTTGTATAATTATTATTGAAAACTTCTCTTTCTTTTTCCCCCAAAATGGATGTAAATAATTGTTTCCTATTAGCGTTGTTCAAGTTTCTCGAGGAAAATTGCCATCGTAATGTTTTCCATGGATTAGAGCTAGCTTTTGGGTTACAATATGTTTTTTTTAAAAAAAAAAACCATTCCTAGATGCTCCCAGATATCAAGTTTTTGTTTAAATTTGAAAATAGGAACAAGGCAATAGTATGAGTAGTTGAATTCTTCACCAAGCACATAGATAAGATCACTTCTGAGTTGAATTTTGCCATCTCAAATACCTGTGTTGCATCGGTAAAGACAGAGAAGGAACTAAAAAAATATTTTAAAAGGATTGGAGGGGTAGTTATGTCATTAATCAAGCTAATACATGCATTGAATTCATTTGTATTACCAATACATAGGAAAGGGGTTTCATTAGTAATGTACTCCACAATACACAATAGAGTGTATAAGTAATGCTTGCATTAGTTATACATAGGGTAAAAAATGAACCAAACAATGTACTAATAATACACATTAAACTAATGCATGCATTAGTTTTCTAATGCACTCTACCAAACGACCCCTTAGGGATATCTGCATCCCTAATCTTCAACTAATGGTACCTAAACCTGAGATCAATTTTAGAAAAGAACTTATCACCTTAAAGTTGATCAAAGAGATCATCAATCCTCAAAAGTAGATACTTATTTTTTGCAGTTACTTTATACAGTTGGCGGTAATCAATACACATCCAAAGGGAACCATCCTTTTTATGCACGAAGAGAATAGGAGCACCCCACAAAGACACACTAGGGAGGATAAAAACCTTTATCAAGAAGGTCTTTCAACTTCTCCTGGAGTTCCTTCAACTCCGCTGAAGACATTCTATAAGGAGGGATAGAAATAGGATGAGTGTCCAAAAGAAGATCAATCCCAAAATCAATTTACTTATTGGGAGGTACACCAAGAAGATCATCGGGGAACACCTCAGGGAATTCACAGGCCATAGAGACAGTCTACAAAGAAAGACCTTTGGATGTAGAATCCTTCACATGTACTAAGTGATAGAGGCATCCCTTGGAAACTAATTTCTGGTCTTTAAGATATGAGATAATTCTTCCCTTAGGCCCTAGGGAACTACCTTCCCATTGTATTATCGGTTCGTTTGGGAAATTAAAACTGACCCTTTGGGTCCGATAATCAAGAGACACATAGCATGAATGCATCCAATCATTCTTTAAAATCATATGAAAGTATAAGATGTCCAACTCTATTAGATCCACCAAGGTTTTCCTACAATGGACCAACCCCACACAACCCTTATAGACTCTTTTAGCTATAGGGGAATCACCCACCATGGTGGAAACCAAAAAGGGGTTTAAAATATACTAAGGATCAAAACCAAAATGGATTGCCACATAAGGGGTCACATAAGAAAGAGTAGACCCAGGATCAAGTAGACAATATACATCACAAAAAATAGTTTAAGCATACCAGTAACAACATCGGGGGATGCCTCAAAATCCTAGAAAGTGGCAAGATCATACAGATGGCTCTGACCAGTGCTGAAGCCAGAAGCAGAAGTAGCATCCTTTGGTACAGAAGCAGATGAAGCTGTAACAAAAATCTTATTCACCCTAGAAGAAACCTTAGAAGGACAATTCCTCTATAGAGGACCGATCTATCCATATTTAAAGCACTTATTCCTCCCTTCCTCCCAAAAACCATGATACATCTAACTATAAAATCTATAAGGAATATGTGACTGAGCTGACTGAGACCTACTAGACTGTGACTAGGGTCCTAGTGCTCTAAACCCACTATCATACTGAGAACGACGATCACCCTGTGTATTTGGATAGGGAGCACTAGCTATAGAGTAGGAACCAGAATTACCCAACTTCTTCTTAGACCACTTTTCACCATCTCTACCACTTTGCTTATTACCTCTACCCTGATCTAAATAGTGAAACTTCTTATTTTACCTCATGCTCATCTTCACTTGCTTCTTCTTTATTCCTCCACATATTTCATATACACTATAAGCCTAGAGATGTCCATATCTTTGTTCAACAAAGAAGCCTTACTCTCTAAGATCAACTCATGGGGCAACCCCAAAGAAAACTTCCTCATTCTAGCCTTCATGCTAGACACCAATTTAGGAGCATAATGTTGCAACTAATGAAACTTCAAGGAATACTCTTTTACTGACATCCTGCATTACTTCAGATTCACAAATTTAGCCTTTTCATCCCTCAACTCCTGAGAAAAGAAAAGATTAAGAAAACCGCTAGAAACTCATCCCATAAAGTAGACTAAGCATCATCACCCCTCGACTGGTGCCACTCCTCATACCATTGGTATGTTATATCCTTCAATTGATAAGTTGCAAACTCTACACCCTCTATATCAGTAACATGCATCACACGAAATATCTTTTCCATCTCATCTATAAATTTTTGAGGATCTTCCTCAACATTAAAACTAGTGAAAATAGGAGGACTCAATCTTATGAATTAGCTAACTCTAATGGCTTCGAAGGATAGAGCAACATAAGTAACCCTCTTAGTCTAGGAGTTCACCAACTGGGTAAGTACATGAATTGACTGGAGAAACTCAGTATTAGACACAACAGATCAAAGTGCCTGAGGAAGGGTAGGGGAACTAGTGGAACTCCCTCAAGGTAATTAGAAGCAGTGACCCTAGAACGGGTATGAACTCCTAGAGTTAGACGAGCTCCATCCACATTATCCTCAGATATGACAGAAGAGTTGTCACTAGCATCATATCTTTTAGGAGGCATGATCTGAAAAATGAACACATGGAATTAGAGAAGATTCAATACCTTAGACTCGATAGCTTGAAATAAAACTATAAGAAAAGGAAACATTCCTAAATGCCTCATAGCCTTCACCTTATAAGTGTAGCACGCTACATACCCATAAATAAGACTCTACTTGACACGGCTTTATTGGACACCTAATGACACCAAACCTAGCCTCTGATACCATCTTTTTCACACCCAAACCACGGCCTAACCGTGATGAGTATGTCAAGTCCCGCTTAGACCAAAGATCACCCCCTACACCTAACAAAACAAAATATATCACAACGTAATGTTATATGAATTCTGAACATATACGAAGATAGCATGCAATAATCTTAAGAAATTTAAAATAAGTCCATAACCATCGGTCGATAATCGACCAAACGACTGACCGACACCGCCCAATAAGAACAGTAGTCCAAACAAAGCCTTCTAAACAAAGAACCAAAAACTAAATACCAATAAAATGTTGGGACATGCCCCTGGCTCTAGCCAAAAATAGGTCTAAATAGTTTGAGACATAAAATACCAAAACATGAAATGTAGTCTTTTGATTTATGAAAGCTCACCACTTCAATGTCAACTCATGAGCTTATCCCAAATCCTAATCACTAAGCAGGAGGAGTGGAAGTATGACCAATTCCTTCATCCTGTGGGGATACAATGTCCAAAGACGGTTAGCGGGGTGAATGCTAGCATGCAAATTAGGGATAAGGATAACATAATGGCATGCTCAATAGATCAAAATCATTCAAAACCAACACACGTAATCAAATGCATAGACATATATATTACATGCTGGGTACGGAGAAAGGCTAAACATGTATTTTAAAACTTTAGCCTGAATTATGTAGATTAGCCATCATAACATATACCCACGAGCTACATGGGCCCCAGCTCCCACCCCCTGGTCAGGCCCCTATGCTTGTAGCTACACGAACTAGAGAATAATTCCATATATATGCACGGGGGACTCGAACATCCCAACCATATATTAAGGTGAATTAAGTACCCGATTAAGTAATGATTTATAGGGGACTTGAACCTCTCTAATCATGAAATAGTAATGAGGGGGACTCGAACCTCCCTGGTCACTTTAACTCCAGCATCGACAAATGTTGTTTCTAGTATCGGACACTCAGACTCCCACTTTCACGACTCTGCTACACAACCCTTATTAGAGCTCAATTAAAACAAGTGTCACACATTCCCATTTATTGAACCATATTCCACAATAAGGCATACATTGTTGGAATCGTCAAACCAACTACACTTGTAAAGAAATATCAACATCCCAAAATAATCTCCATTAACTTGGGGAAAACAACTCTCTTGTTCATTAATATAAGGTGGGGAAACACCGACTCTTTTTGTTTATTAAATCAG
This sequence comes from Capsicum pubescens, assembly GCA_030864215.1. Lineage (NCBI taxonomy): Eukaryota > Viridiplantae > Streptophyta > Magnoliopsida > Solanales > Solanaceae > Capsicum > Capsicum pubescens. Next base: position 76,638,742 of record CM061543.1, on the reverse strand, counting down.
AACATTGTGTTTCAAATACCTCTTTATATCATGCAATAGTTCAAGACCAGTTCAATTGTAAAAATTTAAGCATTTCTCATTATTAAAACCAATTTCACATTATGGGGTTGGGGTCATAACCACTTCAAAAGTCACAAGTTTGGAAAAATCACAATTCTGTAGTTCACAAGTTTAAAACCATAATTTAAAGCATGAAGAATCATACGTAAATCATGAAAAACATTGTTAAATTAATAAACATTCAAAAACCACCAACCCTTGTTTAAAAACCAACACAACCATTTTATGAGCAATACTTTAAACACATGATTTTAACAAATTAAAAATTAGGGAAGAGTAACATGCCTTAAACACCAAGAAATTTAGAGAGAAATTGACCCTTAAGCCCTTAAATGACCAACTTGATAAAACCTTAGCTTGACTTGCTTGAGGGAATTTAGAGAGACTTTTGGAGTGTTTGAGAAGTTAATTAGGTTTATTTTTCATTGCTAATGAAACCCTAAAGGGGTTATAAGACGTGGTTTCAATTTTGGGTAAAAGGGGAAATGTCTAGAAGGACCTTAACTTAAAAGTTAAAAAAGTGCCGACATTGACTATGGGTCAACTATTGACTCGTAGCCACTCCTTATGACTCATTACCATGATTCATAACCAAGGTAGTCTTTACAAACCCCAACCACTATTAACACTATGACTCAACTGGTACCACTTGTGATGAGACCCTACAACTCGTAGGGTCTAGTCATAGTCAATATGAACCCAATTAGGTAAACACTGGACATCCTAGAATTTGTACTAAACAACTCATAATAAGTCCTTACAGTCCATAGTGATCCACTCTTACTCAGAGCAGAACTTAGCCACTTAATTTTTTATTTGGTTTTGATTCCATCCTAATGACTCATTATGAGTTTTTATCACTCATGTCCCAAGTTGTACCCAAGATAGAAATTCACACATCCTTTATTGTACACCTTATAACTAGGGTCACCTGACCCGTCAAGATATATTACAAATCATTGGATAAGTCATTATCGGGAAAGAAATCTCAGAACTCAAAATGTTTTATAACTAGAAACCCGGGGTGTTACAAGTAATCGTTCCCAATTCCACTAGAAATCTTTAGCTCTAGATCCATTCTCTGCTAGTGCTCCTGTGCCTATGTTTAGATAGGACAATCAGGATAGAGTACCCGACTCTAAGTCTTAAGGTATCATAAATAGTGGTTGGACTAACCCAGTTTGCAGGATATATGGTTAGAACCACAAGGGTGAGTGTATGGAAGGCAGAGATTCAAGTTCTCGGTGTGGCAAGATAGGACACAGTTTAAGGGAATGTCCTACAATTTCCCAATAAGAAATAATTGATCATCAGCAGGTCCTAACAAACTCTTCAATAGGGTGCCACCTATATTGCCATCAGTAGACAACATTAGAATCGACTTTATGCCCTTTAGACTCGATAAGATCAGAAAGGTTCTCTTGATGTGGTTACTGGTATATTACAAGTCTTTCACATTTATGTATATGCATTATTAGACCCCAGATCCACACTTTCCTTTGTGAATCCTTATATAAATGTAGAATTCGGTGTCAGTCTCAAAATTTTTGCAGAACCCTTCTCGGTGTCTACTCCATTAGGTAGCTCCATTATATCTACATCGGTATATAGAAATTGTACAGTCATAGTGTCCTAGAATGTTACCTTAATAGATCTTGTAGAATTTGGTATGACTAATTTTGATGTTATTCTTAGAATGGATTGGCTCCACTCTTGCTATGCCTCAATTGACTATAGAAACAGAATAGTCCAGTTCCAATTTTCTAAAGAGCCAGTCATAGAATGAAGGGATAGTACCTCAGTGCCTATAGGTTGATTGTCTCCTACTTTAAGGCAAGAAAGATGATATCCAAGGGTTGTATCTATCATCTTATCCGAGTCAAGGATTCAAGTTACAAAACTCCAAGTCTTAAATTAGTTCCAGTTGTAAATGAGTTTCCAGAAGTATTTCCTGAAGATTTGCCCGGAGTTCCTCCTGAAAGCGAAATCGACTTCAAAATAGATCTCTTTCCAAATACCCAACCTATTTCAAGTCAACCTTACAGAATGGCTCATTTGAGCTTAAGAAATTAATAGAAAAGTTGAAAGATCTCTTAGATAAGGGCTTTATCAGTCCTAGTTTTTCCTCGTGCGATGCCCCTATTCACTTCATGCACAAGAAAGATGGTTCTCTCAAAATGTGCATCGACTATAATCAGTTGAACAAAGTCTCAATCAATAATAATATCCTCTCCCCAGGATTGATGACTTGTTCGACCAACTTCAGGGTGTAAATCATTTCTATAAGATAGACCTTAAATACAACTATCATCAGCTCAGAGTCAGGGAATGTGACATTCTTAAGACAGCCTTCAGAACTCGATATGATCACTTTGAATTTGTAGTTATGTCTTTTGAGATAACGAATGCTCCTAAAACTTTTATATATTTTATGAAAAGAGTGCTCAAGCAGTACCTAGACATGTTCGTCATAGTATTTATAGATGACATTCTCATTTATTCTCATAATAAGGTAATCATGCAGACCACCTGAGGATTATTTTACAGAACCTTAAGGATCATCAATTATTTTCAAAGTTTAGTAAGTGTAAATTCTGGTTGAAATTAGTAGCTTACCTTGGTCACATCATTTCTGGTGATGGCATTCTAGTTGATCCTCAAAAGACCAAAGCAGTAAGAAACTATCCTAGACCCATCTCCCCATCAGATAGTTAGAGTTTCTTAGGTTTAATCGGTTATTACAAATGGTTTTTTCATGACCCAATGATATCCCCTAGTCGTGACATGGTGCTTAATGCCATAAATGACCCAAGCTAACCCATGATCTTGTACCTGCTGTGAGCACTGATTAAAGTAATAAAAAAATATCATATGTGGAAGTTAAAATGATAAAAGTCTATTAAGATATTAAATTGAAACAAATGCCAACATGTTTGAATTACGAATAAACCAAAAACCAGTCTGAATATCTAAATATCTAGTCTGAAAGCCTCTAAGACATGTGGAGTTGATGGCACAAACCCCCAACTAACTCTAGCTGACTAAAAAGAAAGAAATGCTGAAAATAACAGAACATAACTTGTCCTTGATGGATGAGGACTCACCACAACTGCTCCGGAGTGGAACCGGGTTGGCTAAGGGTGTTCGTGGAACTAAGTATCCGAACCTATATTGTGAAATCAATATAGAGTAAAAGAGAGAATGTGTTTAGTACTTTGAACGTACTGGTACGTAAGATAGGAACTAACTAAAAATACATATGGATATGGAACATGGATGCATAAACATGTAAAAAGAATGCAAGACCAAGTAAAATATATACTGAGATAATCTATAAAACTAACTGACTGAATAGCTGATAAACTGAATACTTGGTCATGTGAACCTATACTGATATAACCTGAATACTAAACTAAAACTTTGGGATTTGTCATGTAACCGACATGCCCCAATCTGAGCTAATTAGGGTCTAACGTGTAACCCCAATTGGAAGGGTGTCAGTACATTGGAAGGGGTACTAACACTGGCTGTTTGGATCCATTAATCTAATGTCCCAAAGGACTAGGGTGTCACCCTCTACTGGCAGGTGCCCCTAAGAGAGTGTCAACCCTTAACTGGAAGGAAGATCTCTCAAAAACCTCTGCTGGTTGCGTAGTTCTGGAACTCAGGGACTGCTACTAAAGGTCACACCTTCTACGAGTAGGTGAGCTCTTATCCCTGGATTCACTTGGTGCTAAATCCTTCTCCCAACTGAACTGACACTGGTTTAGACTAAAGTCAACTGGACATCACAACTGATAATGCTCAACATGATAATAACAAATTGAGTATGATAATAAAAATGATGATCTGACTGACTTGTTATTTGTAATTTTGAAATAGGTATAAACATATAGGTATCGAGTGTTCATATCTTGACAGCACTGAATGATACTTTAAGTACGATAACATAATTTAAAACAATGGAAAGAATTTATGATTCAGAGACCCAAAACATAGTACATCTCACTAAACTGATAAACACCATGAATTTTAAATATGGGGGTATGCTAAACTTGGAAGGACAACATGCTCACATGGTTTAATTCATTATATGGCAAATTGACATGGTATTTACTGAACATGATATGGGTGATTGAAATTCAAAGCATGTAATAGCATAATCCACATGGAGAAATATACTGACATGGCTTGACTTTAAAACTACTAAGAAAACATAGATTAAATTCATATTAACATTGACATTTTCATTAAAGAGGATAAAAGTTTCACACTTGAACAAAAAGGGATTTTGGGACTCAATGGGTGGAAAGAACCCATTGATGAATACCCCACATACCTTAATTGTTTGAATCCTTGAATCAAAAACTTGGAATTGAAACCTTCAATGGTGAATCCTTGGGAAGAGGCTTGATTTACATTTTTGGGAAAGGGGGACAGTTTTACGCGTGATAACTGATGGGGAATGGGGAAATTGATGCCCTTCATAAGGTTTTAATTCGTTACTTGGATGGTTGAGGAGAAGTAGAAAGGACAAAAATACCCCCCCCCCCTTAAGTTAATAAAAAAACTACAAAAAACATGACTTTCATGTCACATAGGTTATCACAGAGTTTAACATGCGTGACACGCTGCATATTGAGGAGGCTAACCTCCGTGACACAATGGATATCACAAAGATTATCCTTTATGACATACCCAAATTGCGGAGGCTTATTACCTCTGAGGTCCAAAATCACCCTTCACCTCTTCCAAAAAATTTAAAACTCTCTCGGATGACCCTTTTAACATCCCTAAACATATTTCAACTCAAAATCAATGTTTCGAGCTCGAGAAAGACAAAAAGAAAATCCTCAAAATCTTGGGGTCTTAAAAAGGCTAAGTCCCTTGTACTTAGGGTGAATTAATGCCTTGGATCCCTTTAAACCTTCGTCTGGTAGGTGGAAATGTGTCTACAATCTTACGGGGCATTACAATATATCCCCATTGGGATCATTCATCCCCAAATGAAACTATTTGAGCTGAGATACTAGGAAAAATACTAACATTATGTACTAAATGCTTATGAGCTAAATCACAATTAAATAACTTAATCTAAAATATGATACATGGACTGAACTGAATTAATGAATGCATGATATGACATAAGGATGGTTATATAGCTAAGATAGAAAATGAAAGAATCACTTAAGCAAAACCATTACCTCACGCTGGTTTTGAATTTGTAGAGAAGAGATGAGGATACTTGGCTCGCATATCTACTTCCACTTCCCAAGTAGCTCCCTCAATAAGCTGATTTCGCCAAAGAACTTTAACCAAGGGGACTTCTTTATTCCTCAACCTACGAATCTAATGGTCAAGGATCTCAACTACGACTTCTTCATAGGAGAGACAATCTTTCACATCCATACTCTCTAAGTGAATAACAAAAGCTGAGTTACCAATACACTTCTTTAACAAAATGTCATGATACATTGGATGCACTGATGCCAAATATGTAGGCAGCTCTAACCCATAAGCTACCTTCCCAAAATGTCTTAAAATTCTATATGGGATAACATAGTGGGGACTGGGCTTCCCCATCTTGCCAAATATCTTCACCCCTTTCATAGGTGAAATTTTTAAATAAACCAAGTTACCAACATCAAACTCAAGATATATTCTCCTCACATTTGTATAGGATTTATGATGACTTTGGGTTGTCCTTAGCCTTTCACTGATCAACTAAAATTTCTCCATCGCTTTATACACTAAATCTATCTCTATAAAAGTAGCCTCACCTACTTCAAACCAACCAATAGGATTTCTACATCTCCTTCAATAGGGAGCCTTAAATAGAGCTATTTGAATACTGGAGTGATAGTTGTTGTTGTAGTCAAACTCGATCAAAGGTAAGTGGTCATCCCAACTAGCCTTACAGTCAATAGAACAAGCCCTCAATATGTACTCTAAATTCGAATGGTCCGCTCTGCCTGACCATCTTTCTGAGGATGAAAAGTTATGCTAAGGTGAACTTCAGTACCAAGACCTTTCTAAAAAGCCTTCCAAAAGTGGGAGATAAACTGAGTACCTCTATCTAAAATGATGGTCAATGGAACCCCATGAAACTTTACCAACTCGCTGAGATAGATTCTAACATAATCCTTAACTGAATACGAAGTATAAGATGGCAAGAAATAGGCTGACTTGGTCATTCTATCTATAATGACCCAAATTGAATTATGTTGACGATGCTTACAAGGCAACCCACTAAAAAAGTCCATGTTCACCACTTCCCACTTCTATGTGGGGATGATGAACTCCTGAAGTGTACCACTAGGCCTTTGGTGCTCAACCTTAACCTACTAATAATTAGAATCCTTAGCCACAAATATATTTCTTGTAAAATCATGGTACATCTTAGTGGTTCCTGGTTGAATAGAATATCATGTACCATGCGCTTCTACTAATATTCATTGTCTTAACCCATTAACACATAGAACATATAACCTGCCTTGACAACAAAGCACAATAACTCCCCTTTGGGAGAAAACGTCGACCTTCTTACCCCTAATTGCTTCCTTCAACTTGACTAAAATAGGATCCCCGTCGTGCTTTTCTTTTTTTCAGCAACCAATGAGGGTTCTGAACCATTCTGAACCCATATACTACCTTCGGCCAAATCAATTAACCAAACACCTAACCTAGCAAGCTAGTGAACCTCATGATTAACTCCTTTTTATCATCCTCAAAATACATAACACTCCCCATAGAAAATATACTAAGGGCATCAACCGTTATGTTGGCCTTACCCAGGTGATACAACACACTTATATCATAGTCTTTCAATAATTCAAGCCACCTTCTGAGATAAAGATTCAGGTTATTCTGTGTGAACACATATTTTAAACTGTTATGATCCATGAACATATCAAAATGAACCCCACAAAGATAATGCTTACAAATCTTTAAGGCAAAGACAACTGCTGCCAACTCAAGGTCATGGGTTGGGTAATTCTTCTCATGGGGTTTAAGTTATCTAGAAGCATAGGAAATGACTTTACCTCACTGCATTTACACATAACCAAGACTTACTCTAGAAGTATCACAATAAACCACAAACCCATTTATGCCATCTGGTAAAGTCAAGACTGGAGCGGAAGTGAGTCAAGTATTTAACTCCTGAAAACTCTTCTTACAGGAATTTGACCACTGAAAGTTGACTTTCTTCTAGGTTAATCGAGACACGGGAGAAGAAAAAGAATAAAACCCTTCAACTAACCATCTGCAATAGCCATCTAAACCTAAGAAACTCCTAATGTCTGATAGAGAGATGGGTCTAGGCCAGTTTCTTACTTTTTTGGTCTTTTGAGTATTAACTCAAATACCATCACTGGAAATGATGTGACAAGGAAGGGTACTAACCTTAATAATAATTCACACTTATTGAACTTAGATAATAACTGGTGATCCTTAAGGTTCTGTAATATAACTCTCAAATGGTCCACATGATCACTTTCACTGTGGGAATAGACAAAGATGTCATCTATGAAGACTATGAAGAACATGTCCAAGTACTTCTTGAATGAAACACATAGACATAGAACCATTGAAAAACTTTATCTTTTGGTTTCACTAGGGTGGGTACGACTAGGGTCTTGAGTTAACCTAATGGATACGAGTCGTATCCTCTCTTACCTCTCCTCTCATACCCTGAGTAGCCTAGGAAGGGTATAATTTTATCTTCTATATGAGTGACCCCTCCTTAATTTTACCCTAAAGGTGTAAGTCATACCTAGGTTAGTCGTATGGAGTGAGGTCTAAGCTTGGAATGAATTGGTTTTATTACAAGTTCAGCATACGGTTAGGGAGTAATTTGTACCCATTGGATACAGCTTAAGGGTGCATGGTCATAACCTTAATAGTACATATTACCTAGGATCGACCTAGGGTATAAGTCAGGGTACCACTCATACCCTAGGGTATAACTACTTAAGTGACTCATAAGGTGAGTCGTACCCCTAGACGAGTTTATTTTCTAGCTTTTAACTAAGGGCGTTATGGTTATTTCCCATTCCTAAAACCTTAAAACCTCTCACTATATAAGTGTGTTTAGCCTTCTAAATATCTATTTTGATGGATCAAACACCCTAAATACTCTCTCAAGCTCATCATTGAAGAATTGGAGGCTAAGGTTTCAAGAGTGATCTTTAAGAGGCAAAGAGGAGTGAATATTCTTGGTGATTCATCTTGTTTAAGGAATGTACATCTTCCCCTTTTTAAATAACTCTAAACCCATGTATTTCACACTTGGATTAGTAAGTGTACATGGTGGTTTTGAAATTAAATGAAAAGGGTTTTGTTGCCTAATGATGAATAATGATGATTCTTGCTTAGACTTATGTTTATTTATGTTATTGATGGTAGTTTGCATATGTCAATGCTTGTTGTATGTTTTCTAATATGTGGGTATTGAGTAACCCTAGCCTTGATGGTTTTTACCATGAAAGTGGCCTTGGTAAAGGCATGTACACAAGGTGTTTGTTAAAATGTCTAAGTGAAATGTCTAGTTACATGATGATAATGTTGTGAGATAGGTAAATGGCACAAGTTGTATGATTGCTTGATAAATGATATTGTAAAGGTAAAGTGAGCCATTTATTGTATAATTGATGACCTTAATGGCTTGATAAATAAGAAGGGGGTTAAAGTCCCAAACATGAAAATGAACATGAATTGTGTATGGGACTATATTTTAGTATAGGATTGATAATAAAATATGAATAGCTTGTAGGAGTCTTAAGGACCATAGTTTAAATTATTTGATGATTTTAAATAATAAATTGTCCTATTGAGATGGTTGAGCAATAAAGGCTCCCATGAGAACCAAGTGGTCATGTATGATGTTGAATTAGCTAAATTGGTTAAAGTCCTTATGTGTGGAATTGAATGTATGTGGATGTATGGATAAATGGTTAGAATCTCCATGTTGACTAATGATAGTCATGATGGCTTAAGGTTAAAGTCCCTTGCCTAATGAAATCGCTTGTGGTTAAAGTCACTTGCATAATGAGACCTCAGAAGGTCAAAGTGTCTCATCAAATAAATTAGTTTAGGGTTAGAGTCCCTTATCTAATGTGGCTTGAGTTTAAAGTCCCTTTCCAAATGTATGAGTATATGGTTAGATTCCCTTTCTTAAATAAATATGTGTGATTAGAGTCCCCCACTTATATGAATGTGTAGAAGTAGTTAGAGTCCCACACATAAATAGATGTGTATATGATTATAGTCCCTTAATTGATGATATGTGAATATGGTTAGATTCCTATGCCTAATGATAAATTCTTAAATCTATAAGTGTGGAAGGTTGGAGTCCCCCATTGCATGTATGATGAATGAGTTCTTCCAAAGTGTTAATAAATCTTATCCCCCTGATTTGCATGTGATATGTCTATATATATGGATAAGGTTATGAATGTCATTGGATATGATATATTTCTTATGGTTTAATGATGATACTATTCTATCCTTATCCTTGAGTTACATTCTAGCTTTCCAACCACTAGTTATCTCCAGACACTATATCCCTATACGACATAGGGGCTGAAGAATCTTCTTCTCTTCCTGCGTAGTGATTAGATAATCGAAGAGGTTTGTGCATTGAACTTGGAGTGGTGACATTTCTTTCTTTGGAATAAATTCATCCTTGGTCTCCTATCTTTAGAATTATTTATTTTTTACTTGGTTTGGCTATTGTCGAGGGATAGTCCCGACATATACATTTCTAAACTCTGATTTATATAAAGTTATTGTGGTTGATTGTGGACTTGGGTATATTGGTTAGTTGATGATCCTAATAAAGTTTTAAGACATGTATAAGTTATGACTTATAATATGTTTTCTGCTATCTCATTATATGGTCGGGATTCACCTGACCCATGTGATTAATGTGATAATTGTGATGGGTTATTGGGCGACCTCTGGTTTATGTGGGCTTGAGGTGCCCATATGACATGTCCAGGTTTTGAGTCATGTCAAGTTGGTATCAGATTCTAGGTTCATGGTTGGTTAGGTATCCACAATACCGTGTTGAATAGAGTGTTTTTTATGGGTTTAAAGCATGCCAAACTTATAAAAGAGGAGTTGTGAGATATTTTAGGAAATATTTCCTTTTCTTGTATATCTATCTCAAGCTATAGAGCCTAAGGTCTTGGATTTCTCTGATTTTTGTTTGCTATATTTCAGATCATGCCTCCAAGGAGATCTAAGACTCAGGCAAACCCTTTGAGGGCCCTATAAATGAAGCTCATCCAACTTCTGGAGTTCAGACTTGGGCTAGGGCTTCGGCACCCAACCACCCCCTATCTTCACTAACCCCGACTATGAGAATGACCCTCCTATTCCATTACCTTAAAGGGATGCTACTAATGTCGAGTTTTATCACTCTCTCAACCTCTTAACTCAATTGGTAGCATCTTAATTGAAGCATGGTGCTCCAGCTATAATATCTTTTGAGGTCACAAGAATTGGCTAATTTATGAGGTTGATCCTTCCTATGATCTTTGGTACGAAGGTTGAGGAAGATCCTCAAGGCTTCATTGATGAAATAGAGAAGATATTCTGAATCATGCATGCTTCAGAGATTGAGGACATCAAGTTTTCTTCCTTTAAGTTGAAAGATATAGCATACTAATGGTACGAATGGTGCGAGGTTTCTAGAGGCATTGATTCTAGTCCCTCCATGTGGGAGGACTTCTTCAAGGTTTTCTTAGACCGCTTCATTTCTCAAGAGTTGAGGGAGTCTAAGGCAGAAGAGTTTGTGAACTTGAAGCAAGGGTGGATGTATGTTCTAGAGTATGCCTTGAAATTTCATCAATTGTCAAGGTATGCTCCCGAGATGGTTTCTAGCATGAGGGACAGAATGCATAAGTTTGTCTTGGGATTGTCCCATGAGTTAGTCCTTTTTATCAAGGAGGCCTTGTTGATTGAGAACATAGATATTTCTAGGTTGATTTTGTGTTTGCAACAAGTGGAAGAAGAGACAAAGAAGCAAGTTGAGCTTAGTGAGAGGAAAGGAATTAAATTTAGGCCTTCTGAGCATAGTGGTTGTGGTGGTGGCAAGTTGCCATGGAAGAAGTGAAGGAGTTTGAATTCTTTCTCCTTGGATAATGTTTGCTCTCCTTACCTGAATTTTTTAGGTGATTATCAAACTCAGTTTAGTGGTGGGTCCCAGGCACAGGGTACCTAATTCTAGGATACTGGTGCCCAGTCAGCTCTACTTTTCCCTTTTGTAGATTATATGGTCAGAGTCATCGTGGTCAATGTGAGAAGGGGAGAAATAGATGCTTCCATTATGGTCAAGTTGGGCATATACAGCATGAGTACCCCTCTCTATTAGTTTCTTGGGCCAACAGGGCCCCTATTGCTACTCCATCTACTCCCTCACTAAAGGGTGCTATGTTTGCCTCTACTTATGCTTCTGGCTCCACCGTTGGCCAAAACCGCTTATATTCACTTGCTACTCGCCAGGATTCTGAGGCATCTCCCAATGTAATCATAGGTATGGTAAGACTTTTCTCCCATGATGCATATTTTTTGCTTGATCTAGGGTCTACTCTTTCTTATGTGACCTTGTATGTGGTTGTGCATCTTAATTGTGGTCTTAAGAGTCCGTCGATTCCCTTTTTTCTACTTCTACCTCGATCGGATATCCTATAGTTATTAGAAGGGTCTACAAGGGGTGTGTGATATCAGTTGGAGGTAGGGATACTCTTGTAGACTTGATAAAGTTGGACATGGTTAATTTTGATGTCATTCTAGGGATGGATTAGTTACACTCTTGCTATGCTTTCTTAGATTGTCGGACCCGTAGGTTCATGTTCAGATTCCCTAATAATCCAGTCATTGTATGGTAAATTGGTTCCCTAGTGCCTAAAGGAAGGTTCATTTCTTATCTAAAGGCCCAAAAGTTGATTTCAAAGGGTGTTTGTATCATTTGTTCCTTGTCAAAGATTCTAACTCGGAGGATCCTTCTCTAGAAACCATTCTCATGGTTAATGAGTTTCCCGAGATATTTCTTGATGATCTTCTCGGTGTTCCTCTTAATAGGGAAATTGACTTTGGGATTGATCTTATTTCAAACACTCGTTCAATTTCTATCCCTCCTTATAGAATGGCTCTGGTGGAGCTAAAAGAACTTAAGGAGGAATTGAAAGACCTCTTAGATAAAGGTTTTATCTTCTCGAATATGTCTCCATGGGGTTCTCCCATGTTGTTCGTGCGCAAGAAATATGGTTCCTTTCGTATATGCATTGATTATCGTTAGTTGAACAAAGTGACCATAAAGAATAAATATCCTTTTCCTAGGATCGATAATTTGTTTGATCAATTTAAAGGCGCAAAGTGTTTCTCTAAGATTGATCTTAGATCGGGTTATTATCAGCTTAATATTAGGGATGTGGATATCCATAAGATGGCCTTTAGAACTCGGTATGGTCACTATGAATTTCGTGTCATGTCTTTTAGGTTGACCAATGCTTCGACGACATTCATGGATTTGATGAATAGGGCTTCCATCCATTCTTGGACATGTTTTTCATTGTCTTCATTGATGATATCTTAGTCTATTCTAAGAGTGAGGCGAATCATGTCGATCACATTCATGCCGTATTGGAAACTTTAAAGGATTATCATTTGTATGATATGTTCTCCAAGTGTGAGTTTTGGTTGAAAGTTGTAGCTTTTCTTGGTTATGTTATCTCTAGTGAAAGGATCATAGTAGATCCCCAAAAGGTCGCGACAGTTAGGAAGTGGCCTAGACCTACGACTCCAACTGATATTCGGAGCTACTTAGATCTAGCCGATTACTATAGAAGGTTTGTGGAGAGTTTCTCTACTATAGCTTCCCCATTGACCAAATTTACTAAAAAGAAGGTCAAGTTCTTGTGTTCAATGTGTGTGAGTGTAGTTTTGAGAAGTTGAAATCTAAATTGACTTCAATTCCGATTTTGACCTTGTCCGAAGGTAGTGATGGTTTTGTGGTTTATTATGATGCTTTTTATTTTGGTCTCGATTGCGCGTTGATGCAACATGGTAGGGTGGTATCCTATTCTTCTTTGCAATTGAAAGTTCATGAGAAGAGCTACCCTACCCATGACCTAGAGTTGTTAGTTGTGGTCATTGCATTAAAGATTTGGAGACATTATCTTTATGGGGTTTATGTCGATATCTTTTCCAATTATAAGAGTCTCTGATATGTGTTTACTCAAAAGGAGTAAAATCTCCGGCAAATAAGGTGGCTTAAGCTATTGAAATACTATGATATAAGTCTTCATTACCATCCCGGTAAGGCAAATATAGTCTCTAATTCTCTTAGTAGATTTTTTATGGGGAGTTTGGCCCAAGTAGATGGGGATAAGAGAGAATTAGGGAAAGACATTCACCGTTTAGCTAATCTTGTACTTCGACTTATGTACACTGTAGATGGTGGTGTGTTTGTACTTCTGGTATCTCAGTCGTCTTTTATTGTCGAGATAAAGGAAAAACAAGCATTAGACCCCAACTTGATGAATATCAAGAGTAATGCGGGTCAACAAAAAGTTGCAGACTTTGTAATTGGTGGTGATGGTATCTTGAGATACCAAGGTAGGCTATGTGTTCCCAACGTCGATGGATTGAGGGAAAGGGTCATGGTCAAGGCTTAAGGATCCCATTATGCCGTTCATCCCGGTTCCACCAAGATGTATCATGATCTTAGAGAGTTCTATTAGTGGGGTAATATGAAGCGTAATGGGGCTAGCTATGTGGCCAAGTGTATGGTGTGTCAACAAGTGAAAGTTGAGCACATGCGGCCCGGGGGCTTGTATCAAGAGATCCCATTACCCAAATGAAAGTGGGAGGCAGTTAATATGGATTTTGTTACTGGTCTTCCTAGATCCCAGAATCAATGTGATTTTATTTGGGTCATTATTGATAGAATGACCAAGTCCGCTCACTACTTGCTCGTGAGGACTAATTTCTCGATGGAAGTTTATGCTAAATTATATCTTACGGAGATCATGAAGTTTCATGATGCTCCAGCCTCTATTATTTATAATCATGGTCCTCCATTTTCATTCCACTTTTGGATCATTTCAAAAGTGATTGGGTACTAGAGTGTTCCTTAGTACCGCTTTCCATCCGAAAATGGATGGGAAAACAAAAGTACCATCCAAACTTTGGAGGGCATGTTGTGGGCTTGTGTGATTGACTATGGTAGTAGTTGGTATGACCACTTTTCTATGATTGTGTTTTCCTACAATAATAGTTACCAGTCTACAATAATAGGCATGGTGCCTTTTGAGGCATTGTATGGTAGGAGATATCGATCTCCTATTTGGTGGTACGAGGTTAGTGAGGGTAAGTTGCTTGGCCCAAGTCTACTTAACTAAGCCTTAGAAAAGGTGAAGATGATTCGTGATAGGTTGAAAACCTCTCAAAGTCGACAAAAGTCCTATGCGGATGTTAGGCATAGGGACTTAGAGTTTAGTTTTGGTGATTGGGTATTTTTGAAAGTGTCTCCCATGAAAGGAGTGATGTGGTTTGGTAGAAAAAAAAGCTTAGTCCTCGGTATGTTGGTCCCTACTTTATTGTAAAGAGGGTTGGCAATGTTTCCTATGAGTTGGAGTTTCCCTCTAGTATGAACTCCATTCACTCGGTTTTCCATGTCACTATGTTATGGAAATGTGTGGCTGATCCTTCGTTGGTTGTTCCCTTGAGATATGTTGATATTTCAAACTCTTTATCTATGAGGAGATCCCGGTGAGGATCTTGGATCAGCAAGTTCGCTGGTTGTGAACGAAAGAAGTAGCTTCAGTGAAGGTTCTATCGAGGAACCAAAAGTATGAGGAAGCTACTTTGGAGGCGGAAGAGGACATGAATTCCAAGTATTAGCATTTGTTTCCTATTTCAAAAACTTGGGATGGAGGTATGTGTTGATCTCCTTGCTTTGATTTTTGGTATTTGATAGACAACGGGTTAAAGTCCCCAATGTGTTGAGTTGATTTGTGTCCTATTAGACCATGGGCTCAAGTCCCTAATGTTTTGAAATTATACGTGGTTTGATGTGATGGGTTTAAGACCCTAGTATCTTTAGTTGATTCATGTCTTTGGTAAATGATGGGTTCGAGTCCTTAATCCTTTAATTGAGTAAATATCCTTGATAAGTTGATGGGTTAAAGTCCCTAAGTTGGGAAATGAGTAAGTGTTGATAAGCAAGGGTTTAAGTCCCTAATCTTTGAAATGAACAAGTATCTTGCTAAATAATGGGTTTGAGTCCCAAAGATGATGACGTGAATGATTGATTGAAAATGAGCATGATGTGTGTTATATTCTTGTTGTGTGCTTGTTCTAACTTGCTTGAAGGTTGTCTTAATGTGTGATGACATGTTGGCTTGTGTTTATTGCTTGTGTTACCCCTCATTCAAGGATAAATGATCCAAGGGGGGAGAATTGAAACACCTAGACTTAGATCCATTGAAAAACTTTATCTTTGGGTGTCACTGGGGTGGGTACGACTAGGGGCTTGAGTTGTATCCAATGGATTTGAGTTGTATCCTCTCTTACCTCCTTTTTCATTCCCTGAGTAGCCTAGGAAGGGTAGCATTTTTTCTTCTGTACAAGTGACCCCTCCTCAATCGTACCCTAAGGGTATGAGTCATACCTAGGTGAGTCGTATGGAGTGAAGTCTTGGCTTGGAGTAGATTGGTTTTTTTACGAGTGGATCATACGACTAGGGGGTGAGTCGTACCCCTTGGATACGACTCAAGGGTGCATGGGCGTACCCTTAACAGTGTGTGTCACCTAGGAGAGTCCTAGGGTACGAGTAAGGGTACCACTCGTACCATAGGGTATGACTACTTAAGTGAGTCATAAGGTGAGTCATACTGTAAAGCCCTAAATCTGGTACCCAAAATGCTACACAGTGCTCATGACCCCGAAGGACCACAAGCTAACCTATGACCGATATCTGTAACTGAGCACTGAATAATATATTGTAAATATGCGGAATATAAGCTGTAAGGCCATAAGGTTCAAAACTGAATATAAAACAATGTGTAATAGGGTATAACAATACCAAAAACTAAAATAAACTGTCTGAATATGTTGTAGTCTGAAAGCCTCTAAACTATCTGAAATCTATGGAGTTGATGGGACATGTCCCCAACTAACTCCGAACTACTGAAATAATAAAGTAATAAAATAATCATGTTATCCTCAAATGATAAGGACTCACTGCTAGTCTTGCTGCTGAACGTCTGATCTACTAAGGATGCTTGGGAGCTCGTGCTTCAAAACCTATGGTATAAAACACGATAGAGCAAATGCGTCAGTATAATTGAATGTACTGGTATGCAAGTGAGGTAGGCTGAATGCAAGGGTTCATATGCATGAACAATAATAACTGACTGATGACATGAACATGAACGCCTAAGAAATACATGCATGAATACATAAACTGGGGATGGGGTTATGACAATCCCAAATACTGATGTGCTGACATCTGAGTTTACTAATACTGGGATACTGAATAACTGAGCCTATTGATGGTATGAATTACGGAGTTTATAGGTAATCGATATTTGAGGTTACTAGTACTATATTACTGATAACTGATAACTGAGTATATTGATACAGAAAAACTATCTAAGTTCTTTACTGGACTGGGTAACTGTATCTGACAGTCCTGAATCTGAAGAACTATCTTAGTTCTATTACTGAGACTAAATCTGAAACTGAGACTGTGGGAGGTAATCATCTAACCGACATGCCCCAAATCTGAATTGGTGGAGTCCAACCTGTAACCCCATCTGGAAGGGTGTTAGTACAGTGCCACGGCTAAAGACAAGCTGTAAGTTAACCCTCTCTGACAGAGAACTCTTCCGTCAACCCCTCCTATAAGGAAAAAACTCAAAGAAGATGTATAGTCCCTAAACTCATAGGGGTACATCTCGACCTATGTTGGCTACGTAGTTTTGGAATGCAAGGATTGCTTATAAGGATCACACCTTCTACTAACTTATAGGTGAGCCCTCATTCTTGGGTTCACTCATTTCTGAGTCCTACTCCTAACTAAAAAAACACTGAACTGATTTAACTGAACTAAACGGTTACTGATTGTATTGTATAACTGATTTAAACTGGGTTCACTAAATTCCATTGACTGACAAAATACTATTGAGATCTGATAACTGACTAGGATTGCTGAGATTACGAAGATTACAGAGATGACTGATATTACTGAGATCACTGAGGTTACTGAGATTACTGAGGTTACTGAGTAGTAGGACTAGACTGATACTGAATTCACTGAATTTTATTGAGTCATGAGACTGACTGAATTCTAATGATCATGGCTTGACTGAGTGTATCGTGAAAACTGACACTGGCTCAAGGCGCATATCTAAATTATCGGGTACAAGTACCTCCAGGACTCAATAGCATGAAATTAACAAGACTTGATACTTCTTGAACACATGACCAATATCAACAATTCATCATAAAATACGTTAGGGATTTCATGAAGCACATAGTTATCATAATGTTTTACGTGGATAGGAATGCATATAATCATGTCATAATTTCATACTCTAACATCATGAGCATTCCAACTAACATCTACAATGCACATCAATATCATGGGAGTCATTTGAACATAAAGGTAAAACATGTATTTATCGTTTAGGTCACAATTAAGCTATAATGCATAATTTCTATTCTCTTAGGAATTTTATCAAACACCTTACATGCACACCTTAGGCATAGGCATAATCATCAAATTAACATACCATAACCAACTAAGTTCATAGTTTTCAACTTGCATGCTAACTTTGTTTCATAAAACAAATAAAGATTCCAACTTGGGAATCGTACAACAACAAAAACATGAACATAATCAATCCATAACATGAATATCAGAATTCATAGTTTAAAACTTGATTCTAGACCTTTATGGATGAAAGAAATCCATGAATGAACACTATGTATACCTTAGTTTTTGATTATATGAAGATTGACGGAGAGATTCTTGAATTTGAGTATTGAAATTGGATCCTTAATTGAAAACACTAACTTGTTTTTGAGGGAGAGAGAGAGAGAGATACTATATTTTGGTTGAATTGGGGCCAAATCCCGTGTTTAGGACTTATATAGGGGTGGGAAATTGGCCCTTTTGCCCTTAAAACGTGGACATTTAATGACTAAAACTGGGCATCGACGCTATTATCGATACAGCGCGTCAATGGCATCAATCCAATAGTTGACACGTCAAGTCTCAGTACTTTGACCCTGGCAACTTGCAACAATATCAACCAACGCGATTGGCGATGCGGCGCGCTAAGATCGCGTTGGTCCACTATTTTGGGCTTTCGAATATGGTCTAATTGAGTTTCGAAAAATTCAAAACTTGTTCGGGAACACCTATTGACCTTCCTAGTCATGAATTAGAAAGAATACAAACCATTAAAGGACATTAAAGACACAAAATGAGACTTCGAACTTTCTAAGGCTAAAATAAACTAAGTCTGGAAACTTAGCTAGAACCTTCTAAGTATGGGACCCCCTCCCCCTTAACAAGCATAAATAGAATGAATTAAGATTATAATTTTGTAGGGTCTTACAATATCTCCCCCTTGGGAACATTCATCCTCGAATGAGACTGACTGAGATGGGGGAAATGATAAGATGAAGTACAGCTGAACATGAACAACTGAAACATGAGTACATGACTGACATAACTGATTTGCTGTGATTTGTTCTGAGCATGCATATTTGATGCATGATTTCATGACTGGCATGACTGATAAGCTAAATATATTATACTGAACATGCATATCTGATGCATGAATACATGACTGATCTGACACATGAATGCATGACTGAATATGAAATGGTAATTGATACCAAGTTTATCATGGAAATCTGAGCATGAAACTGGATAAGTTCAAGGGAGACTATTTCCTTAAACTGAAAATGCTAATGAGCCTAAAATTAATTACTATATATGCATGATCATAAACACGTGAACGTAATTGAGTCTTGAATATGAAACATGAGTTGGATATCGTGATCTAAACTGAGTACCTTGAATATGTGGCTTACGTCTAAGATCGGAATTTGAGGGTCAACCCATGAGTACCCCTTACTCCAAACTAGGTTTGTTACGAAAAGAGAGAGATGCATATTTATTTCATGAAGGTCAGGGAATTATAGTATATCTCCCCCTTGGGGCACTATGTCCCTTGAAAAATATTGGGCTCACTTTGTTGATTTATGAGGAAAACTGTGGCGATGCATAAGGCACCTTCTATCTGAATATCTAAGATCTAAAACTAAGACATGATGCATGAACTGGGCTGAACACACAACTACCTGGTTAGTCCATCATAGAATGATCAAATTCATAAGACTCTAGATAGTGCAACTAGATAGAAACCACACCATCTGAACTTGTCTGCCTGGTTGCGTTATACTGTCTTACTGGGGTAGAGACTAGAAAAAGTCCTATTAATAGTTGGTCTGACTTTAAAGTTGACTGCTATGAAAGGAGTTACAAAAGAAAAAGAAGCTCCTGAATCTGAAGAAACATGAACATGTAAACTAGGGATCCGCAACATACCAGTGGCTGCACCAGGAGGACTTTCCTGATCCTGTCGGGACTGAAGTGCATAGAGTCTGTTTGGGCGTTACCCACTAGTGGCACTTGAAATGGCACCTTGTTGATTCAGGCGACCGGACTGAGTTGAAGGATGATTGTGCTGACTTCTAGGGCCGGGCCTAGAACAATCTCGGACCTTGTGACCTGACTTACCATATCTGAAACACACATCACTGTCGGGTCTACATATACCCTTATGATGCTTACCACACTCTTCACAAAATAGATAAGTAAAAACCCTTCCCTAACTACTATGGGCCTTTGATCCTGGTACCCCATCTCTACAGTCATTTTTGAACTTTGGTGATGGTGCACTAGCTGAAGATGGAACTGGGGTTGGAAACTTCTATATATGCTGAGAATGGTTACCACTCTGCAACCCTAGCTGAGAAAAACTATAACTACCAATTCTTGCTCTCTTATTTTCCCTCTCCTTCTTCTTAAGTTTCTGCTCCTCAATCTGTTAAGCATGGAACATAAGACTAGATATGTCCATCTCCTTAATCAACATCACAGTCTTGCACTCCCTAACCACTCTACCTGATATCCCAGACACAAACTTACTCATTCTGGATCTACTGTCTGCTACTACATGGGGAGCGTACCTGGCTAATTGGGTGAACTTGAGGGAGTATTCTTTTACACTCATGCTACCTTGTCTGAGATTGATGAACTCTAACACTTTGGCTTCTTTCTACTCTAGGGGAAAGAATCTATCTAAGAAGGGCGTAGCAAAATCTTCCCATTCTATGGACTCTGCATTTGTACCCCTGTCTACCTTTCACTGTGTAAACCTCGTATAGGCTATATCTTGTAGCTGATAAGTAGCTAACTCTGCACTCTCACTGGAAGTCACTCCCATGATGTCTATGACTTTATGAACTTGGTCGAGGAATTCCTGTGGATCCTCTTCAGACTTAGAACCCGAGAATAAGGAAGGATTCATTCGGGTGAAGTCCCAAATCCTGGCTGCAGCAGAATTGCCACTGGGTTGGCCAGAACAGGAGCTGGCCATTCATTCTGATTTGTGATTGAATTGGATAGAGTAGTAAATGCAGTCCTAAATTCTGGATGGGAAACATATTCTTCCAAGGGATCTACCTGAACGGGCTGAGGTGCTGACTGATTACCAATTCACTTTTCGCTACCACTTTGGAAGGCATATTCTATAAGCGAGAGGAAAAAGTGGATTAGACTGGAAAAATAATTGGAGATTATGCTCACTGGAACAACATGAATACTGAAAGAAGGTAAACTATTCCTAAAACATCTCATATCCTTCAGCACATAAGTGTGGTGCACAACACACCCATGTACAAGACTCTACTAGATGCGACTTTTCAAACTTCCTATGACACTGTTGAACCTTAGGCTCTGATACACAGTTTGTAATGACCCGAATCTAGTACCCAGAATGCTACATGGTGGTCATGACCCCGAAGGACCACAAGCTAACCCATGACTGATATCTGTAACTGAGCACTGAATAATATACTATAAATATGCGGATTATAAGTTGTACGACCATAAGGTTCAAAATTGACCTAATACAAAATATAAAACAATGTCTGTAATGGGGTATAACAATACCCAAAACTGAAATAAATTGTTTGAAACATGCTGTAGTCTAAAAGTCTCTAAACTGTCTTAAATCTGTGGAGATGATAGGACATGTCCCCAACTAACTCCGAACTACTAAAATAATAAAATAATTATGCTATCCTCGAATGATGAGGACTCGCTGCTAGTCTGGATGATGAACGTCTAATCTACTAAGGATGCTCGGGAGCTCGTGCTTCAAAATCTATGGTATAAAATACCATAGCACAAATGCATCAGTACATTTGAATGTACTGGTCTGCAAGTAAAGCAGGCTAAATATAAGGGTTCATATGCATGAACAATAATAACTGATTGGTGACATGAACATGAACACATGAAAAATACATGCATAATACATAAACTGGGGCTGGGGTCGTGACAATACTGAATACTGATTTGCTGACATCTGAGTTTACTAATACTGGGATACTAAATAACTGAGTCTATTGATGATATAAATTATAGAGTTTACAGGTAACCAATATTTGGGGTTACTGGTACTATATTATTGATAATTGATAACTGAGTATACTGATATTAAAAAACTATCTGAGTTCTTTACTAGACTGGATGACTATATCTGACAGTCCTAAATTTGAAGAACTATCTGAGTTCTATTACTGTGACTGAATCTGAAACTGAGACTGTAGGAGGTAATCATCTAACCGACATGCCCTGAATCTGAATTAGTGGGGTCCAACCTGTAACCCCAGATAGAAGGCTGTCAGTACCATGCCACGGGTAAAGACAAGCTGTGAGTAAATCCTCTCTGACAGGGAGCTCTTCCATCAACCCCTCTTATAAGGAAAAAACTCAAAGGAGATGTATAGTCCCTAAACTCGTAGGGGTACATCACGACCTACGCTGGCTACATAGTTCTGGAATGCAAGGATTGCTTCTAAGGATCACACCCTCTATTGACTGACAGGTGAGCCCTCATCCTTGGGTTCACTCGATGCCGAATACTACTCTCAACTGAAAAGACACTGAACTGATTTAACTGAACTGAACTATTACTGATCATATTGTATAGTTGATTTGAACTGGGTTCACTAAATTCCATTGACTGACGAAATACTACTGAGATCTTATAACGTACTGGATTGCTAAGATTACAAAGATTACATAGATTACTGATATTACTGAGATCACTGAGGTTACGGAGATTACTGAGGTTATTGAGTAGGACTAGACTGATACTGAATTCACTGAATTTTCCTAAGTCATGAGACTGAATGAATTCTAATGATCATGGCTTGACTGAGAGTATCATGAAAACTGACACTGGCTTTAGGCACACAGCTAAATTATCGGGTACAAGTACCCCCAGGACTCAATAGCATGAAACTGACAAGACTTGACACTTCTTGAACACATGACCAATATCAACAATTCGCCATACAATAAGTTGGGGATTTCATGAAGAACATGGTTATCATAATGTTTTACGTGGATAGGAATGCATAAAATCATGTCATAATTTCATACACTAACATCATGAGCATTCCAACAAACAACTATCACATCAATAGCATTGGAGTCATTTGAACATAAGGGTAAAGCATGTATTTATTATTTGGGTCATAATTAAGATATAATGCATAATTTCTATTCTCTTAGGCATTTTATCAAACACCTTACATGCACCACTTAGGGCATAGGCATAATCATCAAATTAACACACCATAGCCATCTAAGTTCATAGTTTTCAACTTGCATGCTAACATAGTTTCATAAAACAAATAAAGATTCCAACTTGTGAATATTACAACAACAACCACATGAACATAATAAATGCATAACATGAATATCATAATTCATTGTTTAAAACTTGATTCTTGGGCTTCATGGATGAAAGAAATCCATGAATGAACACTATACATACCTTAGTTCTTGATTATACGAAGATTGACGGAAAGATTCTTGAATTTGAGTATTGAATTTGAATCCTTAATTGAAAACCCTAACTTGTTCTTGAGAGAAACTTGAGAGAGACACTATAGTTTGGTCAAATTGGGGCCAAATCCCGTGTTTTACACTTAAATAGGGGGTGGGAAATTGACCTTTTTTCCCTTAAAAATGCGGACATTGAATGATTAAAACTGGGCATCGATGCTATTATCGACGCGATAGTCGACACGTCACGCCATCATCGCATCGAGTCTCAGTACTTTGATCCTGGAAACCTACAACAATATCAACCAACGCAATTGGCGACGCGGCATGCCAAGATTGCATTGGTCCACTATTTTGGGCTTTGTAACGTGGTTTAAAGGAGTTCTGAAAAAATTGAAACTCGTTCGGGAACACCTATTGACCTTCCTGGTCATGAATTAGCAAGAATACTAACCATTAAAGGAAATTAAAGTCACAAAATGAGACTCTAAACTTTCGAAGGCTAAAATAAACTAAGTCTGGAAACTTAGCTAGAACCTTCTAAGAATGGGACCCCCCCTAAATAAGCATAAATTGACTTAATTAATCTTAGAATTTTGCAGGATCTTACACATACCATTGGACGAGTTCATTTTCCATCTTTTAACTAAAGGCCTTTTGGTCATTTCCCATTCCTAAAACCATAAACCCTCTCACTATATAAGTGTGTGTAGCCTCCTAAACGTCTATTTTGATGGATCAATTACCCTAAATACTCTCTCAAGCTTATCTTTCAAGAATTAGAGGCTAGGATTTCAGAGTGATCTTCAAGTGGCAAAGGGGAGCCAATATTCTTGGTGATTCATCTTTTTTAAGGAATGTAACTCTTACCCTTTCTAAATAACTCTAAACCCATGTATTTTACACTTGGATTAAAAAGTGTACATGGTGGTTTTGAAATCAAATAAAAAGGTTTTGTTGCCTAATGATGAATAATGATGATTCTTTCTTAGACTTATTTTTATACATGTTATTGATGGCAGTTTGTACATGTGAATGCTTGTTGTATGTGGTATAACATATGGGTCTTGAGTAATCCTAGTCTTTATGGTTTTTACCTTTAAAGTGGCCTTGGTAAAGGCATGTACACAAAGTGTTTGTGAAAATGTCTAAGTAAAATATGTTGTTACATGATGATGATGTTTTGAACAAGGGTAATGGCCCAAGATGTATGAATTCTTGATAAATAATATTGTGAAGATAAAGTGAGCCATGTATTGTGTAATTGATAACCTTAATGGCTTGATGAATAAGAAGGGGGTTAAAGTCCCTAACATGAAAATAAATGTGAATTGTGTGTGAGACTAAACTATGGTATAGAATTGCTAATGAAATATGAATGGCTTGTATGGTTATTGTGGATCATAGTTTGAATTGTATGATGAGTTGAATTAATGTATTTTCCTATTGAGATGGTTGAGAAATGAAGGCTCCCATGAGGACCATGTGGTCATGTATGATGTTGAATTGGCTAAATGGGTTAAAGTCCTTATGTGTGGAATTAAATGTATATAGATGCATGGACAGAGTCCCAATGTCGACTAATGATAGTCGTGATGGATTAAGGTTAAAGTCCCTTGCCTACTGAAATCTCTTGTAGTTAAAGTCCCTTACATAATAAGATCTCTGAGGTCGAAGTGCCTCACCAAATAAAATTGGATTGGGGTTAGAGTTGCTTATCTAATGTGGCATGAGGTTAGAGTCCATTCCCAAATATATGAGGTTAGAGTCCCTTCCTTGAATGAATGGGTGTGAGTGGTTAGAGTCCCTCATTTATATGAATATGTGTGAGTGGTTAGAGTCCCTCACTTAAATGGATGTGTATGTGGTTAGAGTCCCTTACTTGATGATATATGAATATGGTTAGAGGCCTATTCCTAATTAAAAATTCTTGAATCTATGAGTGTGAAAGGTTGGAGTCCTCCATTGCATGTAGATGAATAAGTGCTTCCAAAGTACTGATAAATCTTGTCCCCCTTGATTAGTATATGATATGTCTATATATATGGATAAGGTTATGAATATGATTGGATATGATATATTTTTGTTGTTGAATGATGATGTTGTTTAATACTTATCCTTGAGTTACGTGCTAGCGTTATAACCTCTAACCATCTCTGAACGCTATGTCCCCATACGACATAGGTGCCGGAGCAACTTCTTCTCTTCTTACGTAATAATTAGATAATCAAAGTGGTTCGTGCGTTGACCTTGGAGCGGTGATCTTCCTTTCTTCGGAAGACATTCATCCTTAGTCCCCTATCTTTAGGCTTAGTCATTTTTTACTCGGTTTGGATATTGTCGGGGACTTGTCCCGACATATACATTTCTAAACTCCATTTTGTATAGAGGTATTATGGATGACTTTGGACTTAGGTATATTGGTTAGTTTATGATCCTAATGAAGTGTTTAGACATGTATAATTTATGACTTGTAGTATGTTTTCCGCTATATCATTTCATGGTCAGGATTCAACCGACCCATGTAAATAATGTGATGATTGTGATGGGTTATCGGGGGACCTCCGATTTATGTGGGATTGAGGTACCCATGCGCCATGGCCCTATTTTGGGTCGTGTCATTGAACACCCTATTCATTAAGTCCATAAAAGTTGTAGGAGCATTTATTAGTCCAAAACACAACTAGGAATTTAAGCTGACTATGGGATGTCCCATTCTCTAACTCTAAGTTGATTATAGGTGGATCTAAGGTCTATCTTAGAGAAGTAGCTTGCACCATGAAGTTGGTCAAACAAGTCATCAATTTTGGGGAGAGGATACTTATTCTTCATTGTGTCTTTGTCCAACTAACGATAGTCGATGCACATTTTGAGGGAAAATTGTAATGACCCAAAATCGCCTCCCGGGATGTCACACGGTGCTTAAGGATACAAGTAGCCCCAAGCTAACCCTTTGAGCCGGTTTCTACTAATAACACTCATTTCAAGATGAAATAATTCAAACAATAGCATAGTCATATCATAAGAAAGGAAATACGAAGAAAATTCTTGATCAAAACAACCACAATACTGGAAACCTCAACACAACCACAATATGTTAACTAGTCTGACAAAACCTCTACTAATCCATGAACTAGAGAGCCGTTAGGACAGGTCCCCAACTAACTCGAAATGAACTGGAAATAACAACACAGTCTCTCAAAATATAGAAATGTCTGAATATAGGTCCTTGAACCATGAGGACTCACCACTGTAGGAATGTAGATAGAGGTACTCAGAAATCACTGACGACGTTGGTACTGAGCACCTGAACCTATATTATAAGACAATGTAGCACATAGACATATATGAGGATCAGCACTTGCGAATGTACTGAGTATGTGGGGGTGCATGCATTTATATAAAAAAACATCAATACTCTTTAATCAAATCATACATGTAATAAGTAATGACTCACATGGCTTGAATAAGTATAAAATATGAAGCTCATGAATCATATAAAATGGAACATGTAACACAATCTCGTGAGCCATTATACTTTCAGCTTTGAAATTTATACTCTTCTCTTATTCTCATTACTCAAGGCTAAAGGAAACTTTAAGAAATACTTTCAACTTATGCATATGTCTCATGGAGAGTAAAACTTCTTCAATGCTCAAGAACTCATAACTCTTTTGAACTCAAATACTTGGAATTTGAAATCATATAACTTTGGGACATACTTGAAGGCAATTCGTTCACGTTTGGAAAATATCTCATTTCAAGCTTTAGGGAAAAATACTCATATCAAGGGAATGTATTTTAGTTTTAAAGGAAAATATCTTATCTCAAAGCTTTAGTTTTAAGGGAAAAATATTCAATCTCAATGGAAAATACTTTAGTTTAGGGAGTCTCTCTTAACCGACATAAACCATGAGAGCTACATGGAGCCCAACGTTTTGTCCCCCTAAGGAAGAGACCTCACAATGGGGAGAGGCGCCATACTCTTGTCAGGGAGTATAACCTAGGTCCAATGATCACCAAACAAACTCAGCCTCGGGCCCAATATCAACTCGGGCTTAGGCCCAATGATAATCATAAACTCGGCCTCAGGACCAACCTACGGTGGCACGTAGTTTTGGGGTAAGAAACCATAGTAACTTACCCGATCAGTGCTAAATACTACTCCCTTTAGATTATCTGCGCTCATCTCGTAAAAATCCACTTTTAGAAATAATCTCATGGTTCACCACGAACCCAATAATCAAATCTGAAATCTCATGTAGTAGAATGAATTTCAAAACTCAATGACCATTAGGTCAAAACATTTCTCAATAATCTCAGAATACTCAAATAATGGGTTCTTATAGCACAATAGTTCATAAAATCTCAAGTCTCAAGTAGGGCTGAATAACCCATAATTCAATCTTAAGTTAAAACTCATCAAAAGCATAATAGATAGCATATAGATTCATAACTCATGTAGAAATTTGAAAATTTCAGCAATTTATCTCAAAATCTCAACATAACTCAAGGAAAACATCAAAAGCTTGCAACCAACAACAATGGGTGAAAACCCCCAATTCAGTTTCATGTAAAATCTCATAAATTACAGAGAATTGTAGTTTAAATAAGCTTTTGGGAACAAGGGTGAAAGGATTACCCTTGTTCAAAACCCCACATACCTTGAATTAGAAGTTTTGGATGAACTCTCATTTTTGGAACTCTATTCAAACTCTTGAATGAGGGTTCTTGAAGCCCTTGACTTGGGAACCTTGAATCTTGACTCAATTTAGAAAATTTTGGGTGGATTCTTAAGATTCTTGGAAGAGGTTTTGGATACTTAGGGTTTTTGTTGAGAGAGAACTTGAGAAAAACTTCATAGAATGCTTGTAAATGACCTTGATTTGGTGTTTGCACGGTTTAAGAGGCTTGGAAAAAGTCCAAAGTGCCCTTTTTAACTTCTGAATGAAGCTGGAAAAATTAAACTGGGAACCCGATTTCATGGGCCACAGCAACATGCCACTATCGCGGTGGCTCACTGAAAATTGAAAAATGGAAATCTGGTAGTCACTGCGAAACGGAACCATCGCGTTGTACCACTAGTTGGGACCTGGAACTTCTGCGCGACGCGTCACAATCACGCCAATCTACTGGAAATTGACTATTGGGAAATTAGGGTCCTCCGCGATGTACCACTGAAAATTGACAATTGTCAAATAGACCCTCTCCGTGATGCGCAAAGCACTAAAATGATGTTGTTTTACGACTATGACTTAAATTAGCCATAACTTCTAACCCGAGTATCGGATTTGGGCGAATCTTATATCGACGGAAAGCTTATCAAATTTCCCATGTGATAAAAAGTTAAAATTAGGGAAATTCTAAATGGTTAAAATGATACTCACCTAGGTAGTCACTTCTCAATCTTTTAGGGTCGGAATCATGCCTCACTTGACATGCCCTAAGGCTCATTCTACGAGAGAATTTTGCAGGGCCTTACAATATCTCCCCCTTGGAAACATTCATCCTCAAATGTCGCTAGTTAGACTAGGAACACAGGACAAATAGAGTACACATAGCTAAATAAAATTTGCTAATCGACTCAACATCTCTCTAAACTCTTGAATACCTCAGAAATTGTAAGAACTCAGGCAAGAATAGATATATAGATGAACTTTAGATTAGAAGGGCTGAATTAAGGAAGAATAATACCTTCAGATTGATCTGAACTCGTGGAAAAGTGGTGCGGGTACTTGACTCGCATGTCTTCTTCTACCTCCCAAGTAGCGTCCTCAACTGACTGGTTTCTCCACAAAACTTTGACAAAGGGAACCTCTTTGTTCCTTAGCCTACGGATCTGAAAATCTAGGATCTCAACAGGAATCTCATCGAAGGAAAGACCATTCTGAATATCAGCACTCTCTAAAGGATCTACTACTACGGAATCACCAATATGCTTCTTAAGAATAGAGATATGAAAAATAGGATGAACAGCTGACAACTCTACGAGCAACTCAACCTCATAGGCCACCTTACCAACACGGCTTAAGACTCTATACCGGCCAACATAACGGGGACTAAGCTTCCCCTTTTTACCAAACCTTTACACTCCTTTTATGGGTGAAATCCTCAAGTATACCAAATCACCCACTTCAAACTCAAGATCTCTTTTCCTCACATTGGCATAAGACTTTTGACGACTCTGGGTTGTCTTTTACCTCTCTCTAATCAGCTTAACTTTCTCCATAGCTTCAAACACTGAATCAGGCCCAATCACGGTAGCTTCACCCACTTCAAACCTACCTATGGGTGATCTACATCTTCTACCATACAAGGCCTCAAATGGTTCCATCCCGATGCTAGCATGGTAACTATTGGTATAGGCAAACTCTATCAATGGCAAATGTTCATCCCAACTACCTTTGAAATCAAGAGAATATGCCCTCAACATATCTTCCAAGGTCTGAATGGTCCTCTCAGTCTAACCATCTGTCTACGAATGAAAAGAGAAACTCAAAAGGACTTGGGTACCAAGACCCTGCTGGAACTCCCTCCAAAATTGAGAAGTAAATTGAGAACCCCTATCCCAAATAATGTACGAGGGAACTCCATGCAGCCTGACTAACTCCCGAATATACAATCTAGCATAATCCTCAGTTGTATAAGATGTAAGCATGGGCAAGAAATTTGTGGACTTAGTCATCCTATCTACAACAACCCCAATCAAATCATGATGACGACGCAAAAGAGGAAACCTGATCACGAAGTCCATATTCACCACCTCCCACTTCCAAGTGGGTATACCAAACTCTTACATCACACCACCAAGTCTTTGGTGCTCTACCTTAACCTATTGGCATGTTGCACACTTTTCTACGAACTCGGCTATATCCTTTTTCATACCATTCCACCAATAGATTTCCCGCAAGTCGTAGTACATCTTGGCAGTGCCGAGATGAATAGAATACTGCGCGCCATGCGCTTCAGCAATAATCCTCTGCCTCAGATCATTAACACACAAAACACATAATATACCTTGCACTCTCAATATTCCATCTCCCCCTTGGGAGAAAACCTCTACCTTTTGGTCCTTAACTGCCTCCTTCAGTCTGACCAAACTAGGATCTCTATCTTGCTTCTCCTTCACTTCCAAAACTAAAGAGGATTTGGAACTACTTTGCACCAAAGTACTTCCCTCAACTGAATCAAGCAACCTAACACCCAATCTATACAAATAATGCATATCCCAATATAACTCTTTCTTACCTTCCTCTACATGGGCATCACTACCCATAGCCAATCTGCTAAGGGCATCCGCCACTATGTTGGCCTTGCCCGGGTGATACAACACACTTATATCATAGTCTTTTAACAACTCTAACCACCTCTTCTGCCTAAGATTCAACTCCTTTTGAGTAAACACATATTGCAGGCTCTTATGATCAGTAAACACATCAACATGAACACCATAAAGATAATGTCTCCAGATTTTAAAAGCAAAGACCACAACAGCTAACTCAAGATCATGGGTAGGGTAATTCTTCTTATACGGCTTTAATTGTCTAGAGGCATAGGATATAAACTTACCTCTTTGCATCAATACACAACCCAAAGCAATTCTAGAGACATCACAATACACCACAAAACCATCTGTACCAGCAGGCAAAGTCAACACAGGGGATGAAGTAAGTCAAGTCTTCAACTCCTGAAAACTCTTCTCACAGGAATCTGACCACTGGAACTTAACTTTCTTTTGGGTCAACTGAGTCCTGGGAGATGCAATACAAGATAAACCCTCAACAAAACGGCGGTAGTAGCCCGCTATACCCAAGAAACTTCTAATGTCAGACGGAGAGATAGGTTTAGGCCAATTTCTTATAGCTTCTGTCTTTTGGAGATCAACGCTAATACCTTCGGCTGAAATGATATGACCCAGAAAGGCTACAGACCTTAGCCAAAATTCAAACTTACTGAATTTGGTGAACAACTGGTGATCTCTGAGAGTTTTCAAGACAATTCTAAGAAGATCTGCATGATCATTCTTATTATGGGAGTACACAAGGATATCATCTATGAAAACAATGACAAATATATCGAGATATTTCTTGAACACTCGATTCATGAAGTCCATAAAAGTTGTTGGGGCATTGGTTATCCCAAAGGACATGACTAGAAACTCAAAGTGACCATAGCGGGTTTGGAAGGCTATCCTTGGAATATCACACTCCCTCACTTTAAGTTGATGATAGCCAAATCTAAGGTCTATCTTGGAGAAATAACTTGCACCTTGCAACTGATCAAACAGGTTATCAATTCTCAAAAGAGGATACTTATTTTTGATTGTGACCTTTTTAAGCTGATGATAGTCAATGCACACACGCAAAAAACCGTGTTTCTTTTGCACGAATAAGACAGGTGCGCCCCAAGGAGAAATACTAGACCTAATGAAACCTTTTTCTAAAAGATATTTGAGTTTCTCTTTCAACTCCTTAAGCTCAGCAGGTTCCATGTGGTATGGCGGAATAGAAATGGAATGAGTTTCGGGAAGAAAGTCAATCCTGAATTCTATCTCTCTATCAGGAGGTACCCCTGGGAGATCTTTTGGGAAAACATCTGGAAACTCATTAATAATATCGACTGACTAAATAGTTGGAGCCTCGTACTTAGTGTCTTTGACTCTAACTAGGTGATAGATGCAACCTTTGGCTATTAGCATTCTGGCTTTGAGATAGGAGATAAAATGACTCTTGGGAGATACTGAACTCTCGGACCACTCAAACACTAGTTCATCAGGAAACTGAAATTTGACCACACGGGTATGACAGTTTATAGATGCATAACAAGAATGAAGCCAATCCATGCCCAGAATAAGGTCAAAATCCACCATGTCTAACTCTATCAAATCCGTAAGTATGACTCTATGAAGAGTACTAACAGGACAATCTCTATACACTTATTTAGCAACAACTGATGCCCCTACAGGTATGGAGACTAGGAAAGGATCAAGAATCTTTTCGGGACTCATTTTAAAATTCACAGCTACAAGGGGGGTCACATAATAGAGACTTGACCCGGGGTCCAACAACACATAAACATCAAAACAAAAAATACGGAGCATACCAGTAACAACATCGGGAGTGTACTTTTTCTCCTGATGGGATGGTAAGGCATAGAATCTATTCTGGCACTGACCGCCGGCAGTGCTAGATGAAGCGCCCTGAACAGGGGCGGGATGAGGTATAGGAGCTAGTGCACTAGTAGCCTGTGCCTGAGGTCGGGCATCTTTGTTCCCCTGTCTATCATAAGGACAATCTCTAAGTCGGTGGCCCTTCTTTCCACAACTAAAAAGACCCCTCAGATCTATAAAAAACTCCTCGAGATAACTCCTACCACACTTAGTAAAAGGAGGATAGCGGGTCCTGTTACCAATACTGTTCTGCAACCTAGACATAAAAGATCCGCCCTCTTGCTCTTGCCTACTTCTAGGAATGGTAGCACTAGCTAATAAAGGCGCTGGCATAGACGGACACCTCTGAAACTGTGGGCGATTCCCTCTATGGAACCTAGGCTGGCTATATCATGCTGCTCAGATCTAGCCCACTTGTTACCCCTCACTCAATCTCTCTCCCTAATCTTATCTTCCTCTATCTGCTGGGCATGCATCATCAACCTAGCCAGATCCATATCCCTATGCAGCATCACTTTCCTACACTCCTTCAGTACTAACCCAGAAACACCAGTCACAAACTTGCTCATACTAGCCCGGGTGTCAGAAATCAAATAAGGAGCATACTTGGCCAACTGCTTAAACTTCAAGCAGTACTTCTTAACAGTTATGGAGCCCTGCCTCAAGTTCATAAACTCCTCAATCTTTGATTTCCTCAACTCAAGAGGAAAGAACTTGTCCAAGAATGCATCTTGGAACACTTGCCAAGTCATAGAAGCAGCATCCTTACCTCTACCTTTCCTCCACGATACAACCCAGTCATAAGCTATGTCCTTCAACCTGTAAGATGCCAACTCAACACTTTCTTCCTCAGAAACATGCATCACCTGGGTGATCTTTCTCACCTCCTCAAGGTACAACTGAGGGTCCTCATCTGCCTTAGACCCATAAAACTCTGGCGAATTCATCTGCATGAAATCACGGATCCTAGCCACAGCTACATCACCTCCCTACTAATTAGAAATTGTGGCCTGGTTATTAGCCCGAACATTAGCGATGACAGCTTAGGCTAATGCCTGCAAGGCCGCCCAAAACTCAGCATGAGACACCATCTCATTCAAAGGGTCAACAGGTGGGGGTTGCTCATCATTGTTTCTGCAGAAATTTGCTCTTCGAAAAGGCATTTTCTAAAGATAGAAGAGTACGAATTATTAGACGAGATAGACAACTGTAGGCATGATAGAATCTGAAAGAAAGAACAACTTTTCCTAAAATGTCTTGTAGCCTCTTGCTCATAGATTTAGCGTGCTATACACCGATGATCAAGACTCTACTCAACGCGGCTTGTCAGACTCCCTAGGAATCCTTAAAACCTTAGGCTCTGATACCAAGTTTGTAACGACCCAAAATCGCCTCCCCGGATGTCACACGGTGCTTAAGACTACAAGTAACCCCAAGCTAACCCTTTGAGCCTGTTTCTACTAATAACACTCATTTCAAGATGAAATAATTCAAACACTAGCATAGTCACATCATAATAAAGGAAATACAGAGAAAATACTTGGTCTAAACGACCATAATATTGGAAACCTCAACACAACAACAATCTGATAACTAGTCTGACAAAGCCTCTACTAATCCATGAACTAGAGAGCCATTAGGACAGTTCCCCAACTGACTCAAAATGAACTGAAAATAACAACATAGTCTTTAAAAATATGGAAATGTCTGAATATAGGTCCTCGAACCATGAGGACTCACTACTATAGAAATGTAGATAGAGGTACTCAGAAATCACTGACGAGGTTGGGACTGAGCACCTGAACCTTCATTATAAGACAATGTAGCACATACATGTATATATGGATCAGCACTTGAGAATGTACTGAGTATGTGGGGGTGCATGCATTTATATAAAACAATATTTATACTCTTTAATCAAATCATGCATATAATAATTAATGACTCGCATGGTTTGAATAAGTATAAAACGTGAATCTCATGAATCAGATAAAATGGAACATGTAACACAATCTCATGAGTCATTATACTTTCAGCTTTGAAATTTGTACTCTTCTCTTATTCTCATTACTCAACGCTAAAGGAAACTTTAAGTAATACTTTCAACTCATGCATATGTCTCATGGAGAGTAAAACTTCTTCAATGCTTAAGAACTCATAACATATTTGAACTCAAATACTTGGAATTCGAAATCATATAACTTTGGGACATACTTGAAGGCATTTCATTCATGTTAGGAAAATATCTCATTTCAAGCTTTAGGAAAAAATACCCATATCAAGGGAAAGTATTTTAATTTTAAAAGAAAATATCTTATCTCAAAGCTTTAGTTTTAAGGGAAAAATATTCTATCTTAATGGAAAATAATTTAGTTTAGGGATTTTCTATTAACTGACATAAACCATGCGAGCTACATGGAGTCCAACATTTTGTCCTCCTAAGGAAGAGACCTCACGTTGGGGAGAGGCATCATACTATTTCCAGGGAGTATAACCTAGGTCCAGTGATCACTAAACAAACTCAGCCTCGGGCTCAATATCAACTCGTCCTTGGCCCAATGATAATCATAAACTCAGCCTCAGGCCTAACCTACGATGGAAAATAGTTTTGGGGTAAGAAACCATAGTAAATTACCCGCTCAGTGATAAATACTACTTCCTTTAGATTATCTGTGCACATCTCATAAAAATCCACTTTTAAAAATATTCTCATGGTTCACCACGAACTTAATAATCAAATCTGAAATCTCATGTAGAAGAGTGGATTTCAAAACTCAATGACCATTAGGTCAAAACATTTCTCAATAATCTCAGTATACTCAAATCATGGGTTCTTATAGCACAATAATTCATAAAATCTCAAGTCTCAAGTAGGGCTTAATAACCCATAATTCAACCTCAAGTACTCATCAAAAGCATAATAGATAGCATATAGATTCATAAGTCATGTAGAAATCTGGAAATTTCATAAATTTATCTCAAAATCTCAACATACTCATATTCTTCAATGTTTCAAACATTTCAATTATCAACTTCTCAAGGATTAAAATCATGGAGTATAGACCCAGCTGCAATTTCCCAAGAAAATATGCAAAACTCATGCCATTAGACTCTCAATTCAAGGAAAACATCAAAAGCTTGCAACCAATAACAATGGGTGAAAAACCCCAATTTAATTTCATGTAAAATCTCATAAATTATAGAGAATTGTAGTTTAAATAAGCTTTTGAGAACAAGGGTTAAAGGATTACCCTTGTTCAAAACCCCACATACCTTGAATTAGAAGTTTGTGATGAACTCTCTCTTTTGGAACTCTATTCGTACTCTTGAATGGGAGTTCTTGAAGCCCTTGACTTGGGAACCTCGAATCTTGACTCAATTTAGAAAATCTCTTGTGGATTCTTGAGATTCTTGGAAGTGGTTTTGGATACTTAGGGTTTATGTTGAGAGAGAATTTGAGAAAAACTTCATAGAATGCTTGTAAATGACCTTGATTTGGTGTTTGCATGGTTTAAGAGGCTTGTAAAAAGTCCAAAGTGCCCATTTTAACTTCTGAATGAAGCTGGAAAAATTAAACTGGGAAACCAATTTCATGGGCCATCATAACACGCCACTATCGCGGTAGCTCATTGGAAATTGACATATGGGAATTTTGTAGTCACCGCGCCATGGATCCATCGTGTTTTCCCACTAGTTGGGACCTGGAACTTCAGCGTAATGCGTCACAATTGTGCTAGGCCACTAGAAATTGACTATTGGGAAATTGGGGTCCTCCACGATGCGCCACTATCGTGGAGTTCCACTCGAAATTGACAATTGTCAAATCGACCCTCTCCGCGACGCGCCAAGCACTAAAATGATGGTGTTTTACAACTAGGACTTAAATTAGCCATAACTTCTTAGCCAGGTATCAGATTTGGGCGAAGCTTATATCGACGGAAAGCTTATCAAATTTCCCATGTGATAAAAAGTCAAAATTAGGGAAATTCTTAATGGTTTAAATAATACTCACTTAGGTAGTCACTTCTCAATATTTTAGGGTTGGAATCATGCCTCACTTGACATGCCCTAAAACTCATTCTACGAGAAAATTTTGCGGGGCCTTACAAAAATCTTTCTTACTCACAAAGAAAACTGGAGCACCCCATGAAGAAACACTAGGTCTGATGAAACCTTTATCCAAGAGATCTCTCAATTTTTCTATCAATTCCTTAATCTCATTTGAGCCATTTCGTATAGTGGAATTGAGATAAGTTGGGTGTCTAGGAGGAGATCTATTCCGACGCCAATTTCCCTTTTGGGAGAAACTTTGAGAAGATCTTCAGGGAACACTCTTGAAACTCTTTCACTACTGGAACTGACTCAAGACTCAGAGTTTCAAAATTTGATTCCTTGACTCAGACAAAATGATAAATACATCTCTTGGATATCATCTTTCTTTCCTTAAGATAGGAGATAAATTGACTCTTAGGAACTGAAGTATAGCCCTTCCATTTAATAATAGGCTCATTAGAAAATTAGAACTGGACAATTTTATTTCTACAATCAACTGAGGCATGGAACGAGTGGAGCCAA
Source organism: Capsicum pubescens (assembly GCA_030864215.1). Lineage (NCBI taxonomy): Eukaryota > Viridiplantae > Streptophyta > Magnoliopsida > Solanales > Solanaceae > Capsicum > Capsicum pubescens. The sequence continues at coordinate 76,601,768 of CM061543.1, read as the reverse complement.
TCCATGCCGAGAATGACATCAAAATCAGTCGCCTCAAACTCCACAAGATCAACTAAAGTAAATTTCTGAGACACTATGACCGGGCAGTTTCTGTATTCCTGTCAGGATACAATAGAACTACCTACTAGCGTAGACACTGAGAAAAGTTCTACTAATATTTTAGGACTAACATCAAAGTCTACAGTTATATAAGTATTCACAAAGAAAAGTGAAGCTTAGGAGTCTTAACAATGCATAAATGTGAAGATGGAAGACTTGTAATGTACCCGTAACTACATCAGGAGAACTTTTATGATCATATCGAGTCTGGAGAGCCTAAAATTAGTTCTGACGATGCCCACTGATGGCACTAAAGGTGGCACCCTACTGATTTGGCGACCTGTTGGAGCTAATGAAAAGTTAGACTGACCCTGTTGACAAATATTCTTTCCCTTCTGGCTAACCACTGGGAAATCCCTGATCCTATGGCCAAGCTTGCCGTATCCAACACACAGATCAGTACCTTCCTTACACTCCCCCTAATTATTTTTACCACACTTCCTACAAAACAGATTGGTACGACCATTATTTACCCTACCTTGGGACTTAGAGCCCATCCTCTATCCTGACTATCTTACTTGAACTTAGGCACTGGCGAAATAGCTAAATATGGGGTTAGAGCCAAAAATTTCTGATAGAACTAAGAATGATTGCCACCTTTCAACCTTGGCTGAGAAAAATTGAAGTTACCTATTCTGTCCCTCTTATTCTCTTTTTGCTTCTCCTTACACTTCTCCTCCCTAATCTGCTGAGCATGGACCATCAACCTTAAGAGATCCATCTCATTTATCAACATAGCTATCATGTACTCCTTAACCACTTCCCCAGAAACTCCCAACATGAACTTACTCATCCTAGACCTAGAATCGCTACCATAGTAGGAGCATACCTGTCCAACTGAGTAAACTTGAGTAAGCACTCCTTTACACCTATGCTACCCTACTTAAAATTGACAAACTGCTGAACCTTCGCCTCTCTTAACTCTAATTGGAAGAACTTATCTGAGAAGGCAGTGACGAACTTCTCCCATTCTATATGTCCTGCCTCAACACTTCTACCCTCCTTCTACTGCTTAAACCAAGTGTGAGCTACTTTTGTCATGACCCGAGGTTACCCCTATAACTGATAAGTAGCTAAGTCAGCACTTTCACTCAAAGTGACACCCATACTTTCAGTTATCTTCTGCATACAGTCTAGAAACACCTGTGGATCATCTTCAAACTTGGATCTATGAAATAATGGTGAATTCATCCAAGTAAGGTCTTATATCTTAGCTGTAGTTCTATTCATCACTAGATTTGCTGGGGAAATATCCTGTTGGTTATTCTGAGCAGCCACAGAATAGGCCAAAGTCATAAAAATGAACTTGAATTCGGCATGAGAAACATGCTCGTTCAGGTGATCTTCCTGAACAGGTGGTGATGTGGGCTGATCCCCATTTCTTCTTTCATTTTTTCTTCTGGGAGGCATTTTTTGTAAACGGATTAAGGAAGAGTTAGAAAATACATGAACGCTAAAAAAGGAAAACTTTCCTAAAATGTCTCATAGCCTCTTGCCCATAAGTATGGTGTATTTCAAACCCATGCACAAGACTCTACTCAATGTGGCTTTCAGACAACATAGGACACTTTAAACCTTGGGCTCTGATACCAAGTTTTGTCATGACCTGAGGCTACCCCCTAGTTGTGACACAGTGCTTAAGGCCACAAGTGACCCCAAGATAACCCATTATTTGGTACCTACTGTGAGCACTGAGTAAAGTAATAATGAAATATCATGTGCAGAATTTAAATTGGTATGTCTATTAAGATGTAAAACTGAAACAAATACCACCATATTTGAATTACGAATAAATGGAAATCCAATCTGAATATTTAAACATCTAGTCAAAAAACTCTAAGACATATTGAGCTGATGGGACAAACCCATAACTAACTTCGTCTTACTCAAATAAAAGAAATACAAAAAATAACTAAACATAACTTGTCTTTGATGGGTAAGGACTCACCACAACTGCTGCTGAGTGGTACTGGGCTGGCTAAGGGTGATCAGGGAATTAAGCATTCAAACCTATATTATAAAATCACTATAGTGGAATAAACAGTATGCAGTAATTACTATGAATGTACTGGCATGTAAGATAGGGATTAACTGAAAATACATATGGATACTGAACATGGATGCATGAATATGTAAGAAAAATGTAAGACCAACTAAAACATGTACTGCAATAATCTGTAAACTAACTAAATAGATAATAAATTAAATACTTAGTCATGCAAACCTATAATGATATAACATGAGTACTGAACTAAAACTATGGGAGCTATCATGTAACATATATGCCACAATCTAAGCTAATCGGGGTCCAACTTGTAACCACAGTTGGAAGGATGTCAGTACCTTGCCACGGGTACTAACACTGGTTGTATGGATCCACTAAACTAATTTTCTAAAGGACTAGGGTGTCACCTCTACTGGCAGGTTCCCCTAAGAGAGTGCCAACCCTCAACTAGCAGGAAGACCTCTTACAAACCTATGATGGCTATGTAGTTTTAGAACTCAGGGACTGCTACTGAAGGTCACACCCTCTACTGGAAGGTGAGCCGCCATCCCTAGGTTCACTCGATGCTAAATCCTACTCCTAACTAAATTGAAACTTGTTCTAACTAAAGTCAACTGGACATCATAACTAATAATTATCAACATGAACATAGTAAACTGAGTATGATAATAAAAATCATGATCTGACTGAGTTGTTACTTGTAATTTTGAAACAGGTGTAAACATATAAGTATCGTGTGTTCATAACCTTCCAGTACTAAATGATACTTTAAGTGCGATAACATCATTTAAAACACTGGCAGGAATTCATGATTCAGAGACCCAAAACATAGTATATCTCACTAAACTGATAAAACACATGAATTTTAAATACAGGGATGTGTTAAACTTGGGAGGACAACATGCTCACATAGTTTAATTCATTATTTTACAAATTGACATGGTATTAACTAACATGATATGGTTGATTGAAATTCAAAGCATGTAATAACATAAACCACATGGGGAAACATATTGGCATGGCTTTAATTCAAAACTACTAAGAAAACATTGATTAAATTCATAATTAACATTGATATTTTAAAAGAGGATAAAGTTTCATACTTGAACAAAAAGGGATTTTGGGACTCAATGGGTGGAAGGAACCCATTGATGAATACCCCACACACCTTAATTGTTTGAATCCTGGAAGAAAAAGCTTGGAATTGAAACCTAGAATGGCGAATCCTTGGGAAGAGATTTGATTTAATGTTCTTAGGAAATTGGGGTGGTTTTATATATGATAACTTATGGGGAATCGGGAAATTAATGCCCCTCTTGGGGTTTTAATTCATCACTTAGATGGTTGAGGATAGGGGTAAAGAACCAAAATACCCCTCTTAAGTTAATAAAAAGACTACAAAAAACATAGCCTTCGTGTCACGGAGGTTATCGCGCAGACTAACTTTCGTGACATGTTGCATGTCGTGAAGGCTATCCTCCGTGACACGCTGCGTATCATGGAGATTATCCGATTTTACATGCCCAAATCATGGAGTCTTACATCCTCTGAGGTCTAAAATCACCTGGAACCTCTTCCAAAAATTCTAAAACTTTCTCGGATGACCCTTTTAACATCCCTAAACATACTTCAAATCAAAAATCAATGTTTCAAGCTCGGGAAGGCCAAAAATAAAATCCTCAAAATTTTGGGTCTTAAAATGGTAAAGTCCCTTGTACTTAGTGTGAATTAATGCCTTGGACCCCTTTAAACATGAATTTAGGAAATAGAAAAGTGTCTAGAATCTTATGGGGTATTACAGGTTTGTTGGAAGATTTTCAACAATATATTCTCCCATGTCTAGACTGACTTAGAATAAAGTTAAATTATAGTGGTCTGATTATTGCGAGAAGGGTGTTTAGAATTTTAAGACTCGACTCAGTTTCACTCTAGTATTGACTATAAAAGAGGGTTTAGATAGTTTTGTAGTTGATTGTGATGCTTCAAGAGATAGTCTTAGTTGTGTGTTGATTATCAAGGCAATACCATAGCCTAAACCTCTAGACAGCTCAAACCCCATGAGAAAAACAACGCGACTCATGATCTTAAGTTGGTTGCAGTTGTTTTTGCCTTAAAAATTTGGATGCATTACTTTTATGGGGTTCATATTGGTGTGTTGACTAATCACAAGAGTTTACAGTATGTGTTCATGCAAAAAGATCTAAATCTTCATAAGAGAAGTTGGCTTGAATTATTAAAAGACTATGATATGAGTGTGTTGTATCACTCGAGTAAGGCCAATGTTGAGGTCTATGACCTTAGTAGACTGTCTATAGGAAGTGTTGCCCATATTGAGGAGGATAAGAAAGAGTTAGTTCACGAGGCTCATCAGTTTTCTAGATTAGGAGTTTGATTGGTTGATTCAATCGAAGGTAGTACTTGTGTTTAGAATAGTTTGGAATCTTCTTTAGTTTCTGAGATGAAATAAAAGCAAGATAGAGATCCTATTTTGGTTAAGTTAAAGAAAGCATTTTGGGATCAGAAGGTTGAGGTTTTCTCACAAGAGGGCAATGGTGTGCTTTGTTTTTAGGGTAGGTTATGTGTTCTGATTATGGCTGGTTTGAGGTAGTGAATGTTTGCAGAAGTGCATGGTTTGCAATATTCTATTCAGCTAAGAGCCACTAACATGTACCTCAATTTGCAGAAAGTCTAGTGGTGGAATGGTATGAAGAAGGATATTGCAGAATCCGTGGCTAAGTATCCGAATTATCATCAGGTTAAGGTTGATCATCAGGGACCTAGTGGTATGTTTTAGGACTTCAGTATTTCCACTTGGAAGTGGGAAATGGTGAATATGGATTTTGTTACAGGGTTACCTCGTAGGCGTCATCAGCATGATTCGATTTGGGTCATTTGGATAGAATGACCAAGTCAAACAATTTCTTGTCAGACCATACTTTATATTCAACCAAAGATTATGCTAGACTCTATCTTATGAAGATGGTAAATTTATATGGAGTTTCGTTGACTATCATATCAGATAGAGGTACCCAGTTTACCTATTATTTTTGAAAGGTTTTTCATAAGGGTCTTGGAACCCAAGTTTATTTCAACACAACTTTCCACCTAAAGATATATGTCCAGGCAGTGAGGACCATTCAAACCTTAGAGGACATGTTGAGAGCTTTTGTTATTGATTTCAAGGGTAGTTGGGATGATCACTTACCTTTGATTGAGTTTGTCTACAATAATAGTTATCACTCCAGTATTTTATTTGAGACCCTCTATAGTAGGAGATATATATCTCTTATTGATTGGTTTGAAGTTTATGAGGCTGCTTTTATAGGGCCAGATTTAGTGTATGAGGTAATGAAGAAAGTTTAATTGATTCGAGAAAGGTAGAAGACAGCCCAAATTTGTCAAAAATCCTATGCCAATTGGAGGAGATGAGAGCTTGAATTTAATGTTGTCGATTTTGTGCTTCTAAAATTTTATCTATGAAAGGGGTGAAGAGATTTGGTAAGAAAGGGAAGCTCAGTCCCCGTAATGTTGGCCCGTAGGATTTTGACCCATTTGGGAAGGTAGCTTATGAGTTATAGTTGCCTGCAAAGTTAGCATCAGTGCATCCAGTATTCCATGTTTCTTTACTAAAGAAATACATTGGTGATCCGTCTTCAGTAGTTCCTTTAGGAAATATGGGCGTGGAAATAGCCTCTCCTATGAAGAAGTCCCAATTGAGATCCTTGACCATCAGATTCATAGGTTGAGGAACAAAAGAAGCTTCCTTGGTAAAGGTTCTATGGAGAAATAAGTCCGTTGAGGGAGATACTTGGGAAGAAGAAGTTGATATGCGAGCCAAGTATCCCTATATTTTCTCTATGAATTAAGATTCAGCTTGAGGTAATGGTTTCCTTAAACTAATTCCCTCATTTTTCATATCATCTATCCAACCAACCTCATGTCATAGCATGCATTCATGAAATTAGTTCAGTCGATGCATTATGTTTCAGATTCAGATATTTAATCATGATTCAGCTCATAAGTGTTCAGTGCATGATCTCAGTTTTCCCTAGTATCCCATCTCAGATAGTTTCCTTCGAGGACGAATGATCCCAAGGGGGAGATATTGTAATACCCCAAATTTTTAAGCTCTATACCCCTCAAAAGATAGTCCTCTAACTTATCTTTCCAGTTCTTCAAGTCTCACCCTATTCCAATGACATGGCAAAACGTTGTGGAAAATTTCCCTTAAGGGCCTGACACACTGCTATGACGACGAATCAAGTAATGAGTCATTACCACATATGAAGAGTTATCATGTGTGAGCTGTATTCACTCCAGTGAAGGCCCTAAATTTGATCCTAGTGGCTATGACTTGACCTTACGAGTCGTAATCAGTGACTACGAGTCATAAGAAGGGACTCGTAGTCACAATAGTGCCTAATCAAGAAGTCATCCCAGTGATAACGAGTCTACCTTACGAGTCATAATCAGTGACTAAGAGTCATAATGAAGGACTCATACTCACACCAGTGTTCAGCAAGAACCCATTATTTTGATCATGAGTCCAGTATGCGACTAGTAGTTAGACTTTACTAGTTATAAATTAGACTAGCAACCTGATCAGTGAATAACCCAAGACTCAAGCCCCAGACGAAGACTCCACTTTATGACTAGTAGTCAATCATAATGAGTCGTAAGGGTGAATCATAGTCAGACCAATAAGGACCCATGGTCCCAAAACCCTGAGTTAAGAATCAGACTACGACTCGTTACAGACGTCATGAGTCATAGGGTGAGTCATAACGACTGGGAACACAATTTTTCGAGGGATTTTAAGTATTTTTCCACTCCTTTCAAATCCTAAAACCACATCGTTTAGGCTTCCCAAAGGGTAGTATAAAAGCCCCAAAATCCCTAATTACACGATTAATTACAATTTTACTCAGAGAAACCAAAAAAGGGTGGTTTCCTCCTATCCTAAGAAGCAACCAGGGTTCATCAAGAAATTCCAATTCTCAAAACAAATTCTCTAAGTTTGTACATTCAAGTAAGTGGGATATTCATTAATGGGCTTCTTTCACCCTTTGAGTCCCAAAGTTTCCCCAAAATTCTCAAGTTTAATTTCCCTTTTTGTTTTAAGGTTCCATGAAAACTATGAATTCCATAATTCTTACATTTAATTCTTGAATTCAACCAAGAACAAGTGTTTCCTCATAATTTCAAGCACTCTTCAGTACTTAAATCATGATAACTCGTTACATTGATGAAATTGTTGAATTCTTGAATTTAAGTCATGAAATTTTCTACCATGTCATTATCTTGATATTATCGTATTTAATTATATTTTTCAGTGCCGGTGGGTTATGAACACCCGATACCTAGATAATCATGCATGCTACAGCTTTTAAGATTTTAAGTTATTTTTACCATATTTATACATTGATATTTATAGCATTATCATGTTAAGCAATTATCAGTATTGAATCGCGTTAATTATGTTATCAGCATTAGTGTCAATTTAGTTGGGTGTAGAACTTAGCATCGAGTGAATCTAGGGATAAAGGCTCACCATCCAATTTAAGGTGAGACCTTTAGAAGCAGTCCCTAAGTTTCGGAACTACGTTGCCAATATAGGTTATAACGGTCACCCATTAGTTTAAGCTTGACACCCTCTTAGGGTTCACCCATCAGTTTAGGCTTGTCACCCTAGTCCTTTGGGAAATAAGATTAGTTGATCCACAGATCCAGTGTTAGTACCCTAGGCAAGGTACTGACACCCTTCCAACTAGGGTTACAACTTGGACCCCAATTAGCTCATACTAGGACATGTCGATTAAATGTTAGATCCCATAGTTTCAGCTCAGTATTCAGATTATATCATTTCAAGTTTGCATGACCAAGTGTCCATATATTAATTATTCAGATCATTTCAGTACATATTTATGCTTAGTGCTTACATGTTCATTCATTCATGCTAAGTATCTATATGTATATTAGTTAGTTATTATCTCACATACCAGTATATTCAAAGTACTAACTGCATACTCCCATTTGCACTATATTGATTTCACAATATAGGTTTGAATGTTCAGTTTCAAAATTGCACGTAGTTCTTCCTTGTACCACTGAACTTTAGCATTGGTGAGTCTTCATTATTTGAGGACTAGTTATATTATTTATCATGCTTTATAGTACCTTATTTCATGTTATTTTAGTTGTCAGAGTTAGTTGGGGACTGTCCCAACAACTCGTCATGTTTAGAGGCTTTTAGATAATCAGATAATAGTTATGTTTTATAGTAACGTTATTAGTTTCATTTGATTATTCAGATATTTGATTTTAAAGACTTTTGCATAGCATTTTATTATCTTCTTTTCAGTATTTACGACATCTACCAATTTATGGGTTATCTTGGGGTCATTTGTTGCCTTAGGCACCGTGTTACGTCTAGGGGTAGTCTCGGGTCATGACACACCTGAATCTACACCACGAAAAATTTAGGCAAAAAAGTTATGTGATTAGTAATTTGGAATGTACTGAGTATGTGAGATATGCACTAGTCATGATAATACTTACACTATGCTTTGAAACTGAGAGTGTAAGCCATTTGCTGAAATATATACAATTAAAACATGTTTGTGCATAAAAGTTGTGTAGTACAAAAATTTATAGTATAAAAGGAAGTAAAACTAAACTGAGGCTCATGTATGACTACTGGTTTGAAACTGTGGGATATGAACTGATGCAATGACTAAGTATAAACATGTATTGAATAAAAACTTGATAACTAAATACAAGGCCATGCATAATCTAAACTGAACCATAAACTAAAACATAAACTGAGGAATGTGGGAGCTAACAATAATAGATATACCCCAATCTATGCAAATAAGGGTCCAACCTAGAATCCCAGTTATAAGGGTTCCAGTACCATGCCAAGGGTACAAATACTGGTTGGTGTGGATCCACTAAACGGATAGACCACAAGACTAGAGTGTCATCCCTCAACTGGAGTGTGGCCCCTTATAACCTAAAGTGGCTCTATAGTTCTAGAACTTAGGGACTTCTACTAATGGTTTCAGTTCTAAACTGACTGGTGAGCCTTCATCTCTGTGTTCACTCGGTGCTAAGTACTACTCTTAATTGAATGACACTGAAAACTATATTGTTTATTATGAGTTCATTTTGGAATATCAATAATGGATAATCTGAAGTGCTCAAAACATATAAAATGATATATGTATGAATCACAAGGCATCGAGTGTTCATCACCCACCAACTCTGAATAATATGACTAAACAGTAGAAATTTTATGTTCTGAATATAATAGGAAATTTCATAACTCAAGTCCAAAATCATAAATTTACCAACATACCAATGGTTCATAATCCTAAGTATGCAAAAATACTGAATTTTTATGGAAAACATGGTATGTCAACTAATATGAATTAAAATCTGCAAAATCATGATAAATAGTGCTTATAGTCTTGAAACTAATAAATCTCATATAACTTGATCATATGCTTGAAATCTTAACTAATATCATGTAAATCGTGCATGGATTTGAGAATAGTATGAATGATATAATATGGCCCAGAGAAACCATGAATAATTACTAAAACATTCTTATAAGTGAATTATATATAAGGGATTGAATTTAAGCTTGGAGTTACGATTGGGCAAAGCCCTAGCTTATGAAGATCATAAAATTCATGAACAAAATAATAATTTGGGCATGATGATTAAAGGAGATCCTCATTGAATACCCACTTACCTAATTACTTTCAATTCTTGAATTGAAGTTTTGAAGATTTGAACTTGGAGATGAAGAACCCTAATTTCTTGCTTTGGAGGAGTGAAAAATTGCATGTTTCTTGAGTAATTCGTCTGTTGTGTTGAGAATAAGGGATTTGAAGTTGTTTAGGCTTTATATTAAGCCTTATAATATCTTAAACGATATAGTTTTAGGGTTAAAAGAGTTGGAAAAAAACAAAAAACCATCAAAAACCATCTGGAAAACTTCTGAAAGAAGTCGCGATGACTCTGCCAACGACTCGCTAGGTCTGGCCACGAGTTGTTGGTTGGTTCATGGTCAAAGGACCAAAATTTGACCTTTACAGCCGTAGCAACGACTCCCTCTAACGACCCGTTATGTCTGAAAATAAGTTGTTGTCATTGGCAGCTTTGATAGTACTTCAGTAATTTGGTCATAACTTTTTACTCCAACATCGAATTAAGGAAAAACTGGTGGAGTTGGAAAGATAATTTAATTATCTATCTGATAGTCAATCTTGGTATCAAAAAATCATAGTAATACAAAATTTATGCTAGTTTGAATCTTACGACAGTTATATTCTTCATAAGAACTAAATCGCTAAGGGATGTTTTGACTTGTCTACAGGCTAGGAGTTATTTGTGGCCTTAATATATGACACGCCCTGAAACAAGGGCATATCGTATGGGCACCTCAATCCCACCTGAATCGTAGGTTGCCCCATTAACCCAACCTAATCATCATCACCACAACCATAAGGGTCAGGTGAATTCCGACCTTATAATAAGATAGCGGTAATGTAAGGCTAATAGTCAATACTTAGACAATTACTAACATTTCATTTACTCCAATGGTCTAGCCAAAATACCCAAGTCCGTACCCAAGTCCGTAGTCATCCACAAAACCTCTAACAATGCCGAAGTCAGTAAATATATCGGGACATGCCCCCGATAATAGCTATGTACCAAATCTATACAAGTCTATGACATGGAGTAACATGACTATGAAAGGTAGATCTTTCGGAGTATGGAATCTCACCATTTCAAGGTCAATGCCTGAACCGCTCAAACACTTGTTCACTGCGTAGAAGAAGAAGAAGAAGAAGAAGAAGAAGAAGAAGAAGAAAAGAAGAAGAAGAAAAGAAAAAGATGCTTCGGTCCCTATTTCATATGGGGACATAGCGTCCGAAAATGGTTAGCGGTTGGAGCGCTAGCATGTAACTTATGGATAAGGATAATTAACATCATCATTCAATAGCAAGTTGATATATCATATTCCATCACATTCATACACTAATCCTTACATATAGATACATATCATATGCCAACAAGATATCAAGACTTGACAACATTCTTGAACTCTTTAATCATGAGACATAAAGTGGAGGACTCCGATATTCCACACATAGGTTCAAACCGTTCTTATTAGGCATAGAACTTTAATCACATTCTTAAACACATACTCATACACAGACATGCTCGACATTATCATAGTATGCCAGTAGGGAAAATGACTTAGCATACATTCTCAAATCATTTATTCATGAGATATGGAGTAAAGAACTTTCAAACAAGTTAGCACATTTGATCAATCTCATTGCCATTTCAAAGGAATAGGAACTCGAATCACTAGTCATTCCATTTTATTGGACTAGGAACACAAATCTCTACTTGTTTCACCGGTCTAGGAACTCAAATCACTATTCATATTTCATTAGACTAGGAACTCGAATCACTAGTCGTATCACCGGTCTACAAACTCGACCCACTAGCCATGTCATTTGATGAGGTATTCTAACCTCAAGATATCTCTTCGTACTAGAAACTCAAATCACTAGAAAAATCACCGGTCTACGTGCTCGAATCACTAGCCATTTTATTAGACGAGAAACTCGAATAACCCATCATTTCATGGGACTAGGAACTAGAATCACTAGTCATATCATCAGACGAGGAACTTAAATTGCCCGTCGCTATTAGTCGCCATTTGAACTCGTGACCCATTTGTTTATGCATTTACACTCATACAATTTATATCACATTTAAGGGCTTTGGCTCATTTAGCCAATTCAACACGATACATGACCACATAGTCCACATAGGAGCCTTCATTGCTCAACCATTTTAATGGGCCGATGCCTTAACATATTTTATCATACAATTCAATTCATGGTCATCAAGACCCACATGGGACAATAAGATCTTCATGGAAATATTTATCTATTAAACACTTTATTAGGACAATGCATCAATTCAAGTCATCATTCAATTCAATTGGCGGTCATCAAGACCCTTACTAATCATTCATTCTTCATTAACATTTCTATGCCACACTTTAGTTCCACACACAATTTAAATTTCAGGCTTAGGGAATTGAACCTCTCTTATTAGCCATCAAACCAACATGGACAAAGTTTAACAAATTACATGGGAAGCAACATCAACACATTACCAATTATAAACCATTCATACTTATAGGGACAACACCCAAATTAAAGCCATAAGCTAATCCATTACATGATTAACAAGGTTATTATCAACTATTTACCAAGAATTTACAATAATTGTGACTCAATACATCGCCAACAAGGACTTTACCAACCATCCACAAGTATTCACATTCATCTAGTCATTATCTTGACTCGTTCATGTTCACTAGACTGATTCTAGAGACACACATTTGACCTTCACAACACCATTTAACCACTAATCATTAATTTACTAAATACCTTAGTTCCACTTATCATTAAGTACATTAAGGTCATCAAGACCCACATAATTATTCACATATCATTAGCAAGCTTACACCACATTCTCACCACATTTAGGCTCAACGCACACATCAAGTTTATTTTCATGTTTAGTGGCTTCAACCCCTTATTAATCACTAATCCAACAATGGTATCAATTACAATACATGGATCACAATACCTGTCAATAATATAATTTGTCAATAATTCATGCTTATTGGGCCATTTCCCTAGTTCAAAACATCACCAACATGTGACTAGAATATTCACTTAGACATTTTCACAAACACCTTATGTGTATACCTTTAACAAGGCCATTTTCATGGTAGAAATCATTTAGATTATGGTTACTCATGACCCTCATGTGAAAACACATACAACAAGTATCCATACATGTAATTCATCATCAATATCACATTTAAACATAAGTCTAAGCAAGATTCACTATCATACATCATTAGGCAACAAAACCCTTTTTATTTTATTTCAAAATCACCATGTACACTTACTAATCCAAGTGTGAAATACATATGTTTAGAGATATTTAAAGAGGGGGGAGATACATGCCTTAAACAAGAAAATACACCAACAATCTTGGCTCTTTCTTGCCACTAGATGATCTCCCTCCAAACCCTAGCCTCCAATCTTGCCTCCAGAAGCTTTTAGAGTGTTTTAGAGTGTTTGAGTCTTATAAATAAGGGATTAGGAGGCTACAATTCTTTATATAGTGAGAGAGATTGGGGTTTTAGGCAATTTAAATGACCACACGACCCTTAGTTAAAATCTGAAAAAGACCCCATCCAGAGGTACGACTCCCTTAGTAATCGTACCCTAGGGTATGAGTGAGACCCTAACTTATACCCTAGGCTTATCCAAGGTCAACTATACGGTTATGGGTACGAGTGGTCACCCATGATTCATATCCAAAGGGTATGACTCACCCCTAACTCGTAAGATTCACTCGTGAAAAAAACAGTCCACTTGGTTTGAGGCTCCCCTCTATACGGTTGAGTAGTATATGACTCATATGCATTGATTACGACCAAGGAGGGGTCATGTCTTATAGGAAATAGTATGATACCCTCATTCACTAATCAAGGTATGAAAGGGGAGGGAAAGGTGGGTAAGATTTGTGACTAAGGATATGATTTGCTTGTCCAATAGTACCTAGGTCAATCATACTCCAAACAAAAAAATTTTGCAAGGCCACATTCTTGGGTGTTTTATTCTCCTCCACTTAGGATCATTGGTTTATGAATAACGGACAAGGCAAGCATAACCATAAGTTAACACATCATCACATATCATACAACTTTCAAACAAGTTAGAACAAGGCACACAACAAAGATGCGACCAATACATATCATGATCATCATTAATCAACCATTCATTTCATCAATCTTTGGAATTTCCAACCCATCATTTATCAAAGACACTCGACCCATTCAAACCTTATGGGCTTAAACCCATCGACTTTCAAAGATATAAAGTAACTCAAGCATTGGGAACTTCTATCCCTTGTCTTATCATGACATGAAACAATTATAAGTATCGGGGATTTCACCCACCGACAATCAAGGACATAAATCAAGTTAGGAACACCAACACACACCTCAATCACAAGCTTCCTGAATGGAACACAATTGCTGATACTTGGACTTCATGTCCTCTTCCGCCTCCCAAGTATCTCCTTTGGATTATTGGTTCCTCTATAGAACCTTCACTAAAGCCACTTCTATCATTCGCAATCGGCAAACTTGTCGATCCAAGATCCTCACTAGGATCTCTTCACAAGACAAGGAACCCTAAGTACCAATGTCCTCTAAGGGCACGACCAACAAAAGATTACCTACGTATTTACGCAACATAGAGATATGGAAAATCAGGTGAATGGAGTTCATACTCGAAGGCAACCCCAACTCGTAGGCAACATTGACAACCCTCTTCACAATTAAGTAGGGACCAATATACCGGGGACAAAGCTCCCCCTTATTACCAACTTGCATCACTCTCTTTATGGGAAACACCTTCAATATTACCCAATCACCAACACGCCACATGTTCGTATAGGAATTTTGGCGACTTTGAATGGTTTTCATCCTCTCATGAACATCAAATGGGAGAACGATATCTCCTACCATACAATGCCTAAAAAGAAACCCTAGAATCTCCCCAACTTAGGGAATTCTACATTCCCTATTTCAAAATATCACCATGCTCCCTGAGATACTAACCAACACAAGAAGGGTCATGGAGAAACTAAAGTACAAGAACCACTCACGCCACTTAAGGCAAGACCCTCGACAGAGACACGGCACCATAGGTATGGGGTGTTTCATAGTAACCACCTAGGTCACAAATGAGACCCATCCCAATACAGAATACCAAAAGAGGAGTCCATTGGTTTGGACACCAAAAGACACACCACCACATACCTTTTGGGGATCCACCATGATCCCTTCACAAGAGATAGATAACATGAACAAGAAAAGGTACGGCTTCCAACCAAAACTCATACTTGGGAAACTTGGCATACAAATAATGATCCTTTAAAGTTTGCAACACGGCACGAAGAATCTACATGATCTACCTCGCTGATAGAATAAGCTAAGATGTCATCAATGAAGACAACGACAACCATGTCCAAGAATAGATGAAATACCCTATTCACCAAGTCTATAAATGTCGTCGTGGCATCGGTCAACCAAAGGACATGACAAGAAACTCATTAACCATGGGAACGAGTTCTAGAGGAGACTATTCCAAGTTATAATCTCTAACTCAGACAAAATGACATAAACACCCCTTTGAAATCAACTTTCAGGCTTTAAGATAAGAAATAAACCTCCCTTTAGGCACTAAGGAACCACTTTCCCATATAATGACCGGATCATTAGGGAATTTAAGCATGACCCTACGGGTCCTACAATCTAAGGAAGAATAGAAAGAATGCAACCAATCCATCCCCAGAATAATATTAGAGCCAATCTCATTCAACTCTAAGAATCTTAGAAGAGTATGGCTACCACCAATAGATGCCACGCACCCCCTCTAGACCTTTTTTAATAACCACAGAGTCTCCTACTGGGATAGAAATAGAAAAAGGACTGATAGAATCTCAGGATCAAAACCAAAGTGCACAATCATATTCGAGTCCCAAAAGAAAGAGTAGACCCTAGGTCGATTAAAAAATACACATAACAAGAGAAAAGTTTCAACACACCTGTGCCAGTATTAGAAGATGCCTCAGGCTTCGAAGGGATCGTAAGAGCGAGACGGTCCTGACCAATGTTGGAGCTAGAAGCGGCACCCCTGGGTACAAGAGCTAGAGAAGTAGTAACCGACATCGTTTGGTTTTCCCAAGAGGAAGCCACTATAGGACACTTATGTTGCATGTGACCTAATTGGCCACACTTAAAACATTGGTTCTTTCTTTTCTTGCAATAACCACGGAATGATTGACCGCAAAACTGATAAGGAAGATAGGTGAATATATATTGGGCCCCACTGACCTAATGTTGGGCACCTTGTACCCTATGAGCATCACCAATTTGAAGATGTCTTTCTATCAATGGGCCCGGGTAGGGAGAAATAATAGTGGAATGGGGGCTAGGACTCACCCAATACTTCTTCCTAGACCACTTTCCACAACCTAATCCAACTAAACAAGGGAGGGATGGAACCCAAAATTTTGAGGTGACGAGGAAAAGTGTCTCCCCCAAAAGAGGGGTTAGCGGGAATAAGTGGAACCTCATGAGGATAGTCAGATGTCACGACCCTTGACTGAGTTTGAACCCTAGAAATTGGATGATCTTTGTCCATATTACTCCCACTTAGGAGAGAAGATCTTACTTTAATGTCAGATCTTCTTAGATATATGATCTGAAAGATGATCAAGCAGAAATCAGAGAAATCTAAGACCTTAAACTCTATATAGCTTGAGATTGAAACACAAGAAAGGAAAACATTCCTAAATTCCTCATAGCCCCTCTCTTTTAAGTGT
This sequence comes from Capsicum pubescens, assembly GCA_030864215.1. Classification (NCBI taxonomy): domain Eukaryota; kingdom Viridiplantae; phylum Streptophyta; class Magnoliopsida; order Solanales; family Solanaceae; genus Capsicum; species Capsicum pubescens. Next base: position 76,585,156 of record CM061543.1, on the reverse strand, counting down.
GGCACGCTACACTCTCATAAAAAAAACTCTACTTGACATGGCTTTGTGGACTCCCAACTGACCATAAACCTGTCTTTGATACCAACTTGACATGCCCCAAAATTGATGTATGTTGTATAGGAACCTCAAGCCCACATGAACCGAAGGTCGCCTCGTTAACCCAACCTAATTATCATCATAACAACCACAAGGTTCAGGTAAATTCCGACCTTATAATAAGATAGCAGAAATATAAGGCTAATAATCAATACTTAGACAAGAACTAATATTTCATTAACGCCAATGGTTTAGCCAAAATACCCAAGCCCACAATCATCTACAAAACCTCTAACAATGCCGAAGTCAACAAATATAATAGGGCATACCCCTGATAATAGCCATGTACAAAATTTATACAAGTCTATGACATAGAATAACATTACTATGAGAGGTAGATCTTCCAGAGTATAGAAGATCACCACTTTAAGGCCAATACCCGAACCGCTCGAACACCTGTTCACTGCATAGAAGAAGAAGATGAAAAAAAGATGCTCTGGTCCTTATGTCACATGGAGACATAGTGTCTGGAGACGGATAGCGATTGGAGCGCTAGTATGTAACTCAAGGATAAGGATAAATAACATCATCATTAAACAACAAATCGATATATCATATTTAATCACATTTATACACTTATCCTTACATATAGATACATATCACATGCCAACAAGATATCAAGACTTAATAATATTCTCGAACTCTTCAATCATGAGACATAAAGTAGAGGACTCCCACATTCTACACTTAGGTTTAAACCATTCTTATTAGGTATAAAACTTTAATCACATTCTTAAACATATTCTCATACATATACATATACATGACATGATCATATTATGCCACAGGGGAAAACGACTTAGCATGCATACTCAAGTCATTCATTCATGAGATATGGAGTAAAGAACTTTTAACCAAGTTAGCACATTTGACCAATCTCATTGCCATTTCATTAGAATAGGAACTTAAATCACTAGTAATTTTATTTCATTGGACTAGGAACTCGAATCACTAGTCCTTTCACCAGTCTAGGAACTCGAATCACTAGTTGTTTCATTTTATTAGACTAGGAACTAAAATCACTAGTTATATCACCGGTCTAGGAACTATAATCACTAATCATTTCATTTGAAGAGGTATTCTAACCTCAAGATATCTATTCAGACTAGGAACTCAAATCGCTAGTCATATAACCGATCTAGGAACTCGAATAATTGGCCGTTTCATTAGACGAGGAACTCAAATCACCCGTCATTTCATGAGACTAGGAACTCGAATAACTAGTCATATAATTAGACAAGGAGCTCGAATCGCCCATCATTATTAGTCTCTATTTGAACTCTTGACCCATTAGTTCATGCATTTACACTCATATAATTTATATCACATTTAAGGGCTTTGGCTCAGTTAGCCAATGCAACACGATACATGACCACATGGTCCTCATGGGATCTTTCATTTCTCAACCATTTTAATAGGCTGATGCCTTAAAACATTTCATCATACAATTCAATTCATGGTCATCAAGACCCACACGGCAAGGTCTTCATGGAAATATTTATAGATTAAACACTTTATTAGGTCAACGCCTCAATTCAAGTCATCTTTCAATTCAATCAGCGGTCATCAAAACCCTTACTAACTCATTCATTATTCATTAACATTATTATGCCACACTTTAGTTCCACACACAATTTCAAGTTCAAGCTTAGGGAATTGAACCTCTCTTATTAGCCATCAAATCAACATGGACATAGTTTGACAAATTACGTGGGAAGAAAAATCAAGACATTACCAATTATCAATCATTCATACTTATATTTCCATCACCCTATTTAAATCCATAAGCTAATCCATTACATGATTAACAAGGTTCTTATCAACCATTTACCAAGAATTTAAAATCATTGCGACTCAACACATGGCCAAAAATGTCTTTACCAACCATCCATAAGTATTCACATTTATCTATTCATTATCATGACTCGTTCACGTTCACTAGACCGACTCCATAGACACAGATTTGACCTTCACAGCCCATTTAACTACTAATATCTTTAATAGAATAAATGCCTTACTTTTACTAATTATTAAGTACATTTATGGTCATCAAGACCCACATAATTATTCACATATTATTAGCAAGCTTACACCATATTCTCACCACATTTAGGCTCAACAGACACATCAAGTTCATTTTCATGTTTAGGGGCTTCAACCCCTTATTAGTCATTAATCCAACAATAGAATCAATTACATAATTCATGGCTCACAATACCTTCACAATATCATTTGTCAATCATTCATGCTTTTTGGGCCATTTCCCTAGTTCAAAACATCACCAACATGTGACTAGACAATTCACTTAGACATTTTCACAAACATCTCATGTGCATACCTTTAACAAGGCCATTTTCATGGTAGAAATCATTAAGATTAGGGTTACTCAAGAACATCATGCTAAAACACATACAACAAGCATCCACACATGTAATTAATAAACAATATCACATTTAAACATAAGTCTAATCAAGATTCACCATCATACATCATTAGGCAACAAAACCATTTTTATTTGATTTCAAAACCACCATGTACACTTACTAATCCAAGTGTGAAATACATGGGTTTAGAGATATTTAATGAGGCAAATAGATATATGCCTTAAACAAGATGACACACCAATAAGATTGGCTCCTTCTTTCCACTAGATGAGCTCCCTCTAAACCCTAGACTCTAATCTTGCTTCAAGAAGCTTTTGGAGTGTTTAAATCTTGTAAAATGAGGGCTTAGGTGGCTTCAATGCCTTTTTTAATGAGAGAGCTTAGGGTTTTAGGTAAGGGAAATGATGACAAGTCCCTTAGTAAAAAGCTAAAAGTTGACCCCGTCCAGGGGTACGACTCCCCCATACGACTCCCTTAGAAATTGTACTCTAGGGTACGAGTGAGATCCTAAATCGTACCCTAGGCTTCCCTTAATTCAACCATATTTTTATTGGTACAAGTGGGAAGTCCAAAGGGTACAACTCACCCCTAACTTGTAAGATTCACTCGTGATAAAAAAAGTTCACTTGGTTTGAGTCTCTCTTCTATACGGTTGAGTAGTATACGACATGTATGCATTGATTATGACCAAGGGGAGGTCATGTCATATAGGAAATAGTATGATATGCTCATGGAATGATAAAGGTATGCAAGGGGAGGTCAAGGTGGATACAAGTTGTGACCAAGGATACGAGTGGCTTGTCCAATCGTACCTTGGTCAATCATGCTCCAAACCAAAAAAATTTGTAAGGCCACATTCTTGGGTGTTTCAATATATATCTAAATCACTTATTAAACTACAAAAACATGATTTTTAATTTTGAATGTACTTGAAATTTGGTTCTAATATTGGCTTGGATTTTTGGGGTGTTACAATATCTCCCCCTTGGGATCATTCATCCTTGAATGAGGACTGACTTGGCTAACTAAATATGGACATAGTGACTAAATTTACAAATAAAACTTCAAATAGTTTGAAAATTTGGGAACTCACTAGTACTGTTTGACTATATTTTGAAGTTGGATAACAAAACATGATATCAATTTCTAAATCTAGGAATCCATTATGGTTGGGAACGATTTAGACCTGTTGTAAAGATTCAATTGAGTTTACAAATAGAATGAATTAAAATATAGAACCTCATGAAATAGGTATATTCATGAAACTTCAGATAATAAGACTAGATGAAAAGATGGAAAACTATAAGAGCTTTTTTTTATTGCTAAACTGAATTGTTGGCTATACGAACTAACACATACTAAAAGTTTATAACTCAAATGAAGTATTCCTGGCATAAACAGATGTTTAGAATTTTAAAGCAATATCTAATAAATGAAATATCTAAGAGTCTCTGGGAAAGAAATATTTGTTATCATCAACACTCCTTGTCAGAAATTCTAATAAAATTAGGGAGAAAATAATTTGGCCATGCTCTAAGTGAGATATCTGAATAAGGATTATAACATGGTTTAAGCATCCAAGTCTGCAAGTCTAAGATTATAGAATAGGAACGACTTAGAGTTAAACACGAGACATCTCTGGTCTTAAGCTACCTATCATGAAACAAAAGTATTTTTAAGATGGAAGTAAGGATATGAATACTATGATTTTATCAAAAAAAATTTAACAAATACTAACTTAGCAACATTTCTCATCCATGATTCCTTCTTATGGACATACCACCCTTAGTTAGTTGAAACTTCTAACTTTCTTATGGTCACACTATGTATGACTGCTAAAATCTATGTCTAGCCTAACTGAATGTTCTCACTCTATCCAATCTTAACTTAGAGATACAAGGCTCCACCACTTAAAGGACTACATTGGTCTTAACCACAAAAATACTACATTCTAAATTCACTTGGAGCTATCACCCCTCAAATATATGCTTCTTATTGCCACCTTAAACAATCAACCTTAAGTACTAGTCAAAGAGTCACTAACTAACATAAACCATCATCTTAAAGAATATCAACAAATCATCCAAGCATATCACTCAACTGCCAACAACATCACCATTAAAGCATAAGAAGGTTCATTGAAAAACTAGAACATGAGGGTCTAGTACATCAAGGATATTGTGAAATCTTAACTTAGGGATTTTCATGAATTTGGCACGTCACTGAGGCATAAGAAGCAAATATAATTGGAATAAACTGGTTCAAAAGATATAATCTAATAGCATACATGATGTAATATGACATCACTAGTCATTAAGGATGTCACATGAGTACCTGGAACTAAACATACTATAAAATCTGAGTACATGAGTCATGAGTTGTTTGACTTAGACTAGAATTCATAATTTAATGGAATATGAGTCGTACTTTTGAGTGAACTGTCCCTCCTTATACTAGGAACTAGAAGTGGACATGATTCTGCATAAAGTGCATGAATATGATCTATGATCATAGAACTAACTTGTAAGGTATGACTAGAGTGTCGTAATGACTGAAGTAGAAAAATTTTGTACTGAGATAAGAATCGGTCGGGAATCTTCCTCCCCTACTGTTGTTCTAGAACTCACTAGCATCACTACTAGAATCTAAAGACCTTAGTTCCTTCTTCTATCATCTCCCTGTTAGATTAAATATATCATTCTAAGTGGACCTCTTTAATAAACTCTAAACTAAACTGCAATCACTCTACTCTAGAGTTTGGGATATAATGGTACATATAAATACTAAACTCCTTCTGAAAAACTATACTTGAAAGTGTAAAACCCACTGTTAGTAATTCCTTCTTAGATGAAACTCTTAACTATTTATAACCTCAATAGTCTTCACAATAACATAAGCTCTTATTACTTTGAACCTTTTGAATTATCACAACACTCAGAGTTCATATTTTTTCCTTCTAGAATTCAAAGATCTTCTTTCTATTAGCTTTATTATTAATAATTCAATCTTAGCACTTAATATGGATAGCCACATAACTTATCATACACTAATACCCACTTATTACTACTGGATAGAAATCACAAAACACTAATCCAACACAAAATTTTATAAGCATACTCAACCTTAACAAGTTTCTCTATCTTTTTTGTTTCTACCTAATCTCTATTCTAACTAAAGCATTAATATACTCTAAGTTCCCCTTAACTGGTAAATCTCTCTCAAAGTGCTATTATACAATCTATATAACATTTTTTTGGCCCCATGGATAAATAATATACTAAATTTGGATAAATAATATCCCCTACTTCACTGTTGCTACACTTCTATGATTATGCTCTTAACTCTAGGTCATGGTGCCATAGGATTCTGAGAAGGGGTCTGAGGGCACTTTTGACTTTGGCTTAATACATGATTTTCATAAATAAGAATGAACTCTTTCAAATTTTGAATCTTAAAGGAACTAATGGGATCCTTTCAAACCTATGTGCAATATCATAACTGTTTGTGGGGATAGTATGAGAAAACTCTATCCTTACAAATTTTATCTTGACTATTTCTATTGCTTCGAGAATAGGGCATAAATAAATAGGAATGGAGCTATGCTAGAATCTATATAAGTTTTACTTAGAGAACATCTCTATCGCATGATCTGCGATATGATAAAAGGAAAACATTTCTTAAATGCATTATAGACACTCAAAAACAAGTATAAACATCTTTGTACGGTTTTGCAAGACTCTACTAGACATGGATTCATAGACACCCTAGGACACTTGAACCTTGTGTTGTGATACCAAGTTTGTAATTCCCCAAAACTACCCCCTGGATGTCACACAGTGCTTCAGACCATAAGTAATCCCAAGATAACCCATGGTACTGGTATAATATATGAGCAACTGATTAAAACGTATATAAGAGCTAAACTGATTGAGCGGAATCATAATCATAAGATAATTTGTTTTAATACACTACTGTTCAAGGTTCATAATGTTGTTGTCTAAAATAAGGGGAACTGAAACTATATGTAATGACTCTAACTGACTCTCTATCTGCTAATACAAACTATAGGTAGTTGGGACATGACCCCAACTATCCCTAATCAATACATACAAATATGAAAATGAAATACTAGAAGTATAATAGACATGAGTTCTTGAAATAAGGGAACTCATCACTTGTTGGCTGAATGCTATGATCTGCTTGGCTATGATCCTATAGTAAGCACCTGAATCTACATCATATAAAAAATATAGGCAGAAGAGGTATGCAATTAGTACTTTGGAATGTACTGAGTATGTGAGATATGTACTAGTCATGAAAATACTTAAAACATGTTTTGAAATTGAGAATGTAAGTCATTTGCTGAAATATATACAATTAAAACATGTTTTTTCACAAAAGTTGAGATAGTCTAAAAATTAATAGTGTAAAAAAAAGTAAAACTAAACTAAGGGTCATGTATGATTACTGGGTCTGAAACTGTAGGGTGTGAATTGATGCAATGATAAATTATAAACATGTATTGAATGAAAACTAAATACAAGGTCATGCATAATCTAAACTGAAACATGAACTAAGGACTGTGGGAGTAAACAATAACCGACATACCCTAATCTGATCAAATCAGGGTCTAACTTGTAACCCCAGTTGGAAGGGAGCTAGTACCTTGCCAAGGGTACCAACACAGTCTAGAATGGATCAACTAAAATGATGTCCCAAAGGACTAGGGTGTTAGTCTGTCAGTCCTCAGCTAGAGGGTGACCCCTTATAACCTACAATGGTGTCCTAGTTCTGGAACTTAGGGACTTCTACTAATGGTCTCACTCATAAACTGACGGGTGAGCCTTCATCCCTGTATTCACTCGGTGCTATGTACTACTCCCAATTGAATGACACTAAAAACTATATTTTCTATTATGATTTCATTCTAGAATATCAGCAATGGATGATCTGAAGTGCTCAAAACATATAAATTGATATATACATGAATCCTTAGGTATTTGGTGGTCATTACCATCTTTGAATAATGTGACCAAATAGTAGATATTCTATGATATAAATATAAGAGGAAATTTCATAAATCAGGTCCAAAAACATGAATTTACCAACATATCAATGTTTCATAATCCTAAGTATGTGAAAATACTGAATTTTCATGGCAAACATGGTATGTCAACTAACATGAATTGAAATCTGCAAAATCATGATAAATCTTAACTAATAAATAGTGTGAATGATATAATATGGTCCTAAGAAACCATGAATAATTACTAAAACACTCTTATAAGTGAATTATATTATGAGGGATCGAATTTAAGCTTGGAGTAACAATTGGGTAAAACGCTAGTTTATGAAGATCACAAAATTCATGAACAAAATAATAATTTGGGCTTGAATATAAAAGGATATCCTCATTTAATACCCACATACCTAATTACTATCAATTCTTAAATTGAAGTTTTGAGGATTTGAACTTGGAGATGAATAAGCCTAAGTTCTTTCTTTGGATGAGTAGAAAATCATATGATTCTTGAGCAATTCATGTGTTGTATTGAGAATGGGGGATTTGGAGTTGTTTAGGCTTTATATTCAACTTTATAATAGCTTAAACGACTTAGTTTTAGGGTCAAAAGAATGGAAAAAAAAACAAAAAAACATCAAAACCGCCTGAAAAACTCTTGAAAGTAGTCCCAACGACTTGCAATGACTCATTAGGTCTGACCACAAGTTTTTTCTTGAGTCATGGTTAAAGGACCCAAATTTGGCCCTTACTTTCATGGTAAAGACTTTCTTTGACAACCCGTTATATCTGACAATGAGTCATTGTCACTGGCAGCTTTGATAGTGCTTTAGTAATTTGGCCATAACCTTTTACTCCAACATCGGATTAAGGGAAAACAGGTGGCATTGGAAAGATAATTTAATTATCTATTTAATGGTGGGTCTTGATCTCAAAATTTCTTAGTAATACGAAATTTATGCTCATTCAAATCTGACTATTGTTATATTTTTCACAAGAACTTAATCGCTAAGGTATCTTTTAACTTGTCTATAGGCTAGGAGTTATTTGTGTCCTTAATAAATAAAAATATCTTATAAAACTACCAAAACATGGTGCTATATTTTTTCATGTACTTGAAGCATGGTTCTAATATTGGCTTGGATTTTTGGGGTGTTATATGTCCCAACTTAGTAGGTGTCCTAAGGTAAGAGGCTTTGTAAATAGCATCGAGTAACTATTTTAAAATTTGGTTTTGATACATGAATTTCTAATAGATTGTTGATCTTTACATTTAATGGGTTGTTTTTTACAAATTCTTTATTATGCTTTGTTTATGGTGTAAGGATAAGGGTTCTTCTCATTCCTTTATTGGTTTGGGGTGCTCGTCATGGCCAAGGCCTTAATCCGATCGTGAAAAGCTTGGTATCAGGATGGTTCAGGGTCACTGGGTATCTACAAAATTATGTCAAGTAGAGTTTTTCTATAGGTGTGTAGTGCTCTATACTTATAAGAGAAAGGCAACAAGGCATTTAGAAATGTTTACCTTTTTTGTGTTTTAATTTCATGGTAGAAAGTCTAATTACAATGAATTCTTTTGACTCTTGACTTTCTCATGTTTTATATCATGCCTCCACAAAGATCTAATGTCCACAAAAATTTAGTTGGATCCACCGTCCCAACCGGGGCAAATGTCGAGGAGGTTCACCCTACTCATGGGATGCAAACTCATTATGAGGCTCATTCTTCAGACTTTACTGCATGTCCTGGGGTTCCACTGGCCTAAACTAGCCCTCCTCAAACCCTTAGAACCAAAACTACCCATACTTGACCTCTTCAAGGATATATCTCTAATGATGAGTTCAGACAGACCCTCCATATATTGGATTAGATTATGTCATCTTAGTCTCATCGATTAGATAATGTTGGTAAGGGAAATGGTTTATTAGATACTACTCAGGTTGGCCAGTTTATGTGACTGAACCCCGTATTCTTATGGGGTCCAAAGCTGCGGAGGACCCCTAAGAGTTTGTGATGAAATAGAGAAGATTATTAAGGTGATGCATTCTAGTGATACTGTAGAGGTAGAGTTTGCAGCCTATCAGCTGAAAGGGGTGGCCTATCAGTGATATGACAAATAGAAGGCAATCAGGGGTGAGGAAACCAAGTCGGTTATTTGGGAGGAACTTTTGGATGCTTTTCTTGATCATTTCTTTCCTATGAGAATTGAGAGAGTCCAAGGATAATGAGATTTTGAATTTTAAATAGGACAAGGTAAGTGTGAAGGACTATGCTTTGAAGTTCACTCAGCTATATATTCTTGAGTTGGTGTCTAACATGAGGTCCAGGATGAGAAATTTTTCTTTAGGTCTTTATCGTGACCTGGTGATAGAGTTTAAAGCTACTATGCTAAATAATGACATAGACATATCTAGGTTGGTGGTGTATATGCAACAGATGGAGAATGAACAAAAAAAGGTAGAAATAGAGAAGAGGCAGAGAAAAAAAGCTATGTATTAAGAGTAGGATGCGAGCCAACAGAATAGTGGGAAAGGGGGGTAGTCAATGGTTCAAAAATAAATCTTGGAGTAATTCTCATCCATCAGCTAGTTCTCTAGCCCCCAAGCCTTCAGGTGATCAGTGATTCCAACCAAGCAATGGCCCTAGGGTGCAGGATGCCCAGTTGCAGGCTACAGTATCTTAGTCGGCCTTATCTTACCTTCATAGTTGCCCTTATGGGAAGCCTCACCATAGATATTGTTATGCTGGAAGGAACTTGTGCTTTAATTGTGTCTAACCAGGTCATATACAGTGAGATTTCCCTCATCTAGGGGTGTACCTGGGGCTAAGAAGACTCTGGTTGCCACTTCTTCAACTCCTACTGCAAAGGGTGCTACTTCAGGGATGAGTAATGGTCGTAATTGCTTATATGAACTATCGTTATATTCTGAGGCATCTCCTAATGTTGTCACAGGTGATTAGAGCTTTTCCCCTATGATATTTAAGTATTGTTTGATCCCAATTCCACCCTATCCTATATGACTGCTTATATGGTTGTACACTTTATTATTGGTCTTAAAAATATTTCTGACCCCTTTTAAGTTTCTACCCCAATAGGTGAGTCCATTGCAGCTAGAAGAATCTATAGGGGTTATATTGTGTTCATCTTTCATCGAGAGACGGTGCTAGATTCGATAAAGCTTGATAGGGTGGATTTTAATGTAATCTTAGGGATAGACTGGCTTCACTTATTCTATGCTACCTTTGACTATAGAACCCAAAAGGATACTTTCTATTCTCCTAGTGAGGCAGTGATAGAATTTGAAGGGGGTTCACTAGTACCTAAGGGGAAGCTCAGTCCCTGTTATATTGGTCACTATCAGATTCTATGAAAGGATAGGAATGTTGCTTATGAACTAGACTTACCTACGAGCTTGGCATTAGTTCATACTGTATTCCATGTGTCCATGCTCAAGAAAATAAGTGGGTGATCCTTCTTTGATAGTGCCCATAGAGGATAATGGTGTGAAGGATCCTTATTTTATAAAGAAGCCCTATCAAAATACTAGATAGAAAAGTTTGAAAGTTGAGAACTAAGGAGGTAGCTTCGGTAAACGTGCTATGGAGAAACCAAAAAATAGAGAAAGCTACTTGGAAATCAAAAGAGGGCATGAAAGTTAAATATCACTTCCTGTTTTAACCTTTGGGCGAGGTATCTTAAGGTACGAATCTTATGCTTTTACTTAATCCATTTGATGTAGTGTTTTAAGTCCCTCAATATCCTTTATTGCATCATTCTAAGATTGTTCTAAGTTCTCATTCATGGACGAATGATCTAAATAGGGTGGATAATGTAACACGCCGGCTGTTTAGAAGTCAAAACAAAGCTAAAAACAAGTCAACGTGACTCCTAAATTGAGTTCAAAGCACTTTAGGATGGGCTCGAAAGCATTGTGGTACGTTTGGGGTGTGAAAAATGGTCGAGCCTTGCAAAGGGACCATCGTGCAGTGTTCACACACTGCGAGGGGACACTGCCTTACCTATGTGGTATTCCCCACACCATGAGGGGGATATCTTATGCTGGGCCTTCTACCGTGAGGCTTTCCCTCTATGTTAGGGATCGTGCCGCGACCCCTTCCCCTTTTATCAATAAGACAACTTTTCAAATATATTTGGAAGGTGTTTGGGTCATTTCTCACCTATTAAATTGCTCCTCCCTCACCCTATATATTTCTAAACCTTTAAGTATGACTAAATCATTCTAAAAAGTAACTCTATACTTCAAAAAAAATATTGAAGAAAAATGATTAGGGTTCCAAGTTTAGGGCTAACCCTTTTCATTTATCAAGGAATTTTCCCTTAAAAAGTCATGTTAAACACTCCCTATCTTACTTACTATCATATGGCATCAATTTTACTTGATATTTATGTGTTCTTGAATAGTTGATTTAAACTTTGGTTGAGGAAATTTAGTTGTGAAAACTTTAAATTGGTTTTTACTTGTCTAAATGGATTTCTATGTGTGAGTGATGGTATTCTGAAACTGAAATGTGTTGCATATAAATAGTGGAATTGATATCATGGTTTAACAATAATTATGGGTTTGCATGATAAACCTCAATCTATTACATAATTTGGTTTTCAATGAGGACTTTATGGTGTTTATTCCTTCTCTTGAAATATTGCAAGGCATGAAGTGTAAAAAGGTTTAAATGACTCTTGGAACGCCCTTGGGGGCTACAGTTATGGATATTAAAAATAGAATTTGGAGTCTAAAGATTTTAATAAGAATGGTATGGCATAATATGAACGGCTTGCAAGTCTTAGTATGACGATACCAATAGGGAAATGCATTTATGAAAGACTCCATCGTTTAAGGTTGATAAAATATTTTAATTGGGCTTCAATGGGAATTGTATAGCTTCACCGAGAAAGCGTACGTCCTCGTGACTAGCGTTCAAACTGTGTTTTGCTGATATAGGGATGTCGTACCTTAATAAGATGATGAATTGTGTCCTTAATATAAGGATAATAGGGAGGCTTTAGACTATTGGTGACTTTATGTAACGACCTGAATTTTGATGAATTATGTGAAAAATATGTTTTTGTGTGATTTAACTACCGTACCTTCCTCCATAGTTGTATTATGGTATTTCTGGAGTGTGGGGATTATTGGCATAATTCTCGGTGCATTTTAGTGTCATTTATGTGATATTGTGGTTTTTGGTGGCTTTGAGAGTTTTATAGTTGACTTTAGTCTATATCTTTTGATTCGTGCGATGTATGGAAAAATAGATTACGCCAGCAGATCTAGAACGTTAATTTTTAGTGGTAACATGGTTGGTGTGTTTTTAAGGCTTTTAAATCTCATTTCGACCCTCGGTTTGGAAAGTTATGATTTTGAGTTTTAGGGTCCAACTTTGTGAAAATGATGTTTTTCTGAAATTCTGATATCGTCATTAAGTCTGGAGCATTGAATTTGATAGAGTAGTATAGTTTGTTTGTATTTTTAGAATTTCGAATGAATTTCGAGGGGCCCGCAGAGACTTGAAAATTCATCAAAGTCCCCAGCTTGTGCACCCGCAATAGGGAGACTGATGCCGCGATTGAGATTGGTCCATTAGGTGAATTTTCATGATCACGACACTTTTTCACGATTGCTATATACCGGTCATACCTAGTACTGCGATCGTGACACCTAGTCCTCGACCGCGATGCCTGGGTATAAATACCCATGTTTCTCCATTTTTCACCATTTTTAGACTTAGATCTTAGTGTTTCACGATTTTGAGCTATTTTCTCCACTTCTGCTTCAATACACCTATTTCAATTAACTTCTTCAAATCTATCATTAAATTCTTGTTTTAATGCGGATCTGAAAGTGAAAAATGGGAATTTTGGCTCGGAAGGCTCAAAGCTAATTTCTTCGAATTAAACCCTGATTTCTATCCCTTTTTACTTGGATGATGTTTCTGATCCAATAACTATCAGTTTTTTCTCAATTTCATCTTCAAAATAACTTTAATTCTTGATTTTAAAATTGATTTCAAAGGTTTTACTCGGTAAAGCTTGAAAATATTTTTTTCTCAATTTGAACCTTATTTTTAACTTGGTTTTCCTTGGGCTTCAAACTATAGACTTATAAGAATATGAGAAACATATTTTTGAAATAAATTTACGATTTTTCCCTTCTTGTTGGAAACCTATTTTTGGGGGCCCATTTTGACCCCAAATCGATAGTAGGCAATATGGATATTGTTTGTTTTCTTTTGACATATAAATTTTATATTTTCATGTTTTAGTTGGTTTTAGGACCGTTCATGAGGAGTAAAGCTTTGGGATTAAAGAATTTGTAACCGTTTTTGGCCTTCGAGGTAGGTTATGGCTTAACTCTTTCAAACAGCGTTAGGTAGATAATTTTCATACAAAAGCATGTTAAGGGTGTGGGAACTAATCATGAAAAATGACTATCTTAATGTGTTGTTCTCGTAAGTGGGCCTATATATGAGGTTATGTGGTGGTTTTGGAACTTTATGTGTTATGTGCGATCATGTGGGTTCCTATGTAATATTGATAGCTTGTATATATGATGATAATTGTATGTTGTTGTTTAGTGAAAAATCATGTTATGGTACCATTTGTGTATTGTGTTGAATTCATACTCTATTGGCATGAAACATGTGGAAGTTCATGGATGGTTGGAAATAATGAGCCGATATTTGGCTCACGCGGTCGTGGAAATACTCATTGTGGTTGGTTATGGAAATACTCATTGTAGTTAGTTGTGGAAGTACTCATTGCAATTGATTGTGAGCATTACATCCTTATATCATACTCATTCATGAAACATTGGTAACACCATGGAAATACATAGAAACACTGAAAACACCTCTTTATGATAGAAAATGTGACATCTTATAAAACCCTCCATGAGGCATATGCTAGGGAGAAGATATGGATATAAAGTTTGTATATGAATTGATAAACCCCCTGTGGTTCCTACATCGAGAAGCTTTAGCTTTGTAGGAGTATACATAATTTGTGCGATAGTCTTAGAGGTTATGCAACGACCTCGTGCATTGCATCATCATTATCATATTCATTGCATTTACATCATTATGCTTATATTGTGATTGTATTTCTATCTTGACTTGTTACCTATTCATTTGTTCTATCCTCTTTTACTTATATTGATGCTTTATTGTTCTCCTATTCTTTTCTTATATATGGTATACATGTATACTTGTATTCCTATATGGTGTTTTGTTGTATTATACGTGAGTATTATAAAACTATTTGTGCAAGCGGTGTGGGCTACCGTTATGGGACATTTTCTGATTGCAGGTGACATGCCCTTAGTGTGTATTTTGTATGCTTTATTTCTACTTTTCTCGGTCGACCTATGATACCTACTGAGTACAAGTGGACCGTACTCACTCCTACTATACCTTTTTGGTGTAGATTCATGTTTGGGTGTGCCTTGCATTGGTTGATTCGGGTGCCTTCAGAGTTATCCAAAGTGGCGATTGGATTTTCATATGTCTAACATCCACTTTTATATTTTTGTATTAGGCTATGTCTTTACTAGTGTTCAGAGACAGAGTCATTCCTGGCGAATTTCTTATGTATTTGATTCATGGTCCATATTAGTAGTTCTTACACTATTGACACCAGGTTTTGGGAGTTATCTTTATTGTTGGTTATGTTTCTTTTTGTATTTATTATACTTGTATGGTTCGACTTCATTCTATAAGCCTTACCTTAGGGTTATTGTTGTCTTGTCCCTCCTTGTGTATCGGTTTGAGTGATAGTCTTACTTT
This sequence comes from Capsicum pubescens, assembly GCA_030864215.1. NCBI lineage: Eukaryota > Viridiplantae > Streptophyta > Magnoliopsida > Solanales > Solanaceae > Capsicum > Capsicum pubescens. The sequence goes on along the minus strand of CM061543.1, from coordinate 76,569,856 downwards.
TTAAGGTTCGTTGTGACAAGTACCGTCATGTCCCTTGGATTTTGGTCTGTGACACTTTAGCCTATCCTCGATTCTTGTGGCAAACTTGAATTGAGGCCCTGCTGATTGCAGGTATCGGACCTATATAGCATGTGGGTTACTGAATGTTTATGAAAAGCTACATAGTTCAACACTAAATTTTAAGTTGTCATGTCTTTACGTTCCTTGTACCTCATCCCTTACTTTACTATTATTATGAATGGTGAATATAATTTTTATGATTGATTTTGGTAAAAGAATGTTTTATCTTTTCTCCTAGATTTCATGTCAGTACTCGTTGTACTGACCATCCCCGAATGCTATATTGTTTTCAAAATTTAGGTTCAGAGGCCATTTCCCATGATTTTGTGTGGCATTATGGCGCTTGTTTCCTCTCTTGGACAACTAATGAGAAATGATGAGCCCTCCATCATCCGGAAGGAACTGTTACTTTTCAGTTATACTTTCATTCTGGTACTTTTGGTTTTCATAGCATAGTTGAGTTCATATCCCGACTTAGTAGGTATCTTAAAGTTAGAGGCTTTGTAGACAACATTGTGTAACTTTTTTCATATTTGGTTTTGATTCATGAATTTCGTTCTAATAGATATTGAACTTCACATTTAATGGGTTGGTTTCCGCAAAATCTTTATTATGATATGCTTATGGTGTAAGGATAAGTGGTTATCTCAGGCCTTTGCTAGTTTGGGATGCCCCTCATGACCAGGGCCCCAATTTGGATCGTGACATCATAATTGATAGAGTTAGAGAACATGGTGGGTTCTTGGAGGAGATATAGGATGTGTTTTGTATAAAAGTATATCCCACAGCGCACAAAAATGTCTCAAGGCTTTAAAATGTAGTGGATCATCTAAATGTGAGTAGAGTGTTATTTTGATATCCCTAAGATACAGTAACTAGTATATAATAGGATGATGTTATGCTCTGTTTCAGGCGTTGATGTTCTCCTTCGAACACATCATGAATAAAATTATTCATAAAGTGGACTAACTAAGCTTCTGAGGACTCTGGATACACCATCTTCCTATTGACAGGAAATTACATAGGATGACCCCAATAGTGGGTGACTTTGGTTTTTTATCTCTCATAAGAATAGTCTTTAAAGACTAGTCTTCCTTCTTTTTTATGTATAGTACAAGTACATTTTTATTCCTCTGCACCTCAAATATTTTTAAACTTTTCATTCTCATTTGTCTCTCAACTTTTATTTTTATTTTTGTTTACTTCTTTTACCTTAACTTTTATTATTTATTTTTTTAATTTATTTGTCTTAACTTTTATTTTTCTTTTACCTTTTTTTCTTTTTTTTTCTCAAACATTATTTATTTCTTCATTTTTTTTTCTCTCTCTTTATAATTCATTAGTCTCAACCTTTATTTTTTTTTTTTCATTTTCTCAAACTTTATTTTTATTTTTTTTTGTTCTCATATTTGTTTTTCTCAATCTTATTTTTTTATTTTTATTTTTTGGCTTTTTATTATTCTCTTTTATCTTAACCTTTATTTTTTTATTTTCTTTTTTTCGCAATCTCTTTTTTTATTTCTCTATATTGTTTCTTCTCTTTATTCTTTTTTCCAACTTCTATTATATTTTGCTAATAAATAAAAAGTTGGGTAATGCACAAAGGGGTCTTCTTTTTCGGCATCAAAGCAAGTTTGAGGGCATGACTTGTTGTTAGGAAGTCCTTTGGGATAAATCTTGCCTCTACGACAAAAATTATAGAACAGCTCTTAAATCAATACATAATGTGGTAGTGTCAAGTCTTGCTAGTGGGGCATAACTTGTTGTTTGAAGATCCTCGAATTAAGTCTTACTTCTAAGGCAAGAGTTATAGAACATCTCATAAATCAAGAAACAATGTGGTAGTGTCAACACTAGTCCATTGGGAGGTTCTTGTCTAAGTCTTATATTAGAGGAAAGACTAGTAGAGCATCACATAAATCAAGAACAATATAATAGTGTCAACTCTTGTCCATGAGGTATAACTTATGGGCTAAGTCTTGCCTCTAAGGTAAGAGTTATAGAATATCTCATAAATCAAGACACGATGTGATAGTGTCAACTCTTGCCTATGTGGTGTAACTTATTGTTTAAAAGTCTTTGGACTAATTTGTGCCTCAAAGGCAAGAATTATAGAACATCTAATAAATCAAGACATATTGTGGTATTGTCAACTCTACCCATGAGGCATAACTTGTTATTTAAAAGTCCTTGATTTATAAAATCAAGACACAATGTGGTAGTGTCAAATCTTACCCATGGAGCGTAACTTGTTGTTTAAAAGTCCTTGGGCGAAGTCTTGCCTTGAAGGCAAGAGTTATAAAGCATCTCATAAATCAAAACATAATGTTATAGTGTCAACTCTTTCACATGAGGCATAATTTATTGTTTTAAAGTTCTTAGGTTAAGTCTTACCTCTAAGGCAAGAGTTAAAGAACATCTCATAAATCAAAATACAATATGGTAATGTCAACTATTTCCCATGGGTCATAACTTGTTTCTTGAAAGCCTTTGGACTAAGTCTTGCCTCTAAGGGAAGAGTTATAGAGCATCTCATAAATCAATACACAATGTGGTAGTGACAACTCTTACCCATGGGGCATAACTTGTTGTTTGATGGTCCTTGGGCTATGTCTTGTCTCTAAGGCAAGAGTTATAGAGCAGTTAATAAGTAAAAATACAATGTGTTAATGTTGACTCTAGCCCAATGTACGTAACTTGTTTGAAAATTCAGATAAGTCGAGTCTCTAAGGCAAGAGTTATAGAACATCTCATAAATGAAGACATAACGTGGTAGTGTCAACTCTTGCCCGTGGGGCATAATTTATTGTTTGAAAGTCCTTAAGCTAAGTCTTGTTTCTAAGTTAAGAGGTGTAGAACATCTCAAAAATGAAGACATAACGTGGTAGTATCAACTCTTGCTCGTGGGGCATAATTTATTATTTGAAAGTCCTTGAGCTAAGTCTTGTCTCAAAGATAAGAATTATAGAATATCTCATAAATTAAAACGCAATGTGGTAGTGTCTATTCTTACCCGTGAAACTTAACTTTTTGATTGAAAGTTATAAGTCTTGCCTCAAGAAAAGATTTATAGAATATTCATAAATTAAGATAGCTTGTGGTAGTGTCAACTCATGCCCATGGGGCGTAAGTTGTTGTTTGGAAGAAATCCAAGAAAAAAATAATAAAAATGAAGAAAATGAAGAAAAATATTAAAAAATAAAAAATAAAAAAATCAAAGAAAATAAAAAAGTAAAAAAGTAAAAGAACAAAAATATAAAAGTTGAGGGAAGAAAAGAAAAAAATTAAGTTCGAGAAAAAAAAAAAAGATTGAGAAAATTTAAAAAGAAAAGGCGAAAAATAAAAATCAAATAAAAATAAAAGGAGAAAAATAAAATAATAAACAGAGGTTGAGAAGAGAAAAGGAAAAAAGTAAGAACTGCAAAAAACTAAAAACAAAAAAAGAATAAAAATTAAAGTAAAAAAAAAAAGAGAAAAGTTTTTTAAAAAAAGTTAAGAGGAGAAAACAGAAAAAAAATGAGGCTTGAGAAAAACTTTTAAAAATATAGAAAAAAAGATAAAAATTAAAGTAAAATAAAAAAGAGAAGAAATAGGAGTTGAAAGATAAATAAGTATGAAGTTGTTTAGAAATATTTGAGATATAGAGAGGCAAACAGGTAATTGTATTATATAAAAAAGAAAAAAGTGTTATGAAATATAAAATAAGAACAAGAAGAATGGAGAGAAAAGAGATAGTGATTATTATTTCTCTTGAGAGATCTATTGATGGGTTGAATTACAATGAAAGAAACTCCCTTTATTTATAGGGGAAAACTAACATTGGAGTTTCTAACTTTTTCATAAATAGACATTCACTATATAATGCAAAGTAGAGATTCACTATATATGGTAATATATTTATAACACTCCCCCTTGAATGACAATTGATAGATAATGTGCCTCGTTAAAACCTTACCAGAGAAAATCCAGTGGAAAAAAAAATCTAGTGAGGGAAAAAGACTACACATCTATAACAATACGCATATAAACTGCCTCATTAGAAACTTTATAAGTAAAATTCAGTGAGACAAAACCTTGTAAGGAAAAAAGAATACAGTGCATATTAAGTCCTCCTAATGAGAACATCCTTGAATCTTTGCATTCCTATCTTGTGCACCAACTTCTTGAAAGATGCAATTGGAGGAGACTTGGTGAATAAATCAGTGATATTGTCACTTGAACGAATCTCTTGCACATTATTATCACCATTCTTTTGTAGCTCGTGTGTATAGAAAAGTTTTGGTGAAATATGCTTCATTCTATCTCCTTGAGTCCTCCCTTAAGTTGTGTTGGGCATGTTGCATTATCCTCATAAAAAAATCATGGATACTTTGTCATATTTCAAATCACATTTTTCGCGAATGAGATATATCGTGAACCTCAACCATACACACTTGTGATTTGCTTCTTGAATATCTATTATCTCAGCATAATTCGATGAAGTGACAACGATAAACTGCTTTGTATATCTCCAAAATATGGCAGTACCCCCACATATGATCACATTGCTTATTTGAGATTGAGTTTTATACGGGTCAGATAAGTACGCAGCAACATAACTAACAAGATTGAGACTACAATCTTTAGAATAAAATAAGCTCATATGTTTGATCTCATTTCAATGTCTCCTAGTAGGAGCAGAACTATACCTTACTAACAAATTGATCGAAAGGCTATATCGGGTCTTGTAGTAGTTACAAGATACATTAGTACACCAATTGCACTAAGATATATAACCAGTCCAATTTGCTATATTTCTCATTCCAACAAATAATCTATTACTTTTTGAAAACTCTCCAAGAGTTCTAATAGTTTTCAAGTTATAAATTTATGCAATATAAGGATTATAGATAAGTTTCCCAGAAACTTTTATATGCTTCAAACATTTTGAATCCTTAAAGGTTTTCATATACATTTTGTCACCGTGCGGATAACTTGGGTAATACCAATGGTAGGGGGGTGCGGATAACTTGGGTAATAAATAGATCTATTATAGTTCTAATGGATCTATTTTTATTTGTGCTTGGATATTTCTTAATTTCTCTAAACATTTTTATTTTTAGTGTATTTATTTTAATTTTATTAATGTTCATATCTTGGGGGGTGATAAGATGGTATTTGATTAAATGCTTTACTGTAATATTCCTTATTTTTTTCTCTTAGCCTTTGTAATTCTTGTATATTATTTTAGAGGTATTCTAAATATTCTATATCTTTTGTTCTAAAATATTCAATTAAATTTTCTTTCATAAGTATTTCTGTCAATCTTATTTCTTCCATATCTTGTCTCCAATATTTTAAATATTCATAGTCTATCATTTTATCCTAAAGTAGTTGTGATACTGCAAATTTCTTTGTAATAATTTATTCTAATTGTACTATATCTGATATTAAATTCTAGGTTATCTATTTCGTTAATTATTCTGTCTTTTTCGTCTATGAATAATTCTATGTCTAAATCATATTCTAAACTGTCTTTTAATTCTAGTTGTTTTATGATTTTATTTATCCAAATTAATCTTTCTTTTAATTGTTCTCTTCATTTTCTAAGCTGGTTTCTATAATTAATTTCTTCGTATAGCCAACTTTATTTTTCTGTAACTCTTTGAATATATTCTAGCATTTCTTAATCTGTATAATATCCATTTGAATAATTATCTAGGTAGTAATAGTGATTGTCATCACTTAAGTATATTTCTCCTAACTCGTCTTCTATCTGATTTATATCTAACTCTTCATCTTCAATGTTAAATATTTTTTCCCATATTATTTTCTTTACGTCTATAATTTCTATATCTCTAAGTATGTATAAAACTAGTACTTCAAAATTATCTGTCATTTAGGCGGGTTAATTAAATGCTTTTTCATAATTTTCTTTAGTTGTTTGTTTTAATCTTATTAATTCCTCTATATTTTCATTAAGGTATTCTATATATTTTATATCTTTGGTTCTCATATATTCTTCTAAATTTGTTTTCATTAGTTTTTCTATTAATTATATATTTTTCATATCCATTTTCCAATACTCTAAATATACGTAATTTATCATGGTTGATGTGTAGGTTTGGTATGTAAGTATTTATAAGAATAGTTAGGTAGGTGAGGTATGTAATTTATTCTAGTCATAAATTATTTATCAAATATTTTTTCCAATATGATTTTTCTTATATCTACAATTTCTATATCCTTAAGTACATACAAAACAAGTATTTTAAATTTATCTACCATTTCGTCAGATAAATAAGTATTCATTTTTCATATGATGCTTTTTCAAAATATTCCCTTCAATCATACACATAACAAAATATGATCATTTTAGATTACTATATATTAGATTATTCTTAAATAACATGTTCTTCGGTCACTATTAGCATGGTAATCTGGATACTTTTCTCTTAAACAGAGCCTCTACTCTGGCTACTCCCCTATCACGGCTTTTTTGTCTCACCGATTTCACCTTTAGGATGGCATAGTTCTTAAAAAAATTTCTCCTTTTCCACTTTGCTAATAAACTTCTTAACATGCTATTTTTCAAATAATTCTACAATAAAGTAACTAACATGAACCTATTTTATCATATCATGATTTTTAGAAATTTATGAATTTAGCTATTCATAATCATAAATAAATATACCTTTTATGGTAGGTTTGATAATTCTGGGTTTTGTTCATCTATAGCTTTTTCTTAGAAATATATCTGTTTTTTATTAAATATTCAAAAGTTTTTTGTTTACAAGGAAGGAGGCTTGCTTCGACACATGAAGACTTGCCTCTAACTGAGCAAAATGCTCGTCTATTTATAACCTAAGAATGAAAGTGTGTAGACTATTTTACTTTACACCTGTCCTAATATAGTGTGTATACTATTTTACTTTATATTTGTCCTAACATATCTTTACACGTCTCCTACTTAATTATTACATCTTTTACAAAAAGTCTTACAAAGACAAAAAAGCAATTATGGCAAGTGCCAAAAAGTCAACAAAATTAAAAATTAAATAGTTCCTATACATTATTTACGTAAAGGAAATCAAGAAAGCTATCTACATGTCGCTTTCATGATTTAACAGCTTTTCCATTATTGCTCCGTTGTTATCTTCTAGCTGGCGTCCTTATCTTCTTGGTTGATTTTTTCTTTTATTCTAGCTAGACTTCTGGGATAATATTATCTCCTCCATTACATCTCGAACATTGATGGTCTGGATATTTTTGTCCAATTATCTTGCAATATCTTATTAATAATCCGTCTGAAATAAATCCTTTTCTAATTGCTCTTGCAGTAGATTGTTTTTTTGGGTTAAGTAACGTCATTATCCATTGCCTGACATCTTCCATATCTATTTGTCGTAGTTCTCTTGAATTTGAATAAATCATTTTATGGTCTCTTGAATAATAGCTCCATATTGGGTTTCCATTGATATAATTATTTGCTAATTCTTGAATAATTGTAGCTATTCCAATAAGTCGTTTATTTGCGTAAAAATTAGGTATCTCGATTTTGGGTATCTCTGTTTCATTAAACGTACCTGAGTAGTATCTGCAATGATGTTCTAATTTTTCATTGCAGATACTACTCAGGTACGTTTAATGAAACAGAAATAAAATGAGAAATAAATAGAAAATAATTATGTTCGTTATACAAATGTTTATTAGCATTTGAACCATATATTTTATATAATAAATTTATTGTGAGGACAGATAACACACAGGTATGCTGGTGGCTGACAAAGAAAATACAAAATTCAGTTACAACAAAAGAGATTCGGAGACTAGTATTGAATATATTAAATTTTACATTTACAATTGAAGTAATTGGTACTAACAAAAATGTTATTGCAGATTACATATCAAGACAAAGCTACACAGACTGATATAATAGAAGATGATGCTTTAGAAAAGATACTCAAAACCCTAACTACGCTTTCAATGAAAATGGACAGTATGGGTAATGAAATAGAAAAGCTAAAGACTAATGAAGTTAAACTGAAGTCTGAAGCTACAAATCAGCTAACTCAACAGTGTGCAGAGCTATGTCAATCGGAAGACATTAAAATTCCAGAGCTATGTCGATCGGAAGACATTAAAATTCCAGAGCTAAATGGAGACGTTGGGACACTCCATAAAACCCATAACGTTTATCAATCTACAATTGCAGGTACAAGCAAAGGAATTAGTGGACACAGATGCCAGAACATGAACATGAATAAGATATTTGAAAAACCATTTATACCAAAAGCATAAAAAGACCCCTTGTACATACCCCCACAAATTACCACATATCGAGATAGTTTGTACCAAGATAAAAAAGCTTATAACCATATAGCCCGAGGATATATAGAAAATATCTACAAAGTACAAACTTTTCTAAACCTTAACCCCAGAGCTACAAATATCCAAAAACCAAACACAAACTATATAACCCAAAAATTGCAAGGTTACAACAAGTTAATCGCACTACCCAAAACCAATCCAAACTTAATAAAAATATGTTTCGACTATGGATTATTAAATACTGTATATACCCAAGATAGAGAAGAACTAACAGCTATAGAAGAATTACATAAAGTATTCACCACCTATAAAAGAGTAACCAAAGGAAATCTATTTTATATAAAGTTTTATACTGCACCAGCAGAGATATTATACGACGAGATCAAACCAGTTATACAAATTGTAAAAATAGGATTAACCAGAGATATGATTATATCGGAAGATATCGTACAGCAGCCAGAGATACCCAAAATCGAGATACCTGATTTTTACGCAAATAAACAACTTATTGGAATAGCTACAATTATTCAAGAATTAGCAAATAATTATATCAATGGAAACCCAATATGGAGTTATTATTCAAGAGACCATAAAATGATTTATTCAAATTCAAGAGAACTACGACAAACAGATATGGAAAATGTCAGACAATGGATAATGACGTTACTTAACTCAGAAAAATAATCTACTGCAAGAGAAATTAGGAAAGGATTTATTTCAGACGGATTATTAACAAGATATTGCAAGATAATTGGACACAAATATCCAGACCATCAATGTTCGAGATGTAATGGAGGAGATAATATTATCCCAGAAGTCCAGTTAGAATAAAAGAAAAAATCAACCAAGAAGATAAGGACGCCAGCTAGAAGATAACAATGGAGCAATAATGGAAAAGCTATTAAATCATGAAAGCGACATGTAGATAGCTTTCTTGATTTCCTTTACGTAAATAATGTATAGGAACTACTGACTTTTAATTTTGTTGACTTTTTGGCACTTGCCATAATTGTTTTTTTGTCTTTGTAAGACTTTTTGTAAAAGATGTAATTATTAAGTAGGAGACGTGTAAAGATATGTTAGGACATGTGTAAAGTAAAATAGTATACACACTTTCATTCTTAAGTTATAAATAGACGAGCATTTTGCTCAGTTAGAGGCAAGTCTTCATGTGTTGAAGCAAGCCTCCTTCTTTGTAAACAAAAAACTTTTGAATATTTAATAAAAAGCAGATATATTTCTAAGCAAAAGCTATGGATGAACAAAGCCCAGAATTATCAAACCTACCAGAACAGGTATATTTATGTATGATTATGAATAGCTAAATTCATAAATTCCTAACAATCATGATATGAGAAAATAGGTTCATGTTAGTTACTTTATAGTAGAATTATTCTAAAAATAGCATGTTAAGAAGTTTATTAGCAAAGTGAAAAGGGAGAAAAATCCCTAAAAACTATGCCATCCTAAAGGTGAAACCGGTGAAGCAAGAAAGTCGTGATAGGGGGGAGTAGCTAGAGTAGAGGCGCTGTTTAAGGGAAAAGTATCCAGATTATCATGCTAATAGTGACCGAAGAACATGTTATTATAAGAAAAATCATATTGAAAAAAATATTTGATAAATATTTTATGACTAGAATAAATTACATACCTCACCTACCTAACTATTCTTATAAATACTTACATACCAAACCTACACATCAACCATGATAAATTACGTATATTTAGAGTTTTGAAAAATGGATATGAAAAATATACAATTAATAGAAAAACTAAAGAAAATTATGAAAAAACATTTAATTAACCTGCCTAAATGACAGATAATTTTGAAGTACTAGTTTTATACATACTTAGAGATTTAGAAATTATAGACGTAAAGAAAAAACTATGGGAAAAAATATTTAACATTAAAGATGAAGAGTTAGATATAAATCAGATAGAAGACGAGTTAGGAGAAATATACTTAAGTGATGACAATCACTATTACTACCTAGATAATTATTCAGATGGATATTATACAGATTAAGAAATGCTAGAATATATTCAATGAGTTAGAAAAAAACAAAATTGGCTATACGAAGAAATTAATTATAGAAACCATCTTAGAAAAGGAAGAGAACAATAAAAAGAAAGATTAATTTGGATAAATAAAATCATAAAACAACTAGAATTAAAAGACAATTTAGAATATGATTTAGACATAGAATTATTCATAGACGAAAAAGACAGGATAATTAACGAAATAGATAACCTAGAATTTAATATCAGATATAGTACAATTAGAATAAATTGTTACAAAGAAATTTGCAGTATCACAACTACTTTAGGATAAAATGATAGACTATGAATATTTAAAATATTGGAGACAAGATATGGAAGAAATAAGATTGACAGAAATACTTATGAAAGAAAATTTAATTGAATATTTTAGAACAAAAGATATAGAATATTTAGAATACCTCTAAAATAATATACAAGAATTATTACAAAGGCTAAGAGAAAAAAACTAAGAAATATTACAGTAAAACATTTAATCAAATACCATCTAATCACCCCTCAAGATATGAACATTAATAAAATTAAAATAAATACACTAAAAATAAAAATGTTTAGAGAAGTTAAGAAATATTCACTCACAAATAAAAATAGATCCATTAGAACTATAATAGATCTATTTATTATCCAAGTTATCCTCACCCCCTCTACAATTGGTATCAGAGCCTATGCTAATTAAAGTTACGGAAGTAGTATATAATTGGATTTATTTATTTAAAATGATCTTTATCATTTTCAAGGGTTGTTTCATTTAGAATCGATTGGTCTACCACGCTTCATACATGCATAGACTTTATTCTTTAGGGACACAAAGTAGGAGCATTTACAGCATAAATATGATATGTTTTTGGCATTTGACTTGAATTGTCTTTTGAATGAGGATTTGATGATAATTCCTAATATATTTCATAATTTCTTATAATCTCCTCCTTACATTAGGAAAACTAACATACATCCTCCATCTTCTTTGAGAAATTCATCTTTGTGCATTATGGTATACTTATTAATCGTATACTGCACATCAAAACTATTAGATGGACAACGTGTGGTTCTTGACTCAGAACCAACTTTGAGAGGGAATTAATCATAATTAACTGGTTTGATGTATATAAGTACTTTTGTATATAATATTTCGTATTTCAAACTAACACATAAAGCTTTGCTCTCATTAGCAATGGTTCAACTATTTATCGATGGCATTCAATGTCAAACCATCATTATCAAGATGAATTGTCTTGATTACACAATCCGAAAGTTATGCTCTCAACTCAATTTTATTGAGCAAGCAACTTTATGAATGTCAAACTGCTGGTTGACAAAAAATGTACAAGTGATCATCTTATGTCAATACATCTTAATAGGTCACATGACTGGTGAACGGGCTCATATTTACCTTTTATACTTTTCAGATTTTGAGGGATCAAATCCCAATATTAGTTGGTCTAACCAACTTATCATGAGAACAAGCAAAATTAAAAGTTCATGAAGAATTTTCTAATTCTACAATATACGTTGAATACTTACTATGCAGATTTTTAGGATGCCGCAATTGTTAATGTCAATTTTTATTCTAGCAAACTCTTAGTTTACCATGACATGTACCTTTTACTTTAGTAAATTTCATATTTACTATTACATGAATAAATTTCAGATGTACTGCTTTGGAAGTAGATTTCAAAATAACTCTTCTCAATTATTCAACGTCTTTCGGAGGTGAGGTGTGATACCACTACAATAAAGTGCACGTTTGTTTAATTAGCTTCTCATTCCCCGGGAATGGAATATAATTGTGCCTTAAGCCTATCAAATTATGATAGCTTATAACTTCTTTCATGATATTGCTACTTCAGGAGTACATCGAGGCATACATATCTTTCAGAGTATATCATATGTTGCTACCGCATTCACTTCAAGAATTGAGCAAATTGTCATCTTTCAAACTTATCATATGTTGCTACCACATTCACTTCTTGGAATGAAACATATTCAATGGGATAGATTTCATGTCTTTCTACCAAATACATATTATTTTGCCTTAGCAATCATAATATCATTCATATGGTGCATTAAGATTCAAACTCAACGTCTTATCCATTTAAAAGCGTCTTAGGTATAACTCGGTGGGAATTGAACCCAACATCTTATGATCATGGTACATTAGAACTTTTAACCCAATGTTTTGCCCTCTTAATGAGATAAGACTTAAATTCATCATCATATCTTTTAACAATATTATTCTTCATGAACAAATTAAAAGCATAATTGGTTTCAAACTAATTATTTTTCCTCAAGTCTAACAATAATTATATCATTACCAGCAAAAGACAAATAACATAAGGAATTACTAACCTTGAAATTACCTTTAGATTTATAATCTCACCTTGTTTTGGCAGAGTCTCATGCTGATAATGTGTTATGAAATATAAAATAAAAAAGAAGAAAAATGAAGAGAGAAGAGGGAATGATTATTATTTCTCTTGAGAGATCTCTTGATGGGTTGAATTATTTATAATAAAGGAAACCCCCTTTATTTATAAGGGAAAACTAATATTGGAGTTTCTAATTTTTTCATAAATAGACATTCACTATATATAGAAAAATAGACATTTACTATATATGGTAATATATTTATAATAAAGAGACTAATTTTGTAAGATTTTTTTTATGAGGAAGAAAAAAGTAAAGTCACCTATTATAAAGGTTAATTATGTAGTTTACCCTCCTATTGAAAAGAATAGAATCATTGAAACATCTTCGTCAGAACTAATATTCTGACATAATTTTGCAGAAGGCTAAATCATAATGCATTATGCCTCTTTTTCCATTTATGTTGAAGTCAACGTGAATAGAGAGAGCCAAAATAGGCAAATATAGAAATTAAACAGATTATTATAACATCCAATTAAAGCTTTACTGGAGGCGAAAACAAAAGTAAATAGAAAACCACATTTTAAAAAAGCTATCATGCTACCTGTCTTAAAAAACAACAATCTACTTTGAGTTGCTTCATCTCTTAAAAATGGACTCTTAAAAACATTGTTGCACACGTGTTGAATTTTTCAAAAATACATTATTTTAAAGGAGTCGGCACGCACTCGATTATATTTTTGAAGAGTCCGAACAACATAGCTCAGAACACTTTATGTATCAAATATAAATTCAGCCGCAGGCCAGGTGAGAGTATCAAATAATAAGGTAACTCTCACTAAAACTACCTGTTGATGCCCCAAAATAAAAAAAATTAACGAGACAAACTGAATACACTCTGCCTAACCAGATCACTCATTCTCTAATATCACAACCAAATATAACACCATATATATAAATTAGTCCTAAGTAAACTAAAAATAAAAATAAATGTTAGGATTAAACAGGGGAATAACATACTCCTTTCTCGCTAAAATTTTGTTTGGAAAAAACACATCTACATTGCTCAAGAGATAAAAGAGGGACAATCAACTTGAATGTCAGATTTGACCGTTACAAGGCAACAAAAGGAACATGCTTGCAGTTTTCCTAATAGCTACGGTGGTGAAGTTTTGAGTGCAAGCAGCAAGGTGAATCCGTAAAAAACAAAATCGAGCATGACCTTCAGCGGGATCCCGGAAAGTTACATGAGTTTGATGTACAATCTTTATTAACTAAAGGCCGACAAGATGAAAATTCTGAAAATAACGGGGAAGTTCTACATGAAGGAAACAAGAAGATTTTGGAGATCGCTAGGTGGGAGTTAAAGAAGAAGAATTGGGTTCTTCATACTATTAATTTTGGTGAAGAAGATGAGAAGAATGAGGCATATAGTTTTTGGGAATGCACTAAATGAGCACTAATCCCAAATTCCATGTTTCATCACATGTTTGGGATGTGTTCAATCAAAGTACCTGCTCGGATTTGCTTGGTAATTACAAAAACTGTTTGATACCTGCTTTATTTCAGGAAACAAGAAATGAGTTGAATAGGATTGATTTGGGTTTGTTGTTTGATCCTTTCAATTGGAAAAGATTGTTGAATGGCTGTTGTATGGCTTACATTGTTGGTAAGGTAGCTCCCAGAATAGCAAATCCTCTGCTCAGCAACTCTACCCTAAGATTATATAGAATCATGTATGATTGTAGTTCTTCCTGTAAGATTATTATGGGACCAGAATATCATCTCAAACTAAAAGAAGAGGTTCCCAAATTTGTTGAAGCCAAGCCTGGTGAATTGGTTAACAAGACATTTTTGACGACATTCCCATGGATATCCTTGGACTTCTTCTAATCTACTTCCTCTCGGTGTATTCGTGTGTTTATGTTGACTGATACTTAAAACCAAAAGTCTTGAAAAAGTCTGATGTCGTTCTTTATTACTGAATTGTTGCTTTTAACGTTCTATTTTTCTCTTACTGGAATACTCTGAAGAGGAATGTCATACATCTTTAAGACCGCAAAATACTAATGATACATTTAGCTTTTACCTGAAGAAATACTAATGACATGTTTAGCTTTTAGCTAATACTCTGAAGAAAAAGTGATCCACTTTGTACATACAAGATCTGAGATCTTTACCATTGAATCTAGGAATTCCTATCTCTGATAATCTGAAATGGGTTTGCAAAAATGTCCCTGAGCATGGGATTTGAGCTCCTGGTGGTGCTTGACCTTAGAAACCACCATGCTCCTCCAATTGGCATCTGAAAAGGAGCTGAAGCTCCAACCGTCATAAGACCTGCAGGTCCTAGCTCCGCAGCATGGTGTTGAGGTAGAAAACTCCCTACGGGTGATTGGAACTGAGGCAATGCCTCCATTCCAAGTTGATAAGCTCCAAGGTAACCATATAAGGAGCTCCTCCTGTATGAGATGCAGATCCCCAAACCATAGGCTGGCCTAAAGGAGTGTAGATCTCTTCCTGTTTATCAACTTCTTCATGTCCCTTTTCATTCCTCCTCATAGCATCTAGACATTTCTTTAATTGAGCAAAAGGATTTCTCATGCTGATCCTCTATCTGATTTTGTCTAACAATGAAGTTAGCCAACTCTAATGTCCTTCTGTCTAGCATGTCGTTAATCTCCACTTCGTTTGCCATTTCTTTCTACCCACAGAGCTCAAGAATGCAAATATGGAAGATGAAAAACAAATGGAAAGTGCAAATCTAAGAAAGGAAGGAAAAAGACATAAAAGGAAAACCATACTAGAATCAAGCTAACATTTCTCTGCATAAATTACGAAGACACGAAAGAAACGGATTCAACAATTAATCTACAACTAAGTAGGTGATTAGTAGTTGTTAATTAATTATAGAATCAAGACATGAAACTAATGAAACAATAAAATGAGACTAAGAATCTAAAATTTGAGCTTAATTAAAGTTGTGTGAACAGTAAAATGATGACGTGACAGCCACGTATTGGTTGTGGTTTCTATAATTTTATTTTCTAAAGTCCAAGTCTTGACCCATTTTTAATTTGGATTGGTGGAATTTGTCTTAAGGAGGGAAAAATAAGTCTTGGAATGTTTTTTTTCAAATTTCAAGACTTGACTTTTGTAGTACTTTCCTTAAAACATGGACCCTTGTATCATGAAAAATTGTAGGGAAATGGTTGATAAAGTCTTTGGTGGTTGTAGTGTCTTTCAAGACTAACAAGTCTCACACCTTTTTCCTTCACCTTTATGGATCTAAACTTCACTTTATCTTCAAAAATATACGAAGGTGATGATGAAAACCTATAACAACAACAACATCAACCAAGAACAACAACAACAATCTTCAAGAACAACAACAATTTTACATGTCCACTTTCGAATTTCACAATAACAATATATTCAACACTTGGCCAAGACAACTACAACTTCAACAAAATGGTTCTTAGGCCACCAATTAACAACAAAATCACGTGGTCAAGCCTAGAACAACAACAAGGTGAATACCACACTGCCAAAGTGAAGCCACAACAACAAAAACGTCCAAAACACTTCCAAGTTCACAACAACATCAACAATGTAAGCTCAAACTTAGATTTAGACTCAAAGTGTTAGTGAAGGATAAAACTAACACTAGAAATACTCAAGACAAGTAAAAATCTCGATCAAGACACAACAAGAACACACTTTCGGCCAAGAACACAAGAATGGACAGATTTGCTTCTTTTTTTATTTTTCAGATTTCAACATTTTTTTTTATTATTTTTCAACTAACATGCCCAAGATTGATCTTGTGGGAACAAGATCAAGCCATGATTTGATACCAAATAACACAAGAAAAATAATGGAGAAACTAGCTTAACAACACATAAAATGAAGAACTAGAAGGAAACAATTTTGGCCAACAGGAACAAACACAAACCGAGAGTAGAGAAAAAGAACAACACAAAAAGTTTGCAAGATTGAAAGGATAGATAGTGAGACAAAGATTACTATAAGATTAAGAACCAAGTGTATTTCAACACTAATCCCTAATAAATGTAATAATCAACACCATACTCTTATGGTGACCGCCAAGGGAACCAACGCACCTCAAGATCCACCGTTTCCAAGTAAAGGTCAATACTAGCATTTCCAAGCCCTAAACTACAATGACTATTCATAGCCCTAACTAAGACTAAACTAAGGTGTTCTACTCTCAAAGAGAAGACTTTCAATGTTTCAATATTTCATCATTCATCAGCTAGTGAGAAAAGACCTAAAATGTTCAATTTATATTATTACAAGACAAGACAAAATGACAACAATACCCTTAATAGGTGAGGTGGCCATGGAGTGCATTTGGGCCAAGTGAAGTGACCACAATGCCCTTAATGAGGTGACCAAACCATGAACCATTAAGTGTTATCCAAATCCGTGAGTCCTCAAGTCTTCAATGCTCCAAATAATCTTCCACTCACGGCCTTGTTTATGCTCAAAATGGGTCCTCCATGCATGTCCATGTTTCCTCAAGGTGACCACGCCTTGATTTTCTAGGTGTTGGCCTCTAAAGATGTCATCAAAATATAAGACAGCCATTTGACTTGTATCAAACATTCAACTAACAGAATCATATTTCATAAAATTATTCTTATGATAATTTTAAAATATTTTATGCAACCTCTGCCAAAGAGAAAATAAGAAAGAAACAAGTTTCAATTAGTTTATGGAAAATTCAAAAGAGACACCCTCAGATTAATCAGGCGTGATACTCCTTTAAAAGAAAATCAAAATAGTATGTTCCTTGTAGTTATTCATATCATTAGCATATAACAATCTCTCTCTCCTACTACCACCCCTGAAACAAATAAAGAAGGGAATAACTAATGGAGAATATTACATAATAACATACACAACCCCTTCTATTGTTGAAGTGCGATAAAGAGAAAAAATAACATTTCGTGAATTGGTGATGAAAGAACATACAAGTCAGTCCTTACATAGGAGTTAAGGGCACATGAAATTAGGAAAATTTCAAAATTACTAGGATTTAACTATGGTACAATAATCATTACCAAAACCCTGTAGAATTAACTAAGAAATAAAAAAAGAATCTAGATACATTCTAACAGACCACAATTTGGAGTATATAGATCATATTGTTCAAGTTTGCCACGCATATACCTGATTCTTAAATATTATGATAAATCTGATTGAATTAAATTTTTAACTCAAACAAGGAATCAAAATGTCAAAATACTTGTAAGAAACGTTTTTAAATCTTTTAACTAACTTGGCAGACAGGCACCTTACTGGCATTGTTATTTGAACTATTTGATGTGTTACCGCTAGCTTCACTGTGAGAAGTATTCTACTAACTTAACACGTCAGTTGACCTGGTTATTGATTGGACGATTATGTACACTCCGCAACAAGTTGGTTGAACAGCTACTAGCTAAATTTATAGTACGTGGAGGTGTGGAATAGTTGCATTGTTAGACATGTTCTCTTTGACTGAATGTGAAAATAAAATTAACTAAAAAATCCCATATGATCAACTGGCCCAGCCCTAGTCCACAGATTCGAAGCTTGTAGGGGGGCGGTAAAGGACCTGTCTCTTTATCCTACTTCTTAAGTACCAAGTTTTGTGTCAATGGTAGAGTTCACAGATACATACTCTACATAAGTCCTTACTTCTTACCACCGTACCAAAGCCCTGGAGGTCGTGTTACTAGAAATTTTGGTAACAATTTACATTTTTGTATACATATCAATAAAATAAAATTCTAGTGAGGTCCATAAATAGATTTAATGAGTAGATAGGAAATGTTTGTCAGAACAACGTGTGTGAGACAAGCTGGAAAATGCATAAAAAGATAATTACATACAGTAAAGTATTGAGTTGTAATCGTGCAACTTAAGGCCCTTCTATTGAAGGGAAAATCCTTGTGTACCTTCTAAGTCTGAAATGCTCTTGCTGTGTTAATAATATCTAACTATGATCGGTTTTGATTTTGTACGATCTCAATTGATTGATAATATCAATCTGATATACTTTTAAATAGTTTTGAAAATTAGATCAATAAAATCATCCAATGATTCTCAACTAGAATTAATAGATTTGATTTCTACTTTATTTGCTTTTCTTTACTCTTTATTTGTACCTCTACGAAAGAATAAAATTGTAGATTTTGGTACCAAGAATAAACGAAACGGATGGAATCTCGCTCCATGGTTAGCCAATAATAACCTGTTGGAAGTATTTTCTTTTCCAAAACATACCCGCTTATGTGCGGTCCACAAATCCCAAAATGTACTTCAGTCATGATTTTTGAAGCTTTTTTAGCATCTATGAACCTTAAAGTCCCAAATCTGAAGTCCTCTTACACAAGATTCCCCTACTTAGGAAAAATACGCTAGCCAGACGTCGAATGGTTCTCTTTTGGTTACCATCGGTGTGTACATGATATTTTCCAGTCTGAATATATTCTTTGATATCATGGAACCAAGGATCTCCATCAGGTTCTTCCTCAACCACATTGCAATATGCATGTTGATCAAGGATTTGTATATGCACAGGGTCATATGAGTCTAGTCAAGATGTTGGAGCATCGAAGATAAGGTTGCCAAAGCATCAATAATCTCTTTATGAGCTCTGGGAATATGCTTGAACTTTATTGATACAAATCATTGACAAGGATTATGCAAACAATCTCGATATGGTAGGAATTTTGAATCACGAGTGTCCCAATCTCCTTTGATTTGGTGGACTAACAAATGTGAATCTCCTAACACCAACAGTTCTTGGATTCTCATGTCGATGGCTAGTCTCAAACCCAAAATGTATGATTCATATTTTACTATATTATTTGTATAGTAGAATCGAAGTTGGGCTGTTATAGGATAGTATTGTCTTGATTCAGAAATAAGGACTACCCCTATCCCTACTCCTTTTATGTTAGTAGCTCCATCAAAGAACATCTTTCAACCTAAATGGTAGTCATAAAAAATAACCTCATCAACACATAATACCTCTTCATCCGAAAAGTAAGTCTGTAATGGATCATATTCCTCATCGATAGGATTTTCAGCCAAATGGTCCGCTAAGGCTTGAGCTTTTATTGCAGTTTGAGTCACATAGACAATATCAAACTCTGTAAGTAGTATATGTCATTTCGCTAGTCTGCCTGTGGGCATAGGCTTCTGAAAATATACTTCAAGGGAACCATATGGGAAATAAGGTAAGTAGTGTAAGATGACAAGTAATGCTTCAACTTTTGTGCTACCCAAGTTAAGGAGAAATGTCTTTTCAAGAAGAGTATACTCAGCCTCATAAGTGGTAAACTTTTTGCTAAGGTAGTAGATGGCCTGTTCTTTTTTGCCTGTGACATAATGTTGACCCAATACACAACCAAAAAAATTATCTAACACAGACATATACAATATCAAGGGTCTACCTGGCTCTGGAGAAACCAAAATAGGCGGATTCAACAAGTACCTCTTAATTATGACAAATGCCTCTTGACATTCTTCAGTCCATTCAACTTTAGCATTCTTCTTCAACAACTTGAAAATTGACTCACAAATCATCGTGAGTTGGGCAATAAATTGACTGATATAATTCAACCTTCCAAGTAAGCTCATCACCTCTGTTTTGTTCTTTGGTGGAGGCAAATCTTGAATAGCTTTTATTTTTGAAGAATCTAACTCAATGCCACGTTGACTCACTATAAATCCCAAAAGTTTTCCTGACAGAACTCTAAATACATATTTCGCTGGGTTAAGTTTGAGATCATACCTTCGAAGCCTTTCAAAGAATTTCTTTAGATCCTTGACATGGTCAGACTTCTCTCTTGATTTAATGATCATGTCGTCTACATAAACTTCAATCTCTTTATGCATCATGTCATGAAACATTGTGGTCATTGACCTCATGTAAGTTTTCCCAGTATTCTTTAGTACGAATGGCATAACTCTATAACAATATTTCCCCCATGATGTGATAAATGATGTCTTTTTCGCATCTTCTGGATCCATAATGATCTGGTTATACCCCGCATAACAATCTACAAAAGACGCAAGATCATGTTTGGCACAATTATCCAACAAAATATGGATGTTGGGAAGTGGAAAATCATCTTTCAGACTTGCTTTATTTAGATCACAATAATCAACACACATCCAAACTTTGCCATCCTTCTTTGGAATAGGTACAATATTTGCCAACCAAGCAGGATATTGGGCCACTCGAATGACTTTAGCTTCAAGTTGCTTTGTGATTTCCTCTTTGATTTTTACACTCATGTCAGTTTTAATCTTTCTTAAATTTTACTTGATAGGAGGGAAGGCAGAATCAATTGACAACTTATGAACTACCAAATTAGTGCTCAAACTGGGCATATCATCATAAGACCACACAAAGATATTTTTGTACTCAAGCAAAGCTTCAATTATAGCCTTCTTTTGTTGTGGTTGAGCATTTACACTTATCTTAGTCTTCGTAATATTTTCATGATCTCCTAAATTGATCACCTCAGTTTCATCCAAATTGGGATTGGACTTATTCTCAAACTGTTTGAAATCTTTTCTTATATCCTCAAATGCTTCCTCTTCATCGTATTTAACTTTTTTATTCATTATTTCATAATTAGATTGGGTTTTTAAATCTGGTTGAAAATTCTTTATGCATGTCATTTCATTAGAACCGGCATAGAAAGAACTGTATAATAGAAAATAAATAAGTAAATATTAGACACAAAATAAAATAAAGGGAAGTTACGTTTCATTAAAACACCGATAGAAAGAGTTTTAACCGAAAATAGTAAGGTAAAGATCTAAATTACAATCCTAGAATGATTTAAATTATAGAAAGAAAAACAAATAAACTACCAAGACTGAAACAAAAATAAACAAACTACCAAGACTCTTTCATAGTAGGGAGAGAAGTGGCCTCCCAATTGTTAAGCTAGACATCAGGGCCGATAAACTACACATCTGCATTGCTGGTACTTTCCCCAATTTTAACCATATCAGCTTCAATGAACATATTCTGTAAAAGGTCAATCAACTCTGTATTATCATCATTCAATGACTCTGCAGCAGGTAACATGGAGGACCTAACAACACTGACTTTGATGAAAGACTCGTGAAGTGGCAGTATCGGCTTAGTAAGTGACCATGACTCTTTATTACACTTTTTAGCCTTTTTTCTATCTTCATAAAGGCTCGTGTCCCAACTCAAAGGTACTGAGGTTCTTATGGAGGTTTACTAGATGAGCTCGGCCTTGCAAAAACATCCCTAAACCTTTTCCTGCTTCAAAACCATACTTTAACATTTTATTCACTACCACAACAGATGTTAAAGACAGTAGTGGTCTTGCGATGAGATTTCTCTCGAGGATATGCTCAACAGCCACTGCCTCAAAAGCTTGATGAATTAACACTCTATCTGCAATATCTGCTTCAATGGAGGAAATATAGTAGTCTTTATACATGGATAAGTCTCCTTCACTATGAACAACTATTTCTTGCCTGTCGTGTTCAAATTTGACCATTTGGTGCAACGTTGATGAGACTGCTTCAGCCGTATGAATCCATGACCTTTCTAATAACATATTATATGAAGCATCAATGTTCAGCAATTGAAAATCCATAGAAAAATCCATAGGCCCAATTGTCAATATGAGCTCTATTTCACCAATGACATTAATTTTTGCTTCGTCAAAACCTTTGACGTATACATTATTAGGTTAGATCCTTTCCATATTAACATTTAACTTTTGAAAAGTTGACATAGGACAAATATTAGCACCTGATCCTCCATCAATCAACACACAAGTGATGAAGGAATACTCATATTTCAAAATAATATAGAGACCTCTGTTATGTTCGGTACCTTCTACAGGCAATTCGTCGTCTGAGAAAGTGATCTTATTTACATCAAGGATCTTTCCTATAACTTTTTCTAGCTAATTCACTTTAATCTCACTGGTAACGCATTCCTCATTAATAATCTTCATTATAGCCTTGCTGTGATCCTCTAAATATATCAATAAAGACAACAAAGAAATTTGTGCCAGCGTCTTCTTCAGCTGTTCAACAACAGAATATTCTGGGAATTTCATTTTCTTGAAGAATTTCTTAGCTTTTTCATCAGTAACTGGCTTCTTGAGTGTCATTCATTCTTTATTGCCTTGTTTATTCTTTCTTAACTCTACTGGGGCATAACATCTCCCAGATCGGGTTAATCCCCCTACTTTATCCACATCTTCAATTATTTCTTTCCTCTTGTGCATCACTATAACTCTATCATAATTCCAAGGGACCGCCTTGGTATTAACCATAAGCAACTATGACACTAGTTTAATAACAATAAGAGCTATGGGAGCTCTTTTTATGATTAAAAGAGGCTTAGTGGGTCTTCCAGGAACAATGAGCTTTGGTTTTACTTGACCTGACACAACACTTTCTAGAATCTTTTTCTCCACAACTAAGGGAACATTCGATGATTCGGGTTTTATTATCACTACCTCCACTTCTGCAGGTTTTTCTTTTGTCAAATCTACAGCATTTGCTGATTTTTTCAAATCAATTTTAATTTTAATGATCGGCTTGAAGGAAATTGCAGCATCTTCACCACTGGGTATCACTTCGATCATGTTTTTTTCATTATGATCTGATAACGGATTTTGATTAATATTTGGAGCGTTTGGGCTTTGCACCATGATCTATTGTGTGTCAATTAGCTCCTGAATAGATCTTTTAAGATACCAATATTTCTCTGTGTCGTGCCCTGAGGCATCAAAATAGTATGCATATCTTCTGGAATAATCTAAGTTTTTTGGTGGAGGATTCGGAATCCTTCTCGTGATTGGGCTTAAAACATTCATGTCTCTCAATATTTAAAATAAGCTTGCGTAAGATATTCCAATGGGAGTGAAATTATCTTTTCCCATGTTAGCTGTCTTAAAATTTGCTCTAGGCCAGAAAGTAGATCTAGGGGGACCTTGCCGAACTTTCGGGATCGGAGGACGATTTTGGATGGCTGGTGCACACCATTATGGGTAAGAAAGAGGCCGAGCATATGGTTCTGCATTGTAAATAGGATACTAGGGGGATAGAATGAAATATAATGGATTTTGTGCGTATGGCTGACACGCACCTCTCCAATTTTATCATGGACCTAGCACAATAGTTGCTACATCCTCTTTTCTATTATTTCCATCAAAACTTCCTGCACCACTTTGAATTGCCTGTGTTATTTCTTTCAAAGCGGCTTGACTGATAATATTTCCTGACTTAATTCCATTCTCTACCATCTCTCCAATATTAATAACCTCAGCAAATGTGCTTTCAATAGTAGAAAGTAAATGATGGAAATAATCAAGTTCTTGTACTTGCAAAAAAAATCAATAATTTTAGATTCGTTTATCGATGGTCTAACTCTTGAAGCCTGCTCTCTCCATCTGACAACATATTCTTAAAAACTTTCAGTCATTTTTTTCTCATATTAGCAAGTATAGTGCGATCTGGAACTATCTCAATGTTATCTTGAAATTGTTGAATGAAATCCCGAGCTATGTCATCCCACACGTTCCAACGGGACATGTCTTGTTCAATAAACCATCAGAAGCTATTCCGGAAAGGCTTTCTCCGACGTAAGCCACCAATAGTTCTTCTTTTCCTCCTGCTCCCCTTAATTGATTGCAGAACTTTTTCAAGTGAGCTACAGGATCGCCATGACCTTCGTATTTGTCAAACTTTGGCATTTTGAAACCCAACGACAAATGGACATCAGAAAACATACATAAATCCTTGTATGAAATACTCTTTGGTCCTCCAAATCCTTGAATATTTCTCATACTCTGCTCCAAGCTTCTTACTTTCCTAGCCATCTCCTCTTGTTCCTCATTCTTAATAGTCTTTTCTATCATGATAGGAGAATCATGTTGATGAGCATGATAATGTGGATTTTGGGGTTTGAAAGTCATTTTAGGAGGATACAACAGATCATGACTTGGTTCCCCCATATTCCTCTGTATTGTCGGTTGAGGCCCCGCAGTAACTGGTGTTATAGATGTGAACAATGGGTTATTTATGACAAATAGATTTGGTGGGCTCATGGTAGAAGTAGCTGTAGCACCAGACATATTAGCATACGGGCCAAATCCAGGTGGATAAAATGGATCGCTAGTTTGAGCTTAAGCAGGATTTGGATCATTCGTATTCGAAAGCCCAGGGTTTGAGGAAGGCGGGGCTTGTCTGTTCAATTAAGCTTTGTATATTTCCACCATCTGTTGTTTCAATAACTTAATCTCTTCCACTGATGTTAATTCTTGTGAAATCAATTGATTTTGCTCCTCCTCACTGTCAGACCCTACACCCTCTTTGCGGGTCATTTTTCCTTTTCCCTTGTATTTGGTGTTGTACGAATGTGATGCTAGTTTAAACCATAAACCAACCACCAACTACTTTGTCTTTCTGTGATCAAGTAGCAAACGGATGAGTGTTACACATTTAACACATTATAAAGCCACGTTGTATGTTATGCTTCTAGATGCATTTTCCAACCTACCATGGAAGGCCTTATCCTGGCTTTTCTAGGCGCACTTTTTGAAAAGTTATGATCGAACCCTTTGGAGGGTTGCCTACGTATCATGCCAGGACATGAATTAGATCTTGCATAGTTCGAAAGCTGGAGATATGAAGAAACATATTTTTCTTTTAATTTGAGAAATGAGAAAGATTTTTATTTTTTGAATTTATTAATAATGATAAAACACATTTTTTATTTTCAAAAATAAATTAATTTATTTTTATATACAGATAAAAAAACTCTCTTCTTTATTTGTTTAGAAGGAAAGAAAAATATTTTTTTTCTCTAAAATCACCAAATCCATGAGCCTACGTATCTCATCAATGTTAGAATCAAGTGTGTGTAGTTCTTGAGATATATGTTGTACAAAACTCAGCCTCAAGACCCCTAAAGGTTCAGGGCTGTTAAGATTTATATATATTTTATTTTGTAAAAATTTAGCCTCATGATCCCTAAAGATTCAAGGCTATTAAGATATACAAAAATTGGACTTGAGGATTAGAAAAATAATTATAAAAGTAATCATATTTTCAAAATATTCTCCAATAAATCTATGAATAGTTTTTCAAAAGATAGAGTCGTACCCCGAAAAAGGGCTTCCTACGTATCCCGCTAAATAGTGAGAATCAGGCCCTCGTAGTTCATGAAGATCTAAAAAAAACTATGTATATTTTAATCCCTTTGAAAAGGATATTATTAAATTTGAGGAAAAATCTTCTCTTTACATTTCGCCAAGTTTCCTAAAAGCCGGTCAACATTCAAATAGCCTTCCAAACAAATGTCAAAGAGCACGTAGGATACATATGTTGGTAATTATAAAAGGGACACCTGTCCTAGACAGATCCAACCCCTGTGCCAAGTCCCACTATGTCAAATGCATATGATGCAAATAAAGCGGAACCTAATAGGGATAACCAGATTCTGAGTTTCAGTTCTTCTAAGTTTAACCTAATAGGGATAGGTGTCTAGACTGGCTTACCCGAGTGGACACTCAAGTCGGAGAGGGACAACTTGTTCGGTAGTAGTATTACTCTGCCTTCGTTGCCGATCTGAACCCCTCCTAACATGTATGACTATAATCCTTCACCAGGTGCCTTGACACTCAGGCTATCTCAAAAAGAAATTAGGATGCATACGCTGCATTTCTTCTATCCTATCTCAGAGACTCAGAGGGGGTACGCGAGAGAAAACAATTTATAATATAGTTCAATCAATATCAAAGAAGTAAATGAGCGACAAGTAGCACATAAGGCCACAAACATACTATCAACAATAATTAAAACAAGTAAAATTCAATATCAAAAGCTCGAATTCTAGCTAGTATTCCCCAGCGGAGTCGCCAGAGATGTCACACCCTTTTTTTGCTCAAAGGTTCGAAGGTCGAAGTTTTTTTTTAATTAAAGTGACAGTTTTGAATAGAGATTAATTTATTTTCAGAGTCACCAATTGGAATTGAGTTATGGTGTTCCAAGTCACCTTTTTGAATCCCTAATAAAAAAGAAATGACTCTTTTATTTGGTCTGCAAAATAAAAGACCGAATAAAGAATCTTGTTGACCGAGGATAAGGTATGAGGCACCCCTCGAGTCCCATGGTTCTAGCACGGTCGCTTTTATTGACTTATACTTGACTTAAATTATTTTGATAAATTATGGTCATACCTAAATTTTTTCATTTTTAATTATACCGAAAATGTCTATCAATATCTTTTAAATTAAATAAATTGATGAAAATTAACTTTAAAAGCTATTTGTCAAGGTGCATTATTGCATCCTTGAATTTAAAATATCTTTAAAAGATGCGTATGTCGCATTCTTAATTGAGATGAATATTTTAAAACACGTCTAGAATATACCTAAATTTTTATTAATAAATTAAAGCAAAATTTATTTAACACAATTAATTAAATCAATAAATAATTATTAAGCTCTATTAATAAATAACTAAATAAATAAAGTACACAAATTTACCTATATTACGTTAAATTTAATATTATCCCTAAACTTTAATTTCCTTTAAGTTAACTCTGATAATAAAAGAAAACTCTGAATCTAATTAAAAATAAAAATAAATCATAAAAGTATTGTTTACCTCTTTTAAGTTAACTTTTAAAATAAAAGAAAATTTTAAAATCTAATTGAACATAAATAGAAATCCATAGGAAAAGTATTTTCAGTAATTATTAAAAACAAAATAAAAGAGCGATTTTAGTGATTTTCAGATGGTGTCCTACCGGAACAGCGCCAAACGACCCAAAATCTGGTCAAATCTGGATTCTATGGCGTGATAGAGGTGAGAGAAATAGAAAATGAAAGAGAGAAAGATGGTGACAGTTTGGTCATGAGGTTCGCCGACGAGAAAGGGAGAAGAAGAAGGGGACAACGGCGACGACGGGTTCGCCGATTTCATGGATTCGGATGGGAAAAGGGAAGGGGGTGGTCGGCGCATCAGATGTGGTGGTTGGTGGTCACTGGTGTTTGGGAAAAAGAGAAGGGAGAAGGTTGGCGCCAGCGACTGGGTGGTCACCAGAGGAATTTACCGGTGGTGCCAGTGGCAGTTTTCTTCGCTGGTTTGCTAATTTTCGACGAATATGGTGTTTTCGGTGGGCTTTCAACCATTTAGTCTTCGTAGGAGATAGCGATTTAGATGAATTAAATCTAAATAAAACTCTTTTCTCTCTTATTTTTCTGCCTTCCTTCATTCTTCATTTTTACCCTTTTTAATCAAATTTCTACTCTGTTATTATTATATCTTTTTTTTCGACTATCTGTTTTCATATATATAGGTGTGTGTATGCAATTTTTGGTAAGTGTAGATTGTATGATGTAGTATGAAATTATGTGAGTGAACTGTGATGGTGTGTGAATTGTGTGAATGTGTAGATGTGTGTAAATGGTGTGTACAGTGTATATGAGTGTGAAATTGTAACAATGTCTATTTTTCTTTTCTCTGCTATTTCTTTCTGTTTTGAATTTAACTTAACAATATATACATAAACACTCAGTAATTTAATATATAACACATAATAACATATACATTCACCTAATAAATCAACAACATATTATGAATAATATATGAAAATTACTTAAACAACTTTATTCATATTTCTGATTCATAATAAAGTTTATGCAATAAATTACATAGGATCAAAATAAACCCGTGTTAAATTAAAAAGAAATACGAATTTGTCACCGGAATCCTCAAGCTAAACTTTGAAACTCGAATTCTGACTCTTTCTCCTCTTTATTTTCTTTTTGTTTTTCTTTTTACTTCACTTGTTTTTCTTCTTTTTCCCTCTCTGGTTTTCTCTGTTTTTCTCTGTTTTTTGATGTAGTCAGTGTAGATGGTGAGAATAGTACCTAGAATTCTGTAGGATGTGGGTGGGGAAAATTCTTAAATACAGGATTTTTAGGGGGAACAATTACTAGCTGATTAGGGCAATTTTAAATTTTGATTTTTTTTTTTTAATTATTATTATTATTATTATTTTTAAGAAGAAAATAATAATAATAAATAAAATAAATAAATAAAGTAATAGCATAATAAAATTTATAGAATAATAATAATAATAATAAATAATAATAACTAATTAATTTTTATATTTTTAAGAAAATATTTATGAATAGCCAAAATAAATAAAATAGTACTAAAACTACTATTTTATTAAAATTTAGAAAAAAAAAATATATATATATATTTTTTAATTTTTTTATTAAAAATAAAAATAAAATAGCTCAAAGCTAATTTTATTTATTTATTTATTTATTTTTAACTAATTGTTTTTACTAAAAATGAAGTAAGAGTTAAAATAACATTGGATCGATATAAATATTTAATATAGATAAATGAATTAAAATTTGGGGAGGATAAAAAATCACGTGTCTACACAACAATTCACAATTACCATTTTAACAATCCACAATCATTGTCAATGAAACCAAACAAACAAATTGATATCACCAAATATTCATATCCTGCTTCACACAAACCAATCACGCGTATATAATGATATTAAAATGAGAACGAGATAGAATTGAACCTCAAATTAGGGCTTAGTCATGAATTTATTTCAAAGAATTTCACCAATACATAGAGAAGGAGCCACGGCCGAAACCACATCTAGAGTAGCGAACCAACGAACTCAATCCGGACCCAACACGGTAATTCAAAACCAAAACAACCCAAAAAACATTGATTCGGCCGGAATTTGTGGGATGTTTGACAATAGGTTTCACAGCTTGCCGGAGCTATTTCGTTGTAATTGTTTTGCCGTAGTTTCAAAAAGCTCGAACAACATCGAAAAATGGATAACAACCCAATTTTAAGGTAATAACGATGTTTTCCAGCAAATAACTCGCTGGAACTGTTAGCCCTGACTTCTTCCTTCTCTCTCTTACTCAAATTCTTTTTTTTTTATTCTCTCCTTCTTTTTTTCTAATTTTTGGTCACTGATTTATACCTCCTTCCTCGCTTCACTATGTGTATGAGTGTTTATCCATGTGAGGTGAGTATCTCCCCCTTTTCTGTTAGTGGGTCTATTTTTATGTGTGAGTATATGAGAGTATTCAAGGAAAAATCTAGAATCTCTCCATGGAGTAGTGTGGAGTGTCTGTGAATTGGAGGAGGAAGCGGCGTGGAGGTGTATGTGTTTTTCCCCTACATTCATTATTTTTTTTGTGTGTTTTTCAGAATGTGTAAGTGAGTATATGTGAGATGTGTGTTGTGAATATTGTGAGAGAACGACGGTGGTGTGTGCTCTTATGGCTCTGAATAGAAATTGGGAGAGTATCAATGTGTGTGTGTGTGTAATTGTTGATGGAATTCCAGTGGGGTCCACGTGATGTGAGTATATTGTAATAATGGTGAGGTGTGTCAATTCTGTTATGGGAAAAGAGCCGCATGTATCATATTTTTTTTGTCTTTTTAAGAGTTTGTTAGAAAAGTGGAATAAAAGGGGGTATGTGTGGGTATATGGGGTAGGGTGTGTTTGTTAAATTTTTTAGGGTGGGTGGTGAATTTGTTGGGATGAGGTGTTAAAAGTTAAGAATTTGTTGGATTTGTTATTGTGTGGAATTTATCACATGGGTGAAGGTCTACGGTAAAACTAGGGTAAATGGGTAAAAATACACTCTTGGGAGGGATAAAATTTCGTGTCTACAATAAACCATGACAGTAACTGAACATAATGCAATCAACTATTTAATCTAATAAGACAATGGAATAACTGAACATAACTTCATTAGTAAATGTCATCACTGAGATGCCAAATATATTAATTCAATTATCCATAAAAACCAAATTATTAAAAACAACAAATCATTAAGAAAATTATTTGTTCCAAACCACCAAACTACATGTTATCATCATTGAGTTCCTTAATAATGCCCATCATATCCACTTTATTTTCTTCATTTTTTTTCTCCTTTTCTTCTACTTCTTTCTTCTCATTTTCCTTCTCTTCTTCTTCTGATGATTTCTTATCTTCTTCAATATTTTCAACCTCCTATTCAGCCACTACTTCTTCGTCAACTGCCTTCTCGGTTTTCTCTTTTTCTTCTGTGATGATTTCTTTTCACTATCTTCTTTTATTTTCTCCTTATTTTCTGCTTCTTCTTCAGCTGTCATCTCCTCATCTTTTCTTCTTCTTCTTCTTCTTCTTCTTCTTCTTCTTCTTCTTCTTCTTCTTCTTCTTCTTCTTCTTCTTCTTCTTCTTCTTCTTCTTCTTCTTCTTCTTCTTCTTCTTCTTCTTCTTCTTCTTCATCTTGTTCATTTGCTACCTTTTCTTCTTTCATTTCTTCTTCTTTCTTTTTTTTCTTCAACTTTTTCATCTACTACAGTAATGTCAGTCACTACGACTGCAAGTTCTTCAAGGTTTACTTGATGTCTGCTATGAGGGGGACTGTCGAGGTGCACTGTATTATTTTGAAAGGATCACAAAAATTATGCAAGAAAATTAAATTGGAAGAACAAAAAATAAATTAGTTTACCTTCATCTTATTGCTTCTTCTTATTCTTCTCGATTCTCTTTAGCCTCCCATCTCTAACAAAAGAGGCAATATCCAGAACACTTTTCTCGAGAAAAGCAACATGCTCTTGCAAGTCTTCATTATTAGAATTGTTTGGTGTAGTTTTGAGTCCACTTGAACCACCATTATCACAAGCACGTTCTAGACTTGGAACATAATTATGACCACCCAAATCTTCACCTTCGTCTGCGACCTCCACTGATGAAGTGAGGACAGTCACGCCTTTTAACCGCACCTTCAAGGCATCGATGGGCGTATCCTTAACTTCAATCGTGTATAGCTTAAATATTTTCATATATCTCTGCTCTATCTCACGGACAGTAGGAGTAAGGTACAGGTGCACAATCTATAAAAAAGATATAAACTACATGACATTCACTAATATAATAATATTATTATCATATTATAATAAGTATAATTTTACCTTGGTGCTATTTTCTTTGTACTTAAATGGATCGCCTTCCATTATGTTGTATCACTTCAACGTGTGCCATCTAAGTAGACAGGGAATGGACAAAGGAGAATCCAATGACTTTTCAACGTACCTTCCTAGATGAGGAAAGGCCTCTTATATCCAAACCTGCAACTAATAGAAGCATAAATAAATCTACAGGATCTATGTATTGATATATAAATAGGTAAGAATCCATAATAAATTGATAAGATGGTAGATAATAAGTACCAAAAATCTCAGGAAAAGCCGGATAAAGCGTACGGTGTATTATTCCTCTTCATACACTCTTCTTTATGCTTGCTCAAATCAATCTTCTTTTTCAAATAGATCAATGTCAGCCCAAACGACTCCTTTCTCCATGGATATCGCTCGAAGAAATTAAAATCAGTTGCCATCTTGATGTGGTCTGAATCAACCTTCTTTAACGGGTCCTTTGCCAACACATCGAGTGGACGAACCAAACTAAAGTGCACTTCAACTTTTGTTGATTAGTCAACCTATTACCTTTGATCAAGTTAATCAGCCTTGCAGTAGTAATGCTCCTGTTCTTCGTCACCTTAAAATAAAAAATTTTGCCATTTTGAAGGACTTTGTTGGTTTTTGATTCACGGGGATATGCTAAAAAATTCATCCCCGTAATCAGAGAAAATTTCTTTAAGCCAAAATAAGTTGGCTTACCGTTCACACAGAATCAAAATTCATGCAGTTTTTTTATTATTTTTGATATGTCGCAGCAACACATAATGGGCCATTTGTCCATTAAACTTAAAATGATCTGGTACATGTCTCAAGTGTCCAAACAAGTCTTCTTAAAATCAGCATACAACTTTTGTTCAACTAGAATCCTTCTAAACTTTCGATAGACCGTCATTCTTGTTCTTATGGAAATTTTTGTAGAAAAAGAACCTAGCTCATCCATCCAAGTTGTTAGGTCGTACGACTCAATGGAGATATCTCTCGCACAAATTGACAAGGATAGGGATCATCCTCCATCCCATCTCTACTATCTCTCCTGTCCTTATCTTCACCGCTATCACTTTCACTTTCTTCTTCGCTTTTCCCTTCACTTTTCCCTACACTATCCTCAATATCGTCACTTTCATGTGCACTACTTTCGTCAAATTCATCAATCTCGACAATGATTTTTTATTCAGTTTTCGACTCGAATTCATCGATTATAGCTTTTTTCTTCTTCGAAGTCTTGAAAACTTATTCGGCTTTTCGCTTCTTACTGTTAGAAGTAGTGGAAGCAGGCCTTTTAACTGCTCTATGAAATTTCACCATTGATGATCTACAATCAAAAACGAATTTGTAGTGATCGATTTATCGACCACTGATCTATTACAAAAATGGGAAAATGCAGTAAAAATAAATTTGTAGTGGTTGATCTATCGACCACTGATCTATTAAGAAAAATGAGAAAACGCCTTTCAAGTTCCAACTTCTCCAGATATTGGCTGTGTAATTCACAACAACAAGAACACCATTAAAAAGGGTTCAATTCAGTACAAAAAATTCAAAATCAATACACAATATAAATACAAAAATTCAATAATTTTCTAGTCATTATCCAAAGCAAAACACAATTAAACATGCAGAATCAATAATATTAACTAAAAACACTCAGATTTCGACTAATTCAATGAAGAATGATGCAATTTTTGTCAAAATCGAAGAGCCCCAACAAAACACAAAACAGAACCAAAAAAATATACTAATTAAAATAGATCTAAAACTAATTGAGGAAGAAGATTAAACTTACCTGAGCAAGAGAAACTGAAATTTTTTGACTTGGGGAGCAAGAATCGAGCAAAATATATTTTTTAAAAAAACATGAAGAAAAATCGGGAGAAGAGTATTTGAGGAGAGATAGAAGGTGTTGAATTTATTAAATGAATTTAAAAAATGTTTCAAAATTTAATAAATATAAAAAGGGACCATACTGTATTTTTTACAAAGTTGTATTGTATCTTCAACTTTTAAAAATGTTAAAGAGGCCCATAATCCCACAATGAAAAAGAAATTTGGTGGGTATTCTCCAAATTATGTTTTCAAAGTGGGCATTTTGCCAAATCCCCTCAATTTAGTGCAATGTTTGGAAAACTTGATAGATCGTGGTTTTTCCTCTCTTAAGAAAAAGTTTTCCATGTAAACTTTAGGTATTATTTATCTTTTTGTCGATGATTGATTCAACCGAAAAAAATTGATACTAGATAGACGTGTACATTGATGTTGGGGCTTCATGTTTTTCTTACTGTTTATTGGATTTTTTCTCCTTTATCTTCAAGCTTTATAATTATGGTATTATTTATGAATTTGTTTTTTTTGTGAGATGATTTTTAAAGGAGAGCTTACTTAAAAATCTTAACAGGCTTCTGATCTAAACGTACAATCCTTTTTGTTTTTGGTGGAGAGCTTTCTTGAGAATCTTGATGGGTTTCTAATATAAAAGTTCAATCTTTTTTGATTTGTGAGGATGTTTGATTCTTGATAGGTTTCGCATTGTAATGTCCAATCCTTTTTTATAAACTTTTGCTACTGTTGGATAAACATGTCTACCAATGATGGAACTTCATGTGCCTGTGTTGCCATATTATCTTTAATGTGTTTCTCTTCTTTGTGTCTGAATTTATTATACTTGAGTCAAGGTCTTTCGAAAATAACCTCTCTACCTTTTTGAGGCAGTGGTAAAATTTGCGTATACTTTACCCTCTCAAAATCTCATTTGTGAAATTTTACTGAATATGTTATTGTTGTTGGCTTTATCATTAACCTTTATTACCCATTAGTATGCAGAGATGATTGAGGAGATTATTGATTTGTCTTTTTATTTTGTGCTTGTAATTTGTAGCAATAGAGTCTTACAATAAAGATTTATTGGTAATATATTATATTATTAAGAATTGTTTCAAGTTAACTAGATATTGATCATGTGATTGTTATATACTATCTTAGATCTTTTTGTTAAAAACCTTTTTAACTAATATTAAAATTAATGAGTGTTTTAACTTAAAATTTAAAAAATAGGGTAAATATCCTACTAATATTTTTGAAGTCGGATATTTAAGAGGAGAGTGTATTCTTAATGTCACAATACAAGAAAATAATAAAGATTATGTTTTTGTCTCAATTGAAATGTCAAATAACATATACAGTGAGATAACAAGGTTAAATAAAGAAAATAATAAAGTTCAAAAATATTAATTACATCAACTTTTTGACACAAGCAATCGGCATCTCAAGAACTAAACGAGTAGTGACTTTAATTTGAAATTAAAAAATGAAAAAACTATGCTACATAGTAAACATTAGTTCATAATTATCATATCTAATCAATGTAAACATGGGTTGTGGTGCAGCGGATGGGGCTGCTCCACCCTTAACCAGAGGTCGAGGGTTCGACTCTGAGCATGGAGAAAACTTTGTTGGGAGCGCTACCCCCCGAATGGGGCCCTACCCGGCGCGAATTCGGATTAGTCGGGCTCCAATGCGGGTACCGGACACCGGATGAGAAACCGAAAAAAATATATCTAATCAATGTTGAAAATAATTAAAATTTATAGATAAGTTCTATAAGTTCAACCCCCTCTCTCTCGCCAGTGTTCAAGGAAGAGTGATATGGAAAAAAGCGACAAGGCTCCGCATCACGTGTTACGCGAAATGTGAAGCGATGAGAGCGCATCATTGAAGTGAACCAGTGAAGAAGAAGAAGAAGTCCCAGTAGTGGTACTCGCACAGTAAAGAAGAAGAAGTCGCAGCAGTTGACTTCAAAGTTAACCTAAGAAAATTGCAGTAGTGGCAGTGACAATCACCGCAGTAGACTCTTTATTTAACTTAAAATTGACCCTAAATATAAAATCAACACGAAGTGACTCTTTTTAAAATTTAAAATTGACCGTAAAGTTAAAATCAACATGATGCGCTCACATCAGTCATACGCAGTGAAAGGGCTTGCATCGCTTCGCATCATCACATTATGCAATGATACAAGCACATTCCCGAACTCTGCTCTCGCCACTCTCCTCTCTCTATATGTCCCCCATCTCTCTTTCTCACTCACTCACTCTGCCTACCTGTCCTCTCTCATTCCTTTTTTATTTCATTTTTTTAAATACAATTGTGTTTTTTTTTTAAATAATCAATCATTATTTTAAAAAAAATCATATAAATTGTTTTTAATTACATGTTTTGTACGTTCATATATAAATATATTATTTTTTAATTCAGTCATTATTTTTTTAATTCAAATAAATTGTTAGTAATTGTATATTATGTGCCAATTGTATATTCATAGTGTATAAGTTGTATATCAATTGTATATTTGAATTTAATTGTATAAATCATATATGTATAATTCAATTATATAAGTCATATATGTCAATTATATAAGTCGTATATGTATAAGTTATCAATTGTATATGTATAATTGTGTGTATATATATATATATATATTTATATATATATATATATATATATATATATATATATTTACAGAATGTATAATGAATTTGTACATATACATTTTGCAGAATGTATATAAAAATATATAATTCCTCAAATTGTAAAAGAGAAGGAGGGGTGGGGAGGGGTCGGAAGGCGAGATAGAAGGAGGGGGGGGGGGGATGGAGGCAAAAAAGAGGGAGAGAAAGGGAGGGTTTTTAAGGCATATTTATATTTTATAATTGTGCAAAGTTTAATAATGGCTTTGTAATTATGGTCTAAATTTTACCTATTTGTGATGTTTTGCTGGAAAAAGTTAACAAACTTGAAAATTTGAAGAGAATATTTTAAGAAAATTTGACATTGGGTATCAAGTTGGATATATACAAAGGATAAATTACGTGACAGAGAGAATATTTGTATGTAATTAAATTACAATTCGCAACTAAGGTTTAAATTAAATAGCAAATGTATATATTTTTGATGTTTTATGTATTTTTCATATGTATACATATTCAGTTATATAGTTCTATTCAATAGTCATATGTATATGTATTTGATATCATGTATATTTTTATATGTATTTACATAAATATATTTGATACTCACAGAATAAATACTAACAAAGTGTAGCTACAATTATAATTAGCCTAAGTGTACCTAAAGGGCTGAATTACGCCTAAATATTAGGTTGTTTTTGAAATTTTCTCAAATAGAAATAAGGAAAAATTTCACAAAAACAGAACTTAAGCTATCTAAATTATTAAAAATTTATGTACTTAATAATAATTATAAATATCTTTTATTTATATTCTCTCAAAATTATGATGTATTTTTTTCGGTAACCATGATTTTCATTTCACCAAAAAAAATATGTCTTTACAAAACCAGTATGATTGCTGATAAATCACACTCTCCACCTATGAACTATTCAAATACATACAATTTAAAATTAATTACATAGTTGCACCTATCTCTATATATTCAAGGATAAAAATTTAGCTTTGCTTGGTGCTTCTTCCATCTGGTCATATTTGCTCCCTTTGTATGTATGTGAATTGCAATATTTCTACATATCTTGTCACTCAATAGGTCCCATTCTAAAATTTGAGAGTATTTCTTGCTCTCCAAATGCCATATATCATTATAACAAAAGCAGCTACAAGAATTTTTCAGTGGCCAGATTTCAATTTCACACCTGTTATCAACTATCTATCTCAACATTTCAGCTTCCTATTCTTCTTGTAATCCCCAGCCAACAGAGCAATCTACCCCACATGTTCTTTGTGAAGTTGCATTCAAAGAACAAGTGGTTAAAAAGTTCATCAGTTTCTCCACAGAATACAAAAGTTTTGGAAACTTGTATACCTATCTTGAGTAGTCTATCTACTGTTGCTAACCTTCTCTGCACAACTAATCAAAAATTAAATTTGTGACTTGGTTGGAGGTGAGGTTGCAAGATCAGTTTCTTCCATGCCATTTTAGGATGCTAAGGTATCTGTAACAGGTATAATCTCTTGATCTGCTATTGAATTTTCCTCCCTGTTGAATCTGTTGTAAACTGTTGTTCAAATCTCTTTGTAGTTGTTGCAGCTCCATAATCACCTTCCTTGTATTCAATATTTTCCTAATCACCCAGGATACATTCTTAGGTGTAGGAATGTATTCCAGAGCCTGATGCTTTATATAGTAGCAGTGAATCCATCTTATCCATAGACAGTCTTTCTTCAGTTCAATTGCCCACAGGTGTTTTATGATAGTAGCCTTATTCTACAAGATCATGTTAATGATATTTAGTCCACCTGCAGCTTGGGGTAGACACACCTTCTCCCAAGAAACAAGAGCCTTCTTGGATATTTCAGCATGTCCAGTCCATAGGAATGACCTGCATACTGCCTCTATACATTTTACCACCTTTTTTGGAATAAAAAATACCTGAGCCCAATAGGATTGCATGCCAAAGATCATAACTTTTATCAATTGGAGTCTTCCTGCATGTGTCAGTAGTCTTGCAGACCAGCAGGCTATCCTAGCAGTGATCTTCTCCACTAAAGGCCAACATAATGCTATAGAGAGTTTCCTAGAAGCTATAGGAACTCCCAAGTATTTGAAGGGAAAGGATCCAATACAATAGTCATTTTCTTCCAGGATCTCCTTCTTTAAGTGACCAGAAATATCAGCTAAATACAAAGAACTTTTGTCCACATTAACCTGTAGTCCAGAAGCTTGAGAAAATTTACTGAAAGCCTGAGTTAGCAATCTAATGGATTGCTTTTCAGCCTTGCAGAACAACAAAAGATCATCAACGAAACAAATATGTATTGCCCCCACTTTTTTGCATCTGGGGTGGAACTTAAAGACTTTATTCCTAGCCAACTGTTTCAACACTCTATTCAGGTATTCCATAGCAATAACAAATAGATATGGGGACACCCTGTCTAATACCTCTCATACCTAGGAATGGTTTAGTTAGCCCCCCATTAATAGTCAATGAGTAAGAGACACTACTGACACAAGCTAGGATCCAATAAATTATGATGTATTTATTGCCTCCTAAATCATGTCAAAATTTAGAAAGATTTTTTTTTAAAAGTAAAAAAGGCATTTACCTTTTTAAAAACACAACACAATGGTAGGCAACAAAATCCTTTTCCCCTTCTCATTCTCCAATCCCTTTCGGCCGCATCATATCCCCCCCTTTTTTCCTTTGACAAATCCAAATTAATACCGAGAATGTGAATTTTGAGACTTTTTTTTAGACAAATTCAAATTTACACGACACAATGAAACTCCGTGAACTCTGTTAATCCATTCTGTCGAAGAAAAGTAAATCTGACACTTCTAGATGAAAAGATGTTGTTTCGAAAAGAAAAGTTGTTGAAGTCACAACGAGAGACATCTTACCAAAGGTTTAATAATTTTTGTATCTGAGCATTTTAATTCGAGATACACTTTTTATTAGCTGAAGATACATAATTAAGGTTAGTTCTATATGCATGTTCCAGGTGCATATTCTTGTATCTGTACGACTGATATTTTTTTTTGATATGTGTCTTTTCATATACACGTATATAGTTAGAAGGTTTCTGTATGTATCACTTTTAAAATATGTATCTCTGCACCTGATACATTTTTTTTTTATTGTGTATACATTTGTATTTCAAATTTCATTTTTTATACTGATACATCATGTCTTACCATGAAACTTTTTTAACCAATATTTGTATCTCTTTTATCAAGGTTTAAAATTCATCGCGAAAAATTAAAAAAAAAGAATAACACCAAGAAAAATTGAGAAAAGCTAAAGAAGAATGAATCTGAAAGTTGAATATGGAGAAGAATATTTCAAAAAAATTACATTATTAACTAAATATCGTTTTTGGGAGATATTTAGATGTTAATTAGAAGATCTGCAATAAATTGGTCCTTAAATGGGTTAATTACCTTTACTTTCCATAATTACAGTGAATTAGTTATTCTTAAGATGTAACATCAATCATGTATCTCTTTTAATATTATGTATCTGAAAAATTTAAAATCAAAATTTTAGAAAAAGTCAGAATAGAATGTTATTATGAATAAACAAATTGAGATTTATATAAAACACACTACGAATAACCTAAAATAGCCCAAGTTCAAAATTTTGGTACAGAATAGCCCATTCCAACGCTTTAGACTACAAATTTTGTATTGAATAACCCGTAAAATGTCCCATTAGAACAGCTTCAAAATGTCAAACTCTTTATTTTCCTTTTGAAAATTTCACTCCCAAATAATATCCCAAAATCTCTAAAATTATCTTTCCAATTCTCGCTATCAGTATTGCTCTGCTGAATTCGACATTAAGGGTGTTCCACATGAAGGAAAACATTTTTCTATTTTCTCGTATTCGATTGTTAAAATTTTTGAAAAATACTGAATTCGACATGATTTTTTTTTTCTTTTTTTACTTTTCTCACAAAAAAATAAAAAATAATTTAATTTATATTTATGGTCAAATACAACTTCAAAAATTTTTGATTCCCCCCTCCCCCCAACCCAGCCAAAAATAATAAATAAAATATTCCCTACATTCCCAATCATCTTTGGGATTTTGTGTTAGATAAAAATATTTTTAATTTGCATACCCGAACACAAGAAAATAAGTTTCCTATAAATAATTTTCCAAAGCGAACACACCCAACATTTTGAATGTTTTGATAATTCTTGCATAAATAATTTTTGTATAAAAATATATATCATAGAGATTTCAAAAAAATAAAGAAAAGAAAAAGAAAGAAAGCTTGTTTCGAAGAAGATTGTCAAATCTATTTGATACAAATTTAATAATAATTGATCTCTTTAATATTGAAGGGGTTACAGCTGTATATATAGAGAACTGAAGAATAACTAATTACAGAATAACCCAGATGTATTTAATAATTATATATGTAGTCTATTATCCCCCCGCAAGCTGATCAGCGGTAACGAGGGGCAGCTTGGAGCAGAGAGACTGAAAAGGCTGTAACGGAAGAGGCTTGGTGAGAATATCAGCAAGCTGGTCAGTAGATGGGACATAGTGCGTGGCCATCGCTCCTGCAAGTACCTCATCGCGAACAAAGTGACAGTCAGACCCAACATGCTTCATACGATCATGAAGGACTGGATTTTTGGTAACACAAATAGTGGACTGATTGTCACAATAAATCTGTGGTTTCGTCGGGGGAATGCCAAGTGCATCCGTAAGGTATCGTAACCACATGGCTTCAGCAACACCCGCAGCCATGGCACGATATTCTGCTTCTGTGGAGGAACGGGACACTCGCGTTTGCTTCTTGGTGCACCAGGAAATCAGATTCGGTCCCATCATAACAATATATCCAGTAGTGGACTTTCGATCATCTTTGTCGTTAGCCCAATCCGAATCAGAAAAAACAGATATATCAAACGAGCCCTTTTAAAATAAAATTCCACAGTGAAGAGTACCTTGAAGATAGCGCAGAATGCGTTTCAAGGCCTGAAAGTGTTGTTCTGTGGGAGCATGCATTGATTGGGAGACTCGATTGACTGCATATTGGATGTCCGGACGAGTAACAGCAAGATAATGAAGTCCACCGACGAGGCTCCGATATAGTGTAGGATCGGCAAAGGGAGTATTCGGCCCTGGGGATTGGCGGACTGCCATGGGAGTGACCGCGGGTTTGCAGTCTGTCATTCCAGCCCGATTTAGAAGTTCAAGGGTATATTTTGTCTGATGCATCAATATGGTTCCCGATTTGCGGATGAGTTCGAGGCCAAGAAAGAACTCCAGAGGACCGAGGTCCTTAAGTTTGAAGTCACGATGCATAGCTTCAGTAATTTCAGTGATGAGTGATGACGAGCTGCCTGTAATAACAATATCATCCACATAGATAAGAATGATGACTGTCCCTCGAGAACAGTGAAGGGTGAAGAGGCTGTTGTCATGATGGTAGGTGCGAAAACCAAGACCCTGCAGAAAAGTAGAGAGACATGTGTACCAGGCACGAGGGGCCTGTTTCAGGCCATACATTGATTTGCGAAGCTTGCAAACATAGTGAGGACGGTTGGGATTAACATATCCCGGTGGCTGAACCATATAGATTTCTTCCTCAAGATGACCATGAAGAAAGGCATTGCTGACGTCTAGCTGATGAAGCGGCCAATCATAGTGAAGAGCAAGAGACAAGACCAGACGAATAGTCTGTTGCTTAACAACAGGGCTGAAGGTCTCCTTATAATCCACACCATACTCCTGATGATACCCTTTTGCAACCAGACGTGCTTTATAGCGAGAAAGAGATCCATCTGAATTTCGTTTGATGCGAAACACCCATTTGCACCCAATAGACTTTCGGTTACTAGGCAGAGGTACCAAATTCCATGTACGTTGTTCATTCAGAGCCTGAAATTCCTCATCCATAGCTTGGCACCAGAAACTATTTTTGGAGGCTTGGTTGTAGGTAGTAGGCTCAGTTGTGGGATGTGCATCAAAGGGTATTTGAGTGTGGTAGGCTTTGGGTTTGAAGGTACCGGCCTTGGCTCGGGTTGTCATAGGATGAGTGTTGAGTGGAGGGTGATTAGGAAGGGGTGGTGGAGTTGTATGATGTGTGGGCGGGGGTTGGGTGGGGCTGCCGTGGGAGCTGGGA
This sequence comes from Capsicum pubescens, assembly GCA_030864215.1. NCBI lineage: Eukaryota > Viridiplantae > Streptophyta > Magnoliopsida > Solanales > Solanaceae > Capsicum > Capsicum pubescens. The sequence goes on along the minus strand of CM061543.1, from coordinate 76,527,392 downwards.
TGTGCAGCGGTGGATGGGGTGGCTGTATGTGTGTTAGGAGTATGATGTAGGGAAGTGGTGGGTTGTGTGGCAGTCGGCTGGGTGTTCGGGTGGGAGGTTTGGGGTTTCGGGTGGGTAGTGGTGTAGTGGGGTACCGGGTTAGGTGCCGAGTGAGCCGGAGCATGAGCGTGAGAAAAGGACGGAAATAATGGCACAACGCCAAGTGGATTGGGGGAGTATGGAGTAGAGGAAAGACTTGTGTAAGGAAATTGTTCCTCCACAAAACGAACATGACGGGAAACATATGTTTTCTGAGATACAGGATCGAAACATTTGTAACCTTTGATAGTGGGATGATAGCCTAGAAAGACACAAGGGGTGGACCGAGGTTGAAGTTTATGTTGAGTGTGCGGACGCAACCAGGGATAAACTAGACATCCAAACGGGCGGAGATGGATATAGTCGGGTGGATGATTGTAGAGACGGGCATATGGAGTGGAGTTGGAGAGAGTGTGAGTGGGCATGCGATTTATGAGGTAGTTGGCAGTAGCAAGGGCATCAACCCAAAAGGAAACAGGTAAGGTGGAATCATGGAGGAGCGCAACAACTGTTTCTATTAGGTGACGGTGTTTGCGCTCAGCAACGCCATTTTGTTCAGGGGTATATGGACATGAAGTGTGATGAAGAGCCCCTAGATTTTGAAGAAAAACACCAAATGCATTGTTGACAAATTCTTTGCCATTGTCACTTCGAAAAATTTTGATTTTGGCATTAAATTGATTTTGAACCATTCGGTCAAAGTTTACAAAAATAGTATAAGCTTCGGATTTAAATTTCAGAGGATAAAGCCAAGTGAATTTACTGTAATCATCAACAAAACAGATATAATAACGAAAACCTTGAACAGAAGGAACTGAGGTTGGACCCCAAACATCAGAATGAATTAATTGAAATGGCGCAGTGGCCTTGTGTTCAGACAGTGAAAAAGGTAAACGACAAGATTTAGACACTGAACAGGACTCACAATGTAATTTTTCTGAAAAATTAAAACCTAAGGAAGATAAAATGGATTTGGTGATGGCGGATGATGGGTGCCCAAGCCGGCGATGCCAGGTTGACGAGAGAATGGCTTGACTCACAACAGACGGAGACCTGGATGGAAGAGTGTATAGCCCATGCTCACAGCGGCCCGTGTACCGCACCCGGTTCGTGGTATTGTCCACTATCTGGAAATTGGTGTCATTAAAAATGAGGGTGCAGTTATTTTCTTTAGTAAAGCGATAAACAGATAAAAGATTGGATGTGAGGGAAGGGACGTGGTGAAGGGTTGAGAGATGAAATTTACCATTTGGGGTATAGACATACCCAGAGCCGGTGTTTGTGATGGGAAGGGATTGACCATTGCCTACTGTAATAGTTTCTGAGCCATGATACGGATGAGGAGCTTGAAGTTGTGAATAATCCGACGTCACATGGGTGTTAGCACCTGTGTCTAGATACCAATCGCCAGATTGAGCGTTTGTGGACGCATGCATCGCCCTTGATCCTCCGGACTGGCTATTTACATTCTGCGAGTCATCATAACGATACCAGCAATTAGCCGCAGAATGGCCCCGTTTAGCATAAATTTGGCACGTCGGAAGATCTCGTGTGGGCACCCGCTGGTTTCCTCGTCCCTGTCCGCGGCCTGACTGGAAGCCGTCCCTCGGTGGAGGCCCGCCTCTGCCTTGCTGCCCGGTGTTTCGACGGTCACCGCCGCCGCTGCCTCGCCCTTGGTTACGGCGATCGTCACCGCGACCCCTGGCCGAGCCTCCGCTGCCAGCCGAGTAAAGAGCCGTGACGCCAGGGGTGGAACTGGCTTCTCCGAGCAGTAATTTGTGTTCCATGTCTAGATTCAATTCTTCTGCATTAAGCCATCCAGACAGTTGATTCAGAGTGATTTCGACAGGCGAGAGGCGAATATGCTGTTTGAGAGAGGAATAGCCAGCCGGAAGACCACGTATCACGGCATTCACCACGTCTCGTTTAGGAATAATCTCGTTCACAGCATCTAGGTCAGACAGAATAGAGGCCACATCATCAAGGTATTGAGTCATCGTCTTCGTTCCCTTCCGAAGAGTATGCAATTTGTCACGCAACTGAAAAATATGAGCCGTGGACACAGAGTTGTACCTTGTGGCTAGTGCGTCCCAAAGTGAAGCCGATGTGAGAAAACCCCGGGCGTGTTTGTGCACAGAGGGGCTAATAACTGCGAGAAGACAGGCTCGGATCTGAGTGTCTATGATCATCCACGGAAGGTAGTCGGGATTTGGGAGCTTGACGCCGTCCTTCTCGGCTGTCTCGGGCTGCGGCTTCTCCGCACCGTCAATCCATCCGAGCAGCAAGTTGGCTGCGAGGGCGGTGCGGACGTTAAGTGCCCAGGCCGGGTAGTTGTTGTCTGATAATTTTTCGGGGATGAGATTGTGGAGATTCCTGAGCAGTAATTTTACTCCAGACGGTAATTTTGACAGAGGATCAATAACCTTGTCCATGACGCCGACCTACGGCGGAGGAGGGAGGCCGTGCGGCGTGGTGTAGACGGTGGCGGCGGCGCACACACGTCGGAAAAGAGGAGAGATTAGGGTTTGGGCGGAAGAAGAAACCCTAGCTTTGATACCATGATACAAATTTAATAATAATTGATCTCTTTAATATTGAAGGGGTTACAGCTGTATATATAGAGAACTGAAGAATAACTAATTACAGAATAACCCAGATGTATTTAATAATTATATATGTAGTCTATTACTATTCATTGTGATAAAAGATTCTAATTTCGTAGATACAGTTCCAATGAGTCAAATTTCCACATCCAAAATCAATTTGATAAAAAATTCAAAGGAAAATAAGTACAGTGGATAAGCGTATATTAAAGCTATAGGGAAATAATGTTATAAAGGATGAAGACGATGATGGTGTGTAGTGTGGGTGTGAAACTATAACAAATGTAATTTTGAAGGAGGACTCACTTGAGAAAATTGATGGAAATGTGTCATTTAAGTCTTGAATGAAGGATTGATGACATTGACCAACTTAAAAGGTCAAACATAATTAGGAAACTTGATTAAGTTAATTGTGGACTTGATTAATATTTTCAAAACTTTCTGATCTTTTTAAAAATACAAATCAACCGACACCCCTCTCCTCTACAAATCAACCGTTTCTCATCTCTCTCTCGACAGTTTCTCCCAAGCAACAGTTCTGCAAATTTCTCCTTTCAATCCCCGGTGACTTCAACCTCCAGTGACAAATAGTTGGGCTTCGAGTTCCTTTTCGACTTTTAACCATCAATCGACGTGACAACTTTGCTCTCCGGCCACAACAAATTTGAATTCTTCATCGTCTCTTTTCTTCTTTCACAGGTAAAAAATTATGACCTTTTTAGTTTTGAAAAAAAAAGAGGAGCTTGAGTGAAGTCTCTTCTAGTATTGGTTAACAATTTCAATATTTGTTTCTTTTAATTTGAAATGTGGTCTGAAAAACCCTAATTTATGGTATTTCTAGTATTGGTCTAAATGTTGTTTGTTGCATTTTTTGAAGTTTGATTTTTGTTGTTTGTGTTTGTAAAAAATAAAACAATGATGGTGTTTTTGGTGTTGCGTCCATTGTTGGGTTAATTTGTTCTTGGTAAAAATGGTGATATTGTTGTTGTTCTATTGAACAAAATCATGCTACTATTTTTTTTCTACAACAAATTAACCATCTGATGCAAGAGATTAACCATATGATACAACAAATTAACCTCCCGACGCGATAAATTAACCTTCTGATGCAACAGATTAATCATCTGACACAATAAATTAACCATCTGACGCAACAGATTAACCATCTGATGCAATAGATTAAACATCTGATGTAATAGTTTTATAGTTTGATGCAACAACTTAGACATTTGTTACAACGGATTTACCATCGGATGCAACAGAGGAACCAATCGATTTATAATCTGATGCAACAGATTAACCTTCTGAAGCAATGGATCAACCATCTGATGCAACGGAGGGACCATCGGATTAAAAACCTAATGCAAAAGATCAATCATCTGATGCAACAAATGAACCTTCTGATGGTTAGAATCATATCAACTATTCCAACAGGACATGTCCAAGACTTAATTTTTTCAACTGATCATTTATCTGTTGTGATAGACGACCCTTCTGTTGGAAGAAATCAAAACAATATTGACCGTTGATAACAGTTCCAACAGATCTCTCATATGTTGCAATAGATGTGTGATCTGTTGCATAGAACAATCATCTGTTTCAATAGATGAGAGATCTATTTTTATTGTTGCAATAGATTACTCATCCATTTTAACAGGTTAGCTATATGTTCCAACAGATTACGTACCTTGTGCAACAGATACGTGATTTATTGGAATTGTTATTTTACTGTTTTACATGTTAGATATACTGTTATCCTTTCTAACGATGCATTATTAAATTATAATCGATTTTATGTTCCTATTATTTTTAGATTATATGGATCCCAAAAGTCCAAGTAAAGGAACAAGTGAAGCAGCTAGGCTACATCCTCCACTCTATGATCTTGCATTACAAACGTTATCTCAATCAAGAGCAGAATATGATGAACATGGGGAGGACGAATGTTTCTAAAGAGATGATCCAAATGCTAATAGCCCTTCCAACAAAGAGTTTGTCAAAACCTTCAGCATTGATCATTATCTTGTGAGAATACAGTGCGATGATTTCATAGATTTAACAGGGGATTTCATGGTTAAGTTGATTATATAGGCACAACCGCGAAGATGGATGAGTCAGAGAGTTTGTTAACCCGAGACTTGGAGTGTACAAGTGAAGTGTGAAGAAGGACGTTGGACACCCCAAAACCTACACTTCAAGGGCGCCTAGTTCTTGACTTTCATTAAGGGCAAGAGAGACTTTTACACTTCAAGACATTTCACTCAAGAGACACCTCAACTTAAGCTTCATTAAGGTCATTTTGGTCTTTTAATGCCTCTCTTTTACACTCTATCGGAGCACCCTTCATTAAGGGTATTTTGGTCTTTGAATGTAATAACTATAAATAGATAATTAGGCTTCTATTTTTCATTAGTTGTTGAATGATATTGAAGAATATTTTTTTTCTCTTAAGAGAGAGTGTTTTAGTGTAAGGCTTGGAAAAACCATTGTAGTGTAGCACTTGGAAAAGTCATTGTAACTAGGGTTAGCTTGAGTGTGGATTCACTTGAGTTGACAATCCGGCTCAGAAACGTTGGTGCTTTGGGGTGCTTCGAGTCCCTTTTGTGTCAACGTAAGAGTGTAGTATTCCAGTTTCAAGCTTAAGTGGGTTTTGGTATTTGATACACACCTTATTCCTTAGGTATTGTAATTGTTATGTCTCACTATCTATCTTGCATTTATGCAAGTGTTTGAGTTTTTGTTTTCTTAATCCATTTGTGTTGCTTCTAGTGTTGTAGTTTCTTCTTCATCCCCTTTCTTTTAATTATAGTTTCATTTTTTAGCTTTGTTTTCTATATCATTTGGTATCAAGAGCCATGTTTTAGAATTTTTCTTACAATTCTAAGTCTTGAATTGTTGTTACCTTGAGAAAATCAACAAAAAAGAGTGCAAAAAATTTAAAATATCACAAACAAAAATTGTTAACCCGTTTTTGTGTTTTGACAGATTTTTGAAACTCAGATCTACTTTATTTTTGTGTGTTTTGTTTTTGTTAGTTTCTAGTGCTATATCCTTGTTCCCTAGAACTAAGAGAGTCTAGATCTAAAATTTGAGCCAAATCCAGGTTGTTTTGGACCATCCACCACTGTTAAGCTTGTGTTTGAAGGTATTTGAGGGTGGATATCATGGTAACTAGTGTGGGTGTAACGTTTTTAGACTTATTTTGTAGTATTTGTGTTTGTCTTGGCAAAGGGACCTTGGATCTTCAAGAAAATTCAAATTTGGAGGTCATTTGCCTTGTGGTCAAATGTTGGTCAACTCTTGAATATTCTTGTTGTTCTTCCTCATCTTCATATCTTGTTGGAGAAGAATATTCAAAAAGGGGTGTTTGATCTTGAAAAAGGAGGAAAGAGAATGTACTACTTGTTCAAGGAAATTTCCAGGCACCTTCCTAGTCATACAAAAGAAATAAAACAACAAAAGAGAATGAATAATCAAGTACAAGTCCAGGTACAATTGAGAGTACAAAGAGAGACCAATTCAATTAAAGTTTATTTGGAGCTTGAAAAGGGCTCCGAACCTTGAATTTCCCCCCCAAAACCGAACCTCCTCTTTCTTGGTTGAAGAATTGGCCGAAACTACAAATTGAAGACAAAAAAATTGTCCAAAATTAATGTCCAATCACAAGCTGCCACATCACCACTTTTGGGACAACCAAATTTTAGCTCAAATTTTGGTTGCTTAGTTTCAATTCTTTGTTCCTTAGTTTCATTTTGTTTATTCTATCACTAATGGACAATCTAGTAACTACCTACTAGGTTGTGAGTTAGTTTAGAGTCCCTTCTTTCGTGTTTACGTTCCTTGTGTGCTTTTCTCTTTTTGTAATTCGTTGTAGTTTGTTGGTTTAAGTCCGAACAATATTTCCTTGAGTCATTCAAGTAGAAATTTATTCCGGGCAAAAGTAGACTCATCCCTCAATCACTCACGAAGTACAAGCCGATTTTCAACACTTGTGAAACCAAATGTGAGGTAAAAACTGAGAGTGAGAGTGGTGAGGATATTTTGAGCTAACATTGTTTGTTTGTTATTTTTTTGCTAGTGTTCTTTTTTTTCTTAGGTACCATGGATAAAAAATGCTATTTTGGCCCATATTAAAGTTCTTTCCCGAGAAATGGCAAAAATGCAAACTATTTTTGATAGGCTAAAAACTGAGGTGCCATCAATGAAAAGAGGTGTGTCTACTTTGAAAGGGAGGTTTGAACATGTGGAAGGTCAAAAGAACTCCAATCACGCCACTCCTCAAAACTACCATGCTTCCTCAAGTGATGAAGAGATAAATCAAGGGAGAAGAATTGACAAACTCCCTTGTGATAAAAGCATCCCAAAAGAACAAGTGGGCTGCCATGACACACTACAAGGTGAAGAAGAATGTGCTCAAGAACTTCAAGGTAAAATAGCTAACTCTTACACTTTTGTGCATATGAATGATGATTGTGTGGCTAGTGGCCTATTGAGTGTGAGTAGTAGCTTACCTATTTGTAAGTCTATTAATTCTTTGCCTCTTATTGATGATGTACACATTGTGAGTATGGATACACTAGTTGATCTTATTGATGACCGAATTGACTCTTCTTGTAAGATCAATTTAAGTCCACCTAGTGTTGAAGCCATTGTGTTGAATGATAGCACACCATCTATTGATTCTTTGCCCTTTGATGATGATGTATCTATTGTAAGTGTGGATACACTAATTGATCCTATTGATGACTGAATTGACCTTCTTGTAAGATTAATTTATGTCCACCTAGTGTTGAAGCCAATGTGTTGAATGATAGTACATCATCTTGTGGGAATTGTATTGATCAACTTATGTGTGAAATTTGTCCACCACTTGAGGATGTGTGTGATGTGTTTAATGGATCTCAAGTGAGTGATGATGTTGAAAATGTTGATCAAATAAATAGGAGTGATCCCTTTAGCATGACCTCTAGTGAATGTTATACTCTCGGTTTTGCTCATAGAGATAATCATGCGCTTGAAACATCTTTTAGACTTGATAATGATTTTTTAGATAATGGATTTGCATGTTCTATATCCTTTTCATGGATAGATCCTTTTCTCTTTAAGGACAATATCTTGTTTGAAGATGATGAGCTCACTCCTAATGAACCTAGTGGTGAGAATGAAGTTGAAGGTATAGCCTGTCTTGAAAGTTATAGCCTATATGCCAACCCACTATGGTGTGACAACATTCCTACTAAAGATGAAAATCTCTTCTTAGAAGATGAGAATACTCTTAAGGGAAGGGAATGCAAGGTCTTGGAAAGGGATAATCAATTGGGTGATGCTAATTTTGATTTGCTTGAATCCTTAAGAAACGCAATAAGTGATTGTTCCTTGAAAATTAATTGTGGTTGTGATCCTTTGTATGAACCCCATCAATCTTTCATGACTATGAGGATGAATTGCTTACTTCTTGTAAAGACTTAAGTAATAATCTCTTTGATTTTAGTGGTGGTATGTGTCTACTTGAGGGTATTTCTATAGAAAGGGAAGGTGTCCATTATTTGGAAATTACTTCTTCTACTATGTGTGACCTTATTGTTATGAGTACTCATGGTGATGATGTTGAGACTAGTAGTGAGTACATATATGAGGACGCCTTAGTTGAAGTTAACTTGAATGATACCTTTCTCCACTCTCTATTTGTTTTTGATGATATTTATGCTATTATAGAGAGTATATCTTGTAGTTTGGTTGAAGACTATGGGAAATGAGAGTGTTGTCTAGACCCGTGTCTATGACCACTCTTCCCATTTGATCCCGATTCCATCTTAGGGTGGGGAAGAGTTACTCTCGGCTTAGATGCATTCCTTCTTGATGTTTGTCATAACCAAGTCCTTGGTGCATTTGTCAATGGGTTCCTAATGTGTAACACGAAGGACTCTTGATTATATGTCAAGTATGAACCGCCTTGGCATATTGATGTTATGTATTTTTCTAACTCTAACCCTCATGCCATGAGGATGTTTGTCTTATCTTGATTTTGCAAGGTATGGATTTGAGGTCGAATTCTTTTCAAGAAGGGAAGGATGATACAGGCATGACCACGAAGATTGATGAGTAAGAGAGTATGTTTACCCGAGACTTGGAGTGTACAAGTAAAGTGTGAAGAAAGACGTTGGACACCCCAAAACCTACACTTCAAGGGCGCCTAGTTCTTGAATTTCATTAAGGGCAAGAAGGACTTTTACACTTCAAGACATTACACTCAAGAGACGCCTCAACTTAAGCTTCATTAAGGGCATTGTGGTCTTTTAATGCCTCTCCTTTACACTCAATCGGAGCACCTTCATTAAGGGTATTTTGGTCTTTGAATGTAATAACTATAAATAGACAATTAGGCTTCTATTTTTCATTAGTTGTTGAATGATATTGAAAAACATTTTCTTCTCTGAAGAGAGAGTGTTTTAGTGTACGGCTTGAAAAAGCCATTATAGTGTAGGACTTGGAAAAGTCATTGTAACTAGGGTTAGCTTGAGTGTGGATTCACTTGAGTTGATAATCCATCTCAGAAACATTGGTGCTTTGGGGTGTTTTGAGTTCTTTTTGTGTCAACGTAAGAGTGTGGTGCTCCAATTTCAAGCTTAGGTGGGTTTTGGTGTTTGATATACACCTTAGTTCCTTAGGTATTGTAATTGATATGTCTCATTATCTATCTTTCATTTATGCAAGTGTTTGAGTTTTTGTTTTCTTAATCCGTTTGTGTTGCTTCTAGTGTTGTAATTTCTTCCTCATCCTCTTTCTTTTAATTGATGTTTTGATTTTTAGCTTTGTTTTCTTTATCAGTCAGCCATGTGAAAATCTTTCGACGCTTTCAGGAAAATACTTCGGGAACAAAATTGGATGCTTATTTCAGGGACAACTGCTTTGGGCAATATCTTGATTTGTCGGAGGACAACGGTGCTCGTTTTCAAATAAAAATGGTATATTGTCTTCTCAAGCATAGGTTTATACATAAAAACAAAGATAAGATGGATAAGGTGTGGATAAATTACTATGACATGCCTGTTTATTTTGGTTGGAAGGAGTTGCCATGGTTACTGGACTAAAATGTTATCCTCTTTTTCCTTCTCAAGTTATACCTATTCTAACCTAAAACAAGCACCCCACACACTCAAAAAAGGCAAAGTCAAGTCGAGTGATCATGATGACCTGGTGTCCATTGTTGGTCCAAGCTTCAAAAATAAAAATTTGATAGAAGTATTGAAAGGTAAAAGAATTTCAAAGAAGCACAAGCAATCATTGTGCTTGGTTTAGTTTGTACATAATATTCTTTGGGTGAGAGACGTTAACAACAACATAAGCGTTGGTTTAATAAAGTTCTCCAAGGATCTTGAGGCATTTAACAACTATCCTTGGGGTTATGAAAGCTTCAAAATGACTGACAAATATTTGTTAACTCCATTTACACCAAAGACAGTCAACTTATATAGCTTTCCATGGACTTTCATGGTAAATGTTTCTTTTATTATGATGTAATTTTTTTATTCAATAATGGTTTTGATTTATTGACGTTATTTTATAGCCTTGGGCATTTGAAGTCATTCCTTATTTGAGACAACAAGTGAACTACCAAGAAGAAGTTTCTTGTCCAAGAATCTTGATATGGTTGTCGGCCAAAACTGATAAAAATGCAAAATTTCTTGATCTCTTCAACCTCCTGAAAGATGCAGTTAGTATAATTATAATTAAATTTTTATTTTAATTAATGATTTTTTGAATGATCTAATCATCACTCTAATATATGTAATGATTTATGTTAGATTGTGCATTCGTCGCTTGTTCCAATCAATCAAGAGTTGAAGATACCATTTTTTCTTACTTTACGGTCTGTGCAAACTTTATCGGATCCTAAGGTCATTGACAGAATAAAAATGGAATATTTTGGAGCAACAACCATCACAAGAAAAATAATTTCGAAGGATGGACTTGTTGTTGTTGATGGTCATAGTGGTAATGGACCTGTTGATGATGGTAGTGGTGCTGCTGTTGGTACTAATGATGCTCCTCTTATAGTTTTTAAAATAAACCATTATGAGTATGATCATACTGGTTATACAGATTTTGCCTCTCCTAGCGAATGTTCTACATGCAAATGTTAAGACTGCAATGCAAAACATGATGTAGTGATTAATACTATTAATACAGTAACTGCTTCTATAAAGGAATTGACATCTAAGAGGGGTGTCATTCCATCAAAGAGGATTTTATATCCGTCCACTCCATTAGAGATTAAGGCTAAGAGGAGAACGAAAGTAATTTCCAAGGCATTATCAAGCTTCCAAAAAGCGAAATTGCAACTCCTCTGTTCGTGTATTGCACTATTGAGCAATGTATAAGGGCCACAACAGATCAGCACGAGCTGAAGAAGGTGAATATATATCGTCTGTTCCAACTAACAAATAGACACATATCTGTTTCAACAGATGACACATCTGCTGAAAATTATCAAACAGATACATACATCTGTTGCAACAGTTGACTAACATGTTGTAACAGATATATTATCTGTTGCAACATATATCTTATCAGTTTTAGCAAATCAAACAACTCTACATTCTATTTTTATTTGTACCAATAGATTACCTATCTGCTGCAATGGATGGGTCATCTGTTGGGACAAATTAAATCAACACTTCCTACTATTTTAGTTTTTCCAAACAGATGAGTCATATGTTGCAACAGATGGTTCATCCATTGGAAATTATCATACAGGTCTTCCTCATATTATACTTTATCCTAACAGTTGATCCATCTGTTGCAACAAAAATATAATATGTTTGTGATAATTTAAAACAGGAGGAAAACCTGTTTGATTTGCTAATATAAATAAGTTATCTTTTTCCATTTTTTTTTGTATCTCTGTGATTAGCATTGACCAATTCTGGCTTTCTAGGTGGATTTTACTGTAGAAGCTACTGTTGAATAATATTGATAATATGCTACTCTTTTTATGGAAATACGGAGAAGCAAAAGCGCAGAAACCGTACACAAGCGACATTAATGATCCACGATGACCAAAACCGAATTTCATAGCACCGGATAAAGAACAACTTGTCCATATTGAGTAGATCTTTATAGCTTGAGAATTTCAAAGTAATAACCTCACCCCTCCTTAGGAATTGTTGGCTTCAAAACTTAAATTGTTGATTTATTTGTTGAGATCTGTACCCTTAACAATTTTTTTACATTTCATTTATTTGTTAATTTATTTCATGTAATTTCTGAAGGCTTCAATTTATTTTATTTTGTCTATGAATTTTATTTTATCCGTAGATTTGAAATTATTAATTAAAATAAAATACTAGATTTAAATATTGCAACATATAAGGTATCTGTTGTAATAGACACATATCTGTTGAAAAATATCAAACGAATTTAGACATATATTGCAACATGTAGGTAATCTATTGGAAATTATCAAACAGGTCTTCCCACTGTTGCAACAGATAGAATTAGATAGAAACATCGACATAATGCAACAGATGGCAACCAATTGCAACAAATAAACTATCTGCCAGAACAAGTAGAATATCTGTTACAACAGGTGGACAATCTGTTGCATTATAAGAAATTCAACTTTCATTAGTCATAAAAAATTATCACTACATGTAAAGTGAAGTGACTTGAAATAAAAAAGGCGAAACCCATCGTCAGGTAGCGTTCTTTCACTTTGGCACCTCAAGTAGATAGTGTTCATTTTAAACACCTAAAAAAGCCATCAAATGTGTCAGTTTGGCACTTTTTGACCTGTTGGCAGCACATGTGTAATTCACGCAGCCAAGGCTCATTGAACCACCATTTTTGATGACTTTGCATCTGATTTGGTCCCCAACGGTTATTTTTCCCCATTGTCTTATATATTCATCTTCTTCCTAAAATTTAATCCTAAATTCCTAAATCTTCTTCTTCTTCAAATTATTTGTATTTGTTTTTTCTACATATTTTTTTATTTTTTCCAACAGATCTTTACAATGTCGAGCTCCTCTTCCATTATTTTTTTTATAAAGATTTTTGATATTGTAATTGTGGTCATAAATCTCTATTGAAGACTTCTTGGACTTAACAAAATTCAAGTCGTAGGTTTTTTACTTGTAAGATTTCAAAGATAATATTTTTTTATTTAATTAGTTGATTAATTATTGACTTGTAATTATTTTGTAACTATGGTCTTGTTTTTATAGAAGTTGGGTGGATGTGATTACTCTGATTAGTATGAAGAACGACACCCTTCACAAGCAAATCATGTAATCAGGGGTTTGTTGAAGAAAGTCAAGGCTTTTGAAGAGAAACAAAATCGAGCAATAAGATACTACATTGTTGGCATTATTGCTACTGGTTTGGTGTTGTTGGGCACATGGATATTCAAGCCTAATTGCTGAAATTTTCATGGTGGTGTATTTGTATTTGCTACTGGTTTGGTGTTGTTGAGCACATGGATATTCAAGCCTAATTGTTGAAAAATATCAAACAGATTTAGACATATATTGCAACATGTAGGTCATCTGTTGGAAATTATCAAATAGGTCTTCCCATTGTTGCAATAGATAATACTTAGATAGAGAATCAGACATAATACAGTAGATGACCAGAATATCTAGAATATATATTACAACAGATAGACAATCTGTTGTATTATAAAAAATTCAACTTTCATTAGACAAAAAAATTACCACTACATGTAAAGTATGTAAAGTAAAGTGACTTAAAATAAAAAATTATTATTTCATAGGCTCTTCTTTATACACAGGCTCTAAGCGTCCAGTTAGTATCATATAAGCCCAAACCTCTTGCATTTTTGACACAACGTTGTCACATAGAAAGGTCGTTGGCTTAGCCATTTCTGTGTCGATCAATAAATATTTGATATGTGCAAGCGCGTGCGACCCGCACGCGACACTGATTTCATTTTTAGAAGGTCCATATCCTTGTTTCGACCTTCAAAATCCCATGGTTTCTTCATCAACACTTCCTCTAGCAAATAATCCATCAGTTTACTATGCCTCAACAAGACGGGGAACAACTCCAATAGTGGCTACATGTGGGTAAAAAAATTAGCCTCTTCCAAGGTAGGTAAGTTACAGTCATAAACCTTGATCTTTTCATCCTCGAGTAGTATCTCAACAGCTCGATAATGTATGACATCCATGTTCATGACTCCAAGAATCCTCTTTACCTCGGTCCAGCTCTTACCGTGTGGATTTGTCCTCTGCCCTCTAACATATTGTATCATTTCTTCATCCCATTGGAACCCAAAAACTAACGAATAAAATCTCATGGAACTGGGAGTTGACGCTAGCTTACTCAGATCATCATACCTATCCTTAAAATTCTCATAGAAGTTGAGGTTTATTATCCTATCGGTAGCATCATAAGCTTCCGGGTACGCTAATTGCCTACCCTTCAGAGGCAAAGAATTTCTTCAACATACTGTAATATAAGAAGTTAATTTTTAAATAGGTTAGTAATTGTAAAGAAGGAAAACATTGTTTAAAGATGCAACGAATGGTCCATCTATTGTAGAGAGTTCTCTGATTTTGTTCACAGATTACTCATCTAACGCAACTTATGCAAGAGATGGATAATATATTGCAACAGAACCATTATAAATTGAACCAGAATACACAACTATTGCGATAAATGACATATCTATTGCGTAGCTTTTTCTTCATGGAGTAGATTAGAAGTTTAGGTTAGGAAAAGTAAACTTACCCTGTCCACGTACTACGTATGCATATCTATCATACTCTTAAAGTATTGGGAAGAAAAGGTATGGATGGGGTAATCTTGTGCACCTTTCTTGGAATTCTTGGACCGTCGCAGATCCCGCTTCTCTTTGGCGCCAAGTTCTGTGTATATGTCCGCTTCTTTGAATGGCCCCTGAACTTCAACAACTTTTGGAGAGGGATGAGTTGCAATTTTTTTTAATTTCCGATTGGAGAGTACTTGTCTAATTGTTCTTTTCTTCCTCCCAACCACCACTGTAGGAGTGTATGGATCCCTCACCTTCTCAGATGGTATGACACCCCTCTTGGATTTCAATTTCTCAATAGATTTAGAGACAACCTCTACTTTTTCAAAGAGTTTATCCTGACTGTCCTTGTACTCTTCACATTTGTAACGAGAACTTGAGGGTGAAGAGGGGTGAGAGGGACCGGTGTAAGGGTGAGAGAGACCTATGTAAGGGTGAGAGGGACCTATGAAAAGAGTGTTTTCAAATATATTTATTTTTTATTAAGAATAAACATGCTCATCATCACGACTAGAAGCATTATCAACATGCCTGCCACCAACATCAACAACTCCACTAGCAACACCCCTGAAGAAAAACCCATATCTGTTGTAGTAGGTTGGTCATGAAGAGCCTCAACATTAGGCTGATCTTGCCTAACTGCTCTTCTTATGGTTGTTGCTACAACCAATTCCTTCTTTATTAACTCCACCTTTGGGTATACTATTGTATCAATAAGACCTAGAGTAATAAAAAAAGTCATCCCTAAACCCTGCTCAGTAGGCACAATCTATGGATGCACAACCTATAAAAAAGACAGATACATTTAAATCATATAATATTTTGCAGTCAGTTGGGTTACATGTTAACACAGACAACTTATGCAATAGATGATCTTTTTGTCACAATAGCTGATCTGACTGTCACAATAGATTAACAATATGTTGCATCAGATTACCTATCTATTGCATAATTTGTAGTAGATGGGTAATATGTTGAGTCGGGTTCAGAGAACCAAAGTAACAGATGGGTAATCTGATCCAAAATATGAATCATCTATCATAATAGATTACCCATCTGTTATACCAGTTGTATTGGATTGTTAATCTGTTACAACAGATAACCCATCTGTCGCAACTGATGGCACATCTATTTTAATATCTTTCTTTAAGTAAAATTATTTTATTTGAAAGAAGATGTACTGCATCATCCAAATGGTTAAAGAGATCAGCCTTCTTAATTCTTATGTTGCTTTTTACATCCAACCACCTAAGGATCCTTGGATGAGAAACCTCATTCGGGTAATCCTTGACCTGCTTTCTGAGGTGAGGAATGGCTTCAAATGCCCAAGCCTAAAACATTTAAACAAGAGTCAAGAAAAAAAGTCATAATAATCATCCAATATAAATTAATGGATGAGTAAACAAATAGTGATTAAATTTACTATGAAAGCCCAAGGAAAGCCGTATAATATGATCGTCTTTGGGGACAACTTTGTCAGTAAATATTTGACGGTCAAGTAGTACATATCATATACCCAAGGATAATTGTTGAATTTCTCAAAATCCTCAGCAAGCTTAAACAAATCATCTTCTATGGCTTTGTTGGCGTCTCTTGCCAATATAAATGAATGGGAAACCAAACTAAGCACAATTTCTCCTTGGAATTTTTTGATATGGTTTTATCCTTGATATGATATATCAATTTATTGGATTCGTACCCACGTCCAACAATGTCCAACAACCCATCTATTTTTTCCTTGCATTTATTGGTTTTGGTAGGTGGTTGCTGGAAAAATGCCTTCCCTATATTTAATGGTGTTGGTTTGGCTGTCCTGCTTGCCTTGGACCTTTTATGTGGTGTTTTCTTGGTGAGAGGTTTTTTTGGAGGATCTCATCTCAAGCCCATCACTATGGCAAACTCTTTCAAGCCAAAAAAAACCGGCATGCCACAGTAGTTGATCCAGATTTATCCATCTTTTCCCCCTCCTTTGAATCTTTATCATCTCCGACGTACTTGATCCTGTGCATGAGTAGACCATATACCATGATTATTTGGAAATAGGCTGTATGGTCCTCAGGCAGCTCAAGAAAGTGTACAAAGTAGCTATTCTTAAAAAGTCCGTCTATGTTTTCATTCTTCATAGTTTTCCTAAAGTCATCAAAAGGTTTCCCCAACTGACATTTAAGTACAATATCACCAATTAGTGCTGCAAGGTCATCTATGGGCATCACAACTTGAAACCTGTCAATACTAATAGTTTTGACTGGATCATGCTGGAATTTCAATATTAATTCACGCCCCATTGGTGATGCATTATCATTATGTTGATGATCATCCTTTTTCTCACTTTGTACTTCCTCTTTTTCTTATTTATCTTCTTCTTCTTTCTTCTCACTTTTATTTTTCTCATCACCATCTACAGACCCTTATCCACCTCCCTCAACATTTTTTTTATATCTTTTCTCAACTTCACTTTTTCCTGACTGAGATTGTTCAGGAAGCTCCTCTGAATCCCTTTGTACTGTAGCCTTTTTTGTTAGGTGGTCAGAAGTTGATCCACTTTCACGTTCTTTTCTTTTGGGAGACATGTTTTACCTACAAACAACAGAAAAATAAAAATTACATTACAATTGATGTATATATAAATTTAAAAAATTAGATTACAAGCACCACCAATACCGACACCACCAACAACCACCATAAACCAATGTCACACCAACCCCACCACCAACAGCCTCAACAAATACCACTAGTGCCACAATGACGGCCACCAACACCACCACCATGACCACCAACACCACAAACATAATCCAATAATATTACGACAGTCAACGGAATATTGCAAAAAAAAACTAGGGTTTTCTCGGGTTCGTCCTATGATTTTACCATCAAAACTCAAAATTATAAACTCATTCTCGAAGATAATACAACTAAAAGTCTTCTTTTCCATCATTAACTTAAAAGCCCTAATTTAAAAAAAAGAACGAATATATAACTCTTCTCAAACTCTGTTACATACAAAGATAGAGAAAATGATGGATACAAGTAAGAATAAAGCCAAAAATAACACCTATGTGATCAAAAATGGGAAGAAAATTGATCTGTTGTGAAGGGTTGGACAATTTGTTGAGTAGTTACCTATATTGTTGAGAGAGAAAGAAAAGGGTAAGAACTCGAGATTTGAAATGATAAAATATTTTCCCGCAAATGGATGATTTGTATTTTGGAAAAGAATGATAAATTTTGAAAATTTTAATTTGGTCCGAATTGATCTTTTAAAATTTTAAAAGATAAACGTAATTTTTAACCGTCTCATCATAATAAAGTGTATTAAGTTCAACTGGAACACTGATGAATTTTTAGAATTAGCTTGATAATGAGATAATAAGAATCATTTCAACTCAGAGTAATCGATCGAACTCAGGTCGGGAGGAATGCAATACCAACATCATGCAATTGCAAAGACTCAATTGAAGTTGTAGTTGACCCTCTGACCTCACCCCTAGTTATAACTAAATCAAATTAGGCATTAGCTTGATAATAAGTTGATAAAATTTATTTTAACTCAGAGTGATCGATCGACGACTCAGGTCGGGAGGAACGCAATACCAACATCATGCAATTGCAAAGATTCAATTAAAGTTATAATTGACCCTATAAACTTACACCTAGTTCTAGCTAAATCAATTTAGGAATTATCTTGATAATAAGTTAATAAGAATTATTTCAACTCAGACTGATTGATCGACAACTCAGATCGGGAGGAATGCAATACCAATATTATACAATTGCAAAAACTCAATTGAAGTTGTAGTTGATCCTATGAACTCATACTTAGTTCTAGATAACTCAATTTAGGCACTAGCTTGATAATAAGTTAATAAGAATTGTTTCAACTCAGAGTGATAGATCGATGACTCAGGTCGGGAGAACGCAATACCAACATCATACAATTGCAAAGACTCAATTGAAGTTGTAGTTGACCCTACTAAATCACCCCTAGTTCTAGATAAATAAATTTAGGAATTAGCTTGATAATAAGTTAATAAGAATCATTTCAACTCAGAGTGATCGATCGACGAATCAGGTCAGGAGGAACACAATACCAACATCATGCAATTGTAAAGACTCAATTAAAGTTGTAGTTGAACCTATGAACTCACCCCTAGTTCTAGCTAAACCAATTTAGGCATTAGCTTGATGATAAGCTAATAAGAATCGTTTCAACTCAGAGTCATCGATCAATGACTCAATTCGGGAGGAATGTAATACCAATATCATGCAATTACAAAGACTCAATCGAAGTTGTAGTTGGCCCTTTGGACTAACCCCTAGTTATAGCTAAATCAATTTAGGCATTAACATGATAATGGATTAATAAGAATCGTTTCAACTCAGAGTGATCGATCGACGACTCAGGTTGGGAGGAACACAATACCAACATCATGCAATTGCAAAGACTCAATTGAAGTTGTAGTTGACCCTATGAACTCACCCCTAGTTCTAGCAAAATCAATTTAGGTATTAGATTTATAATGAGGTAATAAGAATCATTTCAACTCTGAGTGATCGATCAATGATTCAGGTCGGGAGGAAGACAATACTAATATCATATAATTGCAAAGACTCAATTGAAGTTGTAGTTGACCCTATCAACTCACCCCTAGTTCTAGCTTAATCAATTTAGGTATTAGCTTGGTAATGATTTAACACAAATCATTTAAACTCAGAGTGATCGTTCAATGACTCAGGTCAGGAAGAACGCAATACCAATATCATGCAATTGCAAAGACTCAATTGAAGTTGTATCTGACCCTATCAACTCATCCCTAGTTGTAGCTAAATCAATTGAAGTTATAGTTGAAAATATGAACTCAATTGAAATTGTATAAAAATAAATGTTCAACCTGTTTTAATAGATGACTTATCTGTTGAAATTTATCAAACATTTTAAGTCATATATTGAAACAGATTAACTATCTGTTGTAAATTATCAAATTGGTGTTGCCATCTATTGTGACAAATGACTGAGCCTTTGGAAATTTTCAAAAAAAATTTATCATGTGTTGCAACAGATGACGGATAACGCTCAATCTACAGCTCTCGTAGGAGTGTAAAGCGGTCGTTTGTCAAATATAGAACCCAACCTAGGTTGGGTATCGATCCCACAGGGAATAGCTTGGTCAACAAGTAAGCAACGATTACTAGACTTTTAGTGCAAGTCTCGTAAAAAAGGGGGAATTGTATTGTGATAGTAATGTAACCAAAATAAGAGAGTAAAGCAGAAAATAGCAAAGTAAAAGAACGAATGTTTTGTAATATGTAAACAATGAGAATTGAGGAGTTGGGGTTATGTCCACCTTCTGAGTTATACGTCTCTATTGACTATGAGTGTGTTGAATTCAGAAATGCATGTGCTTATAGAGAATTGTATTCGATGGTAAATCCAGGCGTCTTTCGACCTATTCGAGGATTATTTCACTTTAACTCTTTCAAGCTTAAAGCGTGTCTAACGGTACGAATTCTCCAAGAGGTTAATCCAGTTACGACACTAACTTTTTAATAGGGGATGGGACCCTACTACCTTGACATTATCTCTTTTCCAGACAGATAACCTTTCTTTCGAACAAGTTAAATGTTATACTGGCGTATTCTTGCGTTTGCAACCACAAAGAATTTAGATTAAGATGAAGAGAATAATGATATAAGCAACATACGTGTCACGAACTCACAAACTCACAGCAATAGATAGTATCTTATTCGGCTTCCATAACCTCAACAGAGAAGTTTAGTTACCCATGAGTGCGAAGGAAATCACAATTGACATTGTTGTTATACCACAATAAAGATTTCACGTTTGTAATGGTGTGGTAGGCGTTAGGCGTGAATCCCTTAGCAAAGTAACGTTTCTCTTGTTGTGGAATTTAAGAATAGATGAATAGAAGAAGAAAAATAGAATCAATGGAAGAATGATTGTTTAGAACTAGAATGTCTTAGAAGTAGAATAGAATAGAATTGAATGTAAGAAGATGTCTTAAAATCTCTAGCAAGATAGGGTATTTATAATACCCATATCCTATTCCTACTAAGCTAATGAAATGCTTAACCAAATCCTACTAAGCTAATGAAATACTTAACCCAATTGTACTAGGTTAATGTATCATTATCCTAATCCTAATAAGCTAATGAAATACTTAACCCAATTGTACTAGGTTAATGTATCATTATCCTAATCCTACTAAATTACTGCTAGTCCCCAAAGTCTTCAGAAATGTTGTTTTAGCCCGGGACAGATTTTCCATGCGCCATTTTTAGTCCTTGGCGTCCAAGATTGGCTTTTCTCCTTCCGTGAAGCTTTCTTTGGCGTCAAGTTATCCATAAAATGCTGAATTCTGCATCATTTATACCTGAAACTTTGCTAATCATGTTCGTTAGCTCACTTACAGGAAAAAGGACTAAAAGTGCATAAAATATATAATTTGTTCTCGAAACTAGGCTAAAATATGGGCAAAATATAGTGCTATAGGCGTGTAAATTTACCTATCATCAACACCACACACTTGAAGCTTTGTTCATCCTCGAACAAAATATCATGTCCCTCTAAACATCAACTTAGGGTTTCACAGCAACAACACAAAATATTCGTCAAGACAAGCACAACAATTATCAACAAAGAGTAGTTTTCTGATCATTAGTAGAAACAATTCAGCCTCCAACATAGACTCGTGATGGTGGTCAACTTATATTCAAAAGTCAAGGCACAAAGAATCATACACGACCACCCAAAACTCATCAACCATGTGTGTCTCACAATGTGTTACCCATAATCACTCACAAGTATAGCATATTTTTCAAACATGGGTATCAAAATATCCTTTCTCTCTCTCTCACAAAGAATTCATATGAAGCAACTGATGACCATAGGCTTGCCCTTAGTGTAATGCTCCACTAAATGTCAGAATGCCAAGCTTAGGATCAACTAGGTCTTTTGATGGTTGTAATGTAGGCTAAGGGACAGGTAGGACTATTTTGGCCAGAAATAGTGACTATGTTCCTAAGCGCTTTAATACATCACATTGTATCATTAACACTTTTCTTTCAAACAACCTTTCTACTTTCTTTTATTCTACCACTCTTTTTCTCCTCTTTTGTTTTTCAATTTTAAACATAACTAACTTTTCAGTTTTCCATTCCTTTTTCTTTTGATAACATACCTCTTATGATAGCACTTTGTTTTTCATAACTCATCCAAGCACCAATGCATTCTAAAGCATCATACTCACCCAATTTCCTCTTATTTTGTCACATGACTTTTTCACTTTAAAGCACTTAGGAATTTGGATCAAATTATGGTCTTGAAAAAAATGGATTAGGCTTACATATGAGGTTTGTCAAAGAAAATAGGCTAAAGGCTTAAAAGGGTTTAACTAGGATGATGTCCATGGGTAGGTAAAAAGAAGGTAAATAATCATAGGTTGCCAAATAAATGCCTAAATCATCTCCTAAACTTACACTCCTTATTTTCGCTTTACATACATACCAGGCAAGTTCTAGCATCAGCCACAAGCACAGAATATACTATTAGCTCACACACACAAGGCACATGGTCGACTTTATTGGGAGTAGTGTAGACTCTTGACCCAACAGATGAAGGAATTGAACCACACAATATCACATAGTGAGTCACAATTAGAGCCTAAACTTCTCAATAGTCATAATTGTAGCACATACTCTTGTTATAATCTCATGCTGCCTGTTAGAATAATTTCATGCGAAGCTAAAAAGATTTTACTACTAAAAACACTACTAAAAAAACAAACAAACATAAATAAATGAAAAAAAAACAAACAAACATAAATAAATGCAAATGTGGACAGAGAAGTATAGCATGCAAATACCAGCACCCCACACTTAGACGGGACACACTGCCCTCAGTGAAAAATAAATAAGAAGAACCTGATTAGTTGGACTCATCCTCTATGTCTGGGGTCATACCCCCTACATCGGAATCGTCATCAGAGTCGTCGTCATCAGAGTTCTCTTCCACGTCGGAGTCTGGCATTCGTCGATTATCATCGGTTGGCATGTCGTCATCAAGAGGTTCCTCAAAGTATGTAACTACTCCACACATCTCCCTTGCATGCATATTCATTGGATAGTCATGATCCAGCTGTTGGAGCTCTGCAGCAGTTGGAACACGACCTCCGCTCATCATGGTAAACTTCATCATGCCATATAAATGGCGGGAGAAGCTTTCGTCGCGAGCATGCCTTTCTGAAGTGGTAAGGTTGACTCCATGCGTGGTTTCAGCATCTTTAACCTTCGTGAGGTCAACCTTCTTTGTGTTGTTTGGGATTTTGTGATCAGCTGGTTCCTCTTCGATGTCTTTTTTCCTTAGTATTGCAGTCAACAGGTTGCCAAAACTGAAGTGGGACCTCTTGTGTAGCCTAGCTTTCCGCATTGTGGAACGAATAATTGCCCCGACGTTGATAGGGACATTCGTCATCAATGCGTATACCAAGCACACTCTATCTCTTGTTATCTTGGTGTACTGAGTCCTTGGAATTAGGCAAGAGTTGACTATGCGCAACCATATCCTTTCTTCCTTATTCAAAGGAGCATATGGGAAGGTGTTGTGTCGACCGGTGTCTTTATGTCTGCTCCACCTTGCCATGGATCTACTTCCACAAAGTGTGTGTCGAATTTCTCTATATGGAGGTCTACTGTACAGCTCTTTGAATGGTGTTGGATCGACTGAAGGCAAGCCAAGAAAGGAGTTGAAGAAATCTGCATTGAGTTGTAAAACTTGGCCCCGAATCTTGACCTCGCTTCCTGTGGTTTTTGGTGACCAGCTGGCATAGAATTCTCTTGTTAAATCGAGATTGCATTCTCCCATGTCTCAGAAGATGAAATCCAGATGTAATGCCATGATCTTGGTCAACATGCGCGGCTCCTTCTTCGCTAGGATTTCCTTGTTGATCAGGTCTACATGAACATATTTTCTTTCTTTGTTGTTCCTATACCATTCCTTCGCTTCCTCCTCAAGAACCCATTTTATTCCAAACGTGCGGCGTGGTAATTGCATTGAGGATGATTCTCCTTGCTCCTTGCGACTTCTTTTCTTGCTCTTTTGGGAAGTGGTAGCCTTATCTTTGCCTTGTCTTGCTTTGGGTACCATTGTACCCGAGACTTGAAATAGAGTTCATGTTAGCACAATCTCAATGGATACAATCTATACATAAGCAGTAGGGGTACCACCCCACACTTAGTTTGTTGATAGAATTAGTGAAGTGAAAGTGGTCGATTACTTATACTTCATCGACATACGTTGTAGGAGCTATATTCCAACAAGAAAATCAGAGATGTATCACTTCTTGCAACCTTTGCAATATTTTCATGTTAGATATATCAAGACTACTACATAGGGATTTCATCATGGTATTGTTTCCATCAATAATCACAACCTCCTATGTCGGTAGGCAACTATAAGTCTTATTCCGATGAACGGGACATTCTAACATGTAAGCATTCTAGTGACAAGATTATGCAATGTTCATGACTATAGCAATTCCGCAAGTAGTATAACAATGCATCAAAATCAAATTCAAGTCGGAAACAAGTTAAGAGTATCCTAACGTACATGTTCACTCACTTGGTTTTGTATCAACAATTCAAACATATTAACATCACCAATATTTCTTCAAGATGTAGAAATTCATAATAGACATAACAACGTAGCACTTACGAAAAATAGATGAAGAACAAAAGAGTACTTACGTGATTGAAGCCTTTGGAGATGTTCTTGTGAAGTGGGAGAGCAAAAAGAAAAGTTTTGAGATGATTTGGAGAGTATGTGCGGCGCCTAGGTCAAGTTTTCAATGTGTTTGTGTTTCAAGACTAAGTCTCCTTTATATAGGAAAAGAATGGGTCGGGTTTTGACCCATTTAAAATCGGTTTTGGAGACAAAAAGTGACCATAGGCAGCGCCTTTAGCTTTGCCTATGGTGACCATAGGTGGCGCCTAATGCAAAGCATTTGCTAGCATAGGCGGTGCCTAGTTCAATGCCTTTAGTGACCATAGGCGGCGCCTTTAGCATGGCATATGAGATTCAAAGACCAAATGCTTTAGCATAGGCGGCGCCTATGCTATGGCATACTTGAGCATGGGCGGCGCCTATGCCATAGCACACTAGATTCCGAGACCTTGGGCTATAGTATAGGCTTTGCCTTGTTCGTGGCCTAGTTTTACCTAGGCCTAGCCTTGCTCGATGCCTATTTTGTCATGAGCAATGCTCAATCCACAGCCTTATGCATCTTCATTCCTAACTCACCACCTTTACCATGCAATACGTCCAAATCGTCATTTGAAATCAATCTCCTCGTTTTATACCTCTTGCACCTACATTTTCTCAAACCAATGAAAACAATTAGTACGATGGGTTGCCTCCCATCAAGCGCCTTAGTTTTGGTCGTGGCACGACTCTTATTTTTGGATTTTTTTTATTTATCAAAAACAAAACACGTACAAAAAAATGTAAAACTATAAACGATAAACGATAAAAGATAAACGGTGGGTTGCCTCCCATCTAGCGCCTTATTTATTGTCGTGGCTCGACATAGTTACCTCGAGTACTTAGACTTCGTCTAGATAAGTGATGGCCATGAAGTTTATCGAATCAAGATGACCGATATAAGGTTTCACACGTTGGCCATTCACTTTGAAGATAACACCATTATTATCTTCCAATTCAACTACTCCAGACGAGTAGACTTGGATAACATTGTATGGACCAGACCACTTGGACTTTAACTTACCTGGGAAGAGCTTCAATCTGGAGTTGAAGAGAAGTACCATATCATCCTTTTGAAAGATTCGACGAACAATCCGCTGATCATGATACTTTTTCATCCGCTCCTTGTATAGGTCTGATCTTTCATAAGCATGTAGACGGAATTCATCCATCTCGTTCAGTTGCTCCATCCTCAGCTTCATTGCATCATCCCAATTCAAATTCAATCGCTTCAACGCCCACAATTCCTTGTGCTCGAGCTTAATGGGTAAGTGACAAGCCTTCCCATAAACTAGTTGATAAGGGGACATGCCAATTGGCGTTTTGAATGCAGTCCTGTACGCCCATAATGCATCGTCCAGCTTCCGAGACCAATCCTTCCTATTAGCATTTACCGTCTTCGCAAGGATTTGCTTAATCTCTCGATTGGAAACCTCTACCTGTCCACTAGTTTGTGGGTGATAAGGCGTGGCTACCTTATGTTGCTTGACACCATATTTTGCCAACACGGACTTGAATAGCTTGTTGCAAAAGTGAGATCCTCCATCGCTTATGATAGTATGTGGTACTCCAAAGTGAGAGAAGATATTCCTCTTCAAGAATGCTACAACACGATTTCCCTCATTGTCGGCCAACGCTACAGCTTCAACCTATTTCGAGACATAATCCACAGCAACTAAGACGTACTTCATTCCAAACGAATTCACGAATGGACCCATGAAATCAATGCCCCATACATCAAAGAGTTCTACCGCGAGAGTTTTTGACATGGGCATCTCATGGTGTTTCGAAATAGCACCTTGTCGCTGGCATTGGTCGCATCTTCTAACAAAGTCATTAGCATCTCTAAATATGGAAGGCCAATAATATCCACTTTGCAATACTTTTCTTGCCGTCCTATTACCTGCATGATGTCCCCCAACTTGGGAAGTGTGGCATGCTTCCAATATATTTGGCACCTCTTCATGGGATATACATCGTCGGATAACACCATCCGCGCATCGTCGAAACAAATATGGCTCATCCCAAAAGTAGTGCTGTACATCATGCATAAACTTCCTCTTTTGATGGTAAGATAAATTTGCAGGTATCACATTACTCACCACAAAGTTTGCAAAGTCGGCATACCATGGTAACTCTTCTATTATCGTGGCTAAGATCTCCTCATCAGGGAATGCATCATCAATCTCGATTTCAGGTTGCGCCACATGCTCGTTCTCGAGTCTAGAGAGATGGTCGGCCACTTGGTTCTCGCAACCTCTTCTATCTTTAACTTCGAAATCAAACTCTTACAGAAGCAATACCCATCGAATTAGTCTTGGTTTTGCATCCTTCTTTGTCATTAGATACCTAAGAGCTGCATGGTCTGTATGAACGATCACCTTAGTACCCAATAGGTAGGCATGAAACTTCTCAAACGCATACACAACCGCTAGGAGCTCTTGTTCAGTAATAGTGTAGTTCCTTTGGGATTCATTTAGGACCTTACTCGCATAGTAGATAGGATGAAGCAGCTTCTCCTTTCTCTGACCAAGTACAGCACCAACGGCTACACCACTAGCATCACACATGACTTCGAACGAGAGAGACCAATCTGGTGCTACCATGATAGGGGCTTCAATGAGTTTTCCTTTGAGGCATTCGAATGCCTTCAAGAAATCATCATTGAAGTCAAACTTCGCATCTTTCTCCAAGAGTTTGCACAATGGATTAGCAATTTTGGAGAAGTCTTTGATGAACCGACGATAGAAACCTGCATGGCCGAGAAAACTACGAACACCCTTCACCGAAATTAGAGGCGGTAGCTTCTCAATGACTTCAATTTTCACTCGATCAACCTCCATTCCTCTTTTGGAGATTTTGTGCCCAAGAACAATACCTTCTTTTACCATGAAGTGGCACTTTTCCCAATTCAGCACTAGGTTGAATTCTACATATCTTTGCAACGCCATACTTAGGTTTGTCAAGCATGCTTCAAAAGTCTCACCAACAACTGAAAAATCGTCCATGAATACCTCCAAAGTGTCTTCAACCATATCAGAAAAAATAGACATCATACAGCGTTGAAAGGTGGCTGGTGCATTACATAGCCCGAATGACATACGCTTGAAGGCAAACGTACCATATGGGCATGTAAACGTTGTCTTCTCTTGGTCTTCGGGAGCAATACAAATCTGATTATAGCCTGAATAACCGTCTAAGAAACAAAACCATCATTTCCTCGCTAATTGATCTAGCATTTGGTCCATAAATGGCATTAGAAAGTGATCTTTGAGCGTCCAAGAATTCAGCTTCTGGTAGTCTATGCATACTCTCCATCCAGTGACGGGTCTGAGTGGAATAAATTCATTTTTCTTATTCGCGACCACCGTCATGCCTCCTTTCTTGGGAACACATTGTACCGGGCTTACCCATGTACTATCAGAGATTGGATACACAACCCCTACGTCTAACCACTTGATAATTTCTTTCTTCACCACTTCTTGCATAGGTGGGTTTAGACGTCTTTGATGCTCAATGGTTGGTTTGCAATTTTCTTCAAGCTGAATCTTGTGAGTACAAATCCCAGGTGGAATACCAATAATATCTGCAATGGTCCATCCAATGGCTCTAATATACTTCCGTAGAATAGCAATAAGAGCTGCAACTTATTGCTCACCCAAATCTGCTGCCACAATGACTGGAAGTGTGCTTCCGCTTCCTAAGAATGCATACTTTAAATGACTTGGCAGCTCCTTCAATTCTAACGTGGGTGGCTCTTCAATAGATGGCTTAGCTGGTGGTGTGGGTCGATTTTTGAGATCAAGGTCCAGCTTCTTGGGAGGATAGCGATATGTCCCTAATCCTGATAGAGAACAAATAGCTTCTTTGCAATTTTCAGCATCCTTACTCTCTCCATTCATGAGCACAACCGCCAAAGGGTCAGTAATAATTTGCTCTTCTTTAAGTAATTCTTTCGGATCATCAAAGAAAACATCAGCCACCGAAATACACTCGGATTTTTGGGTTGCTTCATTGATTTGCAAACATCAAAGCGAACCACTTCGTCATTTATTCGGAATGAAAGCTCATTAGCTCTCAAATCAATGAGCACACTTCCTGTAGCAAGGAAAGGGCATCCCAAGATTATGGGAACCTCTGAGTCTTCTTCACAATCCAAAATAACAAAGTATGCTGGAAAGATGAATGAAGAAACCTTTACCAAGACATCACATAGGATACCAACAGGTCGTTTTACCGACCTATCCGCCATGACGAGCCTCATATTGGTTGGAGTAGGATCACCCAACCCCAACTTTTTATAGATAGATAATGGCATCAAATTGATGCTGGCTCCTAAATCACATAATGCTTTGGCAAAATTCAAAGATCCAACGGTGCAAGGAATAGTGAAAGCTCCGGGGTCAGCCTTCTTCTGAACTATTGATCGGGTAGCGATTGTGCTGCAGTAATGGACATCATCTTTCAACTCATAACTTTCTGCCCGCTTCTTTGTCAAAAGATCCTTCATAAATTTTGCATACCCAGGCATTTGTTCAAGTGCTTCCACCAATGAAACATTAATGGTCAGCTGCTTTAACATAGTCATGAATTTGCTGAACTTCGTATCATCCGCCACCTTCTTCAATCTTTGGGGAAAAGGTGGTGGTGGGTATGGAATTATTCTCTCCATGGCTTTCTTCTCCTCTTGCTTTCGTTTTTCAGCTTTTCCAGGCTGCACGTCGTGAGGAGTGACGTTAAGGATGTTAGGATCGGCTGCTGCGGCATCTTCCCCTTTCGCCTTATCATCAATTTTCGATTCTTCGTCAACCACTTGCTTGCCTTTTTCTGAAGTTTCCATCACCTTACCACTTCGGGTAGTGATGGCCATGCATGACCCATCATTCCTTGGGTTTTGCACAGTATCGCTAGGTAGAGTACCAACCTTTCTTTGATTGAGTGCTGCTGAAAGTTGGCTCAATTGCTGCTCTATTTGCTTGATTGAAGTGGAATGAGAATCAACTAATTGCTTCATAGAGGACAAATCATTTATTACCTCCGTTACTCCCGCGCTCGTTGCTTCCACTCCTTTCAGTAGTTTAGCCATCATGTCTTCCATACTTCCAGAACTAGATGTGGTGGCATCACGTCTTCCAGGGGGAACATACAAACCACTTTTGTCATTCTTGTTCTTCCAACTACCTTGGTCCTTGTTTCCATATTTATCATAATAGTTTCGACCTTGGTTTCCTTGGGTATTACCTCGGAAACCCCCTGATTATTTAAGTAGTTGGCTTCTTCTTCCGAATCAGATTCGTCTCTTCCTTTTGACGCAATGGCTTTAACTTTTTCGGTCTTCCCTGATAATAGATGCTTTGTAAGAAGATCCACTTGTGTCTTCATGTGCGCCATATCTTGATCACGTTCTTCTTCTCTTCTCCTTTGGTCTGCAGTCATGCCTATAGATAAAGTAGGGCTTGCTACCTCAGAATCCCTGGTATGCCAAGCTCTACTTTGCTTCGTCATACGATCTAGCATATTGCTTGCCTGACCAAAGGTGAGATCCATAAATGATCCTCCAGCCGCATTATCCACAACTGGTTTAATTATTGAATTCAAGGCTCTGTAAAGTATCTCCATTAGGTGAACATTAGTCATGTGATGGTTTGGGCACCTCATTAGCTTCGTCTTGAACCTCTCCCATGTTTCATGAAGGGCTTCAGTTGGAAGTTGACGAAAGTTGCTGATTTCATCTCTCATTTGTGCTCTTTTGGATGGCGGAAAGAATCTTTCTAGGAAAGCGTCTCTCAATTGCCTCTAATTTGTAATAGAATCAGGAGTCAGCCCATTCAACCATAGAGTTACCTCCCCAGACAGAGATAATGGAAATAAGCGTAATCGAATTGCATTCTGACCAACTTCAGGATTGTCAAACGACTTGCATGTAGAAATAAAGTTGATGAGATGCATATTCGGATCATCGCCTGCTAGTCTACCAAATAATCCCTTGAGTTGCAATAACTGAATCATGGTGCTCGTGATATTGAACTTGGCTCCGGGTGCCAATGGTGGAGGAATAATGGCTCTTGTGGCTTCGGCTCCATCAAGATCATCATCATCATCGTCGAAAGCTGGCTGCATAGCTTGGCGTTCAGGCCTAAACCTAGCTTGATGATCTCTTCTGTTGGCAGGTGTTGCGATCTCAGCGGCATGCCTAGGGTTTAGTAGCTCGTCATCACCTAGATCTTCATCGTCAGGATTTGTTGCTCGCCCAGGGTTATCAATATTCTGTTGATGCACTTGAGCGGCGGATAGCGCAGCTAGTCTCGCCTGTTCCTTTTGAGCAGCCATCCTTTCAATTGCGTGTTGTGCCTCTATTCTGCGAATACGTTGTGGTTCAGGATTGATAGGTAATAACGGTTGACCAGAACTTCGGGTATGGGGCATGCACTGAATAAAAACCTGCAGTAAACAAAAACAAAAAGTAAAAGTAAAAGTACGAGAATCTTTGACCAAAGGGTCTAGTAATTATTACGAACTTAATTGACACTTGTATTCCCCGGCAACGACGCCAATTTTTGATAACGCTCAATCTACAGCTCTCGTAGGAGTGTAAAGCAGTCGTTTGTCAAATATAGAACCCAACCTGGGTTGGGTATCGATCCCACAGGGAATAGCTTGGTCAACAAGTAAGCAACGATTACTAGACTTTTAGTGCAAGTCTCGTAAAAAGGAGGAAATTGTATTGTGATAGTAATGTAACCAAAATAAGAGAGTAAAGCAGAAAATAGCAAAGTAAAAGAACGAATGTTTTGTAATATGCAAACAATGAGAATTGAGGAGTTAGGGTTATGTCCACCTTCTGAGTTATACGTCTCTATTGACTATGAGTGTGTTGAATTCAGACATGCATGTGCTTATAGAGAATTGTATTCGATGGTAAATCCAGGCGTCTTTCGACCTATTCGAGGATTATTTCACTTTAACTATTTCGAGCTTAAAGCGTGTCTAATGGTACGAATTCTCCAAGAGGTTAATCCAGTTACGGCACTAACTTTTTAATAGGGGATGGGACCCTACTACCTTGACATTATCTCTTTTCCAGACAGATAACCTTTCTTTCGAACAAGTTAAATGTTATACTGGCGTATTCTTACGTTTGCAACCACAAAGAATTTAGATTAAGATAAAGAGAATAATGATATAAGCAACGTACGTGTCACGAACTCACAAACTCACAGCAATAGATAGTATCTTATTCGGCTTCCATAACCCCAACAGAGAAGTTTAGTTACCCATAAGTGCGAAGGAAATCACAATTGACATTGTTGTTATACCACAATAAAGATTTCACGTTTGTAATGGTGTGGTAGGCGTTAGGCGTGAATCCCTTAGCAAAGTAACGTTTCTCTTGTTGTGGAATTTAAGAATAGATGAATAGAAGAAGAAAAATAGAATCAATGAAAGAATGATTGTTTAGAACTAGAATGTCTTAGAAGTAGAATAGAATAGAATTGAATGTAAGAAGATGTCTTAAAATCTCTAGCAAGATAGGGTATTTATAATACCCATATCCTATTCCTACTAAGCTAATGAAATGCTTAACCAAATCCTACTAAGCTAATGAAATACTTAACCCAATTGTACTAGGTTAATGTATCATTATCCTAATCTTAATAAGCTAATGAAATACTTAACCCAATTGTACTAGGTTAATGTATCATTATCCTAATCCTACTAAATTACTGCTAGTCCCCAAATTCTTCAGAAATGTTGTTTTAGCCCGGGACAGATTTTCCATGCGCCATTTTTAGTCCTTGGCGTCCAAGATTGGCTTTTCTCCTTTCGTGAAGCTTTCTTTGGCGTCAAGTTATCCATAAAATGCTGAATTCTGCATCATTTATACCTGAAACTTTGCTAATCATGTTCGTTAGCTCACTTACAGGAAAAAGGACTAAAAGTGCATAAAATATATAATTTGTTCTCGAAACTAGGCTAAAATATGGGCAAAATATAGTGCTATAGGCGTGTAAATTCACCTATCATCAATGACTTATATATTTTAAGATCTTTTTTTATTTTAAAGCAATTTCCTGTAAAAAAAAAGATAATATACTAAGGCGGTAAAAAATATTACTTGGATAACTCAAAAATCTCCTCATTGAGTAGTCTTATCTTGTCTTTTCAATGTCACCGTCTCCTTGTGCCCCTCAAAATTATTAATGAATATTTAAAACCCATATCTAGAATTCTCTCTCGTTCAGCCACAAATTAACTCAACTCATCTTTCTTCTTTATTCAGAATTCTCTTTCTCTCCTCTTTAGGGCAATCAAAACTGTCTCTTTTTTAACTCTCTTTTCTCTTCTCTTTTGCATGAGGATCCTTTCGGATCTCAACCGATCAATATCTTTTCTCGACTGAAATGGGTGTTTTGATCCCTTTGTTTTTTTGACATTGCAGGTATAGTTCACTATTGCACTTTTCTTCTCGTCTTCTTCTTTGTATGTTATTTAAATTAGATATTTACACTTGCGTTATTATTAATTTTCCTATTACTAGTTTCCCATTTATTGAGAAATGGGTGTTGGTGTTATCGGAACATGTGGTGTTGAAACATATAAGGTTGTTTATTTGTTGTTGATGCTGTTGTTGGTGTTGTTGTTGGTGTTGCAATAGTTTCCTCAACTGTTGCAACTGATGAATCAACTCCTGGAACAGATGGAGAAACTGTTGGAAGAAATCAAACCAATAGCAGGGCTGGTTTGATTTATTCTAACAAATGACCCATCTGTTGCAATATGTTATCTATCTATTGCCAAAGATGCGTCACTTGTTATGACAGAGATGACTCATCTGTTGAACAGATGGGGAATCTTTTGCATCAGATGGGTTATCTGTTGATTAATTTAATTTTATGTTACCCTTTTGTAATGTTCCTTTTGTTATTCTCTTATTTGACATCAAATGTTTCTCTTATTTGTAGATAAAAAGAAGTGAAATTGGATCAACTTTTTTTCGACCAGCATTAAAGGCTAGAGTAAAGATGGGTTCGTAGGAATAAGTTGCTTGCATATGGAACCACTTAATATGTGGAAGGTATGTATTACTGATCAACCTATCATAAAAACACACATTTAGTACACTAATTTTGTGAATATTGGTTCTTTATCTATTAGGGGTTAATCTTTCAAATAAGATATGGCATTTCATAGTTAAGATTATTACGTTCAAACTGGTAAGGCTGAGGACCAAGTAGGTGGTGTCAATACCCTGTTACAGTTTAATAAAGATTTTGCTAATGTTTATGTGTCAAGTTTGGAGAAGGGTTCAGTTTTTTGGTGGCAGTGTAAATATTTAAATAGTGATTAGACTGATTTTAAGGGTTCAATGGACTTTTGAAAGGCCTCCAAAGTCTCACACTGCTGCAAATAAGAATAAAAATGAATATAGTTATTGCTCTGGTCCAAATTTATATGGATAGATTTCTCGAGGAAACTATTATATAGCAGAAGGTGATTAGAAGAATACCTATGTGGGAAGGGGGAGGTGGAGAATACCATATATATACCAAACCTTATTAAAGAAGAAACACAGGGTAAGAAGGAAAGTGTAGAGAAACTGGTTGATGAAATTGACATGAAAAATTAAAAAAATGAATAAGCTGCAAATGTGAAAGTGTATCCAAAAATGAAAATCCATCGGTTCATTTTGTAAAAGAAAAATGCTGATGTGGGTTAGAGCTGTGCACTTTGTTAGGGGACTGCAACTAGCTAGCGTGGCCTGAATGAAGACCCACAAAATGCAGGACTAGAACTCTAAGGTTGTAGCTTTGTAAGCACCGATGGTGGTAAGATTGTTGGTCAGGAACGAAACCTGAATCAACAAATCCTGAAGTAAAAATAAGGATCAAGAAAAGGTGGCGATTTTTGAAGTTAAACTTGCATCCCATGCCTTCTGTTTATGGCTCTGGTCTGCTCAAAGGTAGTGGAAACAACAAAGCATGGGATTTCTGCCCAACTTTAGACCTTTTTGTTTCTACTGCCATTGACCCGATCAGAACCACAAACAGAAGGCATGAGATGCAAGTTAGACCTCAGAAATTGATGCCTTGGCTTCCCTTATTTTTAATTCTAGATTTGTTGGTTTAGGTTTCATTCTTGATTGAAAATCTTACCAATCCTCTATGCTCGCCAAGATGGTTCCTTAGAGTTATCATCCTACACTTTGTGGGTCTTCATTAAGGCCACGCTTGCTACTCGCAGTCCCTAGCAAAGTGTCCAACTTCAGTCCTCTTTAATATTTTTCTTTTTCAAGAACGACTAATGGATTTTAATATTTGGATATACTCCATATTTGAAGCTCATTTAGTTTTTGCATCTTTCAAGTCAATTTCATTGGCCAAATTGGATAGAAGTTCCTTACTTGCTTCCCTGTGTTTCTTCTTAAACAAGGTATAAGATGATATATGGTCTTCTCCACCTCCGCTTTCCCACATAGGTATTCTCCCAAGAACCTTCTGCTGTATAATAATTTCCTCGAGCAACTCATCCATATATATTTGGATCAGGGGAATTTCTATTGGTTTTCCATTATTGTTTGCTGCAATACGAGGCTTTGGAGGCCTTTCAAAAGTCCATTGCACCATTAAAATTGGTCCAATCACTATTGGATATTTACATTGCCGCCAAAAACTTGAACCCTTCTCCAAACTTGACGCATAAACATAAGGAAAACCACTATTAAATTATAATCGGGTATCAATACCATCGTCTTGTAACCCTTCAGCCTTATTAGTTTGCACCTATCAAACTAAACTGTAAAATGCAGGATCTTGTTTGAAGGATCAATATCTAATCGGTAAATAACTGCATTCTCAAGATCATTGTACTTTATGTGTGTCTGTCACGATAGCCTGATTAATAATACATATATCCCATGAATAAAAGTGGATCCATTCATCTGTACACACCTTATTCTTCCTACCCCATCAATGTTAGACAATGTTTATTCTTTACTTCTCATCGTTAAGTAGTGTAAAATACTACGGAGGCTCAAAGGGTAACTATCTTCAATGTCAGAGGACTACTTTCCCTTTAAGAAAAAACATGTGCTACAAG
Source organism: Capsicum pubescens (assembly GCA_030864215.1). Lineage (NCBI taxonomy): Eukaryota > Viridiplantae > Streptophyta > Magnoliopsida > Solanales > Solanaceae > Capsicum > Capsicum pubescens. The sequence continues at coordinate 76,492,048 of CM061543.1, read as the reverse complement.
TCGTGACCTTTCACCTTTTTTGTTTTTAAACCTATTTATTTAATAAAACAATCACCAATTTAGATTAATTAAGGTATGTGATAACTATTAAAAAAGAGGTGAACAGTCGTGACATTTTGTCTAACACATTTAAAACAGCTGATGAATCAAATTTCCCATCTGTTGCAAGTGATGAATCACCCGTTAAAAGAAATCAAAATATCTCCTTCAACAGATGGTCCATTTGTCGTAATAGATAATCCATATGCTGTAACAAACGTCTCATCTGTTGCACATATAGACCATCTGTTGCAACAGATGGTAAATCTATTACGACAATGGGTTATTTATGGTGATAGATGGATGATCTGTTGAAACAGCTCAATAATAACGACTGTTATTAAGTCTCAAACCGTTTGAAAAGGTGAGAAGTTTGAATGTAAAAAAAGTTATGACTTTTCACAGAAAACAAAAAGCCAGCAACTTGAATGTAATTAATACAATAGAGCTGAACATTCGTGACTTTTTGCCTAACACATTCAGATTCAATCCTCTATAAATAGGTCTCTCCTTTATCTTCATTCTACTCCACTTTTATTTATTTCTTGAATTTTATCTTTTCATATTACATCTTTAACCACTTCTATTCAAAGAGCATATTCCTTTCTCGTTGAAGTAAGTTTTTTTTTTGTGTAAATCTACCAGTTGGTAGTATACATTGTATTACATTCAGACTCTTTTCATTACTTTTGTGTTAATGTTTTTTGTCAATTCATATGTGTTCTAGATATGGATGATCTCATTTGGGACATTGCTACTCTGTGTGACACCGTGCAGGAACTTCAGAGATAGGTTAACGACCTGTAGAGGGAGTTGGTCGCCATGAGAGTAGAGATGTTCAGAGAGATGCAAAGGGTGATAAGGGCCCTTCTACTGTCGATTGATTGGCCGGCTGGCAATAATAATGATGATGATGATAATAATAATTAGAAAGTGTTTTTTCTTTTAGTGTATGTATTTTAATTTTTCTATATCAGATCTATACCTAATGTATTTTATTTTTCATTTGATGAAATATTTTTGGTCGACTTTGGATTTTTAATTCTTATTTAATTTTCATTCTGTCTATTTCTTCTTCTAAATATGTTAACATGTCTACGGTTGGAGGTAAGGAGAAATTTTGAATCTAGTAGGAGGTAAGGAGCAATTTTGAATCCAGTAGCAATAACAATTTTGGCTTTTAAGTTCTTTTAATAGATGGACTATGTGTTGGAATAAATTGGTCATAGGTTGGGTTTCTGTCAACAGATTATCCATCTGTTACTGCAGATTTGTCATCTGTTGGAGGAAAATATTCCAGTTTGATGAACTGTATTGTGTTCTTCCTGCTAATGTCCATTTGTTTCAACAGATGGGTAATCTGTTGAAAATAATTTTGTGGTCTGCTGTATTTAGTTCATGTTTTGCCTCTTTTTATTGATGCACAAGTTATTAAAAAAGATATTTTATATAATAAATGATAACATTTACATTCACAACAATGAGTTAAATATATAAAAGTCCACAACAAACAACACAAGATTTTGCAATTACAACGATCATTGTGTATTATGATCTAGGCATGTAGTTCTTTTGTGGCCAGTGCTTTTACATACGGAGCACTTGTTTCTTCTTGATGGAAATGATTCTTCGGCTCCACGCCTCCTCTTATATGCCATTCTTTTGGGTTTGATAGTAGTTGGTCAATATATGAAGAAGGTATTAATCTCTCTAAAAGTTTTGCAGGAACAACCCAAGATTCTTCGGGAGGCTCCGGAGTAATATGCCCACTATATGCCATTGTATATTTTTCCACCAAATAATATGGAAAAGAGTACTCATAATATTTTATTTTCATATTTTGCACTGTATTGAGCTCGAAGCTCTACCATAGCATGTGCATAGGGTATTTTGTCTAAGTCAAAAACTCTGGACGTTCAAGATTTTGTTTGAAGATCGACCGTGGCAACATCACCATGACCGTTGATACTGAACTTGTAATCTGCTATTTGATGAGATAATAACCTATTCCTCCGACTGATGTTCATTGATATTATTTTTTAATTTCTAGGAAAAATGGGGTTCCTGCGTCCTTAAACTCCACACACCATTCGTGAAAAAATTGGCCATACTTCTTGTTTATTATTTCAAACAATGCCACGATGGGAAATTCTCTTTCATCACCAAATAATAAATTCAATGATTTATCTATGTTTGACGTTAGAATATTGTACCTATACAAAAGAATCACTTAGTACGATATCATATTAAACTTGTAACTCAAACAAGACATTAAATTCATAAGAATGTACCTATTTTCCAGATAGAATGCCCGACTCCATCTCTTGAAATCGACACGTACAATACAGAGGCATTAGATTCCTTGTACGCTACACAAAAAGCAACAGGAAATATGTGATTCTCCGCATTATGTGCCACCGCCGCTAGACGAACTCCATTATACCTACTCCTAAAGAAGGTATTATCGACGGCTATGCCTTTTCTCAAATGTCGAGAACCTTGAATCCAAGCACCATAGGATACAAAAAAGTACTTAAACCTTCCATTTTCACTAACATGCAACGCTGTCTTACTTTCGGGATTTATGGACTCAAGCATATAATAGTAGGCATCGAGGACTACATACCCATTCTCTTGTGTCCCCCTAACCAAGTCCTTGGAAATCCCCACGGCCGTATATATCTTCCAATAACTTACCAGGATACCCAATTCCGTAAGGATTTGATTGGCCATAAACCTTGTAGAAGGGACTTTGCCACTGGAGAATCTATTCTTGAAATATTCATCGAGGACCTTTGCCACGACGTGAGGATTTTGGCCCAAAATGTGCTCCGAACTACATGTGTGATACTTTTCATATTTATGAATAACAAATCTGTCAGAACTTATGTACTTCACCGCTCTCAACCACCACTTGCAGTTCGGATTAGCACATTTGTAGAAAAAGACTTTGCTCGAATTAATCACTTTCATTATTTTGAAATCTTTTTTCAAGCAATAAATAAACAAAGTAGTAGATAGTTCTTTCTTGTCCTTGAATGAAATTCCCTTGTAAAAGCCGGTCTCATTGTCTTGAAGATTGCTAGACTGTCGATCGAGAAGAACTGCCCACTGTATTGGTCGCATCAACAAGTGTAGGTGTTTGATCATCATCATCTGAAATATTCATGTTTAGATCATCCAACCAATCATCAAAGATGTCTTGTTATTGTTCTTCTTCTACATTCTGGTTCTTATTCTCTCTTATATTTTCAACCATGTACACCCTTAACATCGGCCTAGATGAATCACTAAGATACGTATGCAACCGAACCTGATCGATTATCTTGAAAGGTAGTACCCTCTAATTTTCAAAGGAGTTGTATATGTAGCCGATGACGAGTTCTTCCGGTTGATAATTTCATACAAAATAGATGATGATTAAGTTCACAAAATCATCATATGAAATATCATTTAGACTGTCATAGCTATCATCTCTAGCATTTCACCCTCCTTCCAATGTCATACATATTGATTGCTCTTCTCGATCTATTGACCATGGAAATCCACCCCTATTGTTATTGATCCCTCTATTAGTGGTACCTAAATAAAGTCATTTGTTAAAAAAAGTTAATACTAATTTCATAGTGCCATAACATGAATCCCAATAGACGTGTAGTCTGTTGCAACAGGTGAAAAATAAATTACAACAGATAAGTGATCAGTCAGAATAAATTACTTTCCTGTTAGGATTCATATTACGCTCCTGAAGTTGATTTCAACAGACGAGTCCTCTGTTGTAAAAGGTGAATCATATATTGCAACAGACTATACATTTGTTACAATAGATAAAACACCTTTTGGGATAGATATTATATTACTAAGGAACTTTTGAAGCTGATTCCAATAGATAAGTGACATGTTGCAACAGATAATTATCCTGTTGTGATAGATGACTTACCTATTGCAACAGATGGCGCATCTATTAGAATCAAGTTCAAGTTATATTGTAATTAGTTAGTAATCTGTTGCAATAGATTTTTACCCTATTATAATAGATAACATGTCTGTTGGAATTGAGTTTAGGTTCTGTTACAACAGGTTACATATTTGTTGCTACAAATATTTACCCTGTTGCAACAGATAACTAGTCTATTGCAATAGATGGGTCATATGTTGCAACAGATGACCCATCTGTTCGATTCTTGTTATGGTACTATAGAACCATAAATATGAATCTAATATATAAGTCTTCCATTATAATAGATGGCTCATCTGTCGCAACAGATGATTGATCTATTTAAACAGATGGCTCTTATGTTGCATTCATGTTTGTATGCTATCTATTATTGAAAAAACAACACAAGAGCAGTTACCCAAATGATAAATTCAACTAAAAATCATTATTTGACTTATAAAAGTCTCCTATGAAGTAATGCCAAGGTGAAAAGTGATGTACGTAACAAAATTTGACCTAAGAAATTGGTCAAATAGAAATAGTAGCAGTAACAACAACAACAACAACAACAACAACAACAACAACAACAACAACAATGGTCAATAAGAAGAAGATGGAGATGATAATGAATTAGAAAATGATAATAATGAAGCAGAAGATGATGAATAAAGCAACAACAATAATGAATAACAAAAATCGCTAAGCGAGAGAAAACAACAATGGATGAGAAGAGAGAGAAACGTACCTTTTTTTCCTCTATTTCCTGTTACATTAGGTAAACATTTGGATCAAAGTATAAATTTAAAAACTTGTGGGTTATTCTCAAACTTACCAAACTTTCTTAATCTATAATAATGTAATTATCACCTACACTCAATTATTAAGACTCGAGTCACTTATACCTCATTTTCAAACTCTTTTGTCACTTTTAGCTCAAAACCCCGACTCACTTGGAAAACTAATAAATTTACGTTTGGGACCTACAAAACATTTTTTAGAAAACAAGTAGTTCCTCTTGGGTGTGTGCGCTATGAATGACAATATGACATTATTTTCCATGAAAAATATAACAAATAATTATAATTAATAAAATAGACCCCTAAAAAATATCTTTTAAAGGAAGTGTCAAGTCAACATGTGCAAAATAAATAAAGGACGGAGGAAGTACAATATATTTGGTATAAAATAGTTTCAAACATTAGAAGAGAAAAGAAAAATGACTGAATAAGAAATCACTACACCATGGTCCATTTTTCTTCTATAACAAATGGAACATAAGAGAAAATCTAATATTTGATTGATATCATCCCCTATTGTTTCACTCAAACTTTATCTATATCCGTATTTTATTTCACTTGATTGAAAACATCCCTTAGGTTTCTCAATCTTTACAAAAACCATCCCTCTGTTAGGTTCTTCATTAGATACTAATGGTGCTTGATGTTTCTCGAATTTATTTTTTCCCTCCTCCATCAAAGAACCTACAATAAGGAACATGGTATAAAAGGTTTCTGGAACAAAAGAAAAAAGAAAAAAGAAAAAGAACAGTTGTAGAGGAACACAACTCCCACCTTCATGGTAAAAAATACCGCACATTTCTCGATCCAAAATTTTGACACGAAATAAAATACGTTGAAGAAGAAAAAATTGAAACTTTGTAATAACAAACACTCTATTTCTTCACAATTATAGGGAAAAAGAATATATCGATTTGATTTTTCCTTCTCTCTAGCATTCTTTTACTAAAGAGTTTTTAAAAGAATTTGCTTTCAAGTAAGAGACCTTAGAACTAATTTAAGAGAAACATACCCTTTACCTTTCAAAACAAGTGTCGCTTTACCTCATTTTATGTTCATTAAGAAAATAATCAATGCAACATATAATTTACTAAGCTATCCTTATTTATTAGATATTTTTAAGAATTGAGCATTATTCAGAAGAAGTAGTTCTTTAATACAAGAATATAATCAGATTATCAGAAACAATTACATTTTTTTTTGTCTTGAATGCATAGATGATACTTATTTTGGGGCATTTTCTTTTTGCTATATCGCCACTTATATTAGGATGGAGGGGGTAGTACATATATGGTAAAACAACAAATACTAAAACTCAAAAACTAAAGTTAGATAAGCCAAATAGAATAAGAAGGTCCATTCAAATCTTCATATATGATTAGTCCTTATATTAAACATTAGAAGTTGAAGCCAGCGTTGGAGCTTTCCATTTGGGAGTTAGTCCATGCATGCCTTCATAATGTTGGGAAAATAGACTGCAAATAACTTAAAGAATAAAGGCTTAAAGTAAGAGGTATGGATATGTGCTGAAACTCAGCCTTTTTGTACATTAAAAACAAAGGAAGATGCAACCTTTATATTGACTTATTAAATAAAAAAACCACAAAACCACTACTCTACTTACTAAGCACCAACTACCCAATATCAATAAACTAGAAAATACTACAGCATGACTGCTAACAGTCCAAGAAAATAGAAAGTTACTAATAGATTAAATTTGACTAGGTCATACTTTGAATCAGTCTTCAAAACCCCCTCTTGATTCAAAGTTACAGACACCAAGAAAACCCTCAAATAGATAAACTAGTTTTTTTTCCATAGACTTTGTCAATATATTAGCTAATTTCTTATGAGTGCTGCAATGCTTTAATATTATTTCATGCTTTGCAACCAAATCACGAATGTAATGGAAGCGAACATCCATGTTCTTGGTTCATTTATGAAAACTTGGGTTTGTTGTCATGTAGATAGTTGATTTATTGTCATAGAATATCTCTGTTGCTCCCTTCTACTCTTGTTGAAGATATTCTAACACTCTCCTTAGCCAGACGATTTGACAAACTGCTGGAGTTGCTGTAATGTACACAACTGTTGAGGTTGACAATGTTGTTATAGCTTGCTTCTTTGAACTCCAAGTCACCACACCTGAACCTAGAGTAAAAACATGAGCTGAGATACATTTTCTATAATCCAACAAACCAACATTGTCACTATTAGTGAACACATATAATCTAAAATTAAAAATTTGTGAGCACCAAATCCCATAGTCCATAGTTACAACAATATAACACAAAACCCTTGTTGCTACTCCAAAATAAACCTTTTAAGGTAGTTGCATAAACATGTAAATGACACCAATAGAGAATGCAATATTAGGAAGAGTGTGGGTTAGAAAAATTAAACCTCCAACCAGGCTTCTGAAACTTCTAGAATCATCCATCTCTGCTCCATCATTAAGCTGCAATTTTTTTCCAACATTCATAGGTGTAGCTGAGGGCTTGCAAATAAACAAACCAAATTTAATGAGAAGGTCCCAGACATATTTTCTTTGTGAAAGAAATATTCCATATTTAAATTGATGGACTTTAAGGCCAATAAAATAATGTAGTAAACCCATATCTGACATCTTAAACTCATTCATTATTTGAGATTTAAATTCACCCATAAGAGAAAGAGAAGAGCTAGTATAAATAATATCATCAACGTAAAGGCAAATAATGATGAAATCATTAACTTTATTCTTTATATACACCATGTGTTTATTCTCACTTCATATATATCTATTTTTCTAAAATTACCCACCGATTTTGATATACCACACTCGAGGGGCTTGCTTCAAAGCGTACAATGTCTTTTTTAGCTAGTAAACCTGTAACACCCCAAAAATTTAAGACAATATTAGAACCATGATTCAAGTACATGATAAATAAAAAAAATAATATTTTGGTAGTTTCATAAGTGATTTAAATATATATTAAGGTCACAAATACTTCCTAGTTTATAGACAAGTCAAAATATCCCTTATCGGTTGAATTCTTGAGAAGAATATTGCTTTAGTCAACTTAAAACAAGCATAACTTATAGATTACTCATAGTTTTTGGGATCAAGACCCAAAAAATGTTTGATATTTGAATTATCTTTCCAACACATTTAGTTTTGCCTTATTTTGATATCGGAGTAAAAAATTATGACCAATTTATGGAAGCACTGTTAAAGATGTCAGTAACGACAACGATTCATACTCAGGCCACTATAAGTCATATGGTGAATCATTTTTATGGAAGTGGGAACTAAAATTTGAGTCTCAGATTACAAATCAGGCCACAAATCATCCCTAGACCCTATGAATTGTCACCAAACTTGTTGGGACTAATAGCAACAACTTTCCAGACAATTTTTAAGGGGTTGTCTGGTATTTTCTCACTCTTTTAATCCAAAAACTACATCTTTTCAGCTATTACAAGAGGTATAATTCTATTTAATCACCCTAAATCCCTCATTATTTTCCCCAAACTTATTCTAAGTCAAAACATCGAGCGATTCAACTCTCAAGAAAGCCTAAGCCTAGGTTTTTTCTCAAAGATAGATTTCCAAGGTTTCAGTCCAAGTATATGGGTATTCAATAAGGGATTCCTTTCTATAATACCCCATAGGATCCTAGCTTAATTTATCTCACGATTTCATGTTAAAGTGGTTTAAAATTTAGAAATTTTACTAAGTGTTGGGACTTAGTCATTTCCAATGCCCCTAATCTTTGATGATTTTATTTTTGATCTTTCCAACCTCATAACATTGATTTTTAAGTTGATTCATGATCGGGATAGTTCAAAGTGCATCTCGGATAAGTTTCAGATTTTTCGAATGAGTGTAAGGGCTTGTTTGGGAATACAAAATAGTAGCAGCGCCGGGATGAGCCCACGACGCCTCCTCCACTGCACCACACTAGATCCCACGGTGCCCCCTCTATTGTACGACACTGGAGCCTATGGCGTGCCCTCCCTCGCCTGTCCAGCTTTTTGTTCTTTGATAATTAAGGGTATTTTGGTCATTTCCCTTCACCCAATAAGTCCATAACATGAGATTTAACTCCCAAAGAGCATTATTTGCTCTCTCTATCACAAATTAACTCAAAATAAGTCTCTCTTTCCTCAAGAACAAACTCTAACTCATTCTCAAGAAATCAAGGAATTCAAGTTTCAAACCTCAAGAAATTCTCAAGAATCTTTACAAAATCATCTAGTGAGATATGTGTGATTTTCATCCATGGACATTTTTAACCCATGGAGTTCAAGAATCCCTTATTGTTCTTAAATCATGAGTTTTACATGTTTAAGTTGAACTATGTCCATGGATATCTTGATAGATTGATTTCAAGTTATGATTATAAGTGTTTCCAAGTTGAATGAGCCATTACAAGTGGAATGAGCCATTACATATTTGACCCCGATTAGTTCAGATTAGGGCATGTCGGTTAGATGATACCTCCAACAGTCTCAGTACAATATTTAGAATAAAATTCAGTTCAAGCTTTCTTGATCAAAGCATTCAGATCACCAGTTATTCAGTTATCAGATTTCAGTATTTTAGTTTATAGATTATTTCAAAAATATTATATGCTTGGTCTTGCATTCTTAGATAATTTAGTTTCTCATCCATTCCTGATAAGTCGTCTCATGCTATTCAGTTAGTACTTATTTTTAATTTATCAATCATTTTGTTTAATAATCAAAATGAATAGATAAATTATTACTCCTACATTTATTAATATCCTTTAATATAAAAGTTTAATATTTTTCATTTCTATTACTCTCATGACCTTTTATGATCATAACTCCTTTCATACTATCATTTATATGCAAGGTACCTAATGTATATGAGCCTAATCTCATCTCATATACTAGTACATTTAAATTACTATTTGCACACTCTTCTTTGTGTTATGATGTCTTATATTATAGGTTCAGACACACAATTTCCTGGATGTGCTTAGACAGTTCAGCATTACCACAACAACAACAGTGATGAGTCCTCATCCTTTGAGGAAAAGTTTATCTTTCATTTAGTTACTTTAATATTTCTTTTACCTAGTCAGTTGGAGTTTGTTGGGGGTTTGTCCCATTAACTCCACAGACAGTCTTAGAGGCTTTTCAGACATTCAGATAGTTAGTTAGATAGTCAATCAGTTACTTTTAGTTTTTATCAGATGCTTCAGACATATAATTTATTCGTTATTGCAGTATTCAGATTTGCATTCCCTTTGGAGTTTATCTTTGGCATATATGTTATGTTCATATTATATTCAGTGCTCACAGCAGGTACCAATCATGGGTTAACTTGTGGTCACTTATGACCGTAAGCAACGTTGTTGCTACTAGGGGGTAGCCTCAGGTTATGACAAAACTTGGTATCAGATCCCTGAATTGTAAAGTGTCCTGGGGAGTCTAAAAGTTACATTAAGTAGAGTCTTGTCCATGGGTGTGAAACACACCATACTTATGAACTAGAGGCTACCAAATGTGTAAGGAAACATTTTACTTCTTTCATTATTCATGTCATGCAAATGAGCATAATCTCTATTTAAACTCTCTCTAAATTATCCTTAATTCTATTTACAGACAATGCCTCCCAAAAGAAACAATGGAAGATGAAACGGGAACCAGCCCGCACCACCAATTATTCAGGAAGATCCCCTGAATGAGCATGTCTCTCACGCTGAATTCAGAGATACTTTCACCACCTTAGCTCACTTAGTAGCTTCTTAGAATAATCAGTAGGCTATTACCCCAGCTAATCCAGTGGCAAAAACAGCCACAAATAGGATTTGAGATTTCACCCAAATGAATCCCTCTTTGTTTTTAGGATCCATGTTCGAGGAGGATCTGTAGGAGTTTCTTGATATAATTAAGAAAGTGACAGGTATCAAGGGTGTCAATTTAAGTAAGAGTGCATAGTTAGCTACATATCAGTTGTAGGATGTAGGTGAAGCATCCCAGGTTTGGCCCCTTAGAAAATTTCTAGGAATCTCATTCCTCGTCCCTTTATGACTTATGGTATGAGCCGTAAGCTAGGGTATGAGTAGTAAAGACCTATCATAAGATGACTAGTGTTATTTGTTGGGATGGTCTTGGACACTGAAATGGATACATTTGAGGATATGAGTCATAAAGCTTGGGTACAAGTCGTATAGGTGACTTGTAAGGTGGTCAGTATTTGATCCTCCTAGCGTTACATTCTTCTAGGGATATGGATCATGGGTACGGATCAGATGCTGAGGTTATAACTTGGTTGGATGAATCGTATACTAGATAATGTCTAATCCATGGTTGAGGATTGGTTACGATTTGGTGGATATCAACCATATGCTAGGTTAGGACTCGTAAGAAGGTCAGTCATGACCCTGTGTCAGGTTCTTATGGGATTTAAGTGGAGGTATTCTGGATATTTACCTACTTACCCTAATAAGGACCACGACTTCTAATACACTTAGGAGGTTATTTTCCCTATTATTTTCCTCTTAAACACTTAGGAACTCTTCTTAAACATATCATAATTCTCTCCAAAGTTTTTGGGGCAAAGAGCTAGGGTTTCAACTAAGGGATTACTTTGGGGCTTGTCTTGGTGAATTCTTTCCATTAATCTTCTTCGTTTAAGGCATGATTCTTTTCCCTACTTGTAATTTCAATTAAAGTCATGGTTGTATGGTTGATTTCATAGCTTTTACTTTTGCATGTTTTTGGTTTCCAATAATTAATTTGGGGGTTTTGATGTTAAAGGCTTGGTTGTGATTTATTATATTTTAATTATATTTTCTATGCATTAATGGTGGTTTTGGATAATAGAATTGCATGGTAATGGTTTGATGAGAATGGAATTTGGTTTTGGTTGTACTATGCCCCCAAGGTGTTTGATAAAATGCTTATGAAGATATGTTCATTGCATTGACTTATGTTAATGGAACTCTTGCTTGTTTTTAGATTATAGATGAAACCTTAAATGTTTTAAAATGGTTTACAAAGGTTAATGACTAATTGGTAATGCTTGTGGAGAACATAGTAGTCTTCTAAGAGGTTAGTATGCTAAACGGAAAGGGAATCAAGAGTCCCCTTAATCTAAATGGTTTGGCTATAGGTAATGCTTGCAAGTATAGTGGTATGATTATACCATTGTTTATCAAATAGCCTTGGTTAATAAATGGATAATTAGATTGTTTAAACTTGGTTTTAATTAGGCATTAATGGCGGAAAGTGTGAGTGAAGTCGTGGAAGGTGGTGATCCCAGGGGGATCAAAATTGGAAACTCATATTTGCCGATATGAGGGGTCTTCGATGGATACGTGAGAATGTCACATTTATATTAGAGGGATACACTAGTCATACTAGGGCTATTTCCTAGTCGTATGGCTACACACACCGGGATCCTTTCAGTAGGGGAAGCTAAACCTATATGGCCCGTGGGTGGTAAGATGGCTAAGCTACACCACCCAGGTTAAGTATTTTAAATAGCACGCTAAAGCCGATCCCTTTTCGCAACACTTATATATATGTATGGTTGTTTTCATTGGATGGTTTTCACTTGGTTTTAATAACTGGCATTACGTTATCCTTATCCCAAGATTCATGCTAGTGTTCGCCCACTAACCCATCTACTGGTGATTGTATACCCACGCTATGCAGGAACTGGATATTCGACACCTCCTTTATAGTACTTGATTCGAGCATAGCTTATTGGACTAAAGTGGTGAGCTTCCATCCTTTCAGAAGGCATTATTTTATGTTGGACATTCTTACACTTTTTATTTTCTTTTTGGATCTTGATTTTGTCCATGGTAGGGGGCATGTCCCAACCGAATATTTGTATTCTTTTGGATAGAAGCTTTGTGGTATTTCTAGGGATTAGAATAGGCGAGATCGGTATTGATGTTAGTCTTGGATTTAGAATAACCTGGGAGGCTGGCATTATCGGACATAACTTCTCACTGCTCCATCATATTACATTTTTGGTTTGACTTTCATATTATGTTTCAATATTCTCATTGGTTTGGTATGGTATGGATGGTTGGTTTTGTTTGGAGAGACTTGGTTGGGTCGGTCATGGTTGTGACCCTATTCCAAATTCTTCATGAGAACATTGCACAATCTTGTTATACGCTCAAAATTCAGCTCATATAATGCTATATAAGGTCGTTGGGTTGGGTTAAGGGGGGTGGTCCTCGATCCTAGGTGAACTTGGAATGCCCATTATAATAAGGCCTCAGTCTGGGCTACGTCAAGTTGGCATCAAAGCCTAGGTTCATGGTCAATTGGGAGTCCACAAAGTCGTGTTGAGTAAAGTCTCTTTTTAGGGTATGTAGTACGCCATACTCTTAAGGGAGAGGCTGCAAGACATCTAGGAATGTTTCACTTTCTTGGTATTCTTTCTTCAAGCTTGACTTTTCAGTCCTGGAATCTTCTCTAATCCTTATTTGTTCATCTTTCAGATCATGCCTCCTAGATCTAGAACGTAAGAAAATTCTTCCATCCCATCTGGGGATAATTCTAAAAGAGTACCTCCTACATCTTGAGTGCATTTTTGATCTCATGGTACTATTCCTGATTGTACCGGAGTTCCTCCTATTCCTCCTACTGCTCCTTAGGTCCCTCAGGGAAATGTGACGAATATGGAGTTTCATTAATCTATGCATGCTATTATCCAACTGGTTGCTGGTTAAGCCGAGTGGGGTACAACCAACGTTGTATCTACTGAGGCTGCTAGGCTTGGATAGTTTATAAAGATGGGTTCTCTAATTTTTATGGGAGTGAAGGTGGATAAAGACCCAAAAGGCTTTTTTAATAAGATAGAGAAGATCTTTCGGGTAATGAGGGCCACTAATATAGAAGGAGTAAACTTTGTAGCTTGTTATCTCAAAGAGGTTACTTATCTGTGGTATGAGGAATGGGACAGAGATAAGGGTGATGTAGAAGAGAATAGTTTGTGGGAGGCCTTTTCTGATGCCTTCATGGATTGGTTCTTTCCTTAAGAGTTGAGGGAAGATAATATGGAGAAGTTTATGAACCTCAGGCAAGGGAGAATATCTATGAAGGAGTATACTTTGAAGTTCCATCAGTTGTTGAGGTATGATCCTGATTTGGTGGCTGATATGAGGTCGAGAATGAGGAAGTTCAATTTCGAGCTGAATGGAGATTTGATTCTAGAGAGCAATACTATTTTGCTTATGAAGAATATGGACATATCGAGGATGACTGTTCATATATAGCAGATTGAGGATTAGAAGAGAATGTAGGTGGAATATGGAGACAGGTAGGGTAAGCGGGGTAGTTTTTTTGATCAGGGAAGTTCCCAATCTCAAGGTGGTAGAGATGGTGGGAAATGGCAGAAAAAGAAGTGGAGGAGTTTTGGTTCCTTCTCTACTGCTAGTGGTCCTTACCCCCAGCAGTCGGGCGACAAGTGTCATCATGATGGTGATAATTCTCGGGCACATGGATCCTAGTCTCAGAAAAGTGGAGGTCAGTTTGATTCTTCATGTTCTCCTTGTCGGTTTTGCAGTCGTCGTCATCGGGGATTCTGTGAGGAATATAGGGATAAGTGCTTCAACTGTGGCCATCAGCTCAAGGATTGTTTGTCTAACAAGGTTGCTACGGGGGCGAGGCTTCATCTTTTGTTCCTACACCTAGTGGTGTGGCATCTACTTTTGTTACTGGTCCTAGTTCCAGTGCTGGTCGAACCAGGTTGTATGCTTTATTCCTACACCCGGTGGTATGACATCTGCTTTTGTTACTGATCCTAGTTCTAGTGCTGGTCGAAACAGGTTGTATGCTTTCCCATCCTATCAGAAATCTAAGGCATCACCTGATGTTGTTACTGGTACGTTACAGATTTTCTCTTATGATATGTATTATTTTCTTGATCTAGGTTCTACCCTTTCCTATGTGAATTCTTAAGTAGTTGTGTCTTTTGGTGTTGATCTAAAAATTATTTTGTATCCATTTTTTATTTCTACCCTGGTATGAGATCCGGTCATTGCTGAACGGGTCTATAAGGGGTGTATGACATTTGTGAGTGGTAGGCAAACTTTGGCAAATCTGTTTGAGTTGGGTATGGTAGATTTTGATGTAATCTTAGGCATGAATTGGTTGCATTCTATTTATGTAAATTTGGATTATCGAACTCGTAGGGTCATCTTTAGGTTCCCTGGTGAGCCAAAAATAAAATGGGAAGGTTATGCCTTAGTGCCTAGGGGGAAGTTTATTTCTTATCTTAGAGCCCGAAGTTTAATCTCTAAAGGTTGTCTTTCTTACTTGGTCCGGGTTAACGATTCTAATTTGGAAGGTCCTCCTTTATCTTCGGTCCCTATGGTTAATGAGTTTCTAGAGGTATTTTTGGAAGATCTTCCAGGTGTTCCTCCTAATAGGGAAATAGAGTTTGGTATTGATTTGCTTCTGGACACTCGTCCAATTTTTATTCCTCCATATAGAATGACTCCGACTGAGTTATGGGAACTCAAGGAGAAAATTAAGAATCTTCTAGATAAAGGGTTTACTCATCTTAGCATTTCCCTATGGGGTGCACCGGTGTTGTTCGTGTGTAAAAAAGATGGTTTTCTTCTTATGTGCATCAACTACCGATAGTTGAATAAGGTAACAGTCCAGAACAAATATCATCTTCTCCAAATAGATGATTTGTTTGACCAGTTGCAAGGTGCAAAGTTTTTCTCTAAGATAGATCTTCGATTTAGGTACCATCAGTTAAAGATTAGGGAGGTGGATATCCCTAAGATGACTTTTCGCACTAGGTATAGGAATTATGAGTTTTTGGTGATGTTATTTGGATTAACAAATGCCCCGATAGCGTTTATGGATCTGATAAATAGGGTGTTTTGATAGTATTTGGATCTCTTCATCATTGTTTTTATTAATGATATTCTGGTGTATTCAAAGAGTGAGGTGGATCATGTTAATGGACTCCGTGTGGTGTTGCAGACCTTAAGGGAACAATGATTGTTTGCTAAGTTCTCTAAGAGCAAGTTTTGGTTGAATGCTATGACTTTCTTAGGTCATATAATTTCTAGTGAAGGGATCATAGTGGATCTGCAGAAGGTGGCTGTGGTGAAGAAATGGCCTTGACCTATAACTCCATATGATATTTGGAGCTTCTTGGATTTAGCTGGGTATTATAGGCTGTTTGTGGAGAGTTTCTCGTTGGTAGATGCTCCTTTGACTAAGTTGACTCAGAAGAAGGTTAAGTTTTCTTGGTTGGATGCGTGTGAGGGGAGTTTTTAGAAGTTTAAGGATAAGTTGCCTTCGGCTCCAATTCTGACTTTCCCAGAAGGCAATGATGGGTTCATAGTTTATTATGATGCATCTCGGGTTGGTCTTGGTTGCATGTTGATGCAGTATAGGAAGGTGATAGCCTATGCTTCCAGGAACCTGAAGGTGCATGAGAGGAACTATCCTATTCACAATTTAGAGCTATTGGCCGTTGTGTTTGCTTTAAAGATATGGAGGCATTATTTGTATGGGGTACACATGGATATTTTTTTAGATCACAAGAGTTTGCAGTATGTGTTCTCGCAGAAAGAGCTTAATCTCAAGTACATGAGATGGTTTGAACTTCTTAAGGACTATGATACAAGTCTTCACTTGCATCAAATAAAGCTAACGTAGTTGCTGATACTCTTAGCAAGTTATCCATGGGTAGTTTGGCTCATGTGGAAGAAGGAAAGTAGGATTTAATGAAGGATATACATCGCTTGGCAAATCTTGTGGCTTGTCTCTTAGACTCTAAGAATGGTGGTGTGATGGTACAAGAAGTAATTAGATTATATCTTATTGCGGAGATTAAGGAGAAACAAGTGTTGGATTCTGCGTTAATGAAAATCAAGGGTATCAATGGTAAGCAAAAGGTAACAGATTTTGAGATTAGTGGGGATGGTACTTTGTGGTACCAAGGGAGGTTATTTTTTCCCGATGTAGATGGTTTGTGGCAAAGGATCTTGGCTGAGGCACATGAGTCATGCTATGTTGTCCATCCTAGTTCTACTTGGATGTACCATGATCTCTAGGAGATCTATTAGTGGAGTGGCATGAAGCGGGACGTGGTTGATTTTATGTCCAAGTGCTTGGTGTGTCAACAAGTTAAGGTTGAGAACATGGGGCCTGGTGGGTTGTATCAACAGATTAAGTTGCCTGAATGGAAGTGGGAGGAGATCAATATGGATTTTGTTACCGGTCTTCCTCGGTCTCAGAACCAATTTGATTCAATTTGTGTCATTATGGATAGGATGACGAAGTTTGCACATTTCTTGCCTGTGTGGAATAACTTTTTGGTGAAGGATTATGCGAAGCTTTATCTTTAAGATATTGTGAAACTGCATCGGGTTTCAGTTTCAATTATTTCCGATCGCGGTACACAGTTTACATCCCACTTTTAGTGGTCTTTCCAGAAAGGGTTGGGGACTAAGGTGAGTATGAGTACGACTTTCCACCTGCAGTTGGATGGGCAGGAGGGAAGAACTATTCAGACATTGGAAGATATGCTTCGAACCTGTGTGATTGATTATGGTGGAAGTTAGGTGGAGATTCTACCTTTGGTATAGTTTGCTTACAATAATAGCTATCATAAAAGTATTGGTATGGCTCCTTTTGAGACGTTGTATGGTAGGAGGTATAGGTCTCCTATTGGTTGGTTTGAGCTCAGCGAGGCTGATTTTTTTTGTCCGGATTTGGTTCGTCAAGCTATGGGAAAGGTGAAGGTGATTCGGTATAGGCTTAAGGCTTCCCAGAGTCGTCAAAAATCATATGTGGATATTTGGCATAGAGATTTAGAGTTTGCAGTTAGGGATAAGGTTTTTCTTAAGGTGTCTCCTATGAAAGGAGTAGTGCGGTTTGGAAAAAAGGGAAAGCTCAGTCCTCGGTACATTGGTCCTTATGAGATTTTTCGGAGAGCGGGCAATGTTGCATATGAGTTGGAGTTTCCATCTAGTTTGAGTTTAGTTTATCTAGTATTTTATGTTTCTATGTTGAGTAAGTGAGTTGGTGATTCATCTTCGATAATGCCTTTGGGAGGGTTGGATATCTCGGATTCTCTGTCGTATGAAGATGTCCAAATTGAGATAGTGGATAGGCAGGTTCATCGGTTGCATACCAAGGATGTGTCTTTGGTTAAGGTTCTATGGAGGAGCCACAAGGTAGAAGAGGTTACGTGGGAAGCGAAAGAGGACATGAAGTCCAAGTATCCGCTCTTGTTTTTTGCTCCTGATATTCGTGCGGAAGGTATATGTTCTTGAACATATCTTTATTTTCTGAGTTTGTTAAAGGAAAGATTAACATCTTTTTCTCTTTGTTTTTAAACTTTGTTAAAGGGATGTTCGAGAATGCAAATAACTCTGTGTGTGGTTACCCCTACCTTATCCGTCATTTGGGGATGAATGTTCCTAGTGGGGGAGACTGAAGCATCCCAGGTTTGGACCCTTAGAAAATTTCCAAAAATCTCATTCTTCGAACCCATTACGACTCATGGTATGAGCCAAAATATAGGGTACGAGTAGTGAAGACATGTTGTAAGCTGACCAGTGTTAGTTGGTGGGATGGTCTTAGACACTGGAATGGATACGACTTGAGGGTATGAGTCATAAATCTTGGGTATGAGTCGTATAGGTGACTCATAAGGTGGTCAGTGTTTGATCCTCTTAGTGTTATATTCTTCTAGGGATATGGATCATGGGTACGAATTGTATGCTGAGGTTACGACTTGGTTGGATAAGTCGATACTAGATAATGTCAGATCCATGGTTGAGGATTGGTTATGATTGGGTGGGTATCAACCGAAAGCTAGGTTACGACTCGTAAGGAGGTTAGTCGTGACCCTATGTCGGGTTTTTATGGGATTTAAGTAGGGGTATTCTGGACATTTCCTTGCTCACCCTAAAAAGGACCCACGACTTCTAATACACTTAGTAGGTTATTTGCCTTATTATTTTACTCTTAAATACTTAGAAATTCTTCCTAAATATATCATAGTTCTCTCAAGATCTTTTGGGGCAAAGAGCTAGGTCTTCATCTAAGGGATTACTTTGGGGCTTGTCTTGGTGAATTCAATCTTCTTCATTTAAGACATGATTCTCTTCCCTACTTGTAATTTCAATAAAAGGCATGGTTATATGGTTGATTTCATGGCTTTTACTTTTGCATAGTTTTGGTTTTCAATCATTGATTTGGGGGTTTTGATGTTAAAGGCTTGGTTATGATTTCTTACGTTTTTATTATGCTTTCTATGAATTAATGGTGGTTTTGGATAATGAAATTTCATGGTAATGGTTTGATGATAACGGAATTTGGTTTTGGTTGTACTATGCCTCCAAGGTGTTTGATAAAACACTTATAAAGATATGTTCATTGCATTGACTTATGTTAATGGATCTCTTGCTTTTTTTCAGATTATATATGAAACATTAAATGTTTTCAATGGTTTACAAAGGTTAATGACTAATTGATAATTCTTGTGGAGAACATGGTAGTTTCCTAAGAGGTTAATATGGTAAATGGAAAGGGCACCGAGAGTCCCTTAATCTAAATGGTTTGGCTATGGTTAATGCTTGTAAGTATGGCTGTATGAAGATACCACTGGTTTATCAAATAGACTTGGTTAATAAATGGATAATTGGATTGTTTAGACTTGGTTTTAATTGGGCATTAATGGCGGAAAGTGTAAGCTAAGCCATGAAAGGTGGCAATCTCGGAGAGATCAAAACCCGAAACTCATAGTTGCCGATATGAGGGGTATTCGATGGCCATATGTCAATGTCACATTTATATTGGAGGGATGTACTAGTCATCCCAAGGTTGTTGCCTGGTCGTGCGGCTACACGCACCGGGACCCTTTCAGTAGGGGAGCTAAACCAATATGGCCTGTGGGTGGTAGGTCGGCTAAGCTACATGACCCAGGTTAAGTTGTTTTAATGGCATACTAAACCCTCTCCCATTTCCCAGCGCTTATATATATGTATGGTTGTTTGTATTGGATGGTTTTCACTTGGTTTTAATAACTGTCATTACTTTATCCTTATCCCAAGATTTATGCTAGTTTTTACCCACTAGCCCGTCTAGGTGGCTGTTTACCCACTCCATGTAGGAATCGGACATTCCACTCCTCCTTCATAGTACTTGATTTGGGGAAAGCTTATTGGACTGAAGTGTTGAGCTTCCATCCTTTCAGAAGGCATTATTTTATGTTGGATATTCTTAGACTTTTTATTTTCTTTCCGGATATTGGTTTTGGCCATGGTTGGGGGCATGTCCCAACTAGATATTTGTATTTTTTTGTATAGAGTATTTGTGGTACTTCTAGGGGTTGGAATGGGCGACATCAGTATTGGTGTCATCCTTGGCATTGGAATAAGCTGGGAGGATGGCATCATCGAACATAATTTCTCACTATTCCATCATATTACATTTTGGGTTTGACTTTCACATTATGTTTCAATATTCTCATTGGTTTGGCATGGTATGGATGGTTGGCTTGGCATGGAAAAGCTTGGTTGGGTCGGTCATGGTTGTGACCCTATCCTAAAGCCTTCATGAGAGCATTGCGCAATCTTGTTATATGCTCGAAATTTAGCTCATATTAGGTTGTATAAGGTGGTTGGGTTGGGTTAAGGGGTATGGTCCTCGGTCCTAGGTGGACTTAGGATTCCCATTATGACAAGGCCTCGGTTTGGGCTGCGCCAGTAGCTCACACCTGGTATAAGCAGTAGATGGAGGAGACGGGTGTTGATGCAGGGCTTGAAGTGTGGGAGGAGTTTGCCACGACTTTCCTATATAGGTTCTTTCTATTGGAGTTTGGAAAAGCTAAGTTGCAGGAGTTTATTAACTTGAAGAAGGACAACATGAGTGTGAAGGAGTACTCACTTAAGTTTACTAAGTTGTCGAGGTATACTCCTTCGATGGTGGCTTATAATAGGTCTAGAATGAGTATGTTTTTTTCTGGTGTATCTGATAGTGTGGTCAAGGAGTGTCGGATTTCTATGTTGATAAAAGAGATGGAACTATCTAGGCTTATGGTTCATGCTCAGCAGATTGAGGAAGAGAAACTTAAGGAGAAAGAAAGGGTGAATAAGAGGGCTAGAACAGGTAGTTTTAATTTTTCTCAGCCAAGGTCAGAGGGTGGGAACCGCCCTCAGTTCCATCATAAATTTTTAGCCCCTACTTTGTCTTTAGCTAGTGCGCTAGTGCCAAAATTCAAGAATGATAGTAGAGAAAGAGCACCAGGCTCTAAGTCTCAGGGTAGTGTGAACAATGGTCGCACTAATCCACTTTGCCAAAAATATAGTAGGAATTATTAGGGTGTGTGTAGGGATGGTAGTGATGTGTGTTTTGGATGTGGCAAGCCAGACACAAAGTCAGAGAATGTCTTAAAGTTGGTCAGCAGAGTCAGCACCATCGCCCTTCAGTTCTAGCCAGTCGCCCTACTCAGAAGGGTGTCGTGTTCAGTGCAACCAATGGGTAGCGTCAGAATAGGCTGTATGCACTCTAGTCCTGATAGGATCAGGAAAGTTATCCTGATATGGTTACGGGTATGTTACAAGTCTTTCATCTCCATGTTTATGCTTTATTAGATCCTAGAGCTTTACTCTCCTTTGTAACCCTTTATATAGCCATAAACTTCGGCGTCAGTCCTAAAATATTTGTAGAATCGTTCTCAGTGTCTACCCAATTGGTGTCTCTATTGTAGCCAGGCAGGTTTACAGGAACTGCCTGGTTACTGTATCCCAGAAAGTTACCTCAATTGATCTTGTGGAGTTAGAGATGACTAATTTTGATGTCATTGACGGTATGGATTAGCTCTACTCATGCTATGCCTCAGTTAACTGCAGAAATAGAGTTGTTCAGTTTCAGTTTCCTAATGAACCAGTTATTGAATGGAGGTGTAGTACCTTAGTACTTAGGGGTCAAATCATTTCTTATCTTAGAGTGAGAAAGATGATATCTAAGGGGTGTGTGTATCATCTTGTTCGAGTCAAAGACTCTAGTTTTAAGACCCCCAGTCTCGAGTCAATTTCAGTAGTAAAGGAATTTCCAGATATGTTCCTTGAAGATTTTCCTGGAGTTCCTCATGAAAGAGAAATTGACTTCGGAATAGATCTCCCTCTAGATACCCAGCCTATCTTTATTTTGCTCTACAGAATGGCTTCAGCTGAGCTTAAAGAGTTGAAAGAGTAGTTGAAAGATCTCTTAGACAAGGGTTTCATCAGGATGAGTGTTTCTCCATGGGGTAAACTAGTCCTTTTCGTTCGTAAGAAAGATAGTTCTCTCAAGATGTGCATTGATTACCGTTAGTTGAACAAAGTCACAATCAATAATAAATATCCACTCCCCAGGATTGATGACTTTTCGACCAACTTAAGGGTGCCAGTTATTTCTCTTAGATAGACCTCAGATCCGGCTATCATCAGCTTAGAGTCAGAAAATGTGACATTCCAAAGACAACCTTCAGTACTCGGTATGGTCACTTAGAATTTCTAGTTATGTCTTTTGGACTAATGAATGCCCCAAAAAATTTCATGGACTTGATGAACAGAGTGTTCAAGTAGTACTTGGACAGGTTTGTCATAGTCTTTATTGATGATATTCTTTTCTATTCCCGTAGTGAAAGTGATCATGCAGACCATCTCAGAATTGTATTGCAGACTTTTAGAGCCCATCAGTTATTCACTAAATTCAGTAAGCTTAAATTTTGGCTAAAATCAATAGGTTTTCTTGGCCATATTATTTTCAGTAATCGCATTAGTGTTGACCCTCAAATGACTGAAGTAGTGAGAAACTGGCCCAGGCCCATCTCTCCATCATATATTTGGTGTTTCTTTGGTTTGGATGGTTATTATGGACAGTTTATTGAAGGGTTTTCTTCTATTGCATCCCCCATGTCTCGGCTGACTCAAAAGAATGTCATGTTTCAGTGGTTAGATTCTTGCGAGAAGAGTTTTTAGGAGTTGAAGACTCGACTCACTTCCGCTCCAGTATTAACCTTACTAGATGGTTTAGATCGATTTGTGGTTTACTGTGACGCTTCCAAAGTTGGTCTTGGTTATGTGTTGATGCAGAGAGTTTAGATCATAGCCTATGACTCTAGATAGCTTAAAACCCATGAAAATAATTATTCTACCCATGATCTTGAGTTCGCAGCCGCTGTGTTTGCTTTGAAGATATGGACACATTACCTTTATGGGGTTCATGTGGATGTGTTCATAGATCACAATGCTTTGTAGTATGTATTCTCGCAAAAGATTTAATTCTTTTTTAGAGAAGATGGCTTGAGTTGTTAAAAGATTATGATATGACTTTGTTGTATCACCCGAGCAAATCCAATGTAGTGGCAGATGCCCTTAGTAGATTGTCTATGGGTATTGTTACTCATGTTAAGAATGATAAGAGAAAGTTAGTCAAAGAGGTTCATTAGCTTGCTAGATTAGGTGTTCGGTTGGTTGATTCAAGTGAGGGTAGTATATGGGTTCAGAATGGTTCAAAATATTCTTTGGTTGTCGAAGTGAAAGAAAAAAGAGACAACGATCCTAGTTTGGTTAAGTTGAAGGAATCAGTTACAAATTAGAAGGTAGAGGTTTTCTCCCAAGGGGGAGATAGTGTGTTTCAATGTCAGGGTAGGCTATGTGTGCCATGTGTTTATGGTTAGAGGCAGTGGATTTTAACAGAAACGCATGGTGCACATTACTCTATACACCCAGAAGTGACTAGGATGTACCATGATTTGCGGGAAATCTATTAGTGGAGTGGTATGAAGAGGGATATTGCAGAGTTTGTAGCTAAGTGTTCTAACTAACAGCAGGTCAAGGTTGAGCACCAAAGGCCTAGTTGTACATTGCAAGAGTTTAGAATTCCCACTTGGAAGTGAGAAGAGGTGAACATGGATTTTATAATGGGTTTGCATCGTACGCATCGTCAGCATGATTTGATTTGGGTTGTTGTTGAAAGAATGACCGAATCAGTTCATTTCTTTCCAGTTCATTCTTCTTATTCAGCCGAGGATTACGCCAAGCTCTATCTCAGGGAGTTGGTTAGGTTGCATGGAGTCCCGTCGTCTATTATATCAGATAGAGGTACTCAGTTTACCTCTTACTTTTGGAAGGCTTTTCACAAGGGCCTTGGTACCCAAGTTCATCTCAGTGTAGCTTTTCATCCTTAGATAGATGGTCAGGAAGAGAGGACCATTCAGATCCTTGAGGACATGTTGAAAGAATGTGTTATGACTTTAAAGGTAGTTGGGATGATCACTTACCTTTGATTGAGTTTGCCTATAACAACAGCTATCACTCCAGTAATCAGATGGCTCTGTTTGAGGCTCTTTATGAAAGGAGATATAGATATCCTATTGGTTGCTTCGAGGAAGATAAAGCTACTTTGATAAGGCCAGATTCAGTGTTTGAGGCGATGGAGAAAGTTTATTTGATCAAGGAAAGGCTGAAGACAACCTAAAGCCAACAGAAATCCTAAGCAGATATAAGAAGAAGAGATATTGAGTTTGAAGTTAGGGATTTGGTATATCTAAAGATCTCACCCATGAAGGGAGTGAACAAATTCGACAAAATGGGGACGTTTAGTCCCTAATATGTTGGCTCTTAAAGAATTTTAAACCGTTTTGGGAAGGTAGCTTATGAGCTAGAGTTTCTAGTAGATTTGGCATCAGTGCATCCGATGTTTCATATTTCTTTATTAAAGAAGTGTATTGGTGATCCAACTATTGTAGTTCCTTTAGAATGCACAGATGTTCAAAATACCCTTTCTTATTAAGAAGTCCCAGTTGAGATCCTAGATTATCAGATTCGTGGACTAAGGAACAAAGAAGTTCCCTTGGTGAAGGTTCTTTGGCAGAATCAGTTCGTTGAGGGAGCCACCTGGGAAGCAGAAACAGATATACGAACCAAGTACCCTCATGTTTTCTCCGTGAACTCAGATTCAACTTTAGGTAACGATCATCCTCAAATTGACTCTTTTCCGTTTTCAATTTCAGCTATGTAATCCATCTCATGTCATTGTATACATTCAGTTCAGTTCATGTATCATGTTTCAGACTCAGTTATGCAATCATGTTTTCAGTCATGCATATTAAGTTTATGATCTAAGTTTCCCAAGAACTCTCAGCTAAACCAGTCTCATTCGAGGAAGAATGTTTCTAAGGGGGAGATATTGTAATACCCCGTACGATTTTATCTCAATTTAGCTTACGATTTTATGTTAAAGGGGTCTAAGACAGAAATTTCACTAAGTGTTGGGACTTAGTCATTTCTAGTGCCCCTAAACTTTGATGATTTTATTTTTGATTTTCCCGACTTCAGAACGTCGATTTTTAAGTTGATTCATAATTGGGGTAGTTCAAAGTATATCTCGGGTGAGTTTTAAAATTGTAGGACGAGCGTAAGGGCCTATTTGGGAATCCAAAACTGTAGTAGCACCAGGATGAGCCCGTGATGCCCCATCCACTACACCGCACTGGAGCCTGTGATGCCCCCTCCACTATACCATACTGGAGCCTGCAGAGAGCCCTTCCTTACCTATCTAGCTTTTTTCTTTGATAATTAAGGGTATTTGGGTCATTTACCTTCAACCAAGAAGTCCATAACACGAGATTTAAATCCCTAAAGAGCATTATTTGCTCTCTATCACAAATTCACTCAAAAGAAGCCCTTTTTTTCTCAAGAACAAACCCTACACCATTCTCAATCAATCAAGAAATTCAAGCTACAAACCTCAAGAAATTCTCAAGATTCTTCACGAAATCATCTAGTGAGGTATGTGTGATGTTTATACATGGGTCTTTATCACCCATGGAGTCCAATAATCCCTTTTTGTTCTTAAATCATGAGTTTCACATGTTTAAGTTGACCTATGTCCATGGATATCTTGATAGTTTGATTTCAAGTTATGATTATAAGTGTTTCCAAGTGGAATGAGCCATTACATGTTTATAATAATGAAATATTCACATTTAAATCCCTAGTTCATGGTTTTAGTAGTGTAACTATGTTATTATTGCATGCTTTATCCATTCCTCTGTTTAAGTTGACGAATCTCATGTGATTGATGAATTGCCTAAGTTTGAGTTTTGAACAATGAATCCCTATTATGGTTTTAAAGATTTTATATGGCATTGCTATTACTCCATTTAGTGCTGGTGGGTTATGAACACCCGATACCTAGTTGTTTACATAATTTCAGTATCCTTAGAATGATTTCAGATAACTATGAATTTTATCATTCAGTCAACTATTATGATCAATTGTTTGCTTAGTTCAACTTGGTTCATTCTAGTAATCAGTTTCATTCAGTTGGGAGTAGGATTTAGCACCGAGAGAACATAGGGATGAGGGCATTCCTTCCAATTTAGGATGTGACCTTTAGGAGCAATCCTTGAGTTATAGAACTACCTAGCCAACATAGGTTTGAGATGTCTTCCTTCTAGTTTAGGATTGACACCTATCTCATGAGTGCTCCTGCCAGTATAGGGTGACTCTTTATTCCTTCGAGACACAAGTTTAGTGGATTCATGCAGCCAATGTTAGTATCTATGGCATGGTACTGACACCCTTCCAACTAGGGTTACAAGTTGGATCCTGATTAATTAAGATTGGGGCATATCGGTTAGATGATACCTCCCACAGTCTCAGTGTAGTATTCAGAATTGAATTCAGATTGGGGAATATCGGTTAAACACTGGTCACAGTGTGACTTCTCACTACAAGTCGTAGTCTATATTTATGACTCGTAGCCTTCTATTACTTAGTTCCTCAGCTTCCCTTTAACCACTATTTTCCTTACGACGTGGGCTATGAGTCGTAAGGTGTCATGATGACTAATAGCCTGACCAGTACTTTACATTTTAGCATATTCTTTTCTCCTTTTTGGTTCAACACTACTTCCGACCTAGTTTCCCTAGAAAATACTTAAAACACACTTCTTATCTGATAAAACATCCCAAGTCGATTATAATTTCACCATTTTAAGTATCGAATATGCCATGTTTCCACGACATATCAACACTCGCAACTTAGAATGTTTGCATGTCCTCAGGCATAACACAACACAAACAAGATGCTTAAACAAGAAGATCCTAAGATACCTTTGGTAGTCAATTTTCAACTTTAGTTCATAACACATTATCCTCACCTATTTTTAGACATTTGAAACCCAACTGGGTACACGAATAGAGTACAACAACATAAAACAGATGAATCAAGTAATAAAATTATATTAGCAATGAACAACTATGTATATACCCAAGTTACAACGGGCAGTGCTACGCTGGCTTTGATTCAATATGGTCGAAATTTGGCTAAACTAATGCTCTAATTGTTTGATCGCGGTGGCATGCGACTCAACTTTCTAATTTAGCCCTGATATATCTTCCTTAATCTCCTTAAGGTAGCTTTCATGACTTTTTTGGCCATTTAATACCTTTGAAAATATGGCTTCCATTCTCGACTCCGTATCATGGCTACCCAGTTTAACATATCTATCACTTTTCTCTTTATAATCATATTTGCACCTCCAATCACCTTTTTGCTCTTTACTTCTGTCTCAGTACCTATCTCCATAGTAGTTCAGACCTTGGTTTCCTTTCCCTTTGGTTTAGAAACTCGCCACTTCTCGATCTAAATACTTTGCTTCCTCATCTGCATTTGACTCATAAGCCCTAGAAGTAGGTCTTTGTTCCCCCACTATTTTTATCTTTTAAACAGTCATTGTTGCAAATTATTTTATAAGAAGCCCAATATCTGGTCTAAGCTATGCAGCTTCTTGTGATACCAAATCATCACTAACTCTGTACTCACTAGAAGCTCCAATAGCATACGTACCAACACCCTTATCAACCTCCCGAGTATGCCATCCTTAGTGACAAAAAATTCATCTAGCATTTCCTATGCCATCTCCCATGTAGATGTACAAATTCACCTCCGTATATAGTTCTTCCATATCTCAAACTTGATGAAAGCACGAGCAGTTTGAAAAAGTAAATGGGGGATTTGGAAATCTATAGTAACAAGTAATCGAGCTTGAGTTCTTGAGATAGTAGACAGTAGAAGAAAAACACTAGGACTGTGTTTCCCCTGGTTTCTTAACTTCAATATTTTCTTTTGTTCAATTCACCTATTCCACTTCTCCGCATGGAAAGTTGACAAGCTATGTATTATCAACAATATTTTAAATGTGTTGATAAATCTCACCCTAGACCTTATGAGTCTTAGGGCGTAGCCTTACTATCTCCTATCTGTAACCTCAGTACAACTCTCACATTTTGAGTCTTGAGTTGATTAGATAATGGTTGATAGCCTCGAATCACTATTGTAACCTACTTTTCTCAATATTAAAATCCCTTATGAGGACGTTCTTGAATATAGGCAATTCCTAAGCTTCTGCAGTAGTTTGGGATATGATTAATACGAAGAAGATTGAAATACACACAAACACAATAGTATAGATGAATCTCTGACTTCCCTTATGTAGTTAATCCACCAGGGTTCCCACAACCCTAGTGAAGAAAATTAGCCGTTCATGCTTATGGAACAATCCAACAAAATGAATGAAGAAGACATGTAACTAATTGCACAATAATGAAAGAGTAAAATCCAAAATTTCCACTTGAATACAAAACCAAAAACTTAAGAACAATCGTCTGAATGATCAATGTATATGAAAGTATCTCCAAATTTATAAAAAGTGTGTAAAAAAATAAAGTAATAACCCTAGGGTATTTATAGTATCTCAAAATAACAAAGGAATCCTAATTAAAATTGAATAGGAAATTAAGTCGGTAGTGGTTACGCCTCTGACAATAAGTCGTTATCTATCCTTACGACTTGCTGCCTGCTGTCATAGATACATTTTGTCTTAAGTGGTTACGACTCATAAGGTCATTTAACGAATCGTATGATGCTAATCATAGTCACTCTAGTAGCTTTTAATCTTCAGATCATTTGAATTTATTGTCTTTATGACTCCTCACCATGAGTCATACTCAGACATTATGACTCGTGGTCTTCATTCTAAACCACTAGGGAATCAATCTTCAAGGCTTTAGACACTGGTCACAGTGCGACTTCTCACTATGAGTCGTATATCCTTACGACTCGTAGCCTTCCATTACTTAGTTCCTCAGCTTAGCTTTAGCCACTATTTTCTTTAAGACTTAGGCTACGAGTCGTAAGGTGTCTTGATGACTCGTAGCCTGACTAGTACTTCACTTTTCAGCATATTCTTTTCTCCTTTTTGGTTCAATACCACTTCTGACCTAGTTTCCTTGGATAACACATAAAACACACATCATATCTGAAAAATATCCAAAGTCAATGCATAATTTCACTATTTTAAGCATCAAATATGCCATGTTTTCATGGCATATCAACACCCTCAACTTAGAATGTTTGTATGTCCTCAGGCACACCACAACACAAATAAGATGCTTAAACAGGAAGTTCCTAAGATACCTTTGGCAGATAATTTTCAACTTTAGTTCACAACATATTACCCTTACCTATTTTTAGACCTTTGAAACCCAACTATGTACACAGATAAAGTACAACAACATAAAACATAGGAAGCAAGTGATGACATTACATTAGGAATGGACAGATAGGCATATATATAAGTTATATCACCCAAACAGATAATTAATCTAACAACATGACCCCATATACCCTCACAATCTAAGATGACCCATTCATTCATATGGATTTATCATGATAATAAAGGGATAACCAAGAGACTCTCTCACTCACTCAAAAGTTTCACAGTGCGCACATAATGACATAGGCTTGCCCTTATTTTCTTTTGCTTTAGTTTCTGGATAGGCAGGATATGATCACTATAGGACTTTATTTGTCTTGTAACATAGGATTGGGGATGGTATGGTATAATTAGGAAATTTTTAGTGACTAATCCTCCTTGACACTACAGTTACTTTGGGGTCCACTTATTTTTCACTTAATTTTCCAACCTTTATTTTAATACGCCATTTTTTACCCTTTTTATTCTTTTTCTACATGTTCAGACTGGGTGCGGTTTCTTAGTCTTTTTCTTTTTCTCATTTTTCTTTAATTTTTTTTTCTTGCTCTTTTTTTTATATTTTTTTCTAACATACCCAACCCTAATTTTCTTTTCTATTCACATCTCTTCTTCATACCTACTTTTCTTTATGCACTCCTAATAGCCACCCTCAATATAGACGATTTTCCTGAGTTGAGGTACACGGTGTCCAAGGTGGATCAGGGCCAAAACAGGTTCATTATGATTAAATAGGAAGGTGAATCACTGTAAACAAAAAATTTAGGTCTATTAAGGCTTGGATTGGGATCAAGGGATTCTATTAACATTTGGTTGGTTATTTTAGGCTAAAGTGGACTGATTTTAAAAAAATGTCCTATGATCTTTTCCTAACTGACAATACTACGACCTAGGCAAGACTAACCAAGCAAGTTCTAGATTCCACACATAGAAAGAAACTAGGTAACACCTTACACATACATAGTATAGGGTCACATTGCTACTTACTTCCTATTCAATTCATGCAATTATTTGCCACAATTATTATGTCCCTAATTCTAATGTCATTATGTGGTCACACACACATCACATGATTGTCGGAATTTTTTCAAGAGGCGTATTATTTTCTTAAACACCAAACACCAAAAAATCAGTTAAAACATATTCACTGCCTCAGATACAAATTTTCTTCCTTATTAAACATCGCACAACAAAACACAAAACAAAATATAAAATATGTCGATTCTACATTCAAAACACAACTGATGGGAAATGAAACACAATAACAACAACCCACAGTGGCTATGCGGTACACCCCCACCCCCAACTAAATATCTATGCAATGTCCCAAGTGTATCTATAAATGTAAATCAAAGGGCAGTGATATACCTGGCGCTCTAGGTTCCAAATCAAACTATATCAACATGTGGGGACTTTGAACATGCCCCACTCTCAGCATCAGTGGTCCTAGTTATGACTGGGGTGCTCAAATCAGTGGCATTGGTGTAGACCGATGTGCTCAATGGTGGCTTAGGCGGCGGGGCTGTCCTACTGATCATCTCAGCAACATTACTGAGTCTTGAACTACCTGCCTCGGCTGCCTTCTCTTTGACCCTGCTTGTTGATCCAACTCATCTTGCACACTAACTATTTTTTGCCGCTGTCACACCCCTTTTTCGTGTGAGGGTCAAGTCAAAGGTTTTTTTTAATAAAAGTGATGATTTTGAGTAGGGATTATTATATTTACAAATTCTCCACTTGGAATTGAGTTATGGTGTTCCAAGTTACCATATTGAATGCCTAGTCAAAAGGAAATGACTCTTTATTTTGGTCTGCGAAAACAGAAGATCAGGTAATGACTTCTGTTGAACAAGGGAAAGGTATGAGGTACCTGTCGAGTCCCGTGGTTCTAGAACGGTAGATTTTATCAACTTAACTTAAACTATTTTGATAAATTATGTTTGAAGGCCTTGATTCGCTCTTTTTTATTATACCAAAAATATCGATT
The DNA here is from genome assembly GCA_030864215.1 of Capsicum pubescens. Lineage (NCBI taxonomy): Eukaryota > Viridiplantae > Streptophyta > Magnoliopsida > Solanales > Solanaceae > Capsicum > Capsicum pubescens. The sequence continues at coordinate 76,460,724 of CM061543.1, read as the reverse complement.
TACACTTCTTATATTAAATAAATTGGTGAAAGTTAATTTTAGAAAAATATTTTCCAAGGTGCATTATTGCATCCTTGAATTTTTAAATGTCTTCGAAAGATGCGTACGCTGCATTCTTAATTGAGATGAATATTTTTAACATGCCTAAAATTTGCCTAGCTTAAAGGCTTTGGTTTGTCTCTTGTAAACTTAGAGTGCTTTTTAACCTTAACAATAAACTAAAGCAATATTCATTTGAATCAATTAATTAATTTAATAAATAATTATTAAGTGCCATTAATGACAATAAATAAAAATAATGGAATAATAAAATAAATAAAAATACACAAATCTACCCATATTATGCTAAATTTAATATTACACCCAAAATTTAATCTCTTTAAAGTCATACAAACCCAAATCATCTATTATAAGACAATTCAAACATGAAAATCCCCAAAATTTGACCCGAACACAAAATCACGAAGAAAACAACAACCTGAATTAAGTGATATACTAACCTAAGCAATATACGAGCACATCTATGATTCAAACTTAGTATTTAGGGAAAATTAGTACTGCTGACACCATCCGCTGGTATTTTGTTGGAAAAGTAACAAAAAACCGACCATAAATGTTTCCCCAGGTTAATCCAGTTGATTGCCGGTGGTGGGTGATTGGTTTTGGGGTGGGTTTGTCCGGCTGAAGATGGGTTTTGCTGGTGTCGTCCTATCCGATGATGGTTTCGCCATAAAACTAGAATAAGGTGTTGTGACTTCCTAGAGTTTTGTCGAAATTGCTGTTTCACTGGTAGGGTAGCGTTTTCAGTGAAAACTTCGCCGGTAAAAAAACTGTTTTTCCTTTCCCGATCAACTCTATCCTTGTTTCTCTCATTCTTTCCTCAATTCATTTTCTTACTATTTTTCAATCTCTCTTCTTTGTTCTCTCCCTCTCTCGTTGTTTCTCTTATCCCTTGTCTGTCTTTTTTATCACTCTCTAATTTCTTTTTCTCCATTCCCTGTATGCGTGTGTATCCACCAAAATGGTGGAATCTGTGAATTGATATTGTGTGTGAGAGTTGGCGTGTTGATATATATATATATATATATATATATTGTTCTAAACTATTTAAACATCTAATTTTAGAGAGTAAAATATACTTTTCAGTGATTCAAATGAAAAAAACAAAAAGGAAAAAAAATGAAAAAATCACCCACAGAGAAACTATTTTTCCATTATGTTCTGAGAATCAAATTTATACACCAAATGGTACACAAAACTATTTAAAAAAACTTAATCATGATTTGGTTATCAATAAAATCTATAAAAACAAATGTGTAGGATCGAATATGAACCTGTGCGATGAATTTAAATAAGGTGATGAGCCAAGTAAACCATCACCAGAAACTTGAACGGAAACCCAAAACTCGATTCAGAGCTCTTTCTTTTCTTTGTTTTCTTCTTTTTTTTTAGTCTATATGATTTTCTCTTTGTCAAAATAGTAGGTAACTTCGACCTTGGGGAGTTGAGGAGTTCCCCTTAAAAAGGGTATGTGGGGGTAGTTGAGGGAGAATGGGATATGTCAGATAGGTGGAAAAGTTGAGGGTAGTTTTGTTAGGATAATTATCCTTTTTTTTGTAATTTGAAACAAATAAATAATAATAACAATAATAATAAAAGAATATTTACTATTTCATTTTTTATTTAAGAAAAATATAATTAAAATTTATAAATAGCCTAAAATAATATAATTAAGAGAATACTGAAACTACTAACTTATTTATTAAAATTAAAAAAGAAATATCTATTTTTAAATATAAACATAACAATAAAAAACTAAAATATCCCAAAATGTAAATTTATTTATTTATTTTTAAATAAAATCTATAAAAAATGAAATAAGAGATAAAATAAATATTGGACAAAATATAAATATTAAATGCCGAAAAATAGGTTAAAACTCTAGGAGGGTAAAAAATCACGTGTCTACACCGCCTCGATATTTTATTCCTCGGTTCGTTGTCTCTTCATCTTCTTATTTTTCTTTCTTTACTTCACACCAGGTACGGGGGTTGGGTCTCCAACACCTCAAATATTCTCGACCTCTTATTCCTTATGGATCTCCTCAATAATGGGCATCGGGAGGATTGGCCTGCTATGTAGCTTTTTGATTGACTTATACAGTACAACTAGCTTGGCCTATACACCTACAAAATTTGGACAATGAATACCCTCAAGCTGTTGGCTGATGCGCTGCTCAAACCCATCAATTCTCGCTTGCATTTCTCTCATCTCATCCTGTATCTTATGTTCATGCCAAGGCTTGAATCCTGATTGGATAAGTCTCACCTTCATCACTACCATACTCAGCCTCTTCTGTACCTCAAATAAAAAGAACGGTGGCACTAATTCATAGCCGGCTAGGACCGATCTGGATGTGGATGATCACGGAGCTACAGATAATGATGGAGGCTGAGTTTGGGATATCCCTGCTATATCAGAGGCATAAAGATCAAACTGGACGGTCTCTGTAGGGGTGTCACCCTTATCAATGAACCCTATGGTGTCATTTCCATGCTCACTAACCTTAAACACCCTTTCGATCATAGTGGTCCCAAACTTAGCCACATTGGAGATCGGGTTAGTAATATCTCTAATTAAACCCAAATATGTCATGGATTGGATCTAAAAATCTGATCAACCATGGGAGCTCTGGTACTCTCGCATCCATGTATATCTGCATCAAGAGATATGGGAAGGCCATCACTATATTAGTTCTTGCCACCCTATCTCTAATCTCTTGGGCTATCTATTTGGATACATCCATCTCGTAGAACGACATTATACTTGCTATCAGTGTTGCTTTGTCTAGACCAATTACACTATTCGATAAGTTGGGACTCAGTATGTGCCTAACCAGGGTCTACAAAGTTTTTTCTTGAAAGTTCAGGCTACCTTTCTTGATTGATGATGATCTTCCAACACCACCAAATACCCATGGGGACTCTTCCTGATCTGTAACAATAATCCCTACCATCCACCAGAACTGAACAAGCTTTTGTTTTGAACCTATTTGTTTAAACTTTACTTTCTTCATCTCCTCTACTCGGAAGTCTATCTCCGTGGTGTTGGCCGATATTATAAACTCGGGTCCATGAAGAATTTGGGAGATGTTCTGAGCAGAGATTTTCACTCAAACACCTCAAATTACTAATATGATATTGGGTTTTCACCCCTCCACAAATTTCCTTCTGAGGTTGGCCTTTTCAAATCCATCTAATACGCAACATAAAGGTCACATACCAATGCTTCGCTGTACTGTCTTGATATTCTAGTCATCCACTCAAACTTATATTGTTTGAAATGGGTGTCAAATATAGGCATCTCAGATATGCCAGTCATGGTCAACTTTCTCTCAAGGTAAGGACTTCTTAAGGGATTTTGTAATACCCCATACTTTTCCTAGATCAAGTTAGCTCCTAAAATGTCAAGGGTTATCTTTAAAAATGAATAAAATTTCATGCATATAGAATTTTCTAGTTCTAGACACTCCAGTGTGTAAAAAATTAAATTAACTTTCCAACGATACCAATTTCTCCTAAATCTGATACTCGGTTGAGAAGTTATGGCATTTTTTGTAAAGTAGTGTGGCATTTCGACAAGCACCGCTCGCGGTGAAGGCCAAAATAGAAATTGTCAATTTCCAGTGGACCTCCATGATTGGCCCACATCGCGTTGAAGTCCCATTTCCCAATTGTCAAAATCCAGTAGCCCAGTGCGATGGTACCACGTCGTGATGATGGCCTAAATGGCATTTCAGTAACTTACCGCGATAGCTCCGCATCACGTTGATTTCCCAAATCCCAATAGTTAATTTTCAGTGAGCCACCGCGATAGTGGCGCATCATGGTGATATGCCAAATCAGGATTTTTCTTTCTTTTCTAGTTCCTATTAAATTTTAAAAGGGGAAATTTGGTCAATTCCCAATCCCTAATTCGTGGATAACACAAGATTAAGCTCATTCTAAGAACTTTATGCTTACTTTTCATCAATTCTCTCTCAAAGAATACCCTAGAGCTCAAAACTTACTCTCCAAGAAATACAATTTCATCTATTATTTTTTCAAGATAACTCAAGATTATGGATTCCCAATTCAAAAACTCCAAGAATTCATTGTCAAAAGCACAATAGGAATCCAAAATCAAGTGTTCTCATCAATTTCATAAATTATGGTATGTGGGGTTCATGAACAACGATATTCTTCCATCCTTGTGCCAAAGAATAATTTTTAATTACAAATTTACATGCTTTTGTATGAATATACATGAGTTTCAAATTAGGGTTCATACCCATTATTGTTATTTGCAAGATTATGAGATTTCAAGTTATTTAGAAGTTGGATTGCATGTCTATTTTCATATTTTCATACGTATTGCCGTAAATTCCAGATTTTGAGTTGAGTTATAAATATTTACAATATCAAGTATGAACATTATGATGTTTTAACATGAATTTGATGCATGGGTTACTAAGCCCTAGTTGGATATTTCTATTTAAAGATTGATTGTGCTATACGCACTCTATGACTAGATTATTTTCAAAATTTTGATACAGATTTGATATTTTAATCTCAGTTTAGATATGAAATCCACTTTTCATCTTCAAACTACAGTTTAACTTAGCAATTATGCAGTTGGATTTCGTAATAAACAATTATACTAGATTTTTAAAGTGGATTTCTAACAAAATGAGCATGCAGATTAAAGGGAGTAGTATTTAGCAATGAGTTGGGTATGTTCTCATGCCCTAGAACTATGAGACAATGTAGGTTTAGATTATCAGATTATTCCCATTTCTATATGGATGACATATACAGATGTGATCACTTAGATTAGGTTATACTCCCTGGCAAGAGTATGACACCTCTCTCAAACGTGAGGTTTTCCCATAAGGAAACTAGATGTTGGACTCCATGATAGCTCACATAGTTTATGTCTGTTAGAAGAACATCCCTAATAGTAAAAGTAAATAAATGGCTTTTGAGTGAATTTTCCTACAACCTACAGAAAAGAGTAAACTTAAAGAAAGCTATTAAAAGAATTACCTACAGAAAAAGAAATCCTAACAGTATAATCTAAAAAAAAAGCTTTTAGAAACTAAGTGTAAAGTCTCACAACTTTACTCAGATATTGCTTTATAGAAAAACTTTAGCTACAGACTTCAGTTTTAAGATTTCAGATATAAAAGTGAGTTCTTTCTACACTTAGACAACATAATTTACAGACAGAATACTAGTACATCTTTTAGAACTAAATGTTATAACTCACCAGATTTATAAAGTATGATTTACTACTCAAGATTATGATTCTCAGCTTTCAGATATTCCAGCTTATGTGAGTCATCTACATTTAACATGCATTGTTTTACAAATTATGATGATGTTGAGACATTGTTTTGCTTATGTATTCACCCCCATATACTCAGTATATTCTCAAAGTACTGATCCACATATACGTCTATGTGCTACATTGACTCATAATGTAGTTCAGGTGCTCAGTTCCAGCTGCGTGAGTGATTCTGAGCATCTCCATCTATATCCCGATATTTGGTGAGTCCTCATAGTTTGGGGACTTAGTCTTTTGTTTTTTCTGCTTATTAGTTTAGATAATTCAGTATTGTTTTTAGAGATTACGAGTTAGTTGGGGGTTTGTCCCAGTTACTCTCTAGTTATTAGTAGTAGAGGCTTGTTAGACTGCTAGATATGATTCAGATTATTTAGTATTGGTTGTTCAGACTATTGAGTCTAGTATTTTTCAGAGATTATATTCAAATGTTCTCAGTTATCTCAGATAAATTTCCATATTTAGTATGATTTTTATATCTATAAGCCCTTGTTATGAGATTCAGACTTAGTAGCAGGCAGACAGGGTTAGCATAAGGATACTCATAGTCTTGAGAACTGTCTGACATCTCGGGACACATTTTTTGGCATTACAAACTTGGTATCAAAGCCTAATATTTATAAGAGTCCTAGGGTGTCACATAAGCTGCATGACGTAGAGTCTTGATCATGGGTGTGAAGTACACCACATTTATGAGCAAGAGGCTATGAAACATTCTAAAGAAATCATCTCTTTATTTAATGATCTATTGCACGTATAATATCTCTATCTACTTTTAACTCTTTCTCTTACATGATAGTTGAATATGACTCCTCGTCGAGCTAATGCCTGCAGAAATGATAACCAGCCACCCCAGCCTGCTGATCCTCTGATTGAGAATGTATCCTATAGATTGAAGGATGTAGCTTATGATTGGGCGGTTATATGGAAGAACGGTAGAGGTGAGAATGCAGCTCATATGAGTTGTCAAGTATCAATGTAGTCAATGAGTTTCCTGATGTTTTCCCCAAAGATTAGCCAGGGGTACCTTCCGATAAGAAAATAAAATTCGATATTGATCTTCTTCCAGATACGTAGCCTATCTCTATTCCTCCTTATTGTATGGCTCTAGCTGAGATTAAAGTGTTAAAAGAGTAGCTTAAGGATCTTTTAGATAAAGGTTTCATAAGGCCAAGTGTTTCTCCATGGGGCGCTCCTATCCTATTCGTACAAAAGAAAGATGGTTCTTTGTGAATGTGCATTGACTATCGTTAGCTGAATAAAATCACAGTAAAAAACAAATATACTCTTCCTAGAATTGATGAATTATTTAACCAACTCCAAGGTGCAAGTTACTTCTTCAAGATAGACCTTAGATCCGGCTATCATCAGCTTAGAGTAAGGGAATATGATATTCCAAATACAGCTTTCAAAACCCATTTTGGTCATTTCGAGTTTCTAGTTATGTCATTTGGTCTTAGCAATGCCCCAAAAACCTTCATGGAATTGATGAACCGAGTGTTCAAACAGTATCTGGACATGTTTTTCATAGTATTTATAAATGATATTCTTATCTATTATCATAGTGAGCATGATCAGGAAGACTATTTTAGAATTGTGTTGCAAACTCTTAGAGATCACCAGTTGTTCGCCAAATTCACCAAATGTGAATTTTGGCTAAGGTCTGTAGCTTTCCTTGGTCATATTGTTTCCAGTGAGGGAATTAGATTTGATCCCCAAAATACAGAAGCAGTAAGAAACTGACCTATACCTATTTATCTGTCAGACATTAGAAGTTTCTTAATTATCCTATGTCTAGATTAACTCAAAAGAAAGTTATGTTTCAGTGGTCAGATTCCTATAAGAAGAGTTTTCAGGAGTTGAAGACTCGACTCACTTCAGCCCTAGTTTTACCATTACCTGATGGTACAAATAGTTTTGTTGTGTATTGTGATGCCTCTAGAATCGGTATGGGTTGTGTGTTGATGCAGAAATATAAAGTTATGGCTTATGTCTCTAGACAGCTTAAGCCTCATGAAAATAACTACCCGATCCATAATATTTAGTTAGCTTCTGTTGTGGTTGCATTGAAAATCTGGAGGCACTATCTTTATAGGGTGCATGTTGATGTGTTTACGGATCACTAAAGTTTGTAGTATGTATTAACACAGAGGGAGTTGAATCTTCGGTAGAGAAAGTGGTTAGAATTGTTGAAAGATTATGATATGAGTGTGTTGTATCATCCATACAAGGCCAATGTAGCAACAGGCACCCTTAGTAGATTGTCCATGGGTAGTGTTGCTCATGTGGAGAATGATAAGAGAGAGTTAGTTTGGGAAGTTTATCGGTTAGCTAGATTAGGTGTGAGGTTGGTTTGTAATACCCTGTATTTCCTTAGCATAAGATTAACTCTCAGTTCATAAGTTATCCAATATAAAAATTTTGAAATGCTTTTTTTTTAATCTAGAGCCTGCTATTGCCTAGGAAATTGAATTATCTTTCCAACAATATAAAATTTTCGTAAATCTGATAACCGGGTAAGAAGTTATGGCTATTTTAAGTTTCAGTCGATAAACATCATAATTCAGACCAGTAGCGTATCGCGGAGTAAGACAAAATGGCAATTGTCAGTTTCCAGTGAGGTACCGCAATACCGGGATGTCGCGCTAAATCTCATTTTCACATTTATCAATTTCCAGTGAGCCAACACGATTGTACCGCATCGCGCCAAGCTTCTACGTCCCATCCAGTATTGCAACACGATTCCACCATGTTGCGCTACCAACTGCATTCCCAGTTGTCATTTTCCAGTGGATTGGCACGATAGCTGCGCGTCGTGCTAGGGCCAAAAATTGAGTTTTTTAGTATGAATCTTTAAGTCATTCTCAAGGATAAATGGGTATTTTTCCAAGGTCCTAATCAGTCTAAACACAAAATTTACCCCTAAATAACCCATGATATCATCATTTATTCACTTTATTCAAGGATTAACCCATTCTCTCTCAAAAGGGGCTAAACCCTAGCTTAAAGAAACAAGAGCAAAAATCCAGAGTCTCTCCAAGAACCTTCAAGAATTAACAAATTAAGGTATGTTAGGTGTTCATCTATGGGTTTCTTTCACCCATAGAGTCCACGTATCCATTTTCAAAATACAAGATTATTGAATTATGAACTTCCATGCTTGAATTGAATTGAATTCATGTTCATGTTATTATTGGGTTTTAGTCCATGATTAAATTACATGCTTTTATAAAATAAATCATTGTACATGTTGAATTACATGATCTTCATGATAAACCCTTCAATTTGTAAGTTGTTTGATGTAACCATGATAACGATATGTTTTGATTATTGTATAACCTAAGCATGCTCCCTATATGTTTGATAAAATGCCTATGTGAATGAAATAGTGCCATTATAACAAGAGAGCATGTATTCCCCATTCATGTATAAGTAGATGCATTACAAGTGTTTGGTTAAATGCCTCTATGAGTGAACTATGGACAAGTATACATTGTTATGATTTTCAAGAGTATATTATGCTTTATTCTCCATGCTATCAATTCCTGGGTGTATTTAATACCCAACAATTTAGCTGTGTGCCTAGAGCTAGTGTCAGTTACAAAATCTCAGTCTTGTCATGATAAGTAGAACACAGTAAGTTACAGAACTCAGTAGAACTCATTCAGTTATAGAACTAAGGAAAACTCAGTAAACTCAGTATTAGTCTAGTCCAGTTCAGTATACTCAGTTCAGTGTCTTTCAGTTGGGAGTAAGATTCAGTACCGAGTGAACCCAAGGATGGGGGCTCACCTTCCAGTAGAGGGTGTGATTATTAGAAGCAATCCTTGCATTCCAGAACTACCTAGCCAGCGTAGGTTGAGATATTAAACCTGCTAGTTGAGGATTGATGAGGTGTTTTAACTTGCCAGATGTGGGTTCCAGTATTCTCATTAGAGTACCTACCAGATTAAGGTAACTCTCCAGTGTCTTTACCCATGGCACGGTACTGACACCCTTCCAACTGGGGTCATAGATTATACTCAAACTCAGTTATATTATTTGGGGCATGTCAGTTAGATGATTACCTCCCACAATCTCAGTTTCAGTCTTCAGAATAAAAATCAGTTCAGTTCAACAGAATAAGGACTGTCAGATATAGTAAACCAGTATCAGTAAATCAATTATCAATAACTTCAGATATCAGTTACTCAGTATCATAATTCAAGACTTAGCTTCAGATAAGCTTACTTACAGTATTTATTTATATGAACATTAGTGCATACTCAGTATTTACAGCAGTATCAGTTATCCATGTACTCTCATGTTCAATTACTCTATATCATGCAGTCAGTTATTGTTCATACATATGATCCCTTGCATTCAGCCTTACCTCATCTAGCATACCAGTATATTCCACATACTGACGCATACTCTTTCTTTGTGCTATGATGTGTCATATCATAGGTTTGGACGCTCAGGTTCCCGACCGTGCATATATAGACTCAGATTTAGCCAACATCAGTAGATTAGCAGTGAGTCCTCATCATTCGAGGATATTCTTCTATTTTATTATTTTAGTAGAATCAATATTTCAGTAGATGGAGTTAGTTGGGGGATTTTCTCATCAACTCCACTTTCAAATAGAGGCTTTTCAGACTAGTTTTCAGACAATGTTTAGTTTTACAAATTGTTATTTTTGATGATATAATTTATCAGTATTTTATATGTTTTGAACCTTATGGCATTTCAGCCTGTTATTCCACATTTATTACAGTATCATGTTTCAGTGCTCATAGTAGATATCAGTCATGTGTTAGCTTATTGTTCTTCGGGGATATAAGCACCGTGTAGCATTCGGGGTATATACTCGGGGCGTTACAAAATTGGTATCAGAGCCTAAGGTTCAACAGTGTCCTATAAAGTCTGAAAGCCACATCTAGTAGAGTCATGTGCAGGGGTGTGTAGCACGCCACACTTATGGATATGAGGCTATGAGATGTTTTAGGAAAAAGTTTTCTTTCTTTCAGTATTCATGTCGTGCGAGTAAACATGATTTTAAGTTAAACTCTCAGTCTAATCCATTTCCTCATTTTTTTTTATAGAACATGCCTCCCAAAAAAACTAATGAAATAAGGATCAGAAATCAGTCAGCACCTCAGCCCGTTCACGCAGATCCCCTCGACGAGCATGTCTCCCATGCAGAATTTAGAGCTGTATTCACTAATCTAGACAACTTCATAGCAACTCAGAATGAATGACCAACTACTGTTCTGGCTAATCCAGTTGCCAATACTGCTGCAACTAGGATTCAGGACTTCACCTGAATAAATCCTCCCCTATTCTCAGGACTAAGCCAGAAGAGAACCCATAGGAGTTCCTCGATCATGTACAAAAAGTCATAGATATTATGGGAGTGACTTTCAATAAGAGTGCTGAGTTAGCTACCTATCACCTACAAGTTGTAGCTCATACCTGGTTTAAGCAGTGAAAGGTAGACAGGGGCGTAGATACAGAGCCCTTAGAGTGGGAAGAGTTTGCTACTACTTTTCTAGAAAGATTTTTTCCCTTAGAACTGATAGAAGCCAAGGTGTTAGAGTTCATCAATCTCAGGCTGGGCAGTATGAGTATGAAAGAGTATTCCCTCAAGTTTACTCAGTTAGCCAGGTATGCTCCCCATGTAGTAGCAGACGGTAGGTACAGAATGAGTAGGTTCGTATTTGGGGTGTCAGATAGTATGGTTAAAGAGTGCAAAATAGTGATGTTGATTAAGGAGATGGATATATCCAGGCTTATCATATAGAAGAGGCTAAGATTAGAGAGAGAGAGAGGTAGAACAAGAGAGCTAGAATAGGTAGCTTCAATTTAATCAGCCTAAGTCAAAGGGCAATAACCGTTCCAAGTTTCATCCAAAAACTTTAGTTCCAGCTCCGTCCTCAGCCAGTGCTCCAATATCTAAGTTCAAAAATACTAACAGCGATAGGGAGCCAAGCTCTAAATCTCAGGATAGTGTCAGCAATGCTTGAACAAATCCTCTTTGTCAGACATGTGGAAGAAACCACGAGAGTGTCTACAGAGCTGGCAGTGATGTTTATTTTGGGTGTGGTAATCCAGGACATAGAGTCAGAGATTATCCTCAGTCAGGTCTCAGAGTTAGTATACTCATTTTCATCTTAGTCAGGTCGCCCGAATCAGCAGGGTACCGCTTCCAGTGCCACCAGCGGGCAACACCAAAATAAGGTTTATGCACTTCAGTCCAGACAAGATCAAGAAAATCAGGAAAATTTTCCTGATGAGGTCACTGGTATGTTATAGATCTTCCATTTACATGTTTATGCCTTGCTAGATCTAGGAGCTTCTTTATCTTTCGTAACTCCTTATATAGCCTTTGACTTTGGAGTTAGTCCAGAAATCCTAGCAGAGCCTTTCTTAGTTTCTACCCAGTAGGTAAATCTATTATAGCCTGATGGGTATACAAGGACTGTCCGGTTATGATATCTCAGAAAATTACTTCAGCAGACCTAGTAGAGCTAGAGATGGCAGATTTTGATGTCATTCTCAGAATAGATTGGCTCCATTCATGCTATGCCTCAATTGATTATAGAAACAAAATAGTTCATTTTCAGTTTTCAAATAAACTAGTCCTTCAATAGAGGGGTATTACTACAACGCTTAAGGGTCAGTTGATTTCATACCTTAGAGTGAGAAAAATGATGTCCAAGGGATGTGTCTATCATCTTGTGTGAGTCAAGGACTCTAGTTCAAAAACTCCCAGTCTTGAGTCAGTTCCAGTAGTAAATGAATTCTAAGATGTGTTTCCTGAAGATATTTCAGAGTTTCTCCCATTAAGGAAATAAACTTTGGAATAGACCTTCTTCCAGACAATCAGCCTATATCTATTCCTCCATACAGAATGGAACCAGCAGAACTCAAAGAGTTAAAAAAAATATTGATGGATCTTCTAGATAAGGGATGGATCAGGCGTAGTATTTCCCCGTGGGGCGCACCAGTTTTATTCGTACATAAGAAAGACGATTCTCTCAAAATGTATATAGACTACCGTCAGTTGAACAAAGTCACAGTCAAGAACAGATATCCACTTCCCAAAATTGATGACTTATTTGACCAACTTCAGGATGCTAGTTACTTTTTTAATATAGACCTCAAATTAGGCTATCATCAGCTTAGAGTCAGAGAATGTGACACTCTGAAAATAGCTTTTAGAACCCGGTATGGTCTCTTCGAGTTTCTAGTCATGTTCTTTGGTATTACTAATGCCCCAACAACTTTCATGGACTTAATGAATCGCATGTTCAAACAGTACTTAGACATGTTCGTTATAGTTTTCATCAATGACATTCTTGTCTATTCCCGTAGCAAGAATGATCAAGTAGATCACCTCAGAATAGTACTTCAGACTCTCAGAACTCATAAGTTGTTCGCCAAATTCAGTAAGTGCAAATTTTAGCTAAGGTAAGTAGTATTCCTTGGTTATATTATTTCCGGTGATGGCATTAGAGTTGATCCTCAAAAGACCAAAGTGGTAAGAAACTGGCCTCGACCCATCTCTGCATCAGATATCAGGAGTTTCTTGGGTTTAGTTGGCTATTACCATCGGTTTGTTGAAGGATTTTTTCTATTGCATCCCCCATGCACAAATTGACTCAGAAAAAAGTCCAGTTTCAGTGGTCAGATATTTGGGAGAAGAGTTTTCAGGAGTTGAAGACTCGACTCACCTCAACCCCTGTTTTGACTCTACTAGATGGTTCAGATGGGTGTGTTGTGTACTGTAATGCATCTAGAGTAGGTTTGGGTTGTGTACTTATGCAAAGAGGTAAGGTCATAGCCTACGCCTTTAGATAACTTAAGCCCCATGAGAAGAATTATTAGACTCAAGATCTTGAGTTAGCAGCTGCAGTGTTTGCCTTAAAGATTTTGAGGCACTATTTGTATAGGGTGCATGTAGATGTGTTCACAGATCACAAGAGTTTGCAATATGTCTTTTCTCAGAAAGATTTAAATTTGCATTAGAGAAGGTGGTTAAAATTATTGAAATATCATGATATGAGTGTTCTTTATCATTCAGGAAAAGCCAATGTAGTGGCTGATGCTCATAATAGATTTTGTATGGGTAATGTTGCTTATGTTGAAGACAATAAGAAGAAGTTAGTTTCGGAAGTTCATCAGCTTGCCCGACTAGGTATCCACTTAGTCGATTCAGCAGAAGGTAGTATGTGGGTTTAGAACAGTTCTGAATCCTCTCTAGTTTCCAAGGTGAAGAAAAAGCAGGATAAAGATCCCAGTCTTGTTAAGTTAAAAGAGTTAGTCAGAGATCAGAAAGTAGAGGTTTTCTCCCAAGGAGGAGATGGTGTGTTGCGTTTCCAGGGTCATTTATGTGTGCTAGGTATAGATGACTTGAGGTAATGAATTCTTGTAGAAGCGCATGGTGCGAGGTCATCCAAGGGGCACTAAGATGTACCGTAGTTTGCGGGAGATCTATTGGTGGAGTGGGATGAAGAGGGATACTATAGAATTTGTAGCTAAATTCTCTATATGTCAGCAAGTTAAGATTGAGCACCAGAATCCTAGTGGGTCCATGCAGGAGTTTAGTATTCCCACATGGAAATGGGAAGAAGTAAACATGGACTTTGTGACGGGTTTGCCTCGTACTCATCTTTATCATGATTCCATTTGGGTTATCCTAGACAAGATGACCAAATCAGCTCATTTCTTGCCAGTTCATACTTCCTCTTCAGCCGAGGGCTATGCCAAACTCTATATCATAGAGTTGGTCAGGTTACATGGAGTTCCAGTATCCATTATCTCAAATAAAGGTACCCAGTTTACCTCTTATTTTTGGAAAACATTCCAAAAGGGTCGTAGTACCCAAGTTCATCTCAGTACAACCTTCTACCCTCAGAAAGATGGCAAAGCAGAAAGGACCATTCAGACTCTAGAAGATATGCTAAGGGTATGCGTTGTCGATTTTAAGAGTAGTTGGGATGACCACTTGTCTTTGATCGAGTTTGCATAGAATAACAACTATTATTCCAGTATTCAGATGTCTCCGTTTGAAGCTCTCTATGGTAGGAGATGTAGATCTTTAATAGGTTGGTTCGAGGTAGGTGAGGCCACAGTAGTAGGTCCTGATCTAGTGTTTAATGCCTTAGAGAAGGTTCAGTTAATCAGAGTAAGACTTAGGGCTGCCCAAAACCGATAGATTTCGTATGCAGATATGAGGAGAAAGGATCTCAAATTTGAGATTAGTGATTTTGTGTTCCTAAAAATCTCTCCCACGAAAGGAGTAAAGAGGTTCCCGAAGAAGGAAAATCTCAGTCCCTGATATATCGATCCTAACATAATTATCAGCTATTTTATAAAGGTAGCTTATGAGGTTGAGTTGACTTCAGATCTAGCCTAAGTTCATCCAGTATTCTATGTCTCCTTGCTAAAGAAATGCATTGGTGACCTAGCAGTCAAAATTACTTTAGAGGATGTAAATATTCAGAATGATCTCTCTTTTGAAGAGGTTCTAGTCCAGATCCTCGATCATCAAATTCGTAGACTGAGGAACAAAGAAGTTCCCTTAGTCAAAGTCCTTTGGCGAAATTAGGCCGTAGAGAGAGATACTTAGGAAAAAGAAGCAGGTATACAGGCCAAGTATTCTTACCTCTTCTCCACAACCTCAGATCCATCTTAAGGTAACAATCTTCCTTAACTTTTTTCAGTTCCATGTCTAGCTATTATTATAACTTGGTATCCATTTCCGTTGCATATTCAGTCATGTGTTCATGAACCAGTTCAGTCATGTACTTATGCATCAGATATGCATGTTTAGTATGAAAACCCAGCTTATCAGTAGCTTTAATCATGTAGTCATGCATCAGATATGCATGTTCAGTGTGTAAACTCAGTCTATCAGTATCTCAGCTTAATTAGTCTCATTCAAGGATGAATGTTCCCAAGGGGGAGATATTGTAATACCCCATATTTCCTTAGCTTAAGATTAACTCTCAGTTCATGAGTTATCCAATATAAAAATTTCGAAATGCTTATCATTTTTCAATTTAGAGCCTGCCATTGCGTAGGAAATTGAATTAGCTTTCCAACGATATAAATTTTGCCTAAATTTGATAATCGAGTAAGGAGTTATGACTATTTTAAGTTTCAGTCATTAAACACCATAATTCAGGCCAGTAGCGTATCGCAGAGTAAGACAAAATGGCAATTTTCAATTTTCGGTGAGGTACCGCAATACCGGTGCGTCGCGCCAAAGCTCATTTTCACATTTGTTAATTTCCAGTGAGCCAACGCTATTGTACCGGATCGCACTGAGCTTCCAGGTCCCATCCAGTATTGCAACACGATTCTACAACATCACGGCACCAGCCATATTCCCAGTTGTCATTTTCCAGTGGCTTGGCGCGATAGCAGTGCTTCGCACCAGGGCAAAAAATTAGTTTTTTCAATATGAATTTTTAAGTCGTTCTAAGGGGTAAATGGGTATTTTTCTACGGTCCTAATCAGTCTAAACACAAAATTTACCCCTAAATAACCCATTATCTCATCATTTATTCACTTTATTCAAAGATTAAGTCATTCTCTCTCAAAAGAGGCTAAACCCTATCTTCAAGAAACAAGAGCAAAAATCTAGAGTCTCTCCATGAACCTTTAAGAATTATCAAATTAAGGTATGTTAGGTGTTCATCTATGGGTTCCTTTCATCCATAGAGTCCACGAATCCATTTTCAAAATACAAGATTGTTGAATTATGAACTTCCATGCTTGAATTGAATTGAATTCATGTTCATGTTATTATTGGGTTTTAGTCCATAATTAAATTACATGCTTTTATGAAATAAATCATTGTACGTGTGGAATTACATGATCTTAATGAGAAACCATTCAATTTGCAAGTTGATTGATGCAACCATGATAACTGTATGTTTTGATTATTATATAACCTAAGCATGCTCCCTATGTGTTTGATAAAATACCTATATGAATGAAATAGTTCCATTATAACATGACAGCATGTATTCCCCATTCACGTATAAGTAGATGCATTACAAGTGTTTGGTTAAATGCCTCTATGAGTGAACTATGGACAAGTATACATTGTTATGATTTTCAAGAGTATATTATGCTTTATTGTTCATGCTATTGAGTCCTAGGGGTATATAATACCCGATAATTTAACTGTCTTCCTAGAGCCAATATCAATTACAGAATCTCAGTCATGTCACGATCAGTAGAACCCAGTCAGTTACAGAACTCAGTAGAACTCAGTCAGTTACAAAACTCAGGAAAACTTAGTAAACACAGTATCGGACCAGTCCAGTTTAGTATACTTAGTTCAGTGTCTTTTAGTTGGGAGTAGGATTCAGCATCGAGTAAACCCAAGGATGGGGACTTACTTACCAGTAGAGGGTGTGATCCTTAGAAACAATCCTTGCATTCTATAACTACATAGCCAGGGTAGGTTGAGACATCAAACCTGCCAGTTGAGGGTTGATGAGGTGTTTAAACCTGCCAGATGAGGGTTCCACCATTCTCATTAGAGTACCTACCAGATGAGGGTAGCACTCCAATGTCTTTATCCATGGCACGGTACTGACACTCTTCCAACTGGGGTCATAGGTTGGACCCAAACTCAGTTATCTTATTTGGGGCATGTCAGTTAGATGATTACCTCCCACAGTCTCAGTTTCAGTCTTCAGAATAAAACTCAGTTCAGTTCAACAGAATAAGGACTGTCAGATATAGTAAACCAGTATCGGTAACTTCAGATATCAGTTACTCAGTATCATAATTCAAGACTTAGCTTCAGATAAGCTTACTTACAGTATTTATTTATATATACATTAGTGCATACTCAGTATTTACAGCAGTATCAGTTATCCATGTACTCTCATGTTCAGTTACTCTATATCATGCAGTCAGTTATTGTTCATACATATGAACCCTTGCATTCAGCCTTACCTCATCTAGCATACCAGTATATTCCACATACTGAAGCATACTCTTTCTTTGTGCTATGATGTGTCATATCATAGGTTTGGACGCTCAGGTTCCCGACCGTGCATAGATAGACTCAGATTTAGCCAACATCAGTAGATTAGTAGTGAGTCCTCATCATTCGAGGATATTCATTTATTTTATTATTTTAGTAGACTCAGTATTTCAATAGATAGATTTAGATAGGGGATTGTCCCATCAAATCCACTTTTAAATGGTTTAAGATAGAGGCTTTTCAAACTAGTCTTAAAACAGTGTTCAGTTTTATAGATTGTTATTTCAGATGATATAATTTATTAGTATTTCAGATATTTTGAACTTTATGGCATTTCAGCCTATTATTCTACATTTATTACAGTATCATGTTTCAGTACTCACAACAGATATGAGTCATGGGTTAGATTGTGGTCCTTCAGGGTCGTAAGCACCGTGTAGCATCCGAGGTATAGACTCGGGGAATTACATGGTTGATTTTTCTAAAGGGAACATTTGGGTCTGGATTAGTTCTGAATCTTCTCTAGTTTTGGAAGTAAAGAAAGTCAGGATAAGATTATAGTTTGGTCAAACTGAAGGAGTCAGTTAAAGACCAAAAGGTAGAGGTTTTCTCCCAAGGGGGAGATGGTGTGTTGAGGTACCAGAGTAGATTGTATGTTCCTGTGTTGATGATTTGAGGTAGCGGATTATGGTGGAAGCTCATGGTATGCGTTAGTCCATTCATCCAGGAGCCACCAAGATGTACCGTAACTTGTAGAAAGTCTATTGGTGAAGAGGTATGAAGAAGGATATAGAAAAATTTATAGCCAAGTGTGCAACTTATCAATAGGTTAAAGTAGAGCATCAAAGACCTAGTGGTACATTGCAAGAGTTTGGTATCCCCACTTGGAAGTAGGAAGAGGTAAATATGGATTTTGTGACTGGATTATCGCTTTCGCATTATTGGCATGATTCCATTTAGGTTACAGTGGACAAATTGTCTAAGTTAGCGTATTTCTTGCTAGTTCACATATCCTACATAGCTAAAGATTACAATAATTTGTACATTAGAGTGATAGTCAGATTGCATGGAGTTCCTTTATCTATCATCTCAGATAGGCGTACGCAGTTTACCGTTTAGTTTTGGAGAGCCTTTCAAAAAGGTCTTGGTACCCAAGTTCATATTAGTTTAGCTTTTCATACACAGATAGATGGTTAGGCAAAAAGGACCATTCAGACTCTAGAGGATATTTGTGTTCTTGAGTTCAAGGGCAGTTGGGATGAATATTTGTCGTTGATTGAGTTCGCCTATAATAACAGTTACCATGGTAGAATTTAGATAGCCCCGTTTGAGGCTCTTTATGGTAGAGATATAGATCACTAGTTGGTTGGTTCAAAGTAGGTGAGGCCACTTTGATTGGGCCAGATATGGTGTTTGAAACCATGGAGAAAGTTCAGTTTATTGGAGAAATATTGAAACCAACTCAGAGTTACTACAAATCTTATGCAGATATAAGAAGAAAAGATCTTGAGTTTGAGTTTGATGACCTTGTGTATCTGAAAGTTTCACCCATGAAGGGGGTGAAGATATTTGGTAAAAAAGGGAAGCTTAGTCCCTGATATGTTGGCCCCTACCAGATTTTGAGTCATGTTGGGAAGGTAGCGTATGAGCTTGAGCTAATCACAAATTTGCCCTCAGTTTTTCAGTGTTCTATGTATACTTATTAAAGAAGTGCATGGATAATTCAACTGTTGTAGTCCCTCTAGAAAGTACAGATATTTAGAATAACCTCTCGTACGAAGAAGTTCCAGTAGAGATTCTTAATCATCTAATCCGTAGATTAAGGAATGAAGAAGTTCCCTTAGTCAAAGTTCTTTGGCGAAATCAGACCGTTGAGGGTGCTACTTAGGAAGAAGAAACAGACATGCATACCAAGTATCCTTATCTTTTCTCCATGAACTCAGATTCAACTGAAGGTAACAATCTTTCTTAATTCAGCTCTATTCCAGTCTCAGATTCAGCTATATAGTTGTCCTTATGTTAATTTATGCACTTACAGATTAGCTCAGTCGTTTAGTATGTTCTAGATTCATTCATATAACTTATTTTAGTTGTGCATGTTAGCATATAGCCTTAGATTCCTCAGTATTTTTAGTTTAGCTAGCCACATTCGAGGATGAATATTCCCAAAGGGGAGAAATTGTAATACCCGATACTTTTTCCTAGCTTAATTTAGCTCCTAAAATATAAAGGGTTAGCTTTAAAAATGAATAACTGTTGATACATATAGAATTTTCTAGTTCTAGACCCTCATGTGTGTAGAAAATTGATTAGCTTTCCAATGATACCAATTTACTCTAAATTCGATACTCAGTTGAGAAGTTATGGCACTTTTTGTAAAGTAGTATGGCATTTCAACAAGCACAGCATTGTGGTGAAGGCCAAAACGACAATTGTCAATTTCTAGAGGACCTCCATGATTGGCTCACATCGCGTTGAAGTCCCATTTCCCAATTGTCAAAATCCAGTAGCCCAATGTGATGGTACCGTGTTGTGACGATGGCCTAAATGACATTTCAGTAGCTTACCGTGATAGTTCCGCATCGCGTTGATTTTCCACTTCCCAGTTGTCAATTTTCAGTAAACCACTGCGATAGTGGCGCGTCACAGTGGCATGCAAAATCAGGATTTTTCTTTCTTTTTCCAATTCTGATTAAATTTTAAAAAGGGCAATTTGGTCAATTCCCAAGCCCCAATTTGTGGATAACAGAAGATTAAGCTTATTCTAAGCACTTTATGCTTACTTTTCATCAATTCTCTCTCAAAGAAAATCCTAGAGCTCAAAAAGTACTCTCTAAGAAATCCAATTTCCTCCATTATTATTCCAAGATAACTCAAGATTAAGGATTCCCAATTCAAGAACTCCAAGAATTCATCTTCAAAAGCACAATAGGAATCCAAAAGCAAGTGTTATCATCAATTTCATTAATTGAGGTATGTGGGGTTTATGAACAAGGATATTCTTTCATCCTTGTTCCCAAGAATAGTTTTTAATTACAAATTTACATGCTTTTGTATGAATATACATGAGTTTCAAATTAGGGTTCATACCCATTATTGTTATTTGAAAGATTATGAGATTTCAAGTGATTTAGAAGTTGAATTGCATGTCGATTTTTGTATTTTAATACTTATTTTGAGTTGAGTTATCAATATTTACATTATCAAGCATGAACATTACGATATTTTAACATGAATTTGATGCATGGGTTATCTAATAGGATATTGCTATTTTAAGATTGATTGTGCTATACACACTCTATGACTAGATTATTTTCAGATTTTTGATATGGATTTGACATTTTGATCTCAGTCTAGATATGAAATCCACTTTTCAAATTCAGACTATAGTTTAACTTAGCAATTATGCAGTTGGTTTTCATAATAAACTATTATACTAAATTTTTAAAGTGGATTTCTAACAGAATGAGAATACAGATTAAAGGTAGTAGTTTTTAACACCGAGTTGGGTATGTTCTCATGCCCTAGAACTATGAGCCAACGTAGGTTTAGATTATAAGATTATTCTTATTTCTATATGGATGACAGATACAGATGTGATCACTTAGATTAGATTATACTCCCTGGCAAGAGTATGACACCTCTCCCCAATATGAGGTTTTCCCATAAGGGAA
Source organism: Capsicum pubescens (assembly GCA_030864215.1). NCBI lineage: Eukaryota > Viridiplantae > Streptophyta > Magnoliopsida > Solanales > Solanaceae > Capsicum > Capsicum pubescens. The sequence goes on along the minus strand of CM061543.1, from coordinate 76,439,676 downwards.
CTAGACGTTGCTCTCCATGATTGCTCATATGGTTTATGTTGGTTAGAAGAACCTCCCTAACAATAAAAGTAAATAAATGGCTTTTGAGAGGATTTTCGTACATCCTACAGAAAAGAGTAACCTTACAGAAAGCTTTTAAAAGAATTTCCTACAGAAAAAGAAATCCTAAAAGTATAATCTTAATCTAAAGTATTTTAGAAACTAAGTGTAAAAGCTCAGAACTTTACTCAGATTTTTCTTCACAGAAAGACATTAGCTATAGACTTCAGTTTTCAAATTTTAGATATAAAAGTGAGTCCTTTCAACACTTAGACAACATGATTTACAGACAGAATACTAGTACAACTTTTAGAACTAAATATGATTAATCACCCGATTTATAAAGTATGATTTACTACTCAAGATTATGATTCTCAACTTTCTGATATTCCAACTTATGTGAGTCATCTACATTTAGCATGCATTGTTTTACAAATTATGATGATGTTGAGAAATTGTTTTACTTATGTATTCACCCCCATATACTCAGTACATTCTCAAAGTACTGATCCACATATACGTCTATGTGCTACATTGTCTCATAATGTAGGTTCAGGTGCTCAGTTCCAGCAGCGAGAGTGATTCCGAGCATCTCTATCTATATCCTGATAGTTGGTGAGTCCTCATAGTTTTGGGACTTAGTCTTTCAGTTTTCAGCTTATTAGTTTTGATGATTCAGTATTCTTTTTAGGTAGTTCGAGTCAGCTGGGGGTTTGTCCCAGTGACTCTCTAGTTATTAGTAGTAGAGGCTTGTCAGATTGTTAGATTTAATTTAGATTACTCAGAATTGATCATTCAGACTATTGAGTCTAGTATTTTTCAGAGATTATATTCATATGTTCTCGGTTACCTCAGACAGATTTCCATATTTAGTATGATTTTTATATCTATATTCCCTTGTTATGAGATTCAGGCTTAGTAGCAGGCAGACAGGGTTAGCTTAAGGCTACTCATAGTCTTGAGCTGAGTGTGACATCTTGGGAAATATTTTTTTAGCGTTACAAACTTGGTATCAAAGCCTAATGTTTATAATATTCCTAGGTAGTCAGACAAGCTGCGTAATGCAGAGTCTTGATCATGGGTGTAAAGTGTGCCACATTTATGAGCAAGAGGCTGTGGGAGGTTATTAGGAAATTATCTCTTTCTTTCATGATTTATCGTACTTATAATATCTCTATCTGTTTTTAAGTCGTGCTCTTATATGACATTTGAATATGCTTCCTTGTTGAGCTTTCTCCTGCAGAAATAATAACTAGCCACCCTAGCCTGCTGACCCTCTGAATGAGAATGCATCCCATGCTATGTTTTAGGCTGCCTTTCAAGCGTTAGCCCAGGCAGTGACTGCTAATATTCAAGGCAACAATCAGGCGGCAGTTCTACTTCAGCAAAATGGTGAATTAGCAGCAGCCAGAATTTGAGACTTTATGAGAATGAATCCAACAGAGATCTTTGGGTCAAAAGAAGGTAAGGACCTGTAACTTTATTTAGATGAGGTGAAAAAATCACCTAGATTATGCATATTTCTGAAGAGAATAGTGTAGAGTTGGCATCTTATAGATTAAAGGATGTAGCGTATGATTGGGTGGTTATGTGGAAGAATGGTAGTGGTGATAATGCAACTCTTATGAGTTGGCAATTATCAATGTAGTCAATGTGTTTCCTAATGTTTTCCCCAAAGATTTGCCAGGGTACCTCCTAAGAGGGAAATATAATTCAATATTGACCTTCTTCCAGATACTTAACTTATCTCTATTCCTTCATATCGTATAGCTCAATTTGAGCTTAAAGAGTTAAAGGAGTAGCTTAAGGATCTTTTAGATAAAGGTTTCAAAAGGCCCAGTGTTTCTCCATGGGGCACTCCCGTCCTATTCGTGTGAAAGAAAGATAGTTCTTTACGAATGTGCATTGACTATCGTTGGCTGAATAAAATCACAATCAAAATAAATATCTTCTTCCTAGAATGGATGATTTATTTGACCAACTCCAAGGTGCAAGTTACATCTTCAAGATAGACCTTAGATCTGGCTATTATCATCTTAGAGTAAGGGAATGTGATATTCCAAAGACAACTTTTAGAACCTGTTATGGTCATTTCAAGTTTCTAGTTATGTTATTTGGTCTTACTAATGCCCCAACAACCTTCATGGAATTTATGAATTGAGTGTTCAAATAGTATCTGGACATGTTTTTCATAGCCTTTATAACTGATATTCTTGTCTATTCTCGTAGTGAGGATGATCATGCATACCATCTTAGAATTATGTTGCAAACTCTTAGAGATCACCAGTTATTCGCTAAATTCAGCAAATGTGAATTTTGGATAAGGTCAGTAGCTTTCCTTGGTCATATTATTTATAGTGAGGGAATTATAGTTGATCCCCAAAAGACAGAAGCAGTAAGAAATTGGCCTAGACCTATTTCTCGATCAGACATTAGAAGTTTCTTTGGTTTAGCTGGCTATTACAGACTTTTTATTAAGGGTTTTTCTTCTATTGCATCTCCTATCTCCAGATTAACTCAGAAGAAAGTTAAGTTTTAGTGGTCAGATTCCTGTGAGAAGAGTTTTCAGGAGTTGAAGACTTGAATAACTTCATCCCTAGTTTTAGCATTACCTGATGGTATAGATAGTTTTATTGTGTATTATGATGCCTCTAGAATCGGTTTGGGTTGTGTGTTGATGCAAAAAGTTAAAGTTATAGCCTATGCCTCTAGACAACTTATGACTCACTAAAAGAACTACCTAACCCATAATCTTGAGTTAGCTACTATTGTGTTTGCATAGAAAATCTGGAGGTATTATCTTTATAGTGTGAATGTTGATGTGTTTACGGATCACAAAAGTTTGCAGTATGTGTTTACTCAAAGGGAGTTGAATCTTTGGTAGAGAAGGTGGTTAGAATTGTTGAAAGATTATGATATAAGTGTGTTGTATCATTCGAACAAGGCCAATGTAGTGAAAGACGCCCTTAGTAGATTATCCATGTGCAGTGTTGCTCATGTGGAGAATGATAAGAGAAAGTTAGTTCAGGAAGTTCACCAGTTAGCTAGATTAAGTGTGAGGTTGGTTGACTCAGCTGAAGGGAATGTTTGGGTCCAGAGTAGTTCTGAATTTTCTCTAGTTTTGGAAGTGAAGTAAAAACAGGATAAGGATTCTAGTTTGGTCAAACTGAAGGAGTCAGTTAAATACCAAAAGGTAGAGGTTTTCTCCTAAGGGGGAGATGGTATGTTGAGGTACCAGAGTAAATTGTGTGCCATGTGTTGATGATTTGAGGCAGCGGATTATGGAGGAAGCTCATGGTGTGCGTTATTCCATTCATCCAGGAGCCACCAAGATGTACTACAACTTGTGGGAAGTCTATTGGTGGAGTGGTATGAAGAAAGATATAACAGAATTTGCAGCCAAGTGTGCAACTTGTCAACAGGTTAAGGTAGATCACCAAAGACCTAGTGGTATGTTGCAGGAGTTTGGTATCCCTACTTGGAAGTAGGAAGAGGTGAATATGGATTTTGTGAATTGATTATCGCTTTTGCGTCGTTGGCATGATTCAATTTGGGTTATTCTAGACAGATTGTCTAAGTTAACGCATTTCTTGCCAGTTTACACATCCTACATAGAAGAAGATTATGGTAAGTTGTTTTTCAGAGTTTTAGTCAGATTGTATGGAGTTCCTTTATCTATCATCTCAGATAGGGGTATGCAGTTTACCTCTTAGTTTTGGATAGCCTTTCAGAAAGGTCTTGGTACCCAAGTTCATCTTAGTTCAGCTTTTCATCCGCAGATAGATGGTCAGGCAGAAAAGACCATTCAGACTCTAGAGGATATGTTGAGGGCATATGTTCTTGAGTTCAAATGCAGTTGGGATGAACATTTGTTGTTGGTTGAGTTTGCCTATAATAATAGTTACCATGGTAGTATTCAGATGGCCCCATTTGAGGCTCTTTATGGTGGAGATGTAGATCGCTAGTTGGTTGGTTCAAAGTGGGTGAGACCACTTTGATTGGGGCAGATATGGTGTTTGAAGCCATGGAGAAAGTTTAGTTAGTTTGAGAATGATTGAAACCAGCTCAGAGTCATTACAAATCTTATGCAGATATAAGAAAAAAAGATCTTGAGTTTGAGGTTGATGACCTTGTGTATCTGAAAGTTTCACCCATGAAAGGGTGAAGATATTTGGTAAAAAAGGAAGCTTAGTCCCTGATATGTTAGCCCCTACCAGATTTTGAGTCGTGTTGGGAAGGTAGCGTATGAGCTTGAGCTACTCGCAGATTTGTCGTCAGTTCATCCAGTATTCCATGTGTACTTATTGAAGAAGTGCATGAACCAAAAAGTTCCCTTAGTCAAAGTTTTGTGGTGAAATCAGACCGTTGAGGGTGCCATTTAGGAAGTAGAAGCATATATGCATACCAAGTATCCTTATCTTTTCTCCACGAACTCAGATCCAACTGAAGGTAACAATCTTCCTTAATTTAGCTCTATTCCAGACTCAGATTCAGCGATATAGTTGTCCTCATGTTAATTCATGCACTCACAGATTAGCTCAGTCATTAAGTATGTTCTAGATTTAGTCATACAACTTGTTTCAGTTGTGCATGTCAGCATATAGCCTTAGATTCCTCAGTATTTTCAGTTTAGCCAGCCATATTCGAGGACGAATGTTCCCAAGGGGGATATAATGTAATACCCGATACTCTTTCCTAGATTAATTTAGCTCCTAAAATGTTAAGGGTTAGCTTTAAAAATTAATAATTGTTTATACATATAGAATTTACTAGTTGTAGACCTCCAGTGTGTAAAAACTTGAATTTGCTTTCCAACAATACCAATTTAGTCTAAATCCGATACTTAGTTGAGAAGTTAAGGCATTTTTGTAAAGCAGTATGGCATTTTGACAAGCACCGCGTTGTGGTGAAGGCCAAAATGGAAATTGTCAATTTCCAAAGGACCTCCATGATTTTCCCATGTCGCGTTGAAGTCCCATTTCCCTATTGTGAAAATCCAGTAGCCCAACGCGATGGTACCGCGTTGCGATGATGGCCTAAATGGCATTTCAGTAGCTTAGCGCGATAGCTCCGCGTCGCGTTGATTTTCCACTTCCCAGTTGTCAATTTCCAATAAACCACCATGATAGTGGTGCGTCACGGTGGCATGCCAAATCAGGATTTTTTGTTATTTTTTCAGTTTTGATTAAATTTTAAAAGGGGAAATTTGGTCAATTCCCAAGCCCCAATTCGTGGATAACACAAGATTAAGCTCATTCTAAGCACTTTATGCTTACTTTTCATTAATTCTCTCTCAAAGAAAACCTTAGAGCTCAAAACTTACTCTCTAAGAAATCCAATTTCCTCCATTATTTTTCAGAAATAACTCAAGATTAAGGATTTCCAATATTTACATTATCAAGCATGAACATTATGATGTTTTAACATGAATTTGATGCATGGGTTATTAAGCCCTAATTGGATATTTCTATTTTAAGATTGATTGTGCTATACTCACTCAATGACTAGATTATAAGATTGATTGTGCTATACACACTCTATGACTAGATTATTTTCAAATTTTTGATATAGATTTGATCTTTTGATCCCAGTTTAGATATGAAATACACTTTTCAGCTTCAGACTACAATTTAACTTAGCAATTTTGCAGTTGGTTTTCATAATAAACCATTATACTAGATTTTTAAAGTGGATTTCTAACAGAATGAGAATACAGATTAAAGGTAGTAGTTTTTAACACCGAGTTAGGTATGTTCTCATGCCCTAAAGCTATGAGCCAATGTAGGTTTAGATTATAAGATTATTCTCATTTCTATATGGATGACAAATACAGATGTGATCACTTAGAATAGGTTATACTCCCTAGAAAGAGTATCACACCTCTCCCCAACCTGAGGTTTTCCCATAAGGAAACTAGACGTTGCACTCTATGATTTCTCATATGGTTTATGTTGGTTAGACGAACATCCCTAATAGTAAAAGTAAATAAATGGATTTTTGAGTGGATTTTCCTATAGCCTACAGAAAACAGTAACCTTATAGAAAGCTTAGAAAGAATTTCCTATAGAAAAAGAAATCCTAAAAGTATAGTCTAAACAGAAAGGCTTTTAGAAACTAAGTGTAAAAGCTCACAACTTTACTCAGATATTGCTTCACAGAAAGACATTAGCTACAGACTCCAGTTTTCAAATTTTAGATATAAAAGTGAGTCCTTTCTACACTTAGACATCATGATTTATAGACATAATACTAGTACAACTTTTAAAACTAAATGTTATGAATCACTAGATTTATAAAGTATGATTTACTACTCAAGATTATGATTCTCAGATTTTAGCTATTCCAGCTTATGTGAGTCATCTACATTTAGCATGCATTGTTTTACAAATTATGATGATGTTGATACATTATTTTACTTATTTATTCACCCCCATATACTCAGTACATTCTCAAAGTACTGATCCACATATACGTCTATATGCTACATTGTCTCATAATGTAGGTTCAGGTGCTCAGTTCCAGCAGCGTAAGTGATTTCGAGCATCTCTATCTATATCCTGATAGTTGGTGAGTCCTCATAGTTTGGGGACTTAGTCTTTCAGTTTTCAGCTTATAAGTTTTGATGATTCAGTATTTTTTTCAAATAGTTCGAGTCAGCTGGGGGTTTGTGCCAGTGACTCTCTAGTTATTAGTAGTAGAGGCTTGTCAGACTGCTAGATTTGATTTAGATTATTCAGAATTGATCATTCAGACTATTGAGTCTAGTATTTTTCAGAGATTATATTCATATGTTCTCAGTTACCTCAGACAGATTTCCATATTTAGTATGATTTTTATATCTATATTCCCTTGTTATGAGATTCAGACTTAGTAGCAGGCAGACAGGGTTAGCTTAAGGATACTCATAGTCTTGACCACCGTGTAATGTCTCAGAACTTATTTTTGGGGCATTATAGCTTTCTATTTTTAGGATTTATGGCACTGCATTCTGTGGTACCCCCACCGTTCAATGATGGGCAACAGAGTGACCTCGATGGAAAGTGGAGTGGCTGGTACTTGTGGTGGTGGTACTTATCTAACTGGACTACCACTATCCTCACTTCTATCTTTTCCAGATATATGCCCATCCTCCTCCTTATTCTCTTTCTCAGATTTTGATTCTTCCTCACCAATATCCTCACCATTCTCTTTTTCATCATCGTCTTCATCATCTTCCTTATTGGAGGATGATGGTGATTAGGGTGGTGAGGTTATAGGGTTCTTCATCCTTAGTGTGGACCTATGGGGTATGTCCTCATCCCTAGTAGTTTCTTAATTACCCCTAGGTCGCTTTTACCATTGCTCTGCCTGCCCCATTACTAGGTATTGATATCACCTAAAACTACACTATAATTGGAAGTATAATGCGGTCAGTATCAAATATAGTAACCTAGTCACAGGGAAAACATTAATAGTTATTTAACTTGATGTAATCCACGAGAATTATAGGAAAGTAAATGGGGGGTTTTAGTATCAATCACAAGTAGTAACCAAATCTTAAGTGCTTTTGAGTTGTAGAAAGTAATAGACGAGTACTAGGCTTGTGTTCCCCCTGGCTTCTTAACTCCGTAAAATTCTTGTAATCAACCCAACAACTTTGTTGTTCTTTATGTAAAGTTTACAATATAGGTATTATCAGCCGCCTTATGGGCACGAAGATAAATATCACCCTTTACCAGTTAAGTCTAAGGTAGTCGCCTTGTTGCTCTTTGCTACGACCTCAGTTCACCACTCCTTTTGGCATAAAATGATTAGATTAGACACGGGGATGAAAAGATGGAGGTAGAAATCTCAAATCCCCGTCTTAACTTCATTTCCCAATCGCAAACTCCTTTGTGTGGATGGACGTGAATACAAGCTATCTCAAGCTACTGCAGCTACTTGAGATTAATTATCGTAAAGAAGATTAAGATACATGCAGAAACCCTAAAATAGATGAGTGTTACACTTTCTCTACGTAGATAATCTGCCAGGGTTCATACAACCCTAGTCAAGGAGATTAGCCATTCATATTTGTGCAAGAAACCATGATTAACAATGAAGAACACTTAAAATCCATTGCACAAGAGTAAGATTAATAAACTCCAAAGTTTTTAATTGAGTAAGAACCTAAAATATCAAGAATAACTGTAAAGTATGTAATATGGTGTAAAATAATGTTAAAGAGCGTAACCTGATAAAAGATAAACCCTAGGGTGTTTATAGTATCTCAAAATAACATAAAAATCCTAAAAAAAATGAGAAAGGTAAAGTTATGTCGATAGTTGGTATGACTCGGTATTCATTCGTACCGGTATCATAGGAGTCATACCCTGTCTTTTCATATATGTTCCAGTGTTTGGTCTTGCAAGGCTTCAACTTTCTGTTTAGCATACAAATTTGGATTACGAGTCATACCTGAGTGTACGACTCGTGTCCTTCACTCGTATCCACCTGGGACTTTAGTCTTTCCAAGTTTTGAACATTGGTTTGTGTACGACATCCCTGTACGAGTCGTACTTAGAATTTTGACTCGTATACTTCTGAGACTTCAACTCCTGGATAGTAGTTTAGGTTCTGTTCTTCTTACGAATGACTTGTACGACTCGTATCCTAGCTTACAAATTGGATACTTGAGTTGTATCTTCTCCATACTTGGCTCCTTAGGTTGGCTTTTGGTTAGGTTGTTTATACGATTCAATATACGAGTCATACCGGATGTTCATGACTCAAGAGATGACTCGTACTCTGATCAGAATTGGTATTTTTCCTCTCTTTTCATTCAAACACTGTTGTAAACCTATTTTACCTACAATATACACCAAAGTGCATCATATCTAACAAAATATCCTAAGTTCATGCATAAATTCTTGGTTTTAAGCATAGAAAGTTTCGTTTTTCCAAGCCACATCAACACCCTCATCTTAGAATTTCTCATATCCTTAGGCAAACAAAGCCAAATAACTATTTTCTAGCAGACACGATGCTTAAACAGGAAGATCTTAAGCGGCCCATAACAGTGATTTTGAACTTGATTTAAATCTTGTTGTTCCCCTCCTAATTTTTACTATTTCAATTCAAACTGCGTATAATAATTCAGCACACGTAGAAACACGAAGGGATACAATGATGGCATAACATTAGCAATAGACACTTGGGCATAGACACAAATTACATTCATCAAACAATCTAGAAACCTAGCAATGTAATCCATGTGCCCTCACAGTCAAAGAAATCCCATTCACTCTTTGTATGGATAGACTAACCTATTCAGGGATATGAAAAATTACTCTCACTCTAAAAAATATCACCAATGTACACAAATTACCATAGCCTTGCCTTTATGCTCTTTTCCTAAGCTTTCAAATAGTCACAGTAGGATCGCTATAAGACTTTATTCAGCTTGTAATATAGTCTTGGGTCTTAGGGATTGGTATGATACATATGGATATTTAAAGTGACTAAGCCTCCTTGGCACTATAATAACTTTTTTGGGGGTCTACACTTAACCAAATTTTCATTTTATTTCCGCCCTTATTTCTCCCTTTTTATTTTAAAGCATATTCAGGTTGGGTGTGGTCTTTTAGTCTTTATTTTCTCTTTTTCACTAATTTTCTTTTCTTTTTCCTTTTCTTTTTCTTTTTTTTTCCATACCCAGCCTTACTTTATTTTCTCTTATCTTACTCTTATTCACACCCATTTTACATCACGCACCCCTATCATAACTTCTCTCAACTTAGGCGATTTGCTTGAGTTGAAGTGCATAATGTCCAAGGAGGACCAAAGCCAAAATAGGTTCATTGTAATACAAATGGGAAGGTGATAGTTGTAACAAGAAAAATAGGCTATAAGGCTCAAAGATTAGGATCAAAGGATACTAATTCTCACATAGAAGGTCAATTAGGCTAAAAGTGGACTAATATTATAAACGGCCTATGATCCTTTCCTACTTGACTATCTTAGAACTAGGTAAAAGCAACCAGGCAAGTTCTAGATTCCAACACACCGGAAACTCAGTAGACCTCATATTTACTTGCATAGGGCTACATTACCAAGTACTAGTTATCCAGTTATGGAACTGTTTTGTCCCTAACTGTTCTATCCTTAATCCTAATTCCATTACCAGATTCACAATAGTCTCATACATACAAATCACGCAACAAAGAGGCTCAACTTTTTTGACATACTTTCAGTATGATAACATTTCAAATCAGTAGTGTTTCAAAAACCACAAATTAAAATAAAAAGAAAAATCTTTCATTACAACTAAAAATTTTAAAAATTCTGAAAAAAATCATAATAAAAAATAATTTTCTGCCATAGGTCCGTTGATTTTCTCCCTATCTCAGCTGCCTGCATCAAACCTGTAAGTTATAATAGACTATTAGTCTTAGCTACATATACCTTTTAGCTACTCCCCAATTTTTTGGAATTACCCCCACCCCAACTAAAAATACTTGCAATACCCTCAGCGCTATAAAATAAATAAAGTAAGGGTAAAGGTCATACCTAGGTGCTCAAGGCGCCGACTCCTCAATGTTAGCATGGATACCTACAGATCAGGTCCTACTCTCATCAGCTACTATCGCATCAGCTAGGACTGGATAAACAATAATCGGGGACATGGAATATACCCCCTAAGCATCAGTAGCTGAAGCTCTTTATCAACTAGCTCCCTTGTCCATTTCATGGACCCGTGTCTATCTATCCTGCTCATCCTTGATGCTCTCAGATCAGGCCCTCTTTGTGGCTGCTTTTTTTTTGCTTTCTCTTTCTCTTCTTCTCTCTTATCTTTTCCTTGATCTCCTCATCTAGTGAGTCTGATGTGACTTTCCTAGTGTTAGGTGATGATAGGCGTATTTACATGCCTAAAGTACTATAATTTACCCATATTTTAGCTATGTTTTGTGGAAAAAATATATAATTCATGCACTTTTAGTCCTTTTTCCTGTAAGTGAGCTAACAAACGTGATTAGCAAGTTTTCAGGTATAAATGATGAAGATTTCAGCATTTTATAGATAACTTGATGCCCAAGGAAGCTTCACGAAAGAAGGAAAGGAGAGCTTGGACGCCTAGGGACTAAAAGTGATGCATGGAAAACCTATCCCGGGCAAAAACAGCATTTCTAAAGACTTTGGGGATCAGCAGTAACTTAGTAGGATTAGGATAATGATGCAGTAACCTAGTAGGACTAGGATAAGTAATGTAGTAGCTTAGTAGGAATAGGATATGGGTGTTATAAATACCCTATTTTGCTGGAGATTTTTATTATTCCCATCCATCTACCATCCATCCATCCATCAAAACAATTCTCCACCACCCTCATCCCTATTCTATCCTTCCCCTTTTTCTTCATTAATTCATTGTTGACATTATTTTTCATATATTCGACTTTTAATTTTTACAACAAGAGAAAACCTATTTGCAAGGAATTCACGTGAGATTTTTATGATGATAATGTCTATTGTGTTTTCCGTTGCACTCATGCGTAGCTAAACTTCTTTGTTGGGGTTATGGAAGCCTTATGAGATACTATCTATTACTATGATTTTGTGAATTCTTGACACGTATGATGCTTATATCATTACTCTCTTCATCTTAATCTAAATTCTTGTTGTTGCAAACACATAGAATACACCAGTATAGCATTAACTTGTTCGAAAGCAAAGTTATATGTCTGGAAAAGAGATAATGTCAAGGTAATAGGGCACCAACCCCTGTTAAAAAGTTAGTGCCGTAACTGGATTAACCTCTTGGAGAATTTGTACCGTTATATACGCTTTAAGCTCGAATGAGTTAAAGTGAAATAATCCTTGATGGTCGAAAGACGCCTGAATTTACCATAGAATACAATTCTCTATAAGCATATGCATGTCTGAATTCCGCATAACTCATAGCCAATAGAGACGTATAACTCATAAGGTGGATATAACCCCAACTCTCAATTCTCATTGGTTAAACATCTTACTAAACATTCTTTCTTTTTACTTTGCTATTTTCCGTTTTCACTTTGTTACATTATTGTACGTTACAATCCCCCCTTTTACGAAACTTTCACCAAAAGTCTATTAATCTTTGCTTACTTAGTGACCAAGTATTCTCTGTGGGATTCGACACCCAACCCAGTTGGGTTCTATATTTGACAATGACCGCTTACACTCTTACGAGAGCTGTAGTTTGAGCGTTATCAAAAATTGGCGCCGTTGCCGGGGAATACGGGTGTCAACTAAGTTTGTGATAATTACTAGACCCTTTGGTCAAAGATTCTCGTATTTTACTTTTAGTTGTTGTTTTTGTTTTCTGCAGGTTTTGTTCAGTGCATGCCCCATACTCGAAGTTCAGGACAACCATTATTACCCATAAATCCTGAATCGCAACTTATTGGCAGGATGGAGGCACAACGTGACATTGAAAGAAGGGCTGCTCAACAGGAGCAGGCTAGATTAGCTATTTTGGCCGCCGCTCAAGTGCATCAACAGAATATTGATAACCCTGGGCGAGCAACAAATCCTGACGATGAGGACCTAGGTGATGACGAGTTACTAAACCCTAGGCATGATGCTGAGGTGGCAACACCTGCTAACAGAAGAGATCGTCAAGCTAGATTTAGACCTGAACGCTGAGATATGCAGATTCCTTTTGATGATGATGATGATGATCTGGACGGAGCTGGTGCCACAGGGGCTATTATTCCTCCACTCTTGGTACCCGGAGCTATGTTCAATATCACTAACACCATGATTCAATTATTGCAGCTCAAGGGGTTATTTGGTGGACTTGCAGGAGATGATCCGAATATGCATCTGGTCAATTTTATTTCAACATGCAAGTCGTTTGACAATCCAGGAGTTGGGCAGAATGTAATTTGGCTGCGCTTATTTCCATTGTCTCTGTCTGGGGAGGCATCTCTATGGCTGAACGGGCTAACTCCTGATTCCATAACTAATTGGAGGCAACTGAAAGACGCTTTCCTAGAAAGATTCTTTCCGCCATCCAAGAGAGCACAGTTGAGAGATGAGATCAACAATTTTTGACAGCTTCCAACTGAAGCTCTCTACGAAACATGGGAGAGGTTCAAAAAGAAGCTTATGCGGTGCCCAAATCATCATATGACCAATGTCCACTTGATGGAGATATTATACAGGTCTTTGAATTCAGTGACTAAGCCAGTGGTTGATAATGCTGCAGGAGGGTCATTCATGGACCTTACTTTTGTTCAGGCAAGTGATATGTTAGATCGTATGACAAAGCAAAGTAGAGCTTGGCATACCAGGGATTCAGAGGTAGCAAGCTCTACCATATCTATTGGCATGACTGCAGAACAAAGACAAAGAGAAGAGGAACGTGATCAAGATATGGCGCACATGAAAACACAAATGGATCTTCTTACCAAGCATTTATTATCAGGGAAAACCGAAAAAGTAAAAGCGGTTGCGTCAAAAGGAAGAGATGAATCCGATTCTGAGGAAGAAGCTAACTACTTGAATAATCAGGGGGGTTTTCGAGGCAATGCCCAAGGAAACCAAGGTCGGAACTATTATGATAAATCTGGATACAAGGATCGCGATCAAGGTGGTTGGAAGAATAAGACTGACAGGAGTGGTTTGTATGTTCCTCCTAGAAATCGTGAGGCTGTGGCGTCTGGATCTGGGAAGATGTCCATGGAAGATATGATGGCTAAGCTGTTGAAAGGAGTGGAGGCAACCAACATGGGCGTAATCGAGGTGAAGAATGATTTGTCTTCAATAAATCAATTGGTTAACTCGCATTCTACTGCAATAAAACAGCTGGAGCAACAATTGAGTCAACTGTCAGCGGCATTCAATCAAAGAAAGGCTGGAACGCTACCTAGCAACACTGTGCAAAATCCGAGGAATGATGGATCGTGTATGGCTATTACTACCCGAAGTGGTAAAGTGTTGGAAAATCCATCCAAAGGCAAGCAGCTGGTTGATAATATAGCAGAGAATGTTAGTGATGCAGATTTTGATGATTCTGTAGAAGCTGTAAATCAGAATGAGAGCGTTCATGAAAAAACTATTCCCCTTCCACCACCACCTTTTCCTCAGAAATTGAAGAAAAAGGATGATGACACTCCTGAAAAGGTTGATAATCGGAAGCAAGATAAAGAGAAAGTGGTGGAGAAAATGATTCCCCTTCCACCACCACCTTTTCCGCAGAGACTGAAGAAGAAAAATGATGACACTAGGTTCAACAAATTCATGACGATGTTGAAGCAGCTGACCATTAATGTTCCTTTGGTGGAAGCGATAGAGCAAATGCCCGGATACGCTAAATTCATGAAGGACCTTTTGACAAAGAAGCGGGCAGTAAGTTATGACTTGACAGATGAGGTTCATCATTGCAGTGCGATTGCCACGAGATCGTTAGTTCAAAAGAAGGCAGACCCTAGTGCTTTCACTATTCCTTGCATAATTGGGTCGTTGGATTTTGCTAAGGCATTGTGCGATTTGGGAGCTAGCATCAATTTGATGCCACTATCTATTTATAGAAAGTTGGGGTTGGGAGACCCTACAACAACCAATATGCGGCTTGTAATGGCAGATAGGTCGGTAAAATGACCTGTTGGTATCCTACATAATGTGTTGGTGAAGGTTTCCACCTTCATCTTTCCTGCAGACTTTGTGATTTTGGATTGTGAGGTGGATTCTGAAGTTCCCATAATCTTGGGACGTCCTTTCCTTGCAACAGGAAGTGTGCTTATTGACATGAGAGCTAATGAGATTTTATTTTGGTTGAATGACGAAGTGGTCCGCTTTGATATATGCAAAGCAATGAAGCAGCCCAGCGATATGAATGTGTTCTCTGTAGATGATGTTCATTATGAGGATAAGAAAGCATTATCTGTAGAGAAACAGCTTACTGTTGAGCCATTGTCTACTGCGCTGCTGAATGTTGAGCATGAGTATGATGAAGATTATGAAGAAACTATGTGTGCTCTAACATAAATAGGGTCCTATTCTCATACTCCTAAGCAGCCGGACCTTGAACTTAAGAATCAACCGTCACCAACAGCGAAGACTTCCATTGAAGAGCCCCCAGTGCTAGAATCGAAAGAGCTCCCCAATTATCTAAGGTATGCATGCTTGGGAAGTAGAAATACACTTTCGGTGATTGTGACGGATGATTTAAGTGAACAGCACGTAGAGGCTCTCATCTCTGCTCTAAAGAGGTACAAGAGAGCCATTGCTTGGTCTATTGATGATATAATTGGTATCCCACCTGGGATATGTATGCAGAAGATGCATCTCGAAGAAGATTGCGTGCCCACAATGAAGAATCAGCGTCGTCTGAATCCATTCAGAAAATGATGCACCAAATATCTCGGTGAAGTCTAAGTAATCGAGATAACTATGTCGTGCCGCTACAATAAATCAAGCGCTTGGTGGGAGGCAACCCATCATTTTTAATTGTTTTTGTTGTTTTTGTTTTCTTAGGATTTTGTCGAGCCATGACCAAAACTAAGGCGCTTGATGGGAGGCAACCCATCGTTCTAATCGTTTTTGATGTTTTTGAGTAAATGTAGGTGCAAGAGGTGTAAAGGAGGAGATTGGTTTCAAATTTTGATTTGGAAGTATTGCATGTTTAAGGTGGTAAGTTAGGAATGAAGAAGCAAAAGTCTATGGGTTAGGCATTGCTTATGAAAATATAGGCAAAGAACAAGGCAAGGCCTATGTAAATCTAGGCCACGAACAAGGCAAGGCCTATGCTATGGCATAAGCTCTCGGATTCTAGAGTGTCATAGCATAGGCGCCGCCTATGCTCAACAATGCCATAGCATAGGCGCCGCCTATTCTCAACAATGCCATAGCATAGGCACCGCCTATGCAAAAGCCTTCTGCTCAACTAGGCAAAGCATCAGGCATGGCCTATGCTATGGCCTTCTGCTCAACTAGGCAAAGCTAAAGGCGCCGCCTTTGCCTCCCAAAACTCTCAAAACTTTTATTTTTGCTCTTTTAACTTTGCAAGAACATATTCCAAGGCCATCAACCAAGTAAGTACTTCTTTGCTCTTCTTTTATATTACGTAAGTATTACAATACTACACCTATAATAAGTTGTTAAATCGTGAAGTAGTGTTGGTGATTTGAATATGGTTGATACAACTAAGTGAGTGAAAGAATATGTATGGATGCTCTTGACTTGTTTCCAACTTGTATTTGATTTTGATACACTGTCATACTTTTTCGAAATCGACATGGTCAAGATAATTGCATAATCTTGTAACTTGAAAGCTTACATGTTGAAATGACTTGTTCATTGAGATGAAAATCATGGGTGACTACAAACATGCGATGTTGTGATTATTTCTATGCCATAAATTGATACGATATCTATGTAGTAGTTTTGTTCAAAAGATGCATTAGTCCAAACATGAAAGCATTGTCAAGATTGCATAACGTTAAGAGGACATGAAAGTATGACTGTGCTGAACATATTGTTGGAACATATCACCTAAATGTATGTCGATAAAGTCTGAGTAATCAACATCATTCACTTAATTAGTTTGTGTCAACAAATTAAGTGTGGGGTGGTGCCACTATTGTCTGTTTGTCGATTGAATCATCCGAGATAAAGCTAACATGACTTTATTGAGATCTCAGGTAGAATGGCACAAAAAGGACGACAAGGAAAAGAAAAAGCAACCACTTCACAAAAAGGCCAGAAAAGGGGACGAAAAGAGCAAGGTGAATCCTCCGTGCTGCAAATACCTCGACGCACTCTTGGAATCAAGTGGGGTACTTATGAGGAACTTATGAGGATGACGACTCTGATGATGATTCTGACGCAGGGGGTATGACCCCAGACATAGAGGAGGAGTCCGACTAACCAGGTTCTTCTTATTTATTTTCCACTGAGGGCAGTGTGTCCCGTCTAAGTGTGGGGTGCTGGTATTTGTATGCTTTACTTCTTTATCTGCATTTGCATCTATCTATGTTTGTTTGTTTTGTTTGTTAGTAGTTAAATTTTTAATTTTTTTTTAACTTTGCATGAAATTGTTCTGAGGGGCAGCATGGTATTATAACAAGAGTTTGTGCTAAAATCATTACTATTGAGATGTTTAGGCTCTAATTGTGACTCACTATGTGATAATTGTGTGGTTCAGTTCCTTTATCTATTGGGTCAAGAGTCTATACTACTCCCAATAAAGTCGACCATGTGCCTTTTGTGTGTGAGGATATAGTATATTCTGTGTTTGTGGCTGATGCTAGAACTTGCCTGGTGTGTGTGTGAAGCAAAATAAAGAGTGTGAGTTTAGGAGATGATTTAGGCATTTCTTTGGCAACCTGTAATTGTTTACCTTCGTTTTACCTACCCGTGGACATTATCCTAGTCAACCCTTTTGAGCCTTTAAGCCTATTTTCTTTGACAACCTCATATGTAAGCCTAATCCATTTTTTTCAAGACCATAATTTGATCCAAATTCCTAAGAGCTTTAAATTATAAAGTCATGTGACAAAATAAGAGGAAATTGGATGAGTGTGATGCCTTAGAATGTATTGGTGCTTGAATTCGTTATGAAAAAGAATTTCTATCATAGAGGTGTATTATGAAAAGAAAAATGAAAAGAAAACTAAAAAGTTAGTTATGTTTAAAATTGAAAAACAAAAGAGGTGAGAAGGGTGGTAGATTAAAAGAAAGTAGAAAGGTTGTTCAAAAGAGAGTGTTAAACGGCATAATGTGATGTATTAAAGCGCTTAGGAACATAGTCACTATTTCTGGCCAAAATAGTCCTACCCGTCCCTTAGCCTACATTACAACCTTTAGAAGACCTATTTGATCCTAAGATTAGCATTCTGATATTTAGTGGAGCATTACACTAAGGGAAAGCCTATGGTCATTAGTTGCAGCATATGAATTATTTGTGAGAGCGAAAGGAAGGATAATCATATACCCATGCTTCGATAGATGAAAATACTTGTGAGTGATTATGGGTGATATATTGTGAGACACACATGGTTGATGAGTTTTGGGTAGTTGTGTATGATTCTTTGTGCCTTAACTTTTGAATACGAATTAGCCATCATCACGAGTCTATGTTAGAGGTTAAATTGTTTCTTGTAGTGATCAGAAAACTACTCTTTGTTAATGATTGTCGTGCCTGTCTTGATGAATATTTTGTGCTGTTACTGTGAAACCCTAAGTAGATGTTTAGATGGACATGATATTTTGTTCGAGGACGAACAAAGCTTTAAGTGTGGGGTGTTGATGATAGGCGTATTTACACGCCTAAAGTACTATAATTTACCCATATTTTAGCTAAGTTTTGAGGACAAAATATATAATTCATGCACTTTTAGTCCTTTTTCCTGTAAGTGAGCTAACAAACGTGATTAGCAAGTTTTCAGGTATAAATGATGAATATTTCAGCATTTTATGGATAACTTGACGCCCAAGGAAGCTTCACGAAAGAAGAAAAGGAGAGCTTGGACGCCTAGGGACTAAAAGTGACGCATGGAAAACCTGTCCTGGGCAAAAACAGCATTTCTAAAGACTTTGGAGATCAGCAGTAACTTAGTAGGATTAGGATAATGATGCAGTAACCTAGTAGGACTAGGATAAGTAATGTAGTAGCTTAGTAGGAATAGGATATGGGTGTTATAAATACCCTATTTTGCTGGAGATTTTTATTATTCCCATCCATCCACCATCCATCCATCCATCAAAACAATGCTCCACCACCCTCATCTTTATTCTATCCTTCCCCTTTTTCTTCATTAATTCATTGTTGATATTATTTTTCATATATTCGACTTTTAATTTTTACAACAAGAGAAAATCTATTTGCAAGGAATTCACGTGAGATTTTTATGATGATAATGTCTATTGTGTTTTCCATTGCTCTCATGCGTAGCTAAACTTCTCTGTTGGGGTTATGGAAGCCTTATGAGATACTATCTATTGCTATGATTTTGTGAATTCTTGACGCGTATGCTGCTTATATCATTACTCTCTTCATCTTAATCTAAATTCTTATAGTTGCAAACACATAGAATACACCAGTATAGCATTAACTTGTTCGAAAGAAAAGTTATATGTCTGGAAAAGAGATAATGTCAAGGTAATAGGGCACCAACCCCTGTTAAAAAGTTAGTGCCGTAACTGGATTAACCTCTTGAAGAATTTGTACCGTTATATACGCTTTAAGATAGAAAGAGTTAAAGTGAAATAATCCTTGATGGTCGAAAGACGCCTGAATTTACCATAGAATACAATTCTCTATAATCACATGCATGTCTGAATTCCGCATAACTCATAGCCAATAGAGACGTATAACTCATAAGGTGGATATAACCCCAACTCTCAATTCTCATTGGTTAAACATCTTACTAAACATTCTTTCTTTTTACTTTGCTATTTTCTGTTTTCACTTTGTTACATTATTGCACGTTACAATCCCCCCTTTTACGAAACTTTCACCAAAAGTCTATTAATCTTTGCTTACTTAGTGACCAAGTATTCTCTGTGGGATTCGACACCCAAACTAGTTGGGTTCTATATTTTACAACGACCGCTTACACTCTTACGAGAGCTGTAGTTTGAGCGTTATCATTAGGAACATGGACCATAGGGATCACTGTCTCCACTATAAGCTCAGCAACCACCGGTCTCTCATACAACTCTATGACCATTTTCTTAATTTCTGCAACTTCAAAACTAATATCAACAACATTGGGTGTCTGCCCACCACTGAACTATCGAGTAATCCTTGATTCAAAAGCATCCAGGCGACTTTGGACCCATTTTTCTTGGCTTTCAAATTGTGCATCTATCTAAGTCTTTACACCTCCTTCTATGTGCCCGACCTTAGCCTCTATCATGGCTAGTCATGTCATGACCTCAGTCCAAAGTACCTGTGAAATAAGCATAACACTATATGGCATACCTTGAGGACTGGGTAGCACGGACTAGACTGGTGGTGGGGAACTAAGAGTACCCGCTGCATCTATATGTGATCCCTCTGTCTGTTCTTCTACCTCGATTTCCTCAGTTACAACAGTGGTATCAGTCTAACAATATTGAGGAAACAACCCTGCCAAAATGTCTGCTACTTGTCTCGCTTTTTAGGCCAAACGATTGGCAGTATATCTAATTACTAGGGAGTTCCAACACTCCACTAGCTATACAAATCGGTGTAACATTATAGGGGTAGGCTAGCAATACCTTTGCACCCCCAACTGGCCGATCCCTCATCTCTCAGGATAGGAATTTTGCTACATCAAACTCGTAGCAGGCCATGAAATTAGCTATCATAGCTGCCTGGACCAGGCTCAGAATGTTATCACCAGTAGTTGGACACAACTAGTGTTGGGCTAGTATCCACCAAGCCTTACCCTTGAAGTTAAGGGTACCTTTATTTATCTTCTATGAGACCACTTCTGGTCCTCCTACAACCCATACAATGTTTTACCCACTCGAGGCTATACGCTCAACTATCCATATGAAAATCACCATCTTCGCCTCAGCACCCAACATCCTCTTAGTTATCTTCCTCATTTCTTACATATTGTAATCCATCTCACTAGTGTTGATTGGAGCCTCATACTTTGTTCCATAAAAGAATCTACCAATAGTTCTGGGGGAAATATAAACTCAACCCTCCCGAATCACAAGTGACGTGATAGGCTCACCACCCTTCCATAGTTGGCCCTGTAGGTATTGCCTTTGAAGTTAACCATTATAAGATGCATAAAAATCCTTAACAAAAAACATCACTCTATCTTCTGGGTGCTCATGTCATCCACTTAAACCCATACTTTCGAAACCGCGCTTCAAAACCCAGTAACTCCGACATCTCGATAGTAGTCAATCTCTACTCAGGATATAATATTTGTCTAATCTTGCCACTCGAAAGATGGAAAAACCCACATTTGTACATCTCCTGCATACCAGGGTACCCCCATCATTCAACGATGGGCACTAGAGTAGTTGTGAGTGCAAGTAGGGAGGGGGGTCCTGTCTATCTATGGGGGTAGCATTTACCTCTTCAGAACCTTGTGCCTTTTCAAAATTATCCTTTACCAAACTAGATTCAACCTCTTTATCATCGTCGATGTCATCATCAAGCTATGGTGTGTGGGGGAGACACTCCAGGATTCTTCCTTCTCGACCCTTTTAGTGGTGATTCTGACTCTTGGGCCATAACTTTCTTGCCTTTTTCTTTCTCAGTTGATTTCCTTTTTTTTATAGCTTTTCCTATGGTGGTTTCCTCATATAATTCTCCATTTCTATTAGTGGAAACCTTGAACTAAGAATTGTTGGATTCTACACTCGCAACCGGTGCTTGCTTAATCGCCTTTTTGGCTTCTTTGGATGAGGACGCGCTCTACGGAGGCATGGTTCCTATGAATGTACCATTATTAGTAACTACATTAAGAAAAGAAAAGAAACTTTTTTAAAATAAAGTTCAGTGTGCTTGTTCTTGTTAGGGTTTGAATGGTGGGTATGGGTCATACCTACTGGATACGACTCATATGAACAAGTCATATCATATATAGTGGATTATATTGATTTACTGGTTAGCCTACGGCTTCGCCTAATTAGTTGTACCGGGAAGGTATGACTCATTACCAATAGTCGTAAGCAGATCAAAAACATTTATTCCAACTTAAATTCTCCCAGGTAGGTACGACTAAGAGTATATGAGTCATATGGTCTGGGTACGACTCACATGATTGAGTCGTATCTATTCTAGAACCTTAAATTTGTTATACTATATTTTCAGTGGGTACGAGTCCCATTATTACTCCCGTACCGGTTGGTACGAGTCGTAAGAAGTCTCATGTCCACTGCAACATGGGAGTCTAGCTTTAAAGTTCAACTCCAATGCAATTTCCCAAAATACCCATTACTATATCCATCAATATTAATCATTTTAATCCACACAATCATACCCAATCCATTTACCAAACCTAGTTCTACCTCAATTTCCATATTTCCTCAAGAACACCCAAGCTAGGTTACCCATAATTTCAATATTTATATAAATTCTACTCAAACCAACTTTATGGTAATAAACACAACTCACTCCCTCTTAAAATTATGGAAAATAGGTTCGAGAACTTACTTGTCATTTGAAGATGTGGAATTCTTGTTTTTATTTCTAACTTTCCCTAAATTCGAGTTCCAATCAAGAAAAAAAAATAAGAAATTCAAAGTTGTTGGTATCTTACTCAAGTTTATTGCAAGTTGATTTCGTGATTTTTAAATTGAATTTAGGTGAAGAATGGAGGTGGTTTTCGCTTTGGAGTATCGGGTACCCGACGGGTGCCCTAATTTTGTTTTTAATTAAAAAGCTGGGTCGGGTCAACCCGTGACTTAACCTGGTAAGCATGGGTACGAGTTGTGTGTGTGACTCGTACCTAGACTTATGGGTCATGTCTATGACTTGTATAGACCTGGAATCTTACCTGGGTTTCTGAAGTAGGTACGACTCAAGGTGATGAATTGTACCTTGAGTGTACAACTTATTTTGAGAATCTTATCCATTCCAAAAACTTTAGCTTGATTCTAATTTTTTCCCAGGTCTATACGACTCCTACTCACAAGTAATACCGTCAAGATACGACTCATAAAGAGTTCGTATGACTAACTTTTCACCTACTTTGGATTTTGTCTGCATTCCTTAGTCCTTCACATTGAACAAACAAATTGTCCTATAAATGAATAAGTACAAAAGCATGGGTTACATCCCACACAACAACTGATTTAACATCGCGGCATGACGTGGCTAAGTTGGATACTCAGTTTTCACCAACTAGCCTTATGGGTAGCCTCCCATACATCACTTGATTTAGCATCATAGCACGATGCAATTGCCTTGATTACTCAGTCTTCATCTAGATCAATATCAGCTACTTTATTCACGTTTTTTATATTTCCCATATAGTGCTTCACTCTTTTCCCATTTACCTTGAACGATTCTTATTATCCTTCTTCAATTCTAAAGAACCATAGGGATAAACTCTCATAACTGTGAATGAAACATACCACCTTGATCTTAGCTTACCAGGAAACAAATAAAGCTTGGAATTTTAGAGTAGAACTTGGTCACCCTTTTCGAACACTCTCTTCACAATCTTGCATTCGTGATGCAACTTCATCTTTTTTTTGTAAAGTGCTGAACTTTCATATTCCCAGAGCTGGAATTCTTCTAATTCATTAATCTTCTTCAACCTTGATTTAGCAGCATCCTGTCACTCTAGATTCAGCATCATTAATGCCCATAACTCCTTATGCTCAAGTTCGATTGGTAAGTGACAAGCCTTTCCATACAACGACTGATAAGGTGAAGCACCTATGGGGTTTTTATAAGCTGTGTGGTAAGCCCACAATGCATAATCTAACTTTCTTTCCCAATCACTCCTATTTGAATTCACAATCTTCGCTAATATTGACTTGATTTCTCTATTAGAAACTTTAACTTGTCCACTAGCCTGCGGATGATAGAGTGTTTCCACCCTATGTTTAACTCCATATTTTTTAAGTAGAATCTTGAAAAGATGATTGCAGAAATGTGACCCTTCATCACTAATACTAGCTCGTGGCATGCCAAATCGAGAGAAGATGTTCTTTCTAAAAAATGTAGTGACACTACGTGCTTCATTGTTAGGAAGTGCAAAAGCTTCCACCCACCTTGAAACATAGTCTACAACTACAAGTATATATTTCATGCCAAACAAAATTATGAAAGGCCCCATGAAATCTATGCCCCATACATCAGACACCTTAAATTCTAAAATAGGAGTCATAGGTAGTTCATGTCTTCTAGAAATCATACCTTTTCATTGATATAGATCACAAATAGAAGCATAACCATGAGCATATTTGTATATAGTTGGCCAATAGAAGCCACATTGCAGGATTTTATGAGTTGTGGGGCCCCCTACATGATGACCCCAACTGGCGATGAATGACAAGCCTTAAGTATGCTCATCATCTCTACCTCAGGTATACACCTACATATGATTCCATCTGCACAAATTCTGAATAAGTAAGGTTCATCCTAGAAAAATTTCCTTACCTCATGCATGAACTTCTTTCTTTGCTAATATGAAAGGTCTTTTAGGACTAGATCACAAGCTAAGTAATTTGCATAATCTGCAAACCATGGAATTAGATTTTGCGAAGTTGCCAATATCTTTTCATCTAGAAAACGATCATCAATCTCCAATGCATTAGCAACCTTCTGCATAACTTCCTCCTCTAGTCTAGACAAATGATCTGTAACTTTATTTTCTATGCCTTTTTGTCCTTTACCTCAAAGTCAAATTCTTGCAACAATAGAACCCACCGAATAAGCCTAGTCTTTGCATCTTTTTTAGCCATTAGGTACCGCAATGCTGCATAATCAATGTGAACAATCACCTTTGTCCCAATCAAGTAAGATCTAAACTTTTCAAAGGTAAAAACCATTTCCAATAACTCTTCCTCCATCACGGTATAATTCTTTTGAGCAGGATTTAGTGACTTACTAGAATATTAAATGGGAGAAAAGATATTTTCTTTCCATTGGCCTAATACAACCCCTAAGGCCACTCCACTAGCGTCACATATAACCTCAAATGGTGAAGTCCAATCAGGGGATATAATGATTGGAAAAGTCACCAACTTCTCTTTTAGGCTTTCAAAAGACTTCTTACATGCATCATCAAAATTAAATTTTACCTCCTTTTCAAGAAGCTTGCAAAAAGGATTAGCAATCTTTGAGAAGCCCTTGATAAATCGCCTATACAAACCTGTATGCCCTATAAAACTTCAAATCACTTTCACCGAAATTGGGTAAGGGAATTTCTCAATCACCTCAATATTTTCTCTATCAAACTCTATGGACTCCTTTGAAATCTTGTGCCCAAGCACAATTCCTTCTTTGACCATAAAATGACACTTTTCCCAATTAAGCACCAAGTTGTATTCTTCACACCTTTGCAAAGCCTTTGCCAAGTGAATGAGATATTCATCAAAATAGTCACCAACAATTGAAAAATCATCCATAAAAACTTCAACGATATCTTCGACCATATAGAGAAAATAGACATCATACATCTTTGAAATGTGGCTGGGGCGTTGCATAGCCTGAATATTATCCATTTGAATGCAAAGTCCCATAAAGACACATTAAAGGCATCTTTTCTTGGTCGTCAGGTGTAATAGGGATATAATTGTAGCCTAAGTACCCAATCAAGAAAATAGTACTATCCTCTGCCTGCTAACCTATCTAACATCTGATCCGTGAAAGGCATAGGAAAATGGTATTTCTAAGTCCAGGAATTCAATTTTCTTTAGTCCATGCACATTCTCTATCTAGTGACTAGACTCATAGTAACTAGTCATTCTTTCATTAGGTACGATAGTTATTCTACCTTTCTTCAGAATGCATTGTTCCGGACTGACCCACTTGCTATCTGCAATGGGAAATACCACTCCAACATCTAACCACTTGATTATTTATTTATTAAACATATCCTTCATAGGAGGATTTATTCAATGCTGATGTTTAATAGATAGAACACAATCTGGCTCAAGTTGTATTTTGTGAGTACACAAACCAGGTGGAATAACCACAATATCTGCAATGGACCATCTAATGGCGCTCTTGAAATTCTGTAATGCTGACAATAATGCTTCTACTTTTGATTGTCTTAGAATAATTGCAATAATAACTGACAAAGTGTTGTTGGCCCCCAAAAATGCATATCACAAGTGAGATGGGAGGGCCTTCAACTCTAGTAAAGGTGGTTCCTCAATGGATGGGTGAGCAGGTGGAGTTGTTCTATTCTTCAAGTCTAAATCAAGTTTCTTTGGTGCAAAATTATAAGAACTATTACAATACATACACCTACTAACTCCTCATATTCCTTGATACCATCAGAGTCAAAATTCTTGATCACAGCTGTAAGTGCTTCAACACCTAGTCTCTCTTCAATAGGAACAACCGCATCAGAACCATCATCCCATAATCATTATTTCAATATCATGGAATTAATGTGCCTCCTCATCATGAACAATAATAATAGATATCACTCTCAATTCATCAGGACGCCTCGTGGATTTACATACATTGAATATCACTTGTTCATTATTCAATCTCAACATCAGATTTCCTAGCTCCAGATCAATCAACGTCCTTTCTGGAGACAAAAATGGTCTTTCAAGAATAATTAGGACTTGGAATTCCACTTCACAATCTAAGACCACAAAATTAGTAGGAAAAATGAAAGACACCACCTTCACCAATACATCATATAGAATACCAACTGGCTTTTTCACGCTCCTGTCTTCCATTACTAGTCTCATGGCGGTGGGTTTTGGAGCTTCCGACCCCAATTGCTTGAATACAACAAATGGCATAAGGTTGATGCTAGAACCTAAATCACACAAAATATGCACAAAGTTAAAAGATCCAATAATGCAAGGTATAGTGAAAGAAGTGGGATCCTTTTTATTCTCCACCAATGATCAAGTGGATACAACACTACAATGTTGAATATTGTCAACCGGCTCATAACTGACTTGTCTCTTCTTTGTGATCATATCCTTCATAAATTTTGCATATCCAGGCATTTTATCCAATGCCTCTACTAGCAGTATGTTAACTGACAGTTCTTTTAGCATAAATAAAAAATTCTGGTGCTTACCATTTTTTTGTTTCTTTTTCAGCCTTTGTGGATAAGGATGAAGAGGTTTTGGAATGGGCTTCAATACAGGCTCTGTATCCCTTTCTTCTCTTTTATTCTACTTTCTACTGCTCCCTATATCAACTGACTCATCGTCATTCTTCTGCTTATCAATGGTGGGTACAGGTGGATCTATAGTGACTTTACCACTCCGAGTGGTAATGGAATAACATTGACTATCATTTTTGGGGTTTACCACTATATTGCTTGAAAGAGTGCCAGGCTGTCTCTGATTTACTGTGGATGACATCTGACCAAATTGTTGCTCCAACTACTTGATTGCTGTAGCATGTGACTCAACTTTCTGGTTTAATCCTAATAGATCAACTTTGATATCCTTCAGGCAGTTCTGTTGACTTTCTTGCCCTTTGACAAGCTTAGACAAAAGATCCTCCATTCTAGACTCTATATCTCTACTACCTGGTAGAATTTACTTGCCACTCTTCTCCTTATAGTTATCTTTGCACTGCCAATAACTATTTATGTCTCTAATTCTATCCTGTTTCTATCATTATAATAGTTCCAACCTTGATTTCCTTGTCCTTGGGCCTGAAAAACTGCCAATCTACAATCAAGATACTTTGCCTCTTCTTCAGGTTCAATCTCGAATGGTTTCGAAGTAGACCCTTTTTCCGCAACTAAATTCACCTTCTCAGCACTTATTGACACAAATTGTTTTGTAAGAAACCCAATATCTATACAAAGCTATGCAATCTCTTGTGCTACTATGTCATTAGCTGCTCAATAAGTATTTGTTGCTTCAACAACATACGTACCACCACTATTTTTTGAATCTCTAGTATGCCATCCCCTATTGGTCACAACGATATCATCTAGCATTTCCTACGCAATATCCCATCGAAAAAGCATAAATGCTCCTCCTAAAATAAAATCTATCATAGCTATAGAACTATTATTTAGTGATCTATAAAAGATTTTTGACAAGTTAGATCCTCTGATTCTATGATTTGGTACCATGATCAGCTTCTTTTTGAATCAAAACCATGCCTCATACATAGACTCTACAGGTAACTATCTGAAATTGTAAATTTCATCCTTCAACTGTAGCATCCATGAAAGAGGGAAAAATGTTCTCAGAAACTGTGTCTTCAACTAGTGCCAAGTAGTGATAGATCCTCTTGAAAGTTCCACTAACTATTGTGATGCTTCACCTATCAAAGAGAATAGGAACAACCTCAATCTCAAAGATTCCTAATTATCCTCTGAAATAGTATAAGATGTGCAGATCCTGAGAAAATTTATAAGATGCATGTTTGCGTCATCCTTTGCTGCACCCAAAAATACACCCTTCAAATTCAACAATTGGATCATAGTGCTAGTGATATCAAACTTTATATTAGGGGATAAAGTAGGAGGAACAATGGCTCCAGCCTCAGTAGGTTCAACATAACCCAGATCTTCATCCTCCTCCTCATATGGTTCCAAGTGTTGATATTCCAAAATAAATGGAGCTCTTCCTCTTTTAAATCGATGATCAATAACCTATCTAGGCTTGACTAGTCTACCTTGCTGAGCTAACTCTACCTCTGTAGAAATCTGGCCTTTTTGGCTTCTCTACATTCTCGTTCCAACAGTTGTTGTGTCTGTAAGTCTGCAATATTCTATGGATATAATGAAGCATGAGGGAGTGCCTCATTTAGATCCACACGTGGCGGATCTTGAACCCCTTCACGAATTTTTCCTAATATCCTTCTTGGTGTTTGAAGGATTCTCTCTAGTGCTAGATCAAAATAGAGTAAGAGATTGCCTCTACTCCTAGTACTTGGCATACATCGGTTTATACCAAATTAAAATGGAAAGTAAAAACCCACAAACTTCACCAATTAAATTCACTACTCAAACTAAAGTTCTGAAAAATGGTGCCAAAATTTGATATCGCCCAAAACTAAACTCCAATTTAAAGTATGATGTGGTCGGTGTCAAATATAGTAACCCAACCAGGTTGGGGTCGATCCCACAGGGCAAACGTGAAATGTTATTTAACTTGATGTAATCCACAAGCAGCACAGGAAAGTAAATGGAGGATTTTAGTATCAATCACAAGTAGTAACCAAATCTTGAGTACTTTTGAGTTCTAGACAATAATAAACTAATACTAGGCTTGTGTTCCCCCTGTCTTCTTAACTTCATAAATTTCTCGTGATCAACCCAACTACTCTATTGTTCTGCATGCAAAGTCTAAAAGATAGGTATTATCATCAACCTTGTGGGCGCGAAGATAAATCTCACCATCTACCAGTTAAATCTCAGGGCGTCGCCCTGTTGTTCCTTGCTACAACCTTAGTTTACCACTCCTTTTAGAATAAAGTAATTAGATGAGATGCAGGTACTAAAAGTTAGAGGTAGAAATCTCAAATTACTTTCTTAACTTCTTTTCCCAATCGCAAACTCCCTTGTGGGTATGGATGTGAATACAAGTTATCTCAAGATACCACAACTACTTGAGATTAATTATCATGAAGAGGATTAAGATACATACAGAAACCCTAGAACAGATGAGTCTCACACTTCCTCTACATAGAAAATCCACCAAGGTTCCCATAACCCTAGTCAAGGAGATTAGACACTCATATTTGTGAAAGAAACCATGATTATCAATAAAGAACACATAAAATCAATTCCACAAGAATAATATGAATAAACTCCAAAGTCTTTAATAGAATAACAACCTAAAATCTCAAGAATAACTGTAAAGTATGTAATGTAGTGTAAAACAATGTAAATGAGTCTAACTTATTAAAAGATAAATCCTAGGGTATTTATAGTATCTCAAAATAACATAAAAATCCTAATAAGGTAAAGTTTTGTCGGTAGGTGGTATGACTCGGTATTTACTCATACCGGCATCATACGAGTCATACTCTTCCATCTCATATCTATTCTAGTGTCTGTTCTCCCAAGGCTTTAACTTTTAGTTCAACATACGACTTTCATTTATAAGTCGTACCTGAGTGTACGACTCATGTCCTTCACTCGTAACCACCTGGGACTTTAATCTTTCTAAGTTTTGAACACTGGTTTGTGTATGAATTCCTTGTACGAGTCATACTAAGACTTCCGATTCGTATACTTCTGAGACTTCAACTCCTGGATAGTTTCTTAGGTTCTGTTCTTCTTACTACTAACTTGTACCACTCGGTTCCTAGCTTACAACTTGGATACTAGAGTTGTATATTATCCATACTTGGCTCTTTAGGTGGACTTTTGGTTCTTTTATTTATACGATTCAACATACGAGTCATACCAGATGTTCAGAACTCAAGATCTGACTCGTATCCTAATCAGAATTGGTCTTTTTCTTCTTTTTTATTGAAACACTGTTGTAAACCTGTTTTACCTACAATATACACCAAAGTGCATCATATATAACAAAATATCCTAGGTTCACTCATAAATTTATGGTTTTAAGCATAAAAAGTGTCATGTTTCCATGCCACATCAAATATTGTTTAAGGTCACCGCTTGATTTATCAGTGTCTTCATTTCTGAGGTGAAGAGTGGACTTTGGGGTAGGCTTCTCTTGGGTGGTGTTCTTCGATGTTAGATTCTTTTATGAATAACCTTTAGATGCCATTGGTATTGTTGAAACAACCCCATTAGTGATAACTAAGAAAAGGAAAGAATAATAAGAAAAGTAGGTGTCAAAGTAGTAGGTACTGTACTTATTACGACTCAAGGTTGCGAGTCGTAACCATTGGGTACGACTCATTTATATGACTCATAATGTAGATAGAATCCTAAGAAATATTCATTAGTCAGGTTATGAGTCCTCCTAATGAGTCGTAATGTTAGACTACGACTCATTACCAACACTCGTTAGCTGACCAAAAATACTCACATGATTCATAATCCTTTTCAGTCATTAGGACTCCTGTCTACGAGTTGTAAGTATTGACTATGAATCATTTAGATAAGTCATAATGTTACCAAAAGCCATAATCCTCTAAACAACCATATTACCATTGGTTGTAAGTTACGTAACAACTCATTAGGTGTCCTTACGAGTCATAACGAGTCCCGTAGCCACTGTAACATGCATGTTTAGAATAGTTGGTTTTGATACTGAATTCCAATATAACATAAAATATTTCAACACTTCATACACTCATCCCTAATCATCATTTTAGAATGCAAAGTTAATGTTTACTCTCATTCCCATAATAATTTACAAAATTCTCAAGAATAGGGCTCGACTAATGTTGTTCACACGTATTTAAATCAAGAAACCCAAGTAACTCGTACACATTTAACAACCAACTTACTATATGGAACTTTTAAGCACGAAATACTTAGTTTCTAACTTAAGACTTGGACTTCTTAACTTCAATGAAGTTGTTCCCTAACTCTTGAGATTCTCGAATTTTGGGAGATTTAGCTTATTTGATTTCAATTCTAGGAATGAAGATGAAGTTTTAGATTGAAGGAAAGGAGGGATTCTCCTTGTTTGAAATTTGGGAATTTAAATCATTTGGATTAAATTCCTATGTTTTTATTAATTAAATCAGACCAGGTAGACCTGTTAGGTCTGTGATGTTTAGTCTGGTTACGAGTTATTATAACGACTTGTAACCAATGAATACGGGTCTTAAACTCCCTTTATAAAGAATAGAACTTTACTTGGGTCTCCAGTCATTACGACTCAGGGTGATGAGTCCTAATCTCTTACTAAAACTCATTCTAAGAGTTGTAATGACTCCAAAAACTAATTACCTGATGGTGAATTAAGTCCCAGGTCCTTACAACTTTTAGTCATGAGTCCCAAGGTCTGGTTATGACTCTTAAAGTACCTCATATAGCCTGGCACCAAATTTTTTTTTGGTTTAATCGTGTAATCTCCATCCTTGCACATTGAACGCCCAAGTTACCTTATAATCAAATTAGTAAAAAACATTGGTTGCCTCTAACGTAAAGCTTGATTTAACATCCAGCACTGCATGGCGAGGTTGGATACTAAGCTTTCACCAAGCAGTCCTATGGCTTGCCTCCCATGCAGTTCTTGATTTAACATCGCGACACGACTCAGTTTCCTTAGTTACTTATACTTCACCAAGGCTCAAATCATCAATCAACTTTACTTCCTCAGTGTTACCCATATAGTGCTTGACTCTTTTCCCATTCACTTTGAATGAGGATTCACCGTCACGCTTCAATTCTATAGCACCATATGGGAATACCCTTATCATAGTGAATGGACCATCCACCTAGACTTCAACTTTCTTGGAAATAAGTGAAGTCTCAAATTATATAGCAATACCTGGTCACTTGGCTCAAATATTCTTTTGTCAATATTTCAATCATGATGTAACTTTATCTTCTCCTTGTATAGTGTAGAACTCTCATAAGCCCAGAGTTGAAATTTATCCAAATCATTCACTTTGCTCATCTACATCTTTGTTGCAGCATGCCACTCAAAATTTAGCTTCTTTAATCCCCATAGTGCCTTGTGCTAAAGTTCAACAGGCAAATGGCATACGCTTCCAAACACATGATGATATGGAAAATACACCTATGGGGTTTTTATAAGTTGTCCGATAGGCCCATAATTCATTATCCAACTTTCTCGACCAATCAATTTATTGGCATTCACAGTCTTTGCCAAAATAGACTTCATCGCTCTATTGGAGACCTCAACCTATCCACTTGTCTGAGGGTGATAAGGTGTTGCCACCTTATGCTTTACACCATATTTCTCAAGAAAACTCTTGAAAAATCCATTGCAGAAATGCGACCCACCATCACTAATTATTGCATGTGGAGTGCCAAATCAAGCAAATATATTCTTTTTCAGGAATACGGTGACACTTTGACCTTCATTATTAGGGAGCGCTATAACTTAATCAACAACAACCAAGATATACCTCATGCCATTGGAGCACACAAACGGCCTCATAAAATCTATACCCCACACATCAAACAACTCCAATTCTAAAATAGGGGTCAGAGAGAGTTCATGGCACCTCAAAATATTGCCTTGACTCTGGCATTGGTCACAGGCTACAGCAAAGTCATGAGAATCTTTTTATATTATCAACCATTAATACCCACATTACAAGATTTTACGGGTTGTGCAGGTTCCTCCATGATGACCCCCAACAGGTAAAACATGACAAGACTTAAGAATACTCATTATTTCCACCTCCAAGATGCATCTATGAATCATACCATCCTCACAAACCCTGAACAAATAGGGCTAATCCCAAAAGAATTTCCTTACCTCATGCATAAATCTCTTTTGATATCGAAAGGACAAGTTTTCTGGGACAAGATAACTTGCCAAGTAATTGGCAAAATAGAAAACTAGGGGATTAGGTCTTACGATGTTGCCAAAATCTGTTCACCTGGAAAAGTATCATCAATTTTAAGCCCATCCCTTATTTTAGGAATTGCTTCTATCTCAAGTCTGAACAAGTGATCTACAACCTAATTTCTATACCTTTTTGTTCCTTCACTTTAAAATCAAACTCTTATAGCAAGAGAACCCAATGAATCTATCTTGGCTTTGCATATTTCTTTTCCATTATGTATCTCAATGTTTCATGATATGTATTCATAATAACCTTAGTTCCAATTATATAGGTTTAAAACTTTTCGAAGACAAAAACCACTACTAGTAACTCTTACTCGATAATAGTATAATTCTTTTAAGCAGGGTTTAATGCCTTGCTGGCATAGTACATAGGGTAAAGTACTCTTTCTTTCCTTTAGCCTAGGAAAGAACCTAAAGCCCACCACTTGCATAAAATATGATCTCAAATGGTATAGACCAGTTGGGAGACACTATAATAGGGGATGGCACCAACCGCTCCCTCAAGTACTCAAAAGTCTACAGGCATGCCTCATTAAAATCAATATTTACCTCTTTCTCAAGAAGATTGCAAAGAGGATTTACAAATTTTTAGAAATCTTTGATGAATCGCCTGTAAAACTAGCATGTCCTAAAAAACTCTGAATACCCTTCACCAAGACTGGTGGTGGAAGCTTCTCAATTACTTTAATTTTTGCCTTATCCACCTCTATTCCCATTTTGAGATCTTGTGTCCAAATACAAAAATCCTTCTTTCACCATGAAATGGCACTTCTCCTACTTTAGAACCAAATTGCATTCCTCAGATCAACATAGAGCACACCAACCACAAAAAAATCACCCATAAAAACCTTAATAATGTCTTCTGCCATATCAGAGAAGATTGACATCATGCATCTCTGAAAGGTGGTAGGAGCATTGCACAACCCAAATGGCATTCTGTTGAATGCAAAAGTCTCATAAAGGAAAGTAAAGGTCATCTTCTCTTGATCTTTGGAAGCAATAGTGATCTTATTGTAACTCCAATAACCATCAAGAAAATAATACCAACCCCTTCTCACAAGTCTATCCAACATCTGGTCTATGAAGAGTATTGGGAAGTGGTCTTTTTGTGTCCATGTGTTTAGCTTCCAGTAGTCCATGCATACTCTCCAACTTATGACTGGTATCATTAGCACAATATCATTCTTCTTATTTTGTACGAAAGTAATTCTGCCTTTCTTCGGGATGCACTAAATAGGACTGACCCCTTAATGTCTGCAATGGGGTAAACTACACTAGTGTCCAACCACTTGATGATTTCTTTCTTTACTACCTCATGTATAGGAGGATTTATCTAATGCCGATGCTCAATACTAGGGACACCGTCATGTTTAAGCTAGATTTTGTGGGTACAAATGCCTGGAAGAATACCTATATATCTGCAATAGTCCACTCTATAGCTCTCTTGAACCTCTGCAACACTAATAATAACACCTCTACCTCTGTGTTAACCAGGTTAGATGCAATGATCACTGGTAAGGTGTTGTCAGCCCCTAAAAACATATAGCGCAAGTGAGATAGGAGGGCCTTTAACTCCAAGACCAGTGGCTCCTCAATTGCTTGACAAGCGGGAGGAGTAGTTCTATTTTTTAAGTATAGATAAAGCTTCTTTGGAGCATATATCTAAGAACCTCTCCCATATAGAGATCCTACCATCTCATTATATTCTTTAATTCCATCACTATCAAAATTCACAATCACCACTGCTAAAGCTTTATCACCCAACCTTTCCTCAATTAGAAAGTCACTACATCAACCTCGTTATTAATAGTGTCTATCATCGATACAACTCTCATATCATCTAGTTGCTGCATCGACTGACATACATTAAATATTATTTGTTCATTATTAAGTCTGAACCTCATCTGTCCTATTTCCATATCAACCAACGCCTTCCCTAGGCTAGGAAGGGTTTGCCTAAGATAATAGAAACTTGGAGGTCCCTTTTATAATCAAGTATTATGAAATCTTCTGGGAAGATGAAGGACACCCCTTTTACCAACACATCACAAAGAATACCGACCAATTTTTTCACGGTATGGTCAGCCATATACAGTCTCATCGATGTTTGTTTGAGTGCCTTAAACCCCAACTACTAAAACACAACCAACGACATAAGATTAATATTGGCTCCTAGATCAGATAAATCTTGAGAAAAGTTGAAAGACCTAATAGAACATGGAATGGTGAAGGCTTTAGGGTCCTCTTTCTTCTCTACCAATGATTTAGATGCATTAGCATTGCAATGATGCACATTGTCAGCGGGCTCATAGCTCACTGTCCACTTCCTAGTGACTAGATCATTCATGAATTTTGTGTAACTAGGAATCTGCTTTAATGCCTCTACAAGTGGTAGGTTTACATACAACTCCTTCAATATTGATAGGAGCTTCTGATATTTACCTTCTCCCTGCTTCTTTTTTAGTCTTTAAGGAAAAAAAGGGGGAGGTTTTGGAATAGTCTTCTGATCAGGTTCATCAACCTTACCCTGTCCTTTATCCTTTGTAGCATTACACTCAAATCCTAATGATTTTATAGCTTTAACTTTAGGTGATTCCTCAATATCAGTATTAACATCATCTTTAATTCAATCATAGTGGGTACGGGAGGCTCCATGGTGGTCTTACCACTCCGAGCGGTAGTGACATGACAATGACTATTATTCTTTGGGTTTTGAACTATATTACTAGGAAGAGTGCTAGGCTTCCTTTGATTCAATATGGTTGACATTTGGCCAAACTGATGCACCAGTTGTTTGATCATGGTGGCATGTGACTCAACTTTCTTATTTAGCCCTGATATGTCCACCTTAATCTCCTTAAGGTATCTTTCCTGACTTTCTTGGACTTTTACTAACTTTGACAATATTTCTTCCATTCTCGACTTGGTATCTCAGCTACACAGTGGAACATATTTGTCACTCTTCTCTTTATAATCATCTTTGCACCTCTAATCACCATCTTACTCTTTTCTTCTACTCGGTACTTGTCGCGATAGTAGTTTTGACCTTTGTTTACTCACCCTTTGGCTTAGAAACCCACCACTTCTCAATTTAGATACTTTGCTTTCTTATCTGTATCAGACTCATAAGTCCTAGAAGTAGATCCTTGTGCCCCCATCGTATTCACTTTTTTGACAGTCATTACTACAAATTGTTTTGTAAGCATCCCAATATTTGATTTGAGTTGGGAAACTTCTTATGCTACCGAATCATCACCAGCTCTGTACTCACTACCAACGCCCCTATTAGCCTCCCGAGTTTGCTATCCTTAATTAGTGATATAGATATCATCTAGCATTTCTTGCACCATCTCCCAATGCAGACACATAAATGCGCCTCCAGATATAGTGTATTCCATTGCCCTAGAGCTGATATTTAGGGATTTGTAAAATATCTCTAGCAGATTTGAACCTGGAATGCGGTGATTAGGTACCATGCTCAACTTTTTTTTGAACCGAAACCATGCCTCATACATGGACTCTGCAAGCAACAGTCAGAAGTTGTAAATTTCATCTTTTAGATACAGTATCCTAGCAGGAAGGAAGAATTGATTAAAAACTATCTATGCAGCTCATTCCAAGTTGTGATTAAGACTCTAGAAATTTTCCCCAACCATAATGATGCTTCTCTTGTCAATGAGAATGGGAACAACCTCAATCTCAATGCTTCCTGATCAACCTTTGGGATGGTATACGAAGTGCAGACCCCGATAAAGTTGGCAAGATGCATGTTCGCATCATCTGTTGACAACCCCCAAAACACACCTTTTAGATTCAACAGTTGGGTCATTGCACTGGTAATATCAAACTTAACATTAGGGGGTAGAGAAAGATGAATAATGGATTTTGTCTTAGCAGGCTTAAAATATCCCATATCTTCATCTTTATAATATGGTGGTAGATACTGATAGGATGGAATAACTCAATCTCTACCACCTCATGCTCTATCACGATCACCATTGATTGGTGCTCGACTATTAGCTACTGGTCTTGGATTGGCTAGCTCTATCTGCTAAGACAACTAATCCTTATTAGTCGCTCTTCTCTGCTCCTGAGTTGACTCTATTAACATCAACTCCATATGTCTATTAGTAATATTCTATGGATCACCTGGAGCAGGAGGAGGTACATTAATAGGATTATCCCAAACCCCATCTGGAACACCATTATGAACGTGTTCTATTATCCTTCTTGGTATTTGCGGAATTCTCTTGGTCTCTGGATCAATAGGGATTAGGATTTTTCCTTGAATCTGAGTTGTAGGCATACACCAGTGTATACCCAACTAAAAAATAAAAATAAAAACCTAAAATTTCAATAAATCCAATAAATTACTCAACACCGTAGTTCACCAACAATAGCGCCAAAATTTAATGTTGCCCAAAAACTTGCCTATAAGAAAGTATTCATCGATTGATGCCAAATATAGTAACCTAAAATAGGTTGGGGTAAAACCCATAGAGAATACGTGGAATTATGTCTTGAACTTGATGAAAGCACATGCAGTACGAATAAGTAAATGGGGGGATTTGGAAATCAATAGTAACAAGTAATCGGTCTTGAGTGCTTGAGATTATAGATAGTGGAAGACGAACACTAGTACTGTGTTCCCCATGGTTTCTCAACTCTATAATTTTCTTGTGTTCAATTAACCTACCTCACTGCTCTGCATGCAAAGTTGACAAGATATGTATTGTCAATTATCTTGTGAACATGTTGATAAATCTATCCCTTTACTTTATGAGTCTCAGGGAGTCGCCTTACTTTCCTTTGTCTATAACCTCAGTACAACTCTTACCTTTTGAGTCTTGAGTTGATTAGACGAGCGCTGATAGCCTTGAATAACTGTCGTAACCTCCTTTTCCCAATTATGTTCTCAAATATAGGCAATTCCCATGCTTCTGCAGTAGCTTGGGATACGATTAATACAAAGAAGATTTCAATACAATCAGATACAATAGGATAGATGAATCTCCCACTTTCCTTATATAATTAATCCACCAGGGTTCCTACAACCCTAGTCAAGGAAAATAGTCACTCATGCTTATACAGCAATCCATAAAAATCAATGAAGAAGATGTGTAATTCATTGGAAAATGATGAAAGAGTAAAATTCAAAATTTCCATTTGAATATGAAACAAAAAACTTAAGAACAATTATCTTAATGATCAAAGTATTTGAAAGTACCTCCAAAACTATAAAAAAAAAAGTGTGTAACATAATAAAGGAATAAACCTAGGGTATTTATAGTATCTCAAAATGATAAAGAAAACCTAATTAAAATAAAAGAGAAAAATTAAGTCGACAGTGGTTACTCCTCTGGCAATAAGTCGTTAGGTCTCCTTATGAATTGTTACCACTTGTCATAGCTCTCTTTTGTCTTCAGTGGTTATGACTCATAAGGTCACTTAACGAGTCGTATGCTGTGCATCAATCTTCAAGGCTTTAGAAACTGGTCACAGTGCAACTTCTCACTAATAATTCATTGTCTATCCTTAAGACTCATAACCTTCTATTACTTAGTTCCTCAGCTTAGCTTTAGCCACTATTTTCCTTACGGCTTGGGCTATGAGTCATAAGTGTCTTGATGACTTGTAGCCTGACTCTTCTTTTTGGTTCAACACCACTTCCTACCTAGTTTCCCTAAAAAACTCATATAACACACATCATATCTATAAAAACATCCTTAGTCAATGCATAATTTCACTATTTTAATCATCGAATATGTTATGTTTCCACGACATTTGACTCATATACTCACTACATTCTAAAGTACTGATCACATACCTCTTCTGCCTATATTTTTTATGTGAGGTAGATTTCGATGCTTACAATCAGTATCATAGTCAAGCAAATTATAGCATTCATCTAG
The DNA here is from genome assembly GCA_030864215.1 of Capsicum pubescens. Taxonomy (NCBI): domain Eukaryota; kingdom Viridiplantae; phylum Streptophyta; class Magnoliopsida; order Solanales; family Solanaceae; genus Capsicum; species Capsicum pubescens. The sequence goes on along the minus strand of CM061543.1, from coordinate 76,400,680 downwards.
CAGGTGATGAGTTGTCTTTTTTGGAGGACTCAAGTCAGTTGTAGTTGTATTTTATTTTTATTTGTATGTATCGATTAGGGATAGTTGTGGTCCATCCCAGCTACCTATAGCCAGTACTATTAAAGGCTTCATAGATAGTCATTTAGAGTTGTTGTATGTCGTTTTAGTTCCCCTTCTTTTAAATTATAGTGTTGTAAACTTTTAATAGTAACATATTAAAACAACTTATGTTATGATTATTGTAATACCCCATACTTTTCCTAGATCAGTTTAGCTCCTAGAATGTTAAGGGTTAGGTTTGAAAATGACTAACTCTTGATACATGCAGAATTTTCAACATCTAGACCCACTAATGTGTAGATAATTGGCTCACCTTTCAAACGCTACCAAATTTACCTCAATCTGATACTCGGTTGGGATGTTATGGCACTTTTAGTAAAAACAGTGTCTCAAAATGAGCAGCACCGCATTGCGGTGACATGAAAAATGTCACTTTTCTAATTTATACTGGACCACCACAATTGTCCCTATTGTGGTGAAGTCCCAGTTCCCATTTGTCAAATTTCTGTGGGGCACCGCGATTAGCCCGTAATACGATGAAGCCCAATTTCCTAATTGTCCCTTGTCTAGTGAGTCGACGTAATTTTGCCGCGTCCTACAAGGGCTGAATTGGCATTCATCCCTTATCCAAAAGGCCCATCGCAATTGTACTGCATTGCGGTGTTGGTCAAAACTGAGGTTGTCCCTTATCTAGTGGTCTACTGCGATAGCGGCGCGTCACGGTGGGTGACAAAATCAAGATTTTCCCAGTTGCAATTAAGTTTCAAAAAAGGATAGTTTGGTAAATTCTACTCGCCCTAATTTGTAAAAACAAAGGATTAAACCTCATTATGAGCATATTACAACCTTTATTCACAAAATCATCTCCAAGAAAACCCTAGAACTCAAAGATTAATCTATAAGAAATCCAATTTCCTCCATTCATTCTTTTAGATAGCTCAAAATTCATAGTTACAAATTCAAGATAATCAATAATCCATCTTCAAAAGGACAATTAGGAATCCAAAATCAAGTGTTCTCATTAATCGCATCAATAAAGGTATGTGGAGTTTTTCAACAAGGATAATCCTTTCATCCTTGTGCCCAAACTTAGTTTTAAAGATGATTTTGTATGAAATTTCATAAGTTTCAAATTAGGGTTCATACCCAATATTGCTAATTGAAATATTATGAGATTTGAAGTGATTTAGATGATGAATTGGCATGTTTATTTTTGTATTTTCAAGCATTTTGTAGAAATTCCGAGATTTTGAGTCGAATTATCAATATCTTCATTATCAAGTATGAATATTATTATATTTTGACATAAATTTGATGTATCGGTATTAATCCCTAGTTGAATATTGCTATTTCAAGATTTATTGTGCTATAAGCACCCTATGACGAGATTATTTTTAGATTTTCGATAAAGATTTGATCTTTTGATCTCAGCTTAGATATGGAATCTACTTTATAGTTTTAGATTACAATTAATTTAACAAATATACAGTCGATTTTCATTATAAACCATTATACTAGTTTTAAAAGTGGATTTTCTATCAAATGATCATACAAAGTAAGGGGAGTAGTATTTAGCACCGAGCTGGGTATGTTCACATATCCTAGAACTATAAGCCAATGTAGGTTCAGATTATCAGATTATTTCCATTTCTATATGGATGAAAGATACAGATGTGAGCACTTAGATTAGGTTATATTCCTTGGAAAGAGTATGACACCTCTCCCTAACGTGAGGTTTTCCCTTAAAGAAACTAGACGTTGGTGTCCATGATAACTCACATAGTTTATGTCGGTTAGAAGAACCTCCCTGCAGAAAAGAGTAAAGAATAACAAAAAATCTTTTAGAAACTAAGTGTAAAGGCTCACAAATTGTATTCATATATTGCCTTATATGAGGCATTAGTTACAGATGCCAGCTTTCAGATTTCAGATAAAAAAGTGAGTGCTTTCTACACTTAGACAACATGATTTAAAGATATAATATAGGTACAACTTTTAGAAACTAAATGTTATGACTCACTAGATTTATGCAACATGTTTTTCTATTCATGATTATGATTATCAGATTTTAGATATTCTAGCTTACGTGAGTCATCTACATTTAGCATCATTGTTTTACAAATTTTGATAATGTTAAGACATCAATTTATTCACGCATTCACCATTATATGCTCAGTACATTCCCAATGTACTGATCCATATATATTCCTATGTTCTACATTATCTCATAATGTAGGTTCAGGTGCTCAGTTTCAACATCATGAGTGATATCAAGCATCTTCATCTAGATTCTGATAGTTGGTGAGTCCTCATAGTTTGGGGACTTAGTTATTTAGTTTTTTAGATTATTAGTATAGATGATTCAGTATTTTTAGACAGTTCGAGTTATCTGGGGGTTTGTCCCAATGACTCTCTAGCATTAGTAGTAGAGGCTTTTTAGACTACTAGATTTGCTTTAAATTTGTAGTATTGATTTATCAGACTCTTGAGTTAAGCATTTTTAGATATTATATTCTGATACTTTTCGCTTAGCCCATACAGAGTTCCACATTTTAGCTTGATTATATATCTACACTTCTCTATTATGAGTTTCAAATTTAGTAGAAGGCAGACAGGGTTAGCTTAAGGCTACTCATAGTCTTGAGCATCATGTGATGTCTCGAGACCCATTTTTGGGGCATTACAAACTTGGTATCATAGCTAGGATATAAGAGTCCTAGGGAGTCAGACAAGTCGCGTTATGTAGAGTCTTGATAATAAGTGTAAAGTGCACCACATTTATGTGCAGGAGGATATGAGACTGTAACGCCGCAAGTCTGGTACCCGGAGCGCTACATGGTGCCCATGACCCCAAAGGACCACAAGCTAACCCATTACTGATATTTGTAACTGAGAACTGCATGATATACTGTATAAATGCAAAATATAAGTTGTAAGGCCGTAAGGTTCAAAATTTTAACACGCTTGATTAAACAATATCTGGATGGGGTATAGAAATACCCAAAATTGAAATAAACTATCTAAACATACTATAGTCAGAAAACCTCTAAACTATCTAAAAACTATGGAGTTAATGGGACATATCCCCAACTAACTACGAACTACTGAAATAAATTAAGTACTAAAGGAAAAAATAATAAAATAATAACATCCTCGAATGATGAGGACTCACTGCTGACTCTGACTGCTGAAACTGGAATACTACTACTTCCCTGGAGCTCATGCTTCTGAACCTATGGTATAAAAATACCATATCCTAAATATGTCAGTACGATTGAATATACTGGTATGGAAGTGTGGTAGGATGAATACAAAGGGTTCATATGCATGAACAATACTAACTGACTGTATAACATGAATGTGAGAATACATGCATGGATAAGTAACTGAAACTGAATACGTGGTAATGCTGACTACTGATTCTGAATATTGATAACATGAACTACTGATAACTAAGATAACTGATACTGAGTGACTATATCTGACAATCTATATTCTAATAAAACTAGATGAGTTCTGTACTATACTGAGTGACTATATTTAACAGTCTTGATATCTGAAGAACTATCTGAGTTCTATTACTGAAACTGAGTGACTGTGTCTGACAGTCCTATTTCTGTAACTAAAACTGTGGGAGAATTCATCTAACCGACATAACCCTAATAAGTAATTATAGTTGAGTTGGGGTCCAATCTATAACCCCAATTAAAAGGGTGTCAATATCGTGCCACTCGTAAGGACAAGTTATGAGTGACCCTCATCTGACAGTGTTAATCCACCTCATCAACCCTCAACTGACAGTGTTGATGTCTCAACCTATAGAGGCTACATAGTTCTGGAATGCAAGGATTGCTTTAAAGAATCACACCCTCTACTGACAGTATGTGTTCCCATCCTTGGGTTCACTCGGTGCTGAATCCTACTCCTATATGAATAGACACTGAACTGGACTGGACTGGTCTGTTACTGATTGTACTAATTAACTAGACTGAACTGAGTTCACTAGATTTTGTTGACTGATTGAATACTACTGAAATTTGATAACTAACTGAGATTACTAAGATTTCTAAGTACTGAGATTTCTAGATTACTGAGATTACAGAGATTACTAAGATTACTGAGTACTGGACTAATACTGAATTTATTAAGTTTTCCTGAGTCATGTGACTGACTGAATTCTACTGATCATGGCTTGACTGAGAGTATCGTGGAAACTGACACTGGATCTAGGCACACAGCTAAATTATCGGGTACAAGTACCCCCAAGACTTGATAGAAGGAAACTGACAAGGCATGACATTCTTGAATACACAACCAATATCAACAATAAAAAATATAATAAGTTGGGGATTTCATGAAGTACATGGTTATCATAATCTTGTACATGGTAGTAATGGATACATTCAATGTCATAATTTCATACTCTAACATCATGAGCATTCCAACAAATATCTACATTGCACATAAATAGCATGGGATTAATTTGAACATAAGGGTAAAACATGAATCCTTTACTTAAGTCACAATTGAGTCATATTACATAATTTCTAGTCTCTTAGGCATTTTGTCAAACACTTAGGGTGCATGAGTTAGGGCATGGCATAATCATTAAGTTAACATATCATAACCAACTAAAATTCATGGTTTTCAACTAACATGCTAACATGTTTTCATAAAAACACATAAAGATTCCAACTTGGGAATCATACAACAACAACAACCACATGAAAATGATTAAAACATAGCATAAATATCATAATTCATAGTTTAAAACTTGATTCTTGGGCTTCATGGATAAAAGGAATCCATGAATAAACACTATGCATACCTGAGAAAGGAAAACTTGAAGGTTCTTGGAGTTCTTTGATGGATTTCTTGAGATTGACCTTGATTCTCAAGGGCTAGGGTTTTGTTTTCTTGAGAGAGAATATTATTGATATTGGGGAAAGAGTGAATAATAAGCATCTAAGGACGTTTTTAGGGCTTAAATCCCACATCTGTGTCAAATAAAATCATGGGAAAAGGCCCATTTAACCCTGGACGCATCTTTTAGTTTTTGTGAAAATTTTCTGATCTGGACCCCTGGAGAGACACAGAGCTATCTCTTCGTGTCTCTGGAAAGTGACAACTGGAAAATTGCATGGTGGCGCGATGTGATACAATCGCATTGTCACCTTGGACGCGACCTGGAATCTCACCGTGATGCGGTGGTATCGCGTTGGAACACTGGAAAAGGAAAATTATGAATTAGGCCTTTGGTGCAGTGCACCACTATCATGGAGCAATACTTGAAATTGACAATTACTATTTAAGCTAGCTTGGCGATGCACTGATGGCTCAGGTGATACACTGTCTCACTAAAAAAGTTCTAACTCTTCTCCCGAGTGTCAAATTTGGGCAAATTTGGTATCGATGGAAAACTTATTGAAATTACCACATAACAAAGAGTAAAAAACTTGAAAATTCCACATATATAAATGTGTATTCATCTTTAAAGAATGTCTTTGACATCTTTGGTATGAATTTAAGCTAGGCAGAAGTACGGGGTACTACAGAGACATTTTTAGGAAATCATCTCTTTCTTTCATGATCTATTTTTCTTATAGAATCTCTATATACTTTTAACTCATTCTCTTATGTGATAGTTGGATATACCTCCTCATTAAGCTAATGCCCACAGAAATAATAACTAGCCACCCCATCCCGCTGACCCTCTAAATGAGAATGTATCCCATGCAGAATTTTGGGCTGCTTTTCAGGCGTTGGCCCAACCTGTGACTGCTAATGTTTAGGGTAACCATTAGGCGACAATCCCACTTCAGCAGAATGGTGATTTAGCAGCCACCAGACACTGAGACTTCATAAGAATGAATTCGCCAGAGTTCTTTGGGTCAAAAGCATATGAGGACCCATAAATTTACTTAGATGAGGTGAAAAATATCACCCAGATTATGCATGTTTTTGAAGAGACGAGTGTAGTGTTAGCATCCTAAAGATTGAAGGATATAGAGTATGATCCGGTGGTTATGTGGAAGAATGGTAGAGGTGAGAATGCAACTCTTATAAGTTTGTAAGTATTTCAGGATGTGTTTCTAGACTGGTTATTTCCGCATAAAATAAGAGAAGCTAAGGTAGAAGAGATTATGAACCAAAGGAAGGTCTCAATGACAGTGAAAGAGTACTTCCTTAAGTTCAACAAGTTGTCTAAGTATACCCCTGATATGATGGATGACCCTAGAGATAGTATGAGTAAGTTTGTTACTGGAGTATCTGGTTTGCTAGTCAAGGAGTGTAGGGCTTTCATACTTATTAGGGACATAGATATTTCTCGGTTGATGATTCATGCCCAGCAGATTGTGGAAAAAAAGTTAAAGAAAAAAGAGAGAAGAAATAAGATGGCTAGAACTCAGTAGTTTAAGTATGGCTAGATAAAGTATGGAAGGGGAAATCATTTGCAGTTTTAGAATCATTCATCTATGTCAGCGCCATCATCAGCCAGTGCTCCCGCCCTTAAAGATAGGCAAGAGCAATGGGGTTATACTTCTATGTCCAGATCTCAGAATAGTATGAGTGGAAAGCCTATTTATCCTCCATGTACTAAGTGTGGTAAGAATAATCCTGGTGAGTGCTTTTTGGGACAGAAACGTTGTTATGGTTGTGGTAATTTGGGACATAGAATTACAGAGTGTCCGCATACTAAGCAGGAAAATAGGGTTGTTCATCCCCAGACTCTGGCTACTAGTGCACTAGCCCCTTTAGGTTGGCTAGTCCCTCCTCAGGGTGCATCATCCAATACCGGTGGCGGTCAGTGCCAGAATTAATTTTATACTTTACCATCTCGTCAGGAGCAGGAGAATTCAACAGATGTTGTTACTGGTATGCTTTGTGTCTTTCAACTTGATGTTTATGTGTTGTTAGACCCTGGGTTGAATTTCTCTTATGTGACCCATTAGTTGCAATAAATTTTGAAATAGGTCTTGAAAAGATCCTTGAGTCCTTCTTAATTTCTACCCCAGTGGATGAGTCAGTTGTTGTCAAACAAATCTATAGAAAGTGTCCTGTCACTGTCCTCTATAAAATCATGTTAGCAGATTTAATAGAGTTAGATATGGTCGACTTTGACCTTATTCTTGGTATGGATTGGCTCTATTCTTTTTATGAATCCATAGATTGTTGCACTCGACTTGTGAAGTTTCTATTTCCTGACGAGCCATTCTTTGAGTGGGAAGGTAATTTAGTGTCTCCTAAGAGTCATTTCATATCCTACCTTAAAGACAGAAAGATGATCTCAAAAGGGTGTATCTATCATCTAGTTCGGGTCAAAGACACTAAGTCTGAGACCCCAAAAGTTCAATCAGTCAGTGTAGTCAATGAGTTTCCTGATATTTTTCCTGAAGATTTGTCAGGGGTACCTCCCAATAGGGAAATAGAATTCAGTATTGACCTTCTTCCAGATACTCAGCCAATCTCTATTCCTTCTTATTGTATGGCACCATCAAAGCTTAAAGAGTTAAAAGAACAACTTAAAGACCTCTTATAAAAAGGTTTCATAAGGCCCAGTGTCTCTCCATGGGGCACTCCCATCCTATTCATGTAAAATAAAGATGGTTCTTTGCGAATGTGCATTGACTATCTTCAGCTGAATAAATTCATAGTAAAAAACAAATATCCTCTTCCTAGGATTGATGACTTATTCGACCAGCTCCTAGGTTCAAGTAATTTCTCCAAGATAGACCTTAGATCCGGCTATCATCAGCTCAGAGTAAGGGAATGTGATATTCCAAAGACAGCTTTCAGAACCCTTTATGGTCATTTTAAGTTTCTAGTCATGTCATTTGGTCTTACAAATGCCCCAGCATCCTTCATGGACTTGATGAACCGAGTGTTCAAATAGTATTTGGACATGTTAGTCATAGTCTTTATAGATGATATTCTTGTCTATTTTCGTAGTAAGGATGACTATGCAGACCACCTTAGAATTGTGTTACAAACTCTTAGGGATCACCAGTTGTTCACCAAATTTAGTAAATTCAAATTTTGGCTAAGATTAGTAGATTTTCTCGGTCATATTATTTCTTATGATGGTATTAGAGTTGATCCCCAAAAGATAGAGGCACTAAGAAATTGGCCTAGGCCCATTTCTTCATCAGACATTTAAAGCTTCTTGGGTTTAGCTAGCTATTACAGATGTTTTGTTGAGGATTTTTTGTCTATTGCATCTCCTATGTCTAGATTGGCCCAAAAGAAATTTAAGTTCCAGTCGTCCGATTCCTGTGAGAAGAGTTTTCAGGAGTTGAAGACTCGACTCACTTCATCCCCAGTTTTAGCATTACCTGATAGTACAGATGGGTTCATTGTATATTGTGATGCTTCTAGAATTATTTTGGGTTGTGTTTTGATGCAGAGAGGTAAGGTTATAGCCTATGCCTCTAGACAACTTAAGCCTCATGAAAAGAACTACCCTACATAGGATCTTGAGTTTGCAGTTGTTATGTTTACCTTAAGGATCTGAAGGCACTATCTTTATGGAGTACATGTTAATGTGTTTATGGACCATAAAAGTTTGCAGTATATTTTTACTGAGAGGGATCAGAGAGAGTTAAATCTTCATCAGAGAAGGTGGTTAGAATTGTTGAAAGTTATATATGAGTGTGTTGCATCATCTGGGAAAGGCGAATGTAGAGGCAGACACCCTTAGTAGATTGTCTATGTGTAGTGTTGCTCATATGGAGAATGATAAGAGAGTGTTAGTTCAAGAAGTTCATATGTTAGCTAGATTGGGTGTGAGGTTGGATGACATAATTAAAGAAAATATTTGGGTTTAGAGTAGTTCAGAATCTTCTCTAGTTTCTAAGGTAAAAAAGAAGTAGGATAAGGATGCTAGTTTGGTCAAATTGAAGTGGTCAGTTAAAGACAAAAAGGTTGAGGTTTTCTCCCAAGGGGGATATGGTGTGTTGCAATACAAGAGTAGATTGTGTATGCCATGTGTTAAAGATTTGAGGTAGCGGATTTTGGAAGAAGAACATGGTGCATTACTCCATTTATCAGGGAGCCACCAAGATGTACCGCAATTTGCGAGAAGTCTATTGGTGGTGTGGTATGAAGAAAGATATTTCAGAATTTTTAGCCAAGTGTGAAACTTTTCAACAAGTTAATTTTGAGTACCAAAGACATGGTGGCACTTTGCAGGAGTTTGGTATTCCCACTAGGAAGTGGGAAGAGGTGAATATGGACTTCGTGACTGGATTACCCCATTTGTGTTGTCAACATGATTCAATTTGGGTTACTGTCAAAAGATTAACTAAATCAGCTTATTTCTTGCCAGTTCACACGTCCTACGTAGCTGAAGATTATGCTAAGCTGTATATCAGAGAGTTTGTTAGATTACATAGAGTCCCATTTTCCATCATCTCAGATATGGGTACTCAGTTTACCTCTCAGTTTTGGAAAGCCTTTGAAAAGGGTCTTGGTACCCTAGTTCATCTCAGTTCAGTTTTTCATCCACAGATAGATAGTCAGGAAAAGAGGACTATTCAGACCTTAGAAGATATATTGAGGGCCTGTGTTCTTGATTTCAAAGGTAGTTGGGATGACCACTTACCATTGATCAGTTTTCCTACAATAACAATTACCATTCTAGTATTCAGATTGCCCCGTTTGAAGATCTTTATGGGAGGATATATATATCACCAGTCTGTAGGTTCAAAGTTGGTGAGGCTACTTTGATTGGGCCAAATATGGTGTTTGAAGACATGGAGAAAGTTTAGTTGATTTGAGAGAGATTGAAAGCATCTCAGAGTCGACAGAAATTTTATGTAGACGTATAAAGGTGAGATCTTGAGTTTGAAGTAGATGATCTTGTGTATTTGAAGGTTTCACCCATGAAAGGAGTAAAGAGATTTGGAAAAAAGAGGAAGCTTAGTCCCCGATATATTGGCCCCTATCAGATTTTGAGTCATGTTAGGAAGGTAGAGTATGAGCTTAAGCTACCCGCAAACTTGTCATCCATTCATACAGTGTTCCATGTGTCCTTATTGATGAAGTGCATAGATGATTCAGCTATTGTAGTCCCTCTAGAAAACACAGATATTCAGAATATCCTTTCATATGAAGGCGTTCCGATAGAGATTCTTGATCATCAGATTCATAAACTAAGGAACAAAGAAGTTCCCTTGGTCAAGGTTCTATGGCGAAATTAGTCCATTGAGGGTGCTACTTTGGAAATAGAAACAGACATGTGTACCAAGTATCCTCACCTTTTCTCCACGAACTCAGATTCAACTGAAGGTAACATTCTTCCTTAATTTAGTACTTTTCCAGTTTTAGATTCAACTATATAGTTATCTTTATGTAAATTCGTGCACTCGCAGATTATTTCAGTAGCTCAGCATGTTTTAGATTCAGTCATGCAGGTTGTTCAGTTGTGCATGTCAGCATGTAGCCTTAGTTCTGCTGTATTTTCAACTTAACTAGCCACATTTGAGGATGAATGTTCCCAAGAGGTAGTTAATGTAATACCCCATACTTTTCCTAGCTCAGTTTAGTTCATAGAATGTCAAGGGTTAACTTTGAAAATGGATACCTCTTAATACATATAGAATTTTCAATCTTTAGACCCACTAATGTGTAGATAATTGGCTCAGCTTTCCAACGATATCAATTTCTCCTCTATCCGATACTCGGTTTGGAAGTTATGACACTTTTAGTAAAGACAGTGTCTCAAAATGAGCAGCACCGCATCACGATTACATGAAAAATGACACTTGTACAATTTCCAATGGACCACCGTGATTGTCCCACATCACGGTGAAGTCCTAGATCCTATTTTTCAAATTCCAGTGGGGCACCACGAATAGCCTACATCGCGGTGAAGCCCAATTTCCCAATCTTCCCTGATCCAACGAGCCGACACAATTTTGCCGTATCATGCCAAGGGTTGAAATGGCATTCGTCCCTTATCCATAAGGCCCATCGTGATTGTACCTCATCATGGTGTTGGTCAAAATAGGGATTATCCCTTATCCAGTGGACCACCGCGATAGCAGCGCGTCGCGGTGGGTGATAAAATTGGGATTTTCCCAGTCGTGATTTAGTTTCTAGAATGGCCAGTTTGGTAAATACCTCTCATTCTAATTCATTAAAACAAAGAATTAAACTTCATTATGATCATATTACAACCTTTATTCACAAAATCCTCTCCAAGAAAACCCTAAAACTCATCTTAATCTCCAAGAAATTCAATTTCCTCCATTCATTCGTCATGATAGCTCAAAATTATAACTCAAAATTAAAGGTTACCAATTCAAGATAATCAAGAATCCATCTTTAAGAGCATAATTAGGAATCCAAAATCAAGTGTTCTCATCAATTGCATCCATTAAGGTATATGGGGTTTTTCAACAAGGATGATCCTTTCATCCTTGTACCCAAAATTAGTTTTAAATCTAATTTTGTATGAAATTTCATCAGTTTCAAATTAGGGTTCATATGCAATTTTACTAATTGAAAGATTATGAGATTTAAAGTGATTTAGATGATTAATTGGCATGTTTATTTTTGTATTTTCATGCGTATTGCAAAAATTCCCATATTTTGAGTTGAATCATCAATATCTTCATTATCAAGCATGAATATGATGCATGGGTATTAAGCCCTAGTTGAATATTGCTATTTCAAGATTGATTGTACTATAAGCACCCTATTACTAGATTATTTTCAGATTTTCGATAAAGATTTCATCTTTTGATCTTAGCTTAGTTATGGAATCCACTTTACAGTTTCAGATTCCAGTTTAATTTAACAGATATAAAGTTGGTTTTCAGTATAAACCATTATACTAGTTTTAAAAGTGGATTTCTTACAGAATGAGCATATAGATTATGGGGAGTAGTATTTAGCACCGAGTTGGGTATGTTCACATATCCCAGAACTACAAGCAAATATAGGTTCAGATTATCATATTATTCTCATTTCTATATGGATGACAGATATAGATGTGATCACTTAGATTAGGTTATACTCCTTGAAAAGAGTATGACACCTCTCTCCAATGTTAGGTTTTCCTATAAGGTAACTAGACGTTGGACTCCATGATAGCCCACATGGTTTATGTCAGTTAGAAGAACCTCCTTGCAAAAAAGAGTAAAGAATAACAAAAAAGCTTTTAGAAACTAAGTGTAAAGGCTCACAAATTTTATTCAGATAATGCTTTATATGAGGCATTAGTTATAGATACCAGCTTTCATATTTCAGATATAAAAGTTTGTTCTTTCTACACTTAGATAGAACAATTTAATGATAAAATACAAGTACAACTTTTAGAAACTAAATGTTATGACTCACTAGATTTATGCAACATGTTTTGCTATTCATGATTATGATTTTCAATTTTCAGATATTCCAGCTTATGTGAGTCATCTACATTTAGTATTCATTGTTTTACAAATTTTTATGATGTTGAGACATTAATTTATTTACGCATTCACCCCATATTCTCAGTACATTCCCAAAGTACTGATCTACATATACGTCTATGTGCTACATTGACTCATAATGTAGGTTCAGGTGCTTAGTTTCAGCAACGTGAGTGATTTCGAGCATCTCCATCTACAACTCGACAGTTGGTGAGTCCTCATAGTTCAGGGACTTAGTCATTCAATTTTTCAGCATATTAGTATAGATGATTCAGTATTTTCAAATAGTTCAAGTCAGCTGGGGGTTTGTCCCACTGACTCTCTAGCATTACTAGTAGAGACTTGTTAGACTGCTAGATTTGCTTTAGATTTTTAGTATTAATTTATCAAATTCTTGTGTTAAGAATTTTAAGATATTTTATTCAGATACTTTCAGTTTATCCCATACAAAATTTCTCATTTTAGATTGATTATATATCTACACTTCTTTATTATGAGTTTCAGATTTAGTAGAAGGTAGACAGGGTTAGCTTAAGGTTACTCATAGACTTGAGCACCGTATGACATCTCGGGACCCCTTTTCGAGGAATTACAATTATGGTTCTGCTCAGTCAGTTTAGCTTTTATGAATGTTTTAATAGTTGCTCAAGTATTGTGCCAGTACCATGGGTTAAATTTAGATTACTCGTGGTTCTAAGCACCGAGTTATGATTAGGGGGTATTCTTGGGTAATGTCATAAATGTTTGTTTCATCATCCTTCTTTATGAAACCTTCAGGTTGTGCCACATAGAACTCTTCTTGAATGTCTCCATTGAGAAATGTTGATTTGACATCAAATTGAAAGACTTGCCATTATGACTATGCAACCAATCCTAGAACAAGTCCTTCAGTTTCTAACTGAGCGATTGTAGAAAATATTTCTTCAAAATCAATACCATATTGTTGCACATATCCTATTGCCACAAGACGAGCTTATGATTTTGTATCTCCCATATGCTGCAAACTTTTTCTTGAACACTCACTTTGAGCTAATTGTATTTTTTTCTTCTGGTAATTCCACCATTGTAAGACTCCTTAGAGTCCAAGTCAACTTCAACCCTTATAGCATGCCAAAAGAGGTCCTAGACTTTTAAAAAAATTTAGCAAAGTGTTAAGACTTAGTCTCATTTTTTCAATGATATTTCTATGGTCTTATTTTTTATCCTTTCAACCTTAGATTGTCAATTTTTAAATTGATTCATGATCAGGTTAATCTATAGGAGATCTCGGGTGAGTTTCAAAACTTTCAGACATCGTTTGAGATATTTTTGGATGACCAAAATAGTGAGCCAACGCGATCTGACCACGTCGCATTGGCCATCGCGTCATCACCATCGATGTAACACGTCGACAATCGCATCGACATCATTAATGCAGAGTGTTGCCTGTTGCATCACTGGACATATTTTGGTTTATTAAATTACGGGTTTGTGGGGACAGTTGAGTCATTTTACCCTTGCATTATTCAACATAAAAATGAAATTAAGCCTCCTAAAAGGCAAATTACCTAATTATTTCATAAAATTCTCTCAAGAGAAAACCCTAGGTTCATCAAAGTTCAAGTCCAAATCTCAAAAATTCACCAACAATTCTCACAAATTCAGAAACCAAGGTATGTTAGGTGTTCATCCTTGGTTTCTTTCCACTCTTGGAGTTAAAGGATCCTTTTTCAAAACAGAGATTATGATTTCCATTCTTAAATGGAATTGTATTCATGTATGTGTTGTTGTGTGGGTTTCAAGCCAAGATGATTTTGAGTTTCATGTAAATAAACTAGAATGTGTGTTGATTTATGTAACCCTTATGTTAAATCTTTGAATCGTAATGTTGAATGTGGTATTCATGACATTCCTATATTGCTCATTCTCATGTACAAGAATTATTCATCCTAGGTGTTTGAAAAAATGTCTATGTGAATTAATTGTGCATGGTAACCTATGTGTGATGCTTTTAAAGTTGAGATATGGTTCCTTTATCTATGCTATCAAGTCCTGGGGTATTAAATATCCAAAATTAGCTGTTTATCTAGTCTCCAGTTGAAATAAAATGATTCCATAGTATCCCAAATAGTAGCATTCGGTCAGTTAATAGAATCAGGGTGAGTTCAGTCTAACCTAGTACAGTATAGTGATCAGTTTCAGTGTTGATTCAGTTGGGAGTAGGATTTATCACCGAGCGAACCCAGGGATGGGGGCATTACTGCCAGTATAGGGTTTGAACCTTAGTAGCAGTCCCTGAGGTATAGAACTATGTAGCCAACGTAGGGTAAATCATCTTCCTGCTGGACTAGGGTTGAAGTAACCATATACATGTCATGAGTCTTCCTGCCAGATTAGGGTTGACCCAACCAGTGTTAGTAACTTGTTGCATGGTGCTAACACCCTTCCAACTGGGTTACAATTTAGACCCTAAATCAGTATATAATCGGGGTATGTCCCTTAGATAATAACTCTCACAATCTTAATTTCAGTATTCAATATTCAATAATCAGTACAGAACTCAATTCAGCTCTACAAAATCATGACTTTCAGTTATCAATTATTCAGTACTTCAGTTTCAGTCTAAACTTTTAGTTATAAGTATTTAGTTACCAGAACTCAGAATTTTTGTTTTAGTCTAATTCAGATAGATGATATATGCATGGTATTGTATTTTCAGTGCTCTCAGTAGTCCCAGTGTTGCATATACTCTCATCCAGCTACTTCATGATATATAGTTACTATCTTTATTCATGCTCATAAACCCATGCATATTAGCCTAATTTCACCTAGTGTACCAGTACATTCAAAGTACTGATGCATACTCTCTTTGTGCTATGATGTTTCATATCATAGGTTCGAACGCTCGGGTTCCTAGCTATACTTAGCCAGATCAGTCGATTTGCCGCAGCTACATTAGTGAGTCCTCATCCATTGAGGATGTGATGCTATTTAGTAACTGATTCACTTACAGTATTTCAGTTATTTTCACATAGCAGCGGTGAGTTAGTTGGGGCATGTCCCATCAACTCTTTTATTTTAGATGTTTAGAGGCTTTCAGACACTTTTAGTTAGTAGTTATTCCACAGTTGTACTCAGTATTGATTTCAATTTTATGAACCTTATGGCATTTTTAGTTTTACTTCCGCATATGTTTCATGATAATTATTCAGTATTCACAGCAGGTACCAGTCATGGGTTAGCTTGTGGTCCTTCGGGGTTGCAAGCATCTTGTGATGCCTAGGGTGTAGTCTCGGGGCATTACAAACTTGGTATCAGAGCTTAAGGTTCTACAGTATCCTAGGGAGTCTGATAGCTGCGTCAAGTAGAGTCTTATGCATGGGTGTGTAGTGCGACACACTTATAGACAAGAGGCTACGAGGCGTTTTTAGGAAAATTTTCCTTCTTTCAGAGTTCATATCGTGTGAGTGAGCATGAGCTCAAGTTAAGCTCTTTGTCTGATCCAATTTTTCTTTCTGTTTAAAGAACATGTGTAACGCTATGAAAATGGGTCCCGACATATCACACAGTGCTCAAGACTACGAATAGCCTCAAGCTAATCCTGTAAGCCTTCTAATAAATCTAAAGCTCATAATAGAGAATTATAGACATATAATCAAATCTAAAATATGGAATTCTATATGAGCTAAGCTGAAAATGTCTGAATATAATATCTAAAAATAAATACTGAACAAAAGAGTCTGATCTATCAATACTTAAAATCTAAATCAAAGCTAGCAGTCTGATAAGCCTCTACTACTAATAACTAGAGATCTACTGGGACAGACCCCTAGCTGACTCGAACTATCCAAAAATACTGAATCATCTATAATAATAAGCTGGAAAACTGAATGACTAAGTCCCCAAACTATGAGTACTCACCAACTATCGAGATGTAGATACAGATGCTCGAAATCACTCACGCTGCTAAAACTGAGCACCTGAACCTACATTATGAGACAATGTAGCACATAGACGTGTATGTGGATCAGTACTTCTGGAATATACTTAGTATATGGGGGTGAATTCATAATTAAAGCAATGTATTAACATTATCATAATTTGTAAAACAATGTATGCTAAATGTAGATGACTCATATAAGCTGGAATATCTGTAAGATGAGAATCATAATCATGAGTAGCAAATCATACTTTATAAATCTAGTGAGTCATAACATTTAATTCTAAAAGTTGTACTAGTGTTCTCTTTGTAAATAATGTTGTCTAAGTGTAGAAAGAAATAAAATTGTAAGTCCTTATGCTTAGTTTCTAAAAGCTGTTCTATTATTCTTTACTCTTTTTTGTAAGCTGTAGGTAAATTCACTCAAAAGCTATTTATTTACTTTTACTATTAGGGAGGTTCTTCTAACCAGCATACACCATGTGAGCTATCATGGAGTCCAATGTCTAGTTCCCTTATGGGAAAACCTCACATTGGAGAGAGGTATCATACTCTTGCAAAGGAGTGTAACCTAATCTAAGTGATCACATCAGTATCTGTCATCCATATAGAAATAGGAATAATCTAATAATCTTAACCTACATTGGCTCGTAGTTCTAGGGCATGAGAACATACCTAACTCGGTGATAAATACTACTCCCTTTAATTTGTATGCTCATTCTGTTGGAAATCCACTTGAAAAGCAGTATAATGATTTATTACGAAAACCAACTGTATATTTTTTAAGTTAAACAATAATTTGAAACTATAAAGTGAATTTCATGTCTAATTGATATCGAAAGATCAAATTGATGTGTGAGCCCATGCTAACACATTTGAAGCTTTTAACTCTAAATAATTTCAAAGTCTTGAGCAACTTTAGTCATTTTTGATTAGTTTACTTTTGTTTTGCAGTAAAAATAGAGAAGAAGGAGAACAAAAAATAAAGGAAGCAAAAAGTATGAAATCGGAAGCAAATAAAGAGCTAAGTGTGGCTGACGACATCCATGACACGTCGTTTGCCTGGTGATAGGCTGTCAAGGATGCCGTCAAACTTAAATAGAAGAGGGGAGTTACAGGAAGTTTTATGATGACCTTCATGATATGCCGTCAAGATCCTGATAGGTCGTCACTGTCGTCATCAACCTTAGGCAACAGAAGCTGAATTTGCAGAGAAGATGACGACGTCCGTGACAAGCCGTCAAAATCATGATAGGCCATCACAACCGTTGTCATCTATTCCGAAGAACATCTAAAACTTTAATTTTATTTCCTTATTTAGGGTTAACTATTTAAATCCTTGTTTTAGGGTATTTCTATTATCAATCAATTAATTGACATATCATACATACGGCTTTTTCTTCTCTCTCTCTCTTGAAGACAAATATTTTGGTGATTTTCCTTGTGATTCAATTGAAAGAACACTTTTGATTTCCTTCATTATTGTAAGTTAATCCTTTCAATTATGAATTCAACTTGTGTGCTTATTTCATGCATCATAAGTAGCTAAATACTCTTAACCTAGGTTATGAAATCTAGGGTTAGGTCATGATAAGGTGTTGATTAATTACTCAAGGTTTAATAGGTGTTAGGATTTCTTGGTAATTTTGATATTCTAACTTATGTCTGTTGGTTGTAAACAATAGGCGTACCTACTTTGGTTTGCTTGTGAAAGAAATCATAAATAGTAGGAAGTGAATTATCGACAAGGACTCGTAAAGGCTTCATTTAATAATCAGCACTGTAACAAGGTTGATTTACCTGAGGTAAAATCAGGGCAGTGAGTTGCAATTCCCTAAGTCCGAGAGGATTAGGAAATTAGACGCTTGAATAGGTCGAGAGACATTCAAGCATACTATTGATAGAGATAGATTATCATCCTAACCACCGTGAGAACCTTGAGTTATTTGTAGCATCCGTCATCTACCATAAACCATAGTGAGCATAATCCCGGTTATTTCATAAAATATTAATTACAGAACATTAATCTCAAAGTGACTAACAATTGTCTGAGAAATTTAAACCCATATTTCAGGAAACAGTAAACTACCAATGAATTATTTCGTAAACAACTTGAGTTCACACCCTATTCCCTGTGGGATTCGACCCCAACCTAGTTGGGTTTTATATTGACAATGATGGATTACACCCATTCAAGAGTGTAGTTTGAGCATTATCAAAAATAGCACCGTTGCTGGGGAATACGGTTGTAAACTGAAAGTTTGTGTACGCTAATTTTCTGTTTGTTAAGTTTTCTAGATTTATGTTTATTTGTTGTTGTTTTATATTGTAGGTACTTTGTTGTTTATGCCAAAAACAATAAGTTTCGGAGAACCATTATTGCTAATCAATTTAGAACCTCAACTGATAGGGAAAATGGCTGAACCATAGGAGGCGGATAGACTAGCTGCTTTGGCCAGGGCTCAGGTGAACGTATAGAATTTGGATCAACAAGCACGTCACCAGAACCCTGATGAAGAAGAATCGGGTGATGAGGAATTTCTAAATCCTCAAAACCCATGGCGAGCTGAGCAAGTTGCAGCACCAGTGCAGCAAAATGTCAATAGAAACCGTCCAATTCGAGGAAGGTATGGCCAACAGCCCGTTCAATACGAGGTTGATGAAGATGATGAAGAATGGACGGAGCTGGTGCAACGGGTGCTATCATTCCTCCACCATTGGCACCAGGTGCAAAATTTAGCATAGCAAGCACCATGATCCAACTCTTGAATCTGAAGGGGTTGTTTGGAGGCTTACCTAGTGATGACCCGAACATGAATTTGGTGAACTTCATCACTATTTTCAAATCTTTTGACAATCCAAGAGTGATCCAGAATGTGATCCGATTGAGATTGTTCCCTTTGTCTCTGTCTGGAGAGGCAACAATGTGGTTAAATGAGCTAGAGCCCGATTCTATAACCAATTGGATACAGTTTAACGAGGTGTTCCTAGAATGGTTCTTTCCATCCTCCAGAAGGGTACAATTGAGGGACGAAATCAGTAACTTTAGACAGCTCCCAACTAAAGCATTGCACGAAACCTGGGAGAGATTTAAGAAGAAGCTTGCACAATATCCATACCACAACATGACCGACTTGCACTTGAAGGATACTTTGTACAGATCTTTCAACTCTGTGACAAGCCAATTATAGACAATGCTGTAGGTGGTTCGTTCATTGATCTCTCTTTCCTTGATGCTTCTGACATGCTGAATAGAATGACCAAACAGAGTCAGGCTTGGCACACTAGGGATTCTGTAGTGGCTAGCTCAACTATTGTCGGTGGTGTAACTATAGAGAAACGCAGAAGGGATGAGGAGCGAGACCAAGACATGGCCCACTTAAAGATAAGATGGACTTGCTGACCAAGCACTTGTTGTCAGGCAAGACCAAAATGGTTAAGGCTGTGGAATCTCAGGGTACTGTTGCTACAGGTGCCGATGCAGAGGCAAACTATGTGAGTAATCAGGGGGGTTTCCCAGGCAATAGCCAAGGGAACCAAGGTCGGAAATTCTATGACAATCCTGATTATAAATATAGGGAGCAGGGACACTGGAGAAACAATAATGACAAGAGTGGTTTGTATGTTCCTCCTTGAAGTAGGGATGCTGCAACAACTAGCTCTGGAAAGATGTCTTTAGAGGACATGATGGAAAATTTGTTGAAGGGAGTTGAATCTACCAACTCAGGAGTAACTGCTATGAAGAGTGAATTCTCTACCATCAGTCAGCTAGTTAGCTCACACTCTGCTTCTATTAAGTAGTTGGAGCAGCAGATGAACCAACTTTCTGCTACACTGAACCAGACAAAAACTGGTACTTCACCTAGTGATACGGTTCAAAACCCGTAAAATGGTGGTTCATGTATGGCAATTACCACTCGGAGTGGTAAGTTGTTATGTGACCCCTCTGTGGAAAATAAGGTAAGTATTGATGAACTCGGAGAAAGTAGTCCAGTGGAGTTTGAGAAACTGGATGGTTTTGTTGATATTTTAGAGAAAAAAGATGAGAAGGAGGAGGGAGTAGTGTTAAAGACTATCCCTAGACCACCACCTCTCTTTCCTCAACAATTGAAGAAAAACATCGATGAGGCAAAATTTGGCAAGTTCATGGCTATGCTCAAGCAATTGACAATTAATATACCTTTGGTTGAGTCCCTTGAGCAAATTCCAGGCTATGCCAAGTTCATGAAATACCTCATAACAAAGAAGAGAAAGGTCAGAAGTGATCAGGTGGACAATCTCCACCATTGTAGCATGGTTTCCATATGATTCTTAGTGCAAAAGAAGGCCGACCCAGGTGCATTCACTATTCCATGCAAGGTTAGGTCTCTGGATGTTGCAAAGGCATTATATGATTTGGGTGCCAGTGTGAATCTGATGCCACTTGTTGTATGTAAGAAGCTGGGTTTGGAAGATCCAACACCTACTAACATGCGACTGGTGATGGCAGATAGGTCAATAAAGCAACCTGTTGGAATTTTGCATGATGTGTTGGTGAAAGTAGCAGACTTTATTCTTCCTGCTGATTTTGTGGTACTGGATTGTGATGTGGACTTTGAGGTACCCATTATCTTGGGAAGGCCACTCTTGATAACAGGAAGAGTAATATTTGAAATGGAGTTGAATGAGATCAAGTTTAGGCTTGGAAAAAATGAGGTAAAATTCAAAATGCATCAACCCATGTCACAACAAAATAATATAAATGTCTTCTCAATCGTTGACATCTTCTATGAGGATAAAAAAGGGGTATCAATAGGTTGTCTTGGCAAATTCTGAGTAGTCAAGAGAACCCAGTCGTGCCACGACAGTAAATCAGGTGCTAATAGGAGGTATCCCAGAATTTTTATGTTTGATAAAGTGTTTTTATTTTTTTAAATTAGGATTTATTATAGAGAAGGTGAGAAAATGAAAAGGGTCAGCTGGAAGGTCATGACGACATTGGTGACAAGTCTTCACAACTGTAACAAGCTATCACGAATGTCGTCATCTATATCATACTTGAGAAATTCTCTACCTACTATTGACGATGATCTTGATGGGCTATCACAACCGTGACAAGCCTTCACAAATTGTCGTCAGCACAAAGCCTAAAATCTGAAAATTGGGCCTAATTTTAATCAGATCCGACCCGGCCCAAATCGCGAACCTTTTCAAATTTCCACCACTTTTAACTTCTTTTTATTTAGTTATTTTTTTACTTAGTTAAAATAGTTTCCATTCTTGGAAAAACACTCTAAGAAAAACAATTTTAATTTGTGTGTGGTTTGCACTTAAGAATCAAGAACATCTTCTTCCTTCGCTTTTTTTCTTGTGCGTGGCACTAGATTAAAAGCTCTATCAGGTATACTCTACTTCAACACTTCTTTGCTTGTGATGTATGGTGAATGAAAGCTAAATCAAGTACCTAATGTGATTAAACCAAGTTCAAACTTGGAAAATGTCTAAAATCGCACCTAGGGTTTGCTGTACAAGCCCAAGGGTTGAAAAGATAGCTCACGATTCAAATTCAAGTAAATCTTGAGCTAGAATGGGGACCAAAAATTTAGTTAAAGTCAAAAGTGGGTTCTGATAAGTGTGACAACATCCATGATAGGCTATCACCATTGTGACGTCTTATCAGGAATGTCGTCAAAAGCTGACAAAACTGAAGTTGGTTCTGGATAGAGCTGACGACATTCGTGATGGGCTATCACAATTGTTATGGCCTATCATGAAGGTCGTCAGAAAGTGTAAAAAATTTTTGGGTTCTATCTGAGGTTGACGACAACCGTGATAAGCTATCATGGCCGTGACGGCTTGTCATGAATTATCGTCATACCTGGGGCCTGAAACATAAATGAGCTTAAATTATTAATGTATCTGTGTTTGTGATCTTTAGGGTTGACTAACGTTCTTCTAATGTCTCTAGGTACCCTAAAATGGCATAAAAAGAAAGAGTCCCACAGAACCAAAGAAAGTAGCCAAAGATGATGTACATCGTAAGCTCCTCAATGAGGAATATGACTATGAGGAGGAGGAACTCTTTCTCAAAAAGCTAAAGAAGAAGAAGAGTCCAAAGAAAACTCCACCACCTCCACCAATTAAGGTGGAGGACTATGATGACACTGAGTCGACCACAGCTTCTGAGTAGGAGGGGTCTGAAAAAGGTGAGTCTAAACAACATAAGTCTGAACATCCTAAAGCTGATGAAGAGGATCAAGAAGAATCTGAAGAATCTGAGTCTGAAGGAACAGCTTCCGGGTCCCCATCCACTGAGCAACAAGATGATGAAAAGTCTCCACCTCGGAGGACTCTTATCAAATGTAAGAACCCAGAAGTGAGGAACAATACTAGATGGAAAATTTCTAGAGCTGAAGACATCTATATTGTTGGGTTGTAAAGAACTGATAGAAGGAATGCGAAGAGGCAAATCCAAGAAGAAAAGATGACTATTATGAAAGGGTTGAGCAGATACCCTGAAGTGGAGAAGAAATTCAAAGAATATGACTTAGGACGGACTATAGAAAGGGGAGGTTTATTTTTCCCCACACTGTTTTGGGAGTTCTATGCGAATTACCAAGCCTAGTTGGAGAATATGTGAAAACTAGGTGAAAAAGTAGCAGATCAGCCTCTTCTAGTGAGAGTTCGGGTGAGGGGTATAAGCGTTGATGTTTCAACTAGAGCCATCAACAGATTCTTGCACGGCCCCGACTTCATACCTCAGGCCACCACACTATCATTTTATGCTCGGATAAAGAATAAGGACAAACAACATCCTTGGTTGGCCAACATCATCGCTGATGGAGAACCGGCTTGGGTGACAAACCCAAATGAGAGAATCTGTAAGTCCTCGTTGACTCAGGAGGAAAAATTTTGGTGGGGCATAGTGCGAGTATGGATAATGCCTACTGAGAGAGACAATATTCTGGGCGATGACCGGGCTATTTTGGTAGCAAGTTTGGTGCAGCAGCTTTCCTTGAACTTTGGGAAAATCTTTGCAGATGAGATAAAGATCAGGATGTCAAGGGTTGACACTGCTTATCCTTTTTCGTGTCTTATTATAGAGTTGTGCAGAGCTTCTGAGGTGCCAAAGATTGTGGGAGTTGACGAAGACGTCCATGCCCAGAAGACTCACAACCCCATCTGATTTGATGAGATTCAGCCGGGACTTAGACTTAACAAGGGGCAGAGGTAGCAGCGGAACCACCGGTTACAGATGCAGGAGCAACACCTCAAGTTGATGTACAGGATTCTTCAGCACAGTCAACTTAAGTTTCTACGACTGAAGCTAATCCCTCAGTTCCTCTAGCAGCAACAGGTTTGGCATTTTAGCCTATTGATATCAGGAAGGTGGCTAAGCAATCAAAGTGGTGCGAGGCCCAGCTACATGCCTTTACCAAATAGTTTGTTGCTGCGGTGGGCAAAAGAATCAAGGCTGCACTAGAGTCTTTTGTGACATTGCCTGCGTGAGTTGCAGATTTAGAGAACAGATTCGATACCCGGGCAAAAGAGATGACAAGTGCTGATCTTGCTACATTCAGGGATGCATTGGATAAGGTTAAGGATGAGGTTGGGGTGCTGTAGCAGCACCAAAAAATGATTCCAACAGGTCCAGCTGTGGATGAATTAAAGGAAGAAATTCCTATAATTGATCTCACTGTAGACCCCCCGAAGAAAAAGAAGAAAAAAGGGGAAAAGAAAGGCAAAAATAAAAGAGAAGAGCCAGATAGTGAAGAAGAAATAAAAGTGAAGAAGAAGGAAGAAAAGGAAGAGTTGAAAAAGGCAAGATTGGAGTCTATGGATGATAATGAGAAATGGGAAGTATCCATTCGAGTTAGGGCTGCAGGTGCTTTATCTATCCAGGCTCCGACCACCGCCAGGCTAGATGCTCCTGATGGGGGAGAAGACAACAGATGATACAGTAGCAGGGTCAAAGAGCTAGGATCCACATGCTTGACTGTCTTCAATTATACCCTAACCCTTAGTGCATTTTATTTTTTATTATTAAGTTGAGGGTGTAGGGTAAATTGTTGTTGTAACATAATTTGTAGATAATTAGGAGTAGTACAAGTACTTGAGGCAGTTGTCTTATTTTGTGATTTATGAGTACTTCTCCAGTGGTATGATCTATTGTGTACTGTGTGAATTACATCCATTGTGACCACTGTGTATCTTTTTGTGGCATTTGTATGGCAAATGAGTGACCTGTGTTAAACAAATGCATGGACCGGATAAATAGTGATATGTAAGATACTTGTGTGCCATGTGTGTAAGGTCTTGCTCAGTTCCTATTGTGCTTTGAATCTAGAACTTTCCCGGTTTGTCATTCCATGGTCATCGAATAGGCGTTCGGAAAGGATCATAGGCTATTTTTGCATGTTAGCCCACGTTAGCCTAAATGACCTTCCCAATGTGAATAATATCTCTTGCTCCCCCTTTGAGCCTAAATAGGCTATTTTTTTCTTGTGCACCTTTTACCTTCCCATTTACATCACAATGAACCTGTCTTGGTGCTGGTCCTCCTTAGACACTGTGCACCTTGACTTAAGCAAATAACCTAAGTTGAGGGTGGCTATTATAGGGGTGTGTGATGCAATCTGTGTATGAAGAGAGGTAGAATGAGAAGGAACAATAAAAAGTTGGGTGCGGTGAAAAAAAAATATGAAAAAATAAAAATTTGTGAAAAATGATAAAAAGATAATCAGTTAATTTAAAAGACCGCATCCATCTTGAGCACGCATGATCAATAAAAGAGGGAAGAAAAGAAGGTCAAGAGTTGAAACCCCTAGGGTCTAATGTAGTGTCAAGGAGGCTTAGTCACTTTGAAATATCCATGAATAGTACACCATCCCCTAGCCTACGTTACAAGCTTAAGAAAAGCCCTATAGTGATCCTAACTTACCTGTTTGAAGACTTGGGTACTAACTATAAGGGAAAGCCTATGGCATTTGATACGCAATATTGGAACTTCATTCGGAGAGTGAGTCTTGTGTTTATCCCTGTGTGTATAAATTCTGATATGAGTGAAAAAGGGATTTCTTTATTGTGAGGTCACACTAGGTATATTTCTAATCACTGTCTTATTTGGATAGTGTGATTTGGGTATGTGATGGGTTGTTATTGCTAAAAGTTTTTCCATATCTTGATCCTTGTGAGTTACATGGGTGTTTTCAATAATAGACACAGTTGTTCTTACTTTGACTGACCTTGGAGATGGTGCATGTAGTCTGAACTGATATGAGTAGTTAGCAGCCAAATTGTACTTTGTATACTCTTAGTTATGTTAAGGTTGCTTGAGGACAAGCAATTGTTTAAGTTGAGGGTGTTGATGTGTGAGACCATGCTAACACATTTGAAGCTTTTAACTCTAAATAATTGCAAAGTCTTGAGAAACTTTAGTCATTTTTTATTAGTTTACTTTGTTTTTTCGGTAAAAATAAAGAAGAAGGAGAACCACAAATAAAGGAAGCAAAAAGTATGAAATCGGAAGAAAATGAAGAGCTAAATGTGGCTGACGAAATCCATGACACGTCGTCAGCCTGGTGATAGGCTATCAAGGATGCCGTCAAACTTAAACAGAAAAGGAGAGTTGCAGGAAGTTTTGTGATGACCTTCATGACACGCCATCAACATCCTGATAGGCCGTCACTGTTGTTGTCAACCTTAGGCAGCAGAAGTTGAATTTGTAGAGAAGCTGATGAAGTCCATGACAGGCCGTCAAAATCATGATAGGCCGTCATAACCATCGTTATCTATTTCGAAGAACATCTGAAACTTTAATTTTATTTTCTTATTTAGGGTTAACTATTTAAATCCTTGTTTTAGAGTTTTTCTATTATCAATCAATTAATTGACATATCATACATACGACTTTTTTTTCTCTCTCTCTCTCGTAGACAAATATTTTGGTGGTTTGCCTTATGATTCAACTGAAAGAACACTTTTGATTTCCTTCATTACTGTAAGTTAATCCTTTCAATTATGAATTCAACTTGTGTGCTTAGTTCCTGCATCATGAGTAGCTAAATACTCTTAACCTGGGTTATGGAATCTAGGGTTAGGTCATGATAAAGAGTTGATTAATTACTCAAGGTTTAATAGGTGTTAGGATTTCTTGGTAATTCTGATATTCTAACTTATGTGTGTTGGTTGCAAACAATAGGCATACCTACTTTGGTTTGCTTGAGAAAGAAATCATAAACAGTAGGAAGTGAATTATCGACAGGGACTCGGAAAGGCTTCGTTTAATAATCAGTGTTGTAACAAGGTTGATCAACCTGAGGTAAAATCTGGGCAGTGAGTTGCGATTCCCTAAGTTCGAGAGGATTAGGAAATTAGACGCTTGAATAGGTTGAGAGACATTCGAGCATACTATCGATAGAGATAGATTTTCATCCTAACCACCGTGAGAACCTTGAGTTATTTGTAGCATCCGTCATCTACCATAAACCATAGTGAGCATAATCCTGGTTATTTCATAAAATATTAATTACAGAACATTAATCTCAAAGTGACTAACAATTGTCTGAGAAATTTAAACCCATATTTCAGGAAACAGTAAACTACCAATGAATTATTTCGTAAACAAATTGAGTTCACACCCTATTCCCTGTGGGATTCGACCCCAACCTAGTTGAGTTTTATATTGACAACGATCGCTTACACCCGTTCAAGAGTGTAGTTTGAGGGTTATCACAAATCTTTATCAAAAATCTGAAAATACTTTAGTCATAGGGTGGTTATAGAATAATCAATCTTGAAATAGCAATATTCAACTAGGGCTTAATGCCCATGCATCAAATTCATGTCAAAATATAATAATATTCATGCTTGATAATGAAGATATTGATAATTCAACTCAAAATCTGGAAAGTTCTGCAATACACATGAAGATATGAAAATAAATATGAAATTCATCATCTAAATCACTTCAAATCTCAAAATCCCTCAATTAGCAATATTTGGTATGAACTTTAATTTGAAATTCATGTATAATCATACAAAATCATACAAATTTGTAATTAAAACTAGTGTTGGGCAAAAGGGTGAAAGGATTATACTTGTTCATAAACCCCACATACTTTAATTGATGCAATTACCAAGAAAGCTTGAACTTGAATCCCTATTTATTCTCTTGAAGATGAATTCTTGAATCTCTTGAATTGGAAACCTTGAATTTAGAGTTTCCTTGGAGAAAGAATGGTGGGATTGGATTTCTTGAAGATTAATCTTTGAGTTCTAGGATTTTTCTTTGAGAGTAATTTGATGAAAAGTGAGCATGAGGAGCTTAGAATAGGTTAAATTATTTGTTATTAAAGAATTAGAGGAAGAAGAATTGACTAAATTGCCCTTTTAAAATTAAGTTCGGAAATTGGAAAATCCCGATTGGGCCACCCACCGTGATGCACCACTATCACCGTTGTTTACTGGAAAAGGGATGAACCCATATTTTCCCATCAATGCAACACGATGAAATCACGTCGGGCTAGTGAAAAAGGGACGAGTCCCATTTTGTCCATCGCTGTGACACGCAGAAATCACGTCGCCTCACTGAAAAAAGGACGATTGGGAACTGGAATTTCTCCGTGACCCAACGTAATCGTGGTGCTACACTAAAATTTGACAATTGCGAAGTCTTACTTCATCGTGATGCAGTGTCTATCAAAATGCCATACTGTTTTACTAAAAATGCCATAACTTCTTAACCGAGTATCGGATTAAGGAAAAATTGGTATCATTGGAAAGTCGAGCCAATTATCTACACATTAAGGGGGTCTAGAATTGGAAAATTCTACACGCATCAAGAGTTATTCATTTTCAAAGCAAACACTTGACATTCTAGGATTTAAACTGGGCTAAGAAAAGAACAAAGTATTTAAACATGACTCCCAGAAAGACTAACGGAAAAAGAACTGGGAACCAGCTAGCACCTCTGCCTATTTAGGAAAATCCCCTGAATGAGAACGTTTCTCACACAGAATTCAGAGTAGCATTTAACACTCTAGCCCATTCTATGACACATCAAAATATTTAGCCAGCTGCTATTCAAGCTAACCTAGTGGCCAATACTGCTGCAGCTAGAATTTGGGACTTCATCCGAATGAACCCTCCTATATTTTTTGGGGCTAAGTCTGAAGTGGATCCACAGAAATTCCTCAACATGGTGCAGATGGTAACAAAGATTATGGGAGTAACTGCTATGAGTTAGCTTCTTATCAACTGCAAGACGTATCTAATACATGGTTTAAGTAGTGGAAAGTGGATAGTGGTGTGGATACAGGGCCTATAAAATGGGAGGAGTTTTCTACTGCCTTCTTAGATAGGTTTTTTCTATTGGAGTTGAGGGAGGATAAGATGTTAGATTTCATCAACCTAAAGAAGGAAAACATGAGTGTGAAAAAGTATCCCTCAAGTTTATTCAGTTGGACAGGCATGCTCTTCATGTGGTAGCTGATAGTAGGTTTAAGATGAGCAAGTTCGTGTCTAGTTTATCTTATAGAGTAGTCAAGGAGTGTAGGACCACAATGATGATTAAGGATATAAATTTGTCTAGGTTGATGGTATATGCTCAACAGACTAAGAAGAAGAAGACTAAGGAGAAAGAGAGGGAGAATAAGAGGGCTAGAACAGATAGCTTTAGTTTTGCTCATCCAAAGTTAGAAAGTGGAAACCATCCTCATTTCTACCCAAAATCTTTAGTCTCAGGTCTGTCTTGGCTAGTGCACCGATGCCTAAATTCAGGAATGATAATAAAATAGGGCGCCAGGATCTAAATCTCAAGGTAGCCAGTGCTCAAACAAATCCTTTTTGCCAGAAATATGGCAGAAACCATCAGAGTGTCTATAGGGCTGGCAGCGATGTGTATTTTGGGTGTGATAAGCCAGGCTATAGGATCAATAAATGTCCTCAGATGGGTTCGCAGAGTCAGTATAACCGTCCCCCAGTCCAGTATAGCCACCTATATCAGCAAGGTGCCGCTTCTAGTGCCACCAGAAGGCAGCACCCAAATAGGCTCTATGCACTTCAATCCCGACAGGATTAGGAGAGTTCTCCTAATATGGTTACTGGTAC
Organism: Capsicum pubescens; assembly: GCA_030864215.1. Classification (NCBI taxonomy): domain Eukaryota; kingdom Viridiplantae; phylum Streptophyta; class Magnoliopsida; order Solanales; family Solanaceae; genus Capsicum; species Capsicum pubescens. The sequence continues at coordinate 76,371,199 of CM061543.1, read as the reverse complement.
ATTATTAGTATTTCATTTACATATTTATGCTTTATTATATACTAGAGCTTCTCTATCTTTTGTAACTCCTTACATTGTCATCAATTTTTAAGTCAACCCCGAAATCCTAACAGATCCTTTCTTAGTCTCTACCCCAGTGAAGAAGTCTATCATAGCCCAACGGGTATACAAGAACTTTCTGATTATGGTGTCTCGAAAAGTTAATTCAGCGGACTTTGTAGAGATAGAGATTATGGATTTTGTCGTCCTTCTCGGCATGGATTGTCTCTATTCATGCTATGTATCAGTTGATTGTAGGAGAAAAATTGTCTATTTTTAGTTCCCGAATGAACCTATCCTAGAATGGAGGGGTAGTACCACAGTACTTAAGGGTCAACTTGTTTCATACCTTAGAGCGAGAAAAATTATATCCAAGGGGTATGTTTATCATCTTGTGAGAGTCAAAGACTCTATTTTTGAGACTCCTAATCTTGAGCCAGTTCCAGTCCCAAGTGAATTTCCATATTTGTTTCTTGAAGATCTCCCCAAAGTTCCTCCCGAAAGAGAAATTAACTTTGAAATATACCTTCTTCCTGATACTCAACCCATCTCTATTCTGCCATACAGAATTGCTCCAACTGAATTTAAAGAGTTGAAAGAATAGTTGAAAGACCTCTTAGGAAAAGGGTTCATCAAGCCCAATGTATCTCCTGGAGTGCACTAGTTCTATTCATGCAAAAGAAAGATTGTTCTCTTAGAATGTGTATAGACTACCGTCAGTTGAACAAAGTCACCATCAAGAATAAATACCCACTTCCTAGAATCTATGACTTATTTGACCAACTTCAGTGTGCTAGTTACTTTTATAAAATAGATCTCAGATCAGGCTATCTTCCGCTCAGAGTAAGAGAATATGACATTCTGAAAACCACTTTCAGAACTCAGTATGGTCACTTTGAATTTCTTGTCATGTCATTTGGTCTTACCACTGCCCCAATAGCTTTTATGGACTTGATGAACCATGTGTTCAAGCAATACTTAGACATGTTCATCATAGTCTTCATCGATGACGTTCTTGTTTACTTCCGCAATGAAAATAATCATGCAGACCGTCTCAGAATAGTATTACAGACTCTTAGAGCCCATCAATTGTTCACCAAACTCACTAAGTGTGAATTTTGGCTAAGGTCGTAGCTTTTCTTGGTCACATAGATTTCGGTGATGGCATTAGAGTTGATCCTCAAAAGAATAAAATAGTAAGAAATTGGCCTAAACCTATCTCTCTATTAGATATTAGGAGTTTCTTAGGTTTGGCTGGCTATTACCGATGGTTTGTTGAAGGATTTTATTCTATTGCATCCCCTATGTCCAGATTGACTCAGAAGAAAGTCAAGTTCCAATGGTCAGATTCTTGTGAGAAGAGTTTTTAGGAGTTGAAGACTTGACTCACTACAACCCTAATTTTGACTTTGCCCGATGGTTTAAACAGATTTATTGTATACTGTGATGCTTTCAGAGTTGTCTTGGGGTGTGTTTTGATGGAAAAAGGTAAGGTCATAGCCTACGTCTCTAGACAACTTAAGCCCCATGAAAAGAATTATCCCACCCATGATCTTGAACTAGCAGTGGTTTTGTTTACCTTTAAGATTTAGACGTACTATTTGTATGGGGTGCATGTTGATGTATTCACATACTAAAAAGGCCTGCAGTATGTATTTTCACAGAAAAACCTAAACTTTCATCAGAGAAGGTGGTTATAGTTATTGAAAGACTATGACATAAGTGTTCTGTATCATTCGGGCAATACTAATGTAATGGCAAACGCCCTCAGTAAGTTATCCATGGGTAGTGTTGCTCACGTTGAGGATGGTAAGAAGAAGTTAGTTTGGTAAGTTCATTAGTTTTCCAGAATAGGTTTCCGTTTGGTTGATTCGACTTAGGGTAGTGTTTGGGTGCAGAATAATTTGGAATCTTCTTTAGTTTTCGAGGTGAAAGAAAAGCAAGACAGGGACCCCAGATTAGTTAAATTGAAAGAGTCAGTCAGAGACCAGAAATTAGAGGTTTTCTCCCAAGGGAGAGATGGTATGTTGCGTTGCCAGGGTAGGCTATGAATGCCATGTGTAGGTGACGTGAGATAGAAAATTCTTGCTGATGTGTATGATGTGCGTCACTCTATTCATCTAGGGGCCACTAAGATATACTCTGACTTGCGAGAAGTCTATTAGTGGAGTGAGATGACATTGCAGAGTTTGTGGCTAAGTGCTCTACTTGTCAATAGGTGAAGATTGAGTGCCAAAAGCCTAGTGGTTATATGTAGGAGTTCAGTATTCCTATATGGAAGTGGGAAGAAGTGAACATGGACTTCACGATGGGTTTTTCTCGTACTCTTCGTCATCACGATTCGATTTGGGTCATTGTAGACAAGATGACCAAGTCCGCCAATTTTATGCTAGTCCATATTCCTATTTAGCCAAGGACTATGCCAATCTCTATATCAGAGAGTTAGTTTGTTTGCACAGTGTCCCGTTGTCCATCATTTTAGATAGAGGGACATAATTTACCTCTCACTTTTGTAAAGCCTTCCAAAAGGGTCTTGGTACCCAAGACCACCTCAGTACAACCTTCCACCCTCAGACAGATGGTCAAGTAGAAAGGACCATTCATACTTTAGATGATATTTTGATAGCGTGTTTCATTGACTTTAAGGTCCATTGGGATAACCACTTATCTTTGATTGAGTTAGCATATAATAACAACTATTATTCCAGTATTTAGATGTCTCTATTTGAGGCTCTTTATGGGAGGAGATGTAAACCTCCAATTGGTTAGTTTGAAGTAGGTAAGGCTATGGTTGTGGGGCCTGACTTGGTGTTTGATGCTTTAGATAAAGTACAGTTGGTTAGAGAGAGTCTTAAGACACCCTAGAGCCGACAAAAATCATATGCAAATATGAGAAGAAAAGATCTTGAATTTGAGATTGGTGACTTTGTTGTATTTGAAAATCTCTCCCTTGAAGGGAGTAAAGATGTTTGGTAAGAAGGGGAAGCTTAGTCCCTGGTATATTGGTCGTTATAGGATTCTGAGTTGTTTCGGAAAGGTAGACTATGAACTTGAGTTGCCTGCAGACTTAGCTTTAGTGCACCCAGTGTTTCATGTCTCCTAGCTAAAGAAGTGCATAGATGACCCAACAGTTATAGTCCTCGTAAAGAGTGTAGATGTTCAGAATGGTCTCTCTAACAAAGAAGTCCCGATTGAAATACTCGATTGTCAGACTCATAAACTAAGGGACAAAGAAGTTCCCTTGGTCAAAGTTCTTTGGCGGAACTCATCCGTTGAGGGAGACACTTGGGAAGCAGAAGCATACATGCGAACCAAGTACCCTCATCTCTTCTCCTAAAACTCATACTCAGCCTAAGGTAATAGTTTTTCTTATATTTACTCTGTTCCATGCTAATTTCCAGCTGCATATCATTCATGCATTCATGAATCGGTTCAGTCATGTGTCATGTCTCAAGATTCAGTTATGTTTCAGCTATGCGCATTAGTATAGTCTCAGTACCTCAGTGCCTCTAAGCTTAATCAGTCTCAATCGAGGATTAATATTTCCAAGGGGGAGATATTGTAAGACCTCGTAGAGTCCTACTCCACTTCAATCCTATATAGCATGCCGAAAGAGGTTAGAAAAAAATTTAGCAAAGTATTAAGACTTAGTCTCTTTTTGGCCTTGATATTTCTATGGTCTTATTTTCGATCTATCTGGCCTTAGATTGATGATTTTTAAATTGATTCATGATCAGGGTTATTTATAGGTCATCTCAGGTGAGTTTCAAAATTTTCAGACATTATTTGACACATGCTTCGATGACCAAAATAGTGAGCCAACGCGATCAGGCCGCATCGCATTGGCCATCTCATCATCACCATCGACATGGCGCATCGGCAATCATGTCAGATGTTTTATTTCAGATGTTTAGAGGCATTCAAACACTTTCAGTTAGTATTTACTCCATAGTTGTACTCAGTATTAATTTTAGTTTTATGAACCTTATGGCATTTTCAGTTTTACTTCTGCATATGTTTCATAATTATATTTAGTATTCACAGCAAGTACCAGTCATGGGTTAGCTTGTGGTATTTCGGAGTTGCAAGCATCGTGTGACGCCTATGGTGTAGTCTCGGGGTGTCACAACCATCTCCAATGTGCCCCTCTTTCTTTTTAGTTGTTTCTCCATAATGTGTATGATCTAAATTAACAAAATAAAATTGATAAGTTGTATACATGTCATAAGCATACTTGGGATTCATAAGCCTTATTAATCTTCTTAGTGGAATGGGCACATTTGGATTCTCTTCAAGATTTTTATATGAAGAGTTTCTACTCGGTGAAGTTGAAGAAGATGAATCTGGGGAAGTTGTAGAAGAACTTGTTGTTGTAGATGTAGAAGTTCGTTGTTGAATTCCATCAAAAGTAATTCCAATCGTCATAGAAATCTGGTCTTGCTTCTTTCCAATGCTTTCACTCAAATTTCAGCTTGTCATTTTATCAAATACTACACCCTTTCTAATTAAAATCTTTCTACTATAGGGGTTATACAATCGATATGCTTTGGGTTGTGTATAATAACCAATAAAAATGCATTTTTCAGATTTTGCATCTAACTTAGGATGAAATTAGGAATTTATGAAAGCATAACCAATATAACTAAAAATTCTAAAATAGATTATAGATAATTTTCTACCCCGTCAAGCTTCAAATGCTTGATTCATAACAACCTTTGTGGGAGATAGATTCAATAAATGGACTGATGTCACCACAGCTTCATTCAAAAATTGATTTAGAAGTCCCTTCACTCATACATGCTTCATGTCATCACCACAGTAGTGCGATTTTTCAATTCTGTGACACCATTTTGCTCCAGAGTATAAGGTTTTGTTAGCTCCCTGTGGATGCAACTTTCTTCACAAAAAAAATTGAATTCCTTGAACAAGAATTCACGCCTCTATTAGTATGAAAGGTTTTGATCGATAGACCACTTTATTTCTCAACCTTGGCTGTGAATTTCTTGAATTTCTAATATGTTTCTAATTTTCTTCCCAAAAAATAGACCCAAATCATGCGACTATAATCATCAATAAAGAGTAGAAAATAACGTCTCCCACCTAAAGAGGTTGTATGCGTAGGTCCAAATAAATCAACATGCATTAGTTTAAGACACTTTAAAGTCCTCCATGCCTTTCCAACATGAAAAGACTTTTTAGTTTGTTTTCCATAAGTGCACCCTTCACACAATTCAATAAACTCAAGTTTTGGTAGTCCAAGAACTATACCTTTGTTAACTAGTAATTTCAAGCCCTTTATGTTGAGGTGACAGTACTTCTGATGCCAAAACTACAAGTTATCCTTTACACTTGTAGTTATAATACCTAACTACCCCTCCTTAGAAGGATAAATAGATCGCTGTCAAATATAGTAACCCAACTAGGTTAAGGTTGATCTCACAGAGAATAGGGAAAAGATATCTCTCAAACTTGTTGAAACAGTCGGGTAGTACAGAAAACTAAAAAAAGGGAGACTTACTAAAATAATAAAAAGGATAAGAATTGGTTACTTTTGGTTGTAAAAAATCTAAGACAAACAATAGGATTGTCTACCCCTTGGCTTCCCAACACAGTATACTTATCGTGCACTATCAAACTATTACAATGCCTTGCATGCAGAATTGGATAAGTATGTTCTACCAATGATCTTTTTGACTCGCTGATGGATTTTACCCTTTACCTTTTGAGTCTCAAGATGTCGCCTTACTAACTCTTATTCTGGATCCTAGTTAACTATTACCTTTTGAGTCTCTAGTTATTAGATGATAGTTGACGATCTTACTTCGATAATACATGGCAAAGTGGATCAGTAGTTAAACTTTAAATTACTCTTGTGATATTCTTTTCCTAGTCACTACTCCTATTTTGGAGTAAGTAGCAATAATCAAGGCCGGATCCTAACATGTGCACCCATTAATAAAGTAATCAAAGCAAAGAAAACCCAATACATGCAAGAATCTTTATCTAGAATGACTTGGCACTTCCTCTAGTAGGTTAAGTCACCAGGGTTTCCACAACCCTAACTAAGGGAATTAGTTGCTCATAGTTATGAGATCAATCATGGAATCCACAGACAAAATTACAAAATCAATTTCACAATAGTGAAAAAAGAAATCCAAAAGTCTTAAATTGAATAACAAAATGCAAACAAACCAAGAACAATAAGATTATAGGATAACCCTCAAGGGCCTATACCCGAATATGTGAATCAATAATGAAGGAACTAAATAAAGCCTAAAGGGTATTTATAGATTATAAGAAACCCTAGAAATCAAATTCTAATTAAAATAGAAAAACTTAATTAACCATACATAAAAGGACTTAAAAACATTATTGGAGTATAATTGGGATACATAGAGACCCTAGGAAATGATTTCGGTACAATCTAGAAAATTTGAGGTTAGTGGCCACCTATCTATGTCCACATGCGGTCTGCCAGTGGGTCTATGTGCAACATGCGGTTAGCATGTAGACCCAGGTAAGTGCCAAAAAAATTTCCAGCACCATTTATTCTTGAGATTTTGGACTTCTGGCACTTACCTTACCCACATGCAGTCCAAGAGTACTACATGCGGTCCACATCTAGACATAGGTAAGTTATAAATCACCCTCCATTAGATACACAATTGAATTAGCTTTCCAATGATACAATTTTTGTCTTGATCCGATATCGGGGTGAAAAGTTATGAAAAATTACTAAAGTACTGTCAACTCTCTGGATCTTTAATTCTGGCACTTACCTTAGTCACATATGGACCACAAGTGCTACATGCGGTCCACATGTAGACATAGGTAAGTGTCAGGCCTTCCAATTTTTGCTACCAAGCTTTTGAACTCCAAGTTTCAGCACATGCTTTGGTCACGTACATTCGGTCAGTGTTATAAATTCCCAAAAATGATCAAGTGGCCAAATACATCACTTTTCATGTTTTTCTTGAATTTAGCATCCAAAACCTAATTTCTTACAAAACAATCCAAAAACATATCAAATCTAACAAAATAGCCTTAAATAAATTCATATTCTCATAGTTTTAAGCATCTAAAATTCTATAAATTCATAGAACATCAACACCCTCAATTTAGAACATTGCATGTCCTCAAGAAACAAAACATAACAAAACAATATGACAATGCTTAACCTAGAAAAATCTAAGATACCTATGGCAGTCAATCATCAATTTTAGCTCAAGATCTTTACCCTCTCTATGTTCAACATTTTAAAACCAACTATGTGTATTAATGAACCATAACAATGTGTCACAAAGGAATCAATCTATGACATTACATTCGCAATAAACAACCATGAATATATACATGTTACACTACCCAAACAAGTAAGCAGCTAAAAATACAACACATGTACCCTCACAACAAAGAAGTCCCACTCACTTATATGGAATAATTCATGTCAAAATAGGGATGACTAAGAGAAACTCACACTCACATAAGAAGTTCCAATCAGTGTACATCAAATACCATAGGCTTGCCCTTGTTTTCTTTACCAGATTTCAGATGATCAAGTTAGGATCTCTATAGGACTTTTTCTCGGTTTGTAATGTAGCCTTGGGGATGGTGTGATACATATGGATATTTAAAGTGACTAAGACTCCTTGGCACTACACTAACTTTGGGATCTCACTTATTAACCATTTTTTACTGTATTTCCACCCTTATTTCTCCATTTTCATTTTAAAGAACATTCAGGTTGGGTGTGATTTTCTTATTCTTTCTTTTTTAACTTATTTCTTTTCTTTTCTTTTTTCTTTTATTTTTCTACCACACCCAGCCTTACCTTCTTTTTCTCTTATTTTACCCTTCTTCATACTGACTATATATTGTGCACGACTATATAGCCACCCTCAACTTAGGTGATTTGTCTGAGTTGAAGTGCATAATGTCAAAGGAGGAATGGGACAAAATAGGTTATTTCAACATGAATAAGAGTGTGAAAGGTGGAAACAACGAAATAGACTATAAGGCTAAAAACAGGTATCAAGGGATACTAATTTCCACGTAGAAGGTCATTTAGGCTAAAAGTGGACTAAAATAAAAAATGACCTATGATCCTTTCCTAACCAACTATCCTACAACCTAGGCAAGACTAATCGGGCAAGTTCTGAATTCAACACACAAAGAAAGCTAAGTAGTATCACACACACACATGGCACATCGTTACATCAAAAGCCACTACCTATTCGGTTCAGGCAATTTAGCAATGATTATCATGTCCTTAATTCTAATGTCATAACAAGATCTCCAATAGTCATATATATATATATATAAATATATATATATATGCAGACAGTTCAATAGAGTATTATCTTTCTCAAATGTCAACTACCCCAGATACTCATTTTTCTCCTAGTTAAACACAAAACATTACGAAATAAAACATAGTACGCCTAAATATGTCCGCTCTACTAGGAACAAGACTCTGAGGAAAAGAGGCATGGTAATAAAAACCATAAAATGACATCAAGGCCCACAAGTATCCCCACCCTTAACTTAAAATCATGCATTGTCTTCAATACATCAAACCACTACAAAATAAGAGAGTTAGAAACATACCGGTGGCACCATAGGTGAGGAGATCTGATGTTGATCAAGAATACAAATACAAATAAGAAAATACCTTGGGTTACCTCCCAAGCAGTGCCTGGTTTCATGTTGTGGCATAACAGGGCTTGGTTGGGTACTCTGACTTCCCCAACAAGCCCACGGGTACCGTGATTACTCAAACATTATCATGGTAGCCCAATAGTTGGCCTCTAATTTTCTCTTTCCACTTTGAACATATGAACTACACCCCTAACTGTTTTTCTGAGTTTTCATTATGCTCATGCGGCAGAGGCATAAAAATAAAGGCCCCAAGAAATAGATATGGCATGTGGTACTTCTTGGCCATTATTTGAGAAATGTAGTTCTTTAATTCTGGCTCAGCAAATTCAAGAATATAGAAATATGTTTTCTCCTTCTTGCACTCTTCTTCAGGCTCAGATGGCTCAATTAAGACATGACTATCCAAACACGATATGGAAAAATGCTTTAAATGAGGTCTAATATGCCCCAACTCAGGAATTTCATCCTTCTTTACATCCCCACATAACTCTAGTATTATCTCCTTAAGTGTGACACTATCCATAATAGTATGAGCTATTTTTGACTCCTCCAATTTTAGTTTCTCCAATTTGATTTTTAGAAAATATTTAGTCTCACACCACTCATAACTAGGTTGCTGGGGGTTACACACAATAACTTTTGCATCTAACTCTACTTGTAAGTGGTAGATATCTAAGACAAACCTATCAACCTTTTGAATAAGCTCATGATTGTTGTGGACAAGGTATGTCACTATTTCCAGTAGGCTATCTTTGTGCTCACATATTATATTTGTGACACTTCTACAATAATGCACCATATCAAAAGGAAAAAGATCAATAAATAAGGAGTCATTATCACTCCATACTTTCTCTGTCCAAAATATCATCTCAAGAAGAGTAGGAAACAAAACAAACAAAAAAAAAGAAAATAAAATCCGATAACTCTAACAACTTTAATTAAGAACTCTAAAATCATATTCCCCTACAATTGCGATAATTTTTTAATAACGCCCAAACTACCCATCCTTAGAAGTATAAAGTGGTCACTGTCAAAATATAGTAACCGAACTAGATTGGGTCGATCCCACAAGGAATAGGTTAGATATCTCTCTCAAACTTGTTGAAACAGTCGGGAAGTACAGAAAAGTAAAAAGAGGGGATTTACAAAAATAATAAAAAGGAGAAGAATTTGTTTCTTTTGGTTGTAAACAATCTAAGATGAACACTATGTTTGTGTTCCCCCTGTCTTCTCAACTCAGTAGACTTATTATGCACTATTGATCTATTCAATTGCCTTGCATGCAGAATATGATAAGTTATGAACCACCAATGATCTTTTGGACTCACTGACAGATTTCACCCTTTACCTTTTGAGTCTCAGTATGTTGCCTTACTAACACTTATCCTAGATCCTAGTTAACTACTACCTATTGAGTCTCTAGTTATTATATGATAGTTAACCATCTTACTTAGATAATACCTAGCAGCATGGATCGGCGGTTAAACTTCAAATTAATATTTTGATATTCTTTTCCTAGTCACTACTCCTATTTTAGAGTAAGTAGGAATAATCTAGGCGGGATCCTAACGTGTGCATCCGTTATGAAAGCAATTAAAGGAAATAATACCCAATACATGCAAGAATCTTTATCTGAAACAACTTGGCACATTTACTTTGTTAATCTGCTAGGGTTCCCACAGCCTAGCTAAGGGAATTAGCCGCTCATAGTTATGAGATCAACCATAGAATCCACATGCAAAATTATAAAATCAATCTCACAATAATGAAAGAATAAATACCAAAGTATTAACTTGAATAACAAACCAAAAACTAACCAAAAATAATAAGAGTATAGGATATCCCTCAAGAGACTATCCCTGAATATATGAATCAATAATGAATAAACTAAATAAAGCCTAAAGGGTATTTATAGATTACAAGAAACCCTAGAAATCAAATTCTAATTAAAATAGAAAAACTTAATTAAACATACATAATGAACTTAAAAACATCATAGGAGTGTAATTGGGATACATGGAAGCCCTAGGAAATGATTTCGGAAAGATCTGGAAATGTTAAGGTCGGTGGCCACTTACCTATGTCCACATGTAGTCTTCCAGTGGGGGCATGTACCACATGCAGTATGCATGTAGACCCATGTAAGTGCCAAAAAAATTTCTTGCACTGTTCATTCTTTGGATTTTGGACTTCTGGCACTTACCTTACCCACATGCAGTCCGCATGTAGACATAGGTAAGTTACAAAGTCCCAACCATCAGATAGAAAATTGAATTAGCCTTCCAAGGATACAATTTTTTCCTTAATCCGATATTGGGGATAAAAGAGTTGGCCAAATTACTGAAGCACTGTCAACTCTATGGATCTTCAATTCTGGCATATACCCTAGTCACATACGAACCACAAGTGCTACATATGGTCTACATGTAGACATAGGTAAATTCCAAACCTTCCAATATTTGTAACCAAGCTTTTGAACTTCAAGTTAAACCACATGCTTTGGTCACGTACATCCGTTAAGTATTACAAATGCCCAAAAATGATCAAGTAAGTAGCCAAAAACATCGCTTTACATTTTTTTCTTGAATTTTGCATCTAAAACTTTATTTATTACAAAACACTCCTAAAACAAATAAAATCTAACCAAAATATCCTTAAGTACATGCATCTTATCATAGTTTTAAGCATATTAAATGCTATCAATTCAAAGCACATAATGCAGCAAGAGCAAAATTTTCCATATTGGAAATATCCGATGGAAACATCATGTTTGGGTGTCATGGTGATGCAAACCTTTTTGCCTGACTTATTATTTGTAATAACACAAGCATCATCATCAAACCAAAGAGAATGTACATCAGTCATTAGTTGTCCAATACTAAACAAATTATATCCTAATTAGGTACATAGTGTACGTTATCAACATTTTTACTTTGTCGTGGCTAGTATCGACACCCATAGTGCCTTTTCATTCAACCTGTATATCTTTTGTGTTTAAAAGATGCACGATTTTCTTTTTCTTCTCATCTAGCTCCTTGAACAAAGATTTGGCACCTGTCATATGATTTGTACAACTACTATCTACAAACCATAAATCATTTGTCTTATGGTTCATAGTAGCGCAAGCCATAAACAGATAATTCTCTTTCTCATTTTCTCCTGCTATAAATTTGATTTTCTAGTCCTTATACTAGAAATCAACCCTTATATACCCGTAACACTGACAATGATAATATTGAATGTTATTTTTCATTTTACTTGCTCACTAGACTGGTTGTGCCCATCATTCCTTCCTCTGTCTCTTCCATAACCATGACCTCGACCACCGCGGAATCCTATTCTTCCTAGAACTATGCTTTATGTACCATTGGTTTCTCTATATTTATTTGCTGCATCCTTTACCTAGAATGCCTTCTCTTTGTTCTTTTTAGTAGATTGACTGAGTCTTGCCTCATGAGCTTGAAGATATCCCATTAATTCATCAAAGGAAAATACTAAAATATCCTTATACTCTTCTAGAGCAACAACCACATGATAAAATTTTTAGTGTCAATCCTTACAATATCTTTTCCACAATGGTCTGGTCAATAACTTTCTCTCCATAGGATATATTTCTCTGACAATTACCACTACTCCATATAAAAAAAAGCAATAATAGATTCTCCTATTTCATCAAGGTTTCAAAGTCATGTTGAAGTGACTATAATCTCACCACAATGATCTTTGAATCACCTTCAAACTCCTTCTATAGAATGGACCAAGCTTTCTTTGATGTGGTTGTTGTCACCATCCATGAAAAAACATTATCACGGACAGCTTGTTGGATAAACACCAATGTCATTGGATATGTTGTTATTGTTTTGCATTCTATTTCCTTCGTTAGGATCTACAAAACCACTTTCTACCAAGTTCCAAATATTTTGGGATTTTAGTATAGTTTTCATATGCATACTTCAAAATTCATAGCTTTCTCCCATGAAGATGGGAATGAGTGGTTTTGTCATACCTAATGGATTGCTTCTACCTGTCATGGCTCTGATACCAGAGATGTTGCGAAAATAGACTACTAAAAAATTAAAGAATGAAGGTTAAAAGTAAGAGGTCTAGATATGTGTTGAAACTCAATTTTTGTGTATATTAAAAATAAAGGAAGATACAACCTTTAAATTGACTTACAAAATAAACAAACCACTAAGACACTACTGCACCAAATAAGCACCAACTATCTAATATCATTAAACTAGAAAATATTATAGCATAACTGCTAACAGCCCAAGAAAATAGGGAACTACTAACAAATTAAATTTGACCAGGCCATACTTTGTATCAGTTTTCAATACGTAAGTAACTCAAAGATTTGTTAAGTTAAGAGTTTGTGGTTCAGATTTGAGATATGACCGGTTAAATCAATCGTTAGAAAGTAGTGAGATTTGAATTACAAGGTTTCAGTGGAGAAATTAAATCATAACGAGGAGGTAGGCCTTGCAGATATAGAGGATGCCAAGTGAAATTGAGTGACTAATTCTTTGACCAAGTTGGGTTCTTAAAGTTGAAGAAAAGTACTTCAACGATGATTTTTTTTTCAAAAAAAAAAGCTGCAAATTTTATGTTCTAATAAAGAGAGGGAAACCAACTCACGAGACAAATGGTTCAACGTTAATACTAATAGAAAACTTAAAGAAAGTATTATTTTCTTAACTTTTTGAAAACTTGGAGGATGCGTTCAGTTAACTGAAATAAAATAAGGATGTAGTTAAAGTTTGAATGAAATATTAAAGATGATATTTCTCAAAAGATCAAATATATAGCAACATGTTCAGAAACACTGCAGTATATATATTTAGAGAAAATTGAATTTAATCGTAGCTTAGGCAAATCAAATCTGGAACTGCAAATACCATTCAATAATTACTTTACGGATTTCACAGATGAATATGCCGATCTTTTAAAAGAATTATCTTTAGGACACAATGTGTTTCTCCTTACCATAGTTAACTATACAAAAGTAGGTACTAGCACAAACAATAACGGTCTAAGTCTTTGTTATTTTTGGGTACAAAATTTGTATTTAACAATATAAACTTCAACACTAATTTCAAAAACTACAAAGAAATTCCAACAACTTCAAACACAATTTCAAAAGATATATGAACTATCAAAATAAAGTTTCTACTATTTTTTGGAAAATAAAAAAAACAACTTCAAGAAAGAATGATGAAGACAGAAAAATGATAGAATTAAGTCTACCAAATTCACAGTATGTCCTTAAGGAGTTTATTCCCCCCAAGTACCTAAGGTTAATGGAATATCTCCTCCCAGAATAAAATGATTCATTTTAGAAAATAGTGGTACCTCAAATTTTTTGAACCACGAACTCACTAAATAGTTTGAAGATCACACTAGAGTTTTTAAAAAAAGAAAAAGATGTTTTTAACTAAAAAATTCATAACTTTTGTAACACCTCAAACTTTTTGACGCCTTAATAAATATGAAATGAACCCATAAGACCCCTTAATCGAAGATAAACCACTTTAGGTTGGGTTTGAATGGGTTAGGGAAATTTTAGACTTAGAAAAGACTCGTGCGATGCAAAGGGGGCACCATACGACATCCCTGCACCACGAGGGCATGGTGATAGGTTACTTCCTTGCCATTACAAGGATCCCCATGCCATGAAAGTCCTGGATTATGACAAGGGTCATGTCATATGGACTCTCTCTAGCAATAGGGGTTGTGTTGTGTCACGACCCAAGGCAACCTATAGTCATAACACGATGCTTGAGGATAGAAGTGACTCTAAAATAACCCATGATATGGTACCTACTGTGAGCACTGAATAACATAATAATATAAGCATCATATGCAGAAGTTGGACTGATAAAAACTCTATCAATTTGAAAAACTGAAACAATACCCAACTTGTCTGAAACTGCTAATAAAACTAAAAACAAGTCTGAACATCTAAAAGCCTTTTAACATGAGGAGTTGATGAGACAAACCCCAAATAACTCCAACTGACTAAGATAAAGGAAATACTAAAAATAACTATAAATAACTTGTTCTCGATGGAGGGGGACTCACCATGACTACTGCTGAGTGGTACTGAACTAACTAATGGTGATTGAGGAACTGGTCGTTCAAACCTATATAATAAGAGAACACAGTACAAAAATGAGTATGTGATCAGTACTTTGAATTTACTAGTACATGAGATTGAGGCTTACTGAAATACATATAGATACTGAACATGAATGCATGGAGATGTAAAATGAATACAATACCAAGTAAAGCATGTACTAAAATAATCTGTAAAATTTTCTGACTGAATAGATGATAATATGAACACTTGCTCATGAAAACCTGAGCTAACATAATCTGATTACTAAATTGATACTTTGGGAGGCATCATGTAATTGACATTCCCCAATCTGAGCTAATCGAGGTCCAACCTGTAACCCTAATTTAAAAGGTGTTAGTACCTTTCCACGGGTACTAACACTGGCTGTGTGGATCAACTAAACTGATAACTATTGTCCCAAAGGGCCAGGGTGTCAGTCCTCTACTAGTAGGTGACCTATAAGAGAGTGTCAGTCCTCTACTGGTTGGTGACACCTCATAACCTACGTTGGCTAGGTAGTTCTGGAACTTAGAGACTACTACTAAAGGTCTCAGTCCTATACTGGTGGGTGAGTCTTCATCCCTAGGTTCGATTGGTGCTAAATCCTACTCCCAACTGAGCTGACACTAGTACCAATTTAAGTTAACTAAACTCGTAACTGATAATTTCTCAACATGATTATAAAAATCTTAATATGATGATAAAATCATTATCTGACTGACTTGAAACTTGAAAAGATGAAATATGTGTAAACATATAGGTATTGGGTGTTCATAACCCCTCCAACACTGAGCAACACTCTAATACAATAACATCATCACAATCTTGTAAGGAAATTCATGATTCTTAGACCCAAAACATAGTATATTTCACTAAAGTGATTAAATCCATGATTATGAGTATGGGAATATGTTAAAATTATGAGGAAAACATGCTCACATGGTTTATTTCAATATTTTATTAATTGACAAGGTATCAACTGAACATGATATGAGTGACTAAGATTATAAAGCATGAAAGAACATAATTCACATGGGAAAAAACATTCTCATGGTTTGTATTCAAAACTATTTAGAGAAAATTAAGTAAATTTGTATTTGATATTGAGATTTCATAAAAGAGAGACAAGGGTTTATACTTGTAAAATAAGGGATTCTTAGGACTCAATTGGTGGAATAAATCTATTAAGGAATATCCCACATACCTGAGTCATTTGAATCCTTCAAGAAAACTTGAAATTGGGACTTTGAATGGTGAATTCTTGAAAGAAGCTTTGATTTTTGTGTTCTTGAGAATGGTATGGAATTGAGTATTATTAACTGATAGAGAATGGGGAAAATAATTTCCCTCTTGGTGTTAAATCATGATTTGGGACATTTAGGGAGAGGGGGAAAAGACCAAAATGCTCCTCACCCTTTTAATGAAGCTGCAGGATTTACAAAACCTTTGTGGCATGGAGGCTAGGAAACTATCCTAGACATAATGTGTATCATAGAGACTAAAATTTGTGATATGTTGTGTATCGGGGAGGTCCATTCTCTGTGGCACTTTGAAATCACGGAGGCTTACTGCCTCCATGGTCCAAAAAACCCCAAACCTCTTTAAAAATTCTAAAACTCTCCCAGATGATCCTTTTAGCATCCCTGAACATATTTCAACTCATAAATAAATATTCAAACACGGAAAGGCCAAAAAAAATGTTCAAAATCATAAGGTCTTAAAAGGAAATGTCACTTGTACTTAATGTAAATTAAATGGTTTTGGGACATCTAAATATTGGATGAATAGCTGGTAACTCATCTAAAATCTTGTGGGATATTAAATGTCGTGAGGCTAACCCTTGCGATAGGGGTTGTTCCATGAGAATGACCCTACGCGATGGGGTCACACTACACCCCCTTCTTTCTCATTGATATGACTCTATTTTTGTTATATTTTAAGGGTAATAGGGTCTTTTCACACCCTAAAGTCATTTCTAATTCCTTATGTACGTGAGTAAGGTCTTAAGAGAAAAATTTCACTTTAAAAGCCTTATTGTAATCATCCTAATAACTAGAGAGGAGAAAACCCCTAGGGTTCAATATTTCTAAGATCTAAGGGTCAATTTACACTATGTTCTCTTCACAAAAAGGTATGTAGAGGTATCCTAAAACTCATGGGCATTAGAATGATGTTTTAATAAACCCTATATCATATATGTTTAGTTATGGACTTTGAAATTTATTTGAAAGGCATGAAATATGAAACCCCATGATTATGATGTAATTATTATTTACTATGGGGTTTCTATAAACATAAGATTTTATCCATGTTCTTATGTTATGGATTTTGAAGTAATTGAACTATGAATCCCATTTTCATGATAAGAAGTATGTATTTAACCATTGTTGTGGATTCTCACATGAATACAAAAAGATTGGTGTTAAAATGATTTGTTTTTTAAATTATGGACTGATTATTATATGACTTTTAGAGAGCATCTTTTGTATTTCAAAATATTTTTGTTTCTCATGAAACTTGTATGAATTATGAAAGAAATGGCCACCCAAGAGTTATTTCTTGAAAGGACATTGTTTTGACTAAACTTGTATGTCCTTTTTGAAAGAGAACTCTTTTATGATATTTGAATTATCTTGGTGGCCAATAATATGTTTTTGAATAAGAACGTCTATGAATATTATATGATATGATACAAATATGATATGATATGACTTGTAAGTCTAGGTATGATGATATATTGTTATGAAATGCCCTTAATTGATTAAGAGATGAACTTTCATAAGTATGAAGTATTATTTTTAAGAGGCTAAAAATAGACTCTTAGATAGCTAGATGATTACCCGAAGAAGGCACGAGTTTAGATAACTTATTTCCCAAAACCATATTTTACCGATGTGGGAGTGATTTTGTCCTAAAATATGGATTGTCACTGTATTCATGCTTTACGCAATTGTATACTAGACTAGACACTCCTATCCTTGTGTAAAACTCGGATAGGGGGCTTGGCCAACGAGTTAATGAAAGACCACTATAGCCCGTGGAGTAATAGATTTTAGGGTGTACCAGTTAGTTTAGAACTAAACAAAGAGTTGAGTCTATGTTGTACGAGTTTAATTTAAGCTTTACTATGGCCATGCGTTATTGATCTCTATTATTTTCAATTATTTTTCATAATGCTCTCTATTATTTTATATGAATTATATGTGGTTTTGGAATTGTTTTACATACAAATACATTCCAAGTCTTGACTATCCTCGGGTTGCTGCATTATCTCATAAGTCCTCGGGCTGCTACATTATCTCATAATGTAGATTCTGAGGAATAGTCCAGCAATCCAGTACAGCCGTATGCCTCTTTTAGGATTCAAAATTGGTGAGCCTCTTTTGTTTCTAAAGGAATTTATTCATATGTAAGTTACTTTCAGTTTCATGGTTTGGCCGAGAGCCTTATCCTGTTATAGACAGACTAGTTTTTAGTAGATGCTTTGAAGACTGAATTAGGTTTTATGTTTTAGTATGACTAGATGTATTAAGTTTTCTTATAATACTTCTCTTACATTTCATTTTATCTTCCACTTTATATGTGAATTACATGCTAAGTGGTTTCTCGAGCCTTTGTGGTTTAGGATGCTCATCGTAGCTAAGGCCTCGATTTGGGTTGAGAAAAGCTTGGTATCAAAGAATGACTTAGGGATCTAGGGTGTCTATAAAGCCGCACTGAGTGGAGTCTTTTTTATGAGTGTCTAGTGCGCCATACTTATAAGAGGAATGCTACGAGGAATTTAGGAATGTTTTCTTTTTCTTCATATTCTAGTTTGAGCCGTAGGGTCTGAATATAGTAAAAACCCTCCTAACTCATGAATTTTGGCATTTCAGATCATGCCTCCCTAAAGATCTAATAGTCAAAACACCTCATTCGGGCCCTTTATTCCTATTAGGAAAAATTCTTAAGAGGTTCGCCCTACTCATGGGATGCGGACCCATTATAGATCCCATACTCCAGAATTCACTGCTCCTCCAGGGGTTCCACTAGTCCCAACTAGACCTTCTTGAGATCCTCAGGCCAGTATCAATCGTACTCGGTTTCTATAAAGAGAGGTCTAAAATGCTAAGTTTCATTCGTCTATTATATGCTTGCTCATCTTGTGTCATCACAGTCTCAATAGTCTGAAAATATGAGTTTTGTCACTAGTTCTTTTAAAATCACTCAATTGGTCAATTCATAAGACTGAACCCATTTACCTTTACGAGTAACAAGGTTGAGGAGGATCCTCAAGATTTTATTGATGAGATTGATAAAATATTTAGGGTCATGCATGCTAGTGATACGGAGGGAGTGCAGTTTGCTGCCTATCAATTGAATAAGGTGGCTTACCAGTGGTATGATAAATGGGAAGAGTTGCAAGGTTAGGATGCTCAACCTACAGTATGGGAAGAGTTTCCGAATGTGTTTCTGTACTATTTTTTTTATCAGGAATTGAGGGAATCTAGGATAAGGAATTTGTTAATCTAAAGCAGGGAAAGATGAGCTTCAACGAATATGCATTAAAATTCACCCAACTATCCCACTATGCCCAAGAGTTGGTTTCCAATAACAAGTCTCACATGAGAAAGTTTTCATCAAGTATTTTGAATAATTTTGTGTTAGAATGTAAGGGGGAAATGCTGAATAATGATATGGATATCTCCAGGTTAGTAGTGCATATACAAGAGGTGAATAAGGAGAAGAAAAAATAGGTCGGGAATAAGGAGAGGCTGACTAAGAAAGCTAGGTAAGTTGATCAGGATTTCAGTCCACAACAAGGTATAAGAATATAGTCTAAGAAGAAATTTTGGGGTAATTCTTAATCAACAGTGAGTGCAACTATATGTAGACCCCCAGTCGATCTGTGATTTTATCCCAACAGCGGGTCAAGGATTCAGGGCACTCACTCATAGGGTAGTGTAGCTCATACTTTTAAGACATATCCTTATTGTAGAACTTTTAGAGAAGAATCAACCCAGAAATATTAGTATGGGACTTTGGTGTGTTATGGATATCTCTAGGATAGTCATTTCCTAAGAGAATGCCCTTTAGCAAAGGGAACCATTCGGGGCACAAAAGATCCAGGCACTTTATCAGTCCCTCTAGATAAGGGTACTACTTCTTCTACTAGAGGTGGTTGTAAACACTTGTATCCCATATCTACTCGCCAGGACTTAAAGGCTTCGCCAGATATTGTTACGGGTATGTTATAGATCTTCTCATGTGATCTCTATGTGTTTCTTGACCCTGGGTATACCCTATATTATGTCACTCCTTGTGTAGCAAATAGGTTTGGTTTTAAGCCTAAAAATATTTTGGAACCCTTTCTCTATATCTACCCTAATTGGTAACTAAATTATTGCTAAACGAGTTTATAGAAATTGTGTCATGCTAGTTTTCCACTGAGATACTATGGTAAACCTTGTAGAACTTGATATGGTGGATTTTGACAATATTTTAGGGATGGATTGGCTACACTCGTGTTATGCTACATTAGATTGTAGAACTAAAAATATCACCTTCTATTTCCTTAGTGAGACAGTTATAAAATGATAGGGGTATTATTTAGCACCAAAAGGGAAGTTTATATCTTATCTTAGAGCGTATAAATGTATATCAAAATAGTGTTTATATCACCTTGTCTGGGTCTAAGACACCATCACTGAAAATACATCCCTTTAATCCATCCCTATAGTTAATGAGTTCCTAGAATTTTTTCCTAATGATATCTTAGGGATTCTAGGGAGATAGACTTTGGTATTAACCAGTTTCCTGACACTCAGCCTATTTCCATACTGCCATATAGAATAGATCCTACAAAGCTGAAACAATAGATAAAATACCTTCTTGATAAAGGTTTAAATTACCCTATTATATCTCCATGGGGTCCTTATATACTTTTCATGCGTAAGAAAGATGGCTTCTTCCATATGTGTATAGATACCGTCAGTTGAATATAGTCACTGTTAAGAATAAGCACATTCTTTCCAAAATTTATTATCTCTTTGACCAGCTTCAGGGTGCTAGATGTTTCTCTAAGATAGAACTCTTCTGGTTATCATCAGCTGAAAGTTAGGGAGGCTGAGATTCCCTAAATGATCTTCCAATCCCAGTATGGTTATTATGAATTCTTGGTCATGTCATTTAGACTGACTAATGCACCTGCAGCTTTTATGGACCTGATGAATAGGGTGATTCGATAATTTTTGGATTTATTTGTTATAGTTCTCATTGATGTTATTTTGATTTACTCCTAGAGTGACGAAGACCATGTTGATCACCTCCAAATCATCCTTTAGAACTTTAAAGACCCTGAGTTGTATGCTAAATTCTCTAAGTTTGAATTCTGGCTTGGTGCAAAAGCTTTTTTGAGGAACATTGTTTCTAGTGAAGAGATTATGGTTGATCTCCAGAAAATTAAAGCAATAAAGAAATGTCCAAGAACCATGACTTTAACTAATATTAGCTTCTTCAGTTTGGTAGGATATTATAGGAGGTTTGTGGAAAGCTTTTCATCTATAGCTACTCCACTTACCAGGATGACTCAGAAAAAGGTAAAGTTTTTATAGTCTGAAGCTTATGGGAGTAGTTTTGAGAAGTTGAAAGACAAGTTGACTGTCGCACCAGTTTTGATCCTTATTGAGGGTATAGAGGGTTTTGTTGTATATTGTGATGTATCCTGGGTGGGACTAGGTTGTGTACTTATGAAACATAGTACAGTGGTGGATTATTTATCTAGGCAGCTTAAAGTCCACGAAAAGAACTACCCCACCCATGATTTAGAGTTGGCGGCTATAGTGTTTAAATTTAAGATTTGGCGTCATTATCTTTATAGAGTGCATGTTGACATTTTTACTGATCATAAGATCTTATAGTACATTTTAACTTAGAAGGAGTTGATTCTCAGGCAGAGGAAGTGGCTCGAGTTGTTGAAGGATTATGACAAAAGCCTGCACTATCACCAGGTAAAGCTAATGTGGTTGCACATACTCTTAGAAGATTGTACATGGTTAGTCTTTCTCATGTCGAGAAATAAAAGAGGAATTTGGTTAAAGATATTCATTGACTTGGTAATTTGGGGGTTCTACTCTTAAACTCCGAGGATAGAAGGTTGTTTATTCAATAGGTGGCTAAATCACCCTTATATACCGAAGTTAAGGAAAAGTAAGTCAGTGATCCTATATTGATGCAAATCGAAAAGAATGTTGGACAGTAGGCTATTATGGTATTTGAGATCAAAGGATATGATATCTTGAGATACCAAGGGAGGTTGTCTGTTCCCAATGTTGATGGGTTGTGAGAAAGAATTTTGACTGAAACTCATGTTTCCAGATATGTTGTCCATACCGGTTCCATGAAAATGGGTCATGACCTAAAGGAGATTTACTGGTGGGATAACATGAAGAGATATGTTTCTCACTTTGTAATAAATATTTAAATTTCCAACAAAATAAGGTTGAGCACTTGTGGCCGGGTGTTACCTCCTGAGGCATAATTTTACCCATGTGGAAATGGGAGATGATCAACATGGACTTTGTTACCAGTCTTCTATGTTCTCGGAATTTGTACGATTCCATTTGAGTTATTATTGATTGAATGACCAAGTATGCTCATTTTCTATTGGTGAGGACTAACTATTCGGGAGAGGATTGTGCGCAATGGTACACTCAGGAAATAGTTTGATTTCATGGGGCTCTGATATCCATTATATCCGACTAAGGTATGCAGTTCTATTCTCAATTTTGGCTATCTTTTCAGAAAGGTTTAGGTACCCAAGTGAACTTTATCACCGCTTTCCACCCTCAGATGGATGGTAAAGTGGAATGTACCATTAAGACTTTAGAAGACATGTTAAGATCCTGCATGATCAATTTTAAATATAGTTGTATCACACCCATTTTTTTACCAAAAAAAGATTTTAAAGTTTGAAAAGGGTTTTATTTGTCAAAGTGACTAAAAATGAAAAAATTGTTTTGAAAAGGATTTATTACAATTAAACTGAGAGTCACCACTTGGCATAAATCTGTTGTTCCAAGTCACCATTGAAAATTCTTTTTCAAAATGATTTTTTGACTCTTTAAAACTGGTCCATGAATAGAGATTCTTATTAAGGAATTTTATTGACCGAGGGGAAGGTGTGAGGCATCCCTCGAGCCTATGGTTCGACTACGGACATTTCATGGAGTATATCGGCAAGAATGACATTATGAGATGCACAAACCCACAAAACACATAACAAGATAACAAACAACTAAATAGTCAACTAAAAAATTGTGTCCAGTCCAATTAATACAGACCAAAATAAAAATGCTAAAATGAAAACCTAAACTATTCTAACTACTCTAAGCTATTCTTTACCAGATGCCTCAGACCTTGATCATGATCAGTCTTCTGAATACAAAGTGTTGTGGGGCATTCCTTGAGAATATATACATGTGACCTCGGGGAATCCCCTAGAGAATAAATACATTTGATAAAAAATGTGATATAAATAGCAAAACCATTCGAACAAGCATTCACACATTTAATAATACCGAATCCTAAGCCTTGCCTACTCAAAACCTATGATTTGCCAATCAATTCATAACTTAAACATGATATTATCTTGTTCAACAAAATCAACATTTATTTTGAATTAAACAACCATCAATGAATCAAAATTACCAATATTCACCTTTATTAATTTTTCAATTCCCTCCCCAAATTCATTTTTTAACACAAACTTCCCACGTAGAATTAGTTATCCAAAACCACATTGTCATCAAATTTGTACCATCAAGATCAATTATTCACACCAACCAAACATCAAGTAAAAATCACTCAATACATAAAACAATAATATCAAATCATATCACAACCACGTTGAGATAACATAAAAAGAATGGAGTTAAGAATTGGACCTTATAAGAAACATTCAAAATCGAAGTATTATTCAATTTAAAGGTAGAATCTGCACCGATAACCTCAAACCAAACCTCGATGATGAAGATCCAAATCTAACTCACTACAACCCAAAAACTAAAATTGACTAATTTGAACGAGAATCATATCATGATCAAAAGAGAATTAGAACAACCTTGCCAAAAATACCCCATAATTGAACTAAACGCGACTGAATTTCATCGGGATTAGAATAAAATGGGCTTGGGTTTGGAGGTTTTGGTTGCTGGGTTTGGAAATTCGATGATGGATGGAATGTTTCCAGTGAGGAGCTTGGTCGTAGGTTTTTATGAGTTTTCTGGAGAGATGGGTGTATCAGGTTCACTCAACGGATGAAACGACGCTAATTTTGATCAGAGAACTAGGTGATGGTTTTTTAGGTCGGTCTGAGCGAAGGAGGTCGACAATTCCAATGAATTCTTTACTGGAAAAATCTAGACTAAGCCGCTGTTTTCCTCAATTTTTACCTCTCTATTTCACTATTTTATTTCCATTTTCTCACTGATTTCTCAATAATTTTCACTATTTTCTCTTATTCTTCTCCTCCTCTCTTCACTCTATCCTTTCCTTCTCAATTCTCCTCTATTCTATTTTTCTTTGTCTTATGTATATCGATTGGTAGGTGATTTGAGTGTCTTATGTGTGGGTGAATTTTCTAGTGTGTGTGTGTCATTATACTGTAGGTGGTGATAAAAAATGCCCAACTCTATGTGTATATGTGTGTGAGTGAATATTTCATGTTATATAAGTTGTGTAGAGTAAAAATGTAAGTTGGGGTGGGGTGGAGTACACGTGGGTTGGGGGTTGGGGTAGGATGAGTTAATAACATTTGATAGGGTAATGTATGTGTGAGAGAATATTGTGGATAAATTTGTTAGAGGTGGTTATTTTTTTCTTCTTGTGGGGAAATTATCAAATAAGGTAGGATGTGTGGTAAGGTGAGGTAAATGGATAAAATTGACTTTTGAGATGGTCAAATTTACGTGTCTACGTTATGTACCTCTTTGGTTATAAACACAAAGTATTTCCAGGAAAAACTGCAGATCACGAGACAAAATTTGCCTCGACCATTATTCAAAATGCAAAAATAGAAGGATATATTACAACCGAGTTTTGATTTTGGGCATACTACCTATCCCAAGTTATGTGGGAATAAGGTAACATGTAGTTCCTAGGGTTGAAAAGCAGAGGGACTATACCGAGTTGGAGAGTCGAGTGAGGTCCTGTCGAGGTCCCAATTCGCGGCTCTGTCAAAAAATGAAAATTACAAGTCAAAAGAGATAAATAAAATTACAAAAGTCCTATCAATATAGCTTCTTTAGACTTGAGTATTCAATGCTTTCAAAGTGATAAAATATCTGGTCTTCTTTGGGTTGAACTTGTAAGTAGATTCTTTGTCCATGAAAAATTTGATATTGGAGATGAGCTCAAAACTTTACCATGTTTTGCAGGTAGTACTTCTGAATTTGAACTTGAACTTTGAAAATCTTCACCCTAATTTTTAGGAGGGCTCCTGACTTGTAATTTGTTCACCCTGTTCTTCAGGTGGGATCCTGACTTGCTCTTTCTTCACCGTATTCTTTAGGTGGTCTCGTGACTTGCAATTTCTTCACCCTATTCTCCAGGTGGGCTCCTGAACTCAAAAGTCAAATTAGAACAAAAGTTATCTCAAACACAGATTATGATAAAGAAAGATCCCATATTTTTAGAAAATAAAGCCCCATTTTCCTAAAGGGTCCTGAACAGAAAGTGAAGTTTCAAATACCATGAATAAATATTTTTACCCTAGTTTATTATCGAAAATTTTTTATGAGTGTCAAACTAAATCACAAATACTTGCAAACTACATATTAAAAAGGTGAATCAAGGTTCTAACCAATAAATACATCTCTTAAGAGTAAAATTGAAAGATCAAGACTAGGATGTGCGTCTCCTAAAAATTAAAGTGAGGGACTCTGACTAGAGATTGCGTATTCTAGGAGTAAAGGTTCAAATTAAAAAGTGTTACCTCTCAAATGAACTTGAATTACCCAGAAAAGGAAGTGTCTCTCCTAGGTATTAAATGAAAGGACTTGACTAAAACGTGCAGCTTCTAGGAGTGAATGTTCAAGATAGAAAGAGATTACCTAATGAATAAAATTTGAATATCTAGACAAGGAAGTGCATCTCCTAGAGGTTAAGTGAAATGACTTGACTAGAAAGTGCTTCTTCTAGGAGTCAAGATTCAAGTTAAGAAGTGTGTCACCTATCAATGAAATTTGAATTACTCATACAAGGAAGTGTGTCTCCTAAGGGTTAAATGGAAGGAATTGACTAGAAAGTGTATCTTCTAGGAGTAAAGGTTCAAAGTTAAGAGGTGTGTCTCCTATTAAATAAAACTTTAATTACCCAGACAAGAAAGTGTGTATCCTAGGGGTTAAATGAAAGAACTCGACTAGAAATTGCATCTTCTAGGAGTAAAGGTTAAAGTTAGGAAGTATGTCACCTAACAAATGAAATTTGAATTACCCTGACAATGAAGTGCATCTCCTAGGGGTTAAATAGAAGAACTTGACTAGAAAGTATATCTTATAGGAGTAAAGGTATAAAATTAGGAGGTGCATCTCCTAATAAGCAAAACTTGAATTACCCAGACAAGGAAGTGCATCTCCTAGGAGTTAAATGGAAGGACTCAACTAGAGAGTGCAACTTCTAGGAATAAAGGTTCAAGTTAGAAAGTGTGTCACCTAACGAATGAAATTTGAATTACCCAGATAAGGAAGTGTGTCTACTAGGGCTAAATGGAAGGACTCAAATAGAAAGTGCATCTTTTAGGAGTAAGGTTCAAAATTAGGAGGTGTATCATCTAAAAAACAAAACTTGAATTACCCTGATAAAGAAATGTGTCTTCTAGGGATTAAATAGAAGAACTCGACTAGAAAGTGCATCTTCTAGGAATAAAGGTTCAAGTTAGGAAGTGTGACACCTAATGAATGAAGTTTGAATTACCTAGACAAGGAAGTGCATCTCCTAAGGGCTAAATGGAAGGACTCGACTAGAAAGTACATTTCTAGGAGTAAGGGTCAATGTTAGGAAGTGCGTCACCGGACAAATGAACTTGAATTACCCAGACAAGGAAGTGCATCTCTTATGAGTTAAGGAGGATGAGTTTTTATCATGATTGTGCCTACCAAACTTGTGTAGCAATACTTCCTCTTGCATTTGTAGAAATAAGGAATTGCACCTTTTGATATTTAGGCTTTGAATCCCTTGATTTGAAGGTAACTTATGTTCCTGTTTATACAAAGAAAACTTGTGAGTATAAGAACATGGTGGCTGGTTTGTGGCTTCAGCTTCTGAGGCAATCACTCTTACACTTATCACATTTAACTTGGTTTAAATAGTTTACATGTGTCAATAACTTGTTGCACTATTAACCCATATATAGGCTATCAAAAATAACTCTCATGCAAATACTATAACTCTATTTCACTATGTCTCTCAAATAAACCCTTTGAATCTTGGTATTTCCATGAATCCCGAAACTTGTTTGATGAAAAAACATTCTGCATGCCTTGTTTTAACTCACAATCATGTTTCTTCCATGTTCTGGCATTTTGTATTGCTTTGTGCAATTGAAGAAATTGATAGCAAGTTTTGAAATCCTTTCTCACTTGTTTTGACATGGACTTGACTAAAAGGCATGAGAAAATGATAATGATTTTCTATTTGGATAACTGACTTAAATGAACAAAAATAGAAATATAAAGAATAAAGGAAAGACAATGAATGTCCCCTTTAGAAAACAAAGGAAAAAAAAACTTAACTGAAAATGAACGCCAATTCTAATAATTATGACATGTATTTTGAATTAAGTTGTCTGGTCTTTCTATCCAAATTTTCACCAATTCTTATTGAATTAGTAACCCTAAAATTGAGTTGGTTCTTTAAGCTCATTATACTCGTATACCTCATCTGGGTAGTGACATGTCAATGAATTCCAACAAGCCTCGTTCATTTTTATTTCTCATAACTCATCATTGCCTTACGGTGCTCGTGGGGATTTTCACCTGTAAGACTCTCTCATTTTATTTTTCTTAACTCACAATCGTCTTATGGTGACCATATATGTTTTCACCAATAAGACTCTCTGATTGTCATTTCTCTCAACTTACCATCGTCTTATAATGCCCGTGAGAGTTTTCACCAATAAGACTATCTCATTTTTATTTCTCTCCTAATTCCTTATGTTGAGGAATACAAGTAGTACCAAAAATGTGTCATCATATCCATTGCAAGCTTAGACTTAATATTCTCAAAGATTAATTTGAAGGTCTTTCTTTGGTTGTAATGTGGCTTTTAGAAAGAGTTAGAAATAAAGGATTGCATGAGACTCAAATGACACTTGAAGTGGGGTGGGACTTATAACTTTTAGAATTAACTTAACAAATGAAAATTAACACATGCCCCATTTTTTTTGACTGGGTAATTCTAAATTATTTATTTGGTTGGATCGAACAATAGTGTAGGGCTGCCTATGTATCTTGTTATTACAAGAATCAGGTCAAACGTAGTTCAAGCAACTTGTTCTCTTCCTTGATTTTGATTTCTTTTCTTCTTTCTTTTTTTATTTTGGGACTTTTATGACTCTATTTTTTTGACACTCTTATATTTTTTTCTTTATTATTTTCAACTCACTCTCTTTGTTTTTGAAATTTTCCTGATTCTATTTTTTTTGCTCGAAACTTATCTTTTTCTTGAACTTTTTTTGACTCCAACTTGATTCCAAAAAAGAGGTGTGCAATAAAAGATAGAACAAAAGCTCAAATTAAGTAAAAAAGGGATGACACAATGTTTGGATAGCAGAATGAAATGCCTTCATCATATCAATCCTAAAAAATATAAGTACAACACATCCAATATGAAAGTGAAAGATGAAGATCATTTATATCATCCTTTTCATAACACTAACTTTAACTAAGAATGTGTGTTACTTATACATCTTCTCTTGTCAAATAGAAAACTCCATCTTTGTTGTATAAACCTCATATTAGATGACTTATACTTTAGTGGAGTAAATTTTTCTTTTGTTTCTCTCGATAGAAGATCGTGCATCTACTGTTTGATCCAATTTAAAATGATTGGGATGTGTCTTTCAATTGATGACCAAGTTATTCTTGTGATTCTAAAAGTAATTGACTCAATCTATTTAAGTGAAGCTTTAACTTGATCACCATATGTCTCGACAATCTACTTATTTTCTCAGATCCTCTTTTTCTAACTTAACATTCTGATTCAATTCTTCAAGATTAAACTGAAGTTTAAGATCTGATTGAAAATTCCACAAGCATGTCATAACACTACGACCAATCATAAAATGAACAATGTAAAGAAAACAAATAAACAATATAAAATAAGACAAAATAAAAAGGGACACCACATTTCATTAAAAGGAAAGATAGAAGGGTTTAAACAAAGATAATAAAGAAATTAAATAAGATATATCCGAACTACAACCTTGAAATAATTTGAAATATAGAAAGAAAAATAAAACAAGCTACCAATAATCCTTCCTCGTAAGGAGAGAAGTGAATTCTTAATTTTTGATCTTGACATCTTAGCCACTTATTTGCACATCATCATGGCTAGAGCTTTCACCACTATCAATGTCCTGTGCCAAAATTGATTTATCTTGAATCATCTTTTTTATTTCTCTTTTCAAAGTATGACAATCTTCAATACTGTGATCCTGAACATCAAAAAGATATTCATATTGTACATTAGGATAAAAATTTCTTAAGTATGATTCAGAAGTATACCCAAGGAGATAAGTGATCATTCCTTACTGTATTAATCTCTGAAACAAACTGGCAAACGTTCTCCAATTAGTGTAAAACTATCCCTCGGCTTCTAGCTCTTTTCAATGTTTGGCCTAGACTAAAAATCTGACCTAGAAGGGTTTTGGTATGTTTGTGGAGTTAGAGGATGTTTTAGAGGAGTTGGTTCATGCCATTGCGGATAAGAAGGGGATTGAACATATGGTTATGTGCTATTTACTGGATATGGAGATGGGGGAATAGAGTATAATGGATTTTGGGAAGGGTGGTAATGTTGGGATTTATTATATGGAGCTTGGGTATAAATTTTGGCTTGAGACTGAGAGTAAGGTTGATGTGGTCCTCTGGGATGTGTGTGTTGCCCAGCTATAACAGTAGATACATCTTTCTTATTCTTCTTTCCTCCAATATTTCCTGAACTATTTTGAATTATCTGAGTAGTCACTTTCAATGCTGCAAAATTCACAATGCAACCAGTCGTAATTCCATCCTCTATCATCTCCTCTATTTTGAGGACCTCAATAAATAGTTTTCATAATGCTGGTATGAGGTGTTGAAAGTATGTTTCATCTTGTGCTTGAATAAACATCTCTACCATCTTTCTTTCTTTCATAGGTGTCTTCACCCTTGCAGCTTGTTCACGCCATCTAATGGCATACTCTCTATAACATTCAACACTCTTGTTTTTAATGTTGGTCAAGTACTTTTCATCGGGGACCAAGTCAATATTGTATTGAAATTGTTGTACAAATTCAATAGCCATATCATCCCAACTATTCCACTTAACAATGTCTTGATTAACAAACTATTTAGAGTCTAAACCTACTAGACTCCAAAATAAGCCATAAACAATTTGTCTTTCCCTCCAGCTCTCCTTAGTTGATTGCAATAACACCTCAAATGTGCTACGAGATCTCCACATCCATCATACTTCTCAAATTTTGGCATTTTAAAGACAAGGGGAAGGTTAATGCTTGGAAACATGCATAAATCCTTATATGAGACACTTTTGTACACCCCAAGTCCTTGCAAGTTCTTCATAGCCAAGTCCAAACTTTTTACCTTTTTGGCCATTTCTTTTTGTTCTTCTATCATAACAGGTTTCTCAGTGTTAAGAAAAAATTCAGGCGGTTGGGTGTAGCCATAACGAATAATCAACTTAATTGTGGGTTCAAGAGAATAATGTTGATCACCAGAAATATTCAATACAAGATCGCTTGCAGAGTGGGAAAGCACAACTATTGGATGAACCTCAGAAGTAGTAGCTTTATATGGGGATGGAGCCACAAAAACAGGAATTGCAGGTGGAGCCGAGTATGTGGTAGTTTTGTATTGAGGATCTAGGAGATAAATATTAGAAGTGTTAAGATGGTGTTGGTCTGGAGTAAATCCTGATGCATGTTGTGGTATGTCAAACAAAATGGGGAATTGGGCATGTGACACTAGAGTTAAGCTTGAAAGATATTCCAGATTATCAGTGGGAAATGGAGGAGGCGGAAACCCATTTGCCCAAGATCAATGCATTTCTATCATTTGTTGCCTTAATTGAGAATCTCTTCATTAGGTCCCAAATTCTCATTCCCCATCTAGTGACAGCAACCTCAGTATCCTTGTTGGCCATAGCTAACTTTTTTTCAAACTTGGTGTAATATGAAAGACCAGTCATAATGCCACAAAACAACCACCTTAAACAAACTGAATAAGAAATAACAAAGGCGTTAGAAAGAAACACCTTTTCAAAACTCTTTTTTCTTCTTCTTTTTGAAAGATTATCTAACTCTAGAAGGGCACCTACTTTTTCACCCTAGAAAGTAGAGAATCAAGTGTGTGTAGTTCATGAAGTTTTGACACAAAAATGAGCAATCAAACTCTTTTTTCTTTTCATTTTGAACAATTTTCATCAAATATTGGGGAGAAATCTTTTTTGAATATTTCAACTTGGAATTCCTTATTAAAATAAAGCCTATGATTACCAAAAGAAAAATTTTGATCTTCCGATTCTGAATTTCATATGAAAATAAAACCTAAAACCTATTAAAGAAAAATCTTTTTTATATTTTTCTTTTTAAAGACGTACATGAAATACCTACTCTAAATGAAAAGTGAAGAAAATCTTTTTGAATTTTTTAAATAAGATTAGCGAACCCAAAAAAAGCTACCTTTGTATCCCACTCTCGAAAGAGGAGAATCAGATGTGTGTAGTTCATACAGAGAACTAAAGATTTTAATCAACACACAAGATCATGAGTTAAGGCATGACTAAAACAAACAAGGAAACACGCAAATATAATATTTTTTGACTTTTCTATTTGAAACTTCACATAAAAATGGCACCGAGAACTATGAAAGAATTTTTTAAAAATATATTTTTAGATGAAATTTTTCAAAATAAAGCACCACCACAAATAAATTATTTTATTTTATTTATTTATTGATTTTGAAATTTTCGACGCAGAAAAACATGAAAACACTAAAAGAAATTTTTTTCGGCATTTATGTTATATGCCATGTATAAAACTTCTAACATCTTTTGAATTTTCTTTTATAAAATATATAAAGCTCCTATAAAAAAAATCTTTTTGAATTTTTTGATGTCACACCCCTTTTTTAACTCCAAAAAGAATTAGATTTTTAAGTTCAAAAGGGTTTTCATTATTAAAGTGACAAAAATAAAAATTGATTTGAAAGATGATTATTTATATTCAAAACTCAGAGTCACCACTTTGCATAAATCAGGTGTGCCAAGTCACCCTTGGATATCCTTTTCAAAATGGTTTTGACTCTATAAAACTAATCCACGAATAGAGATTCCGACTAAGGAATTCTGTTGATCGAGGCGAAGGTCTTAGGCACACCTCGATCCCGTTGTTCAACCACGGTTGCTTGGTGGAGTATATCGGCTAATTCTTGACATTATGAATATATAAACAACAGAAAAAAACACAAACCAATCAATCAAACAAACAATACAAATCCAAAATTATAGTGTCCAGTCCAATTATTACAACCTGAAATAAAAAAAAGGACTGAAAAGTAAACCTACACTAATCCTAAACTACGCTCCAAGGCTTTACCCGATGTCTCGGGCCTTCATCATGAATGTCCTTCACCAACATAGTACGTTGGGGCATTCCCCGTTGAATAAATACAATGAGCCTCGGAGAATTCCCCGGTTAAATGAATACATTTGATGGAATGCGATAAAAATGAAGAAAATCACTCAAACAAATAGTTACACATTCGATGATTAAAATCCTACGAGTTGCCTACCCGAATCGAAACCTTTTCCTATCCGTTTGACGGACTATCATATGCCACTATTGTGTTTGACACCAATGAATCCAATAATCCAAATTTAGCAACATTAATATCCATTTCATGTTAACCAATCGATTCTATTTACTTCATTAATTTTCTATTCTCATCCCCAATTTATTACCAATCATGCAATTACTCAATTCCAAAACATGCCGTTACACAAAAAAACAATCAAAACAATGAAAATCAACATTACTCAAACATACTCAAAAATCACACCAAAATCACGACATCAATCAAGTTTGAGATAATGAAAGAGTAGAGTTAAGAGATGGAACTTCTAAAAGCCAATTTTGTTGATAACAATGTTTAAGAAGCTCGAATTATAGAATTCCGAATAGAACCTCAACAGTGACATACTTCGACTCGATATAGAAATTTAAAACCCCAAAACTGACCTCGATGGACAGATCAACACGAAAGAAAAACAAGAAAACCAAATTGGGAATGAAAACTGAGGGGCCCAAAACTCGATTTTGAAGCTGGGTCACTAAGATAGACAAACTTAGAGTTTCAGAAATCCAGTCGAACCTGAAATCATATTCTATCGTCGGATTCTGTCAAACGAGCTTCATACTCTCGTTTTCTAACTTATTCTGTGTGTAGTGTGTGCATTGTAAGCTTCTTGAGTGCCTGTACATTTTTGTGAAGAAGAAGAAAGAAGGAAGAAGAGAAAAAATGCTCTCATTTGGCCTCTTGTGTGTGCTTATTTTTTTTGTGATAAAAAAGATGATGAGTATGTGCTCCCCCACCCCCCACCCCTGAATGTTACTGTGTGTGTATATATATTGTGTAATTGGAATCTTTGGAAACTTTCATAGGATCCTTTAGTGATGGTGTGAACCTGTATGTATATCTCCTAAAAAAATAGAAAATAGCCATGGGTTGGTGACTTATCTACGTGGGCCTGCTTCCTTTTGTCTTTGTTGAATTGTTATGGAAAATAAAATACTTGGAATATTTCTTTCTCTATGTGTGTGATCCGTGGGCCCATTTTTATTAGTGTATGCTTATCCTTTTTTTGCTTTGTGTCCAAGAAAAATGAGAAGGAAGGGGTATGGGGTAGGGTAGGTGGTGAGGGGGTATAGGGTAGGTAATGTGTTGTCAACTTTTAATAAGGAGAGTTGTTAGTTTGTTAGTAAAGAATATAAAATTTGTTAAGGGTTGTTATTTTTTGTATTTTTTGGGGATATAATCTTACGGGTGAGGGCACGGAGTAAGACGAGGTTAAAGATGGTAAAAATTCTTTCGGGGAGGGACAAAATTACATGTCTACATCATTTCCCTCTTTGCATGTAAGCACAAAGTGTTTTCATACAAAGAAGTAGACAACGAGACATAATTTTGACCTGATCATTATTCAAAGAAAGAAACAAAAGGAAGAAGGGCAACCGACGCTTGACTTTGGACATCATACTCATCCCTATTTATGAGGGAATCAAGTCACATGTATCTAAAAGGATTGGAATGAGAGAGACTATACCGAGTTAGAGAGTCGACTGAGGTTCTATCGAGGTTCCGGTCTACGGCTCTGTCATTACATCAAAAAGAAAATTACAAGTTAAAACATAAATGAAATTACAAAATCCTATCTATGCAGCCCTTTTTTAAACTCTTAGCTTTGAGTTTCATCACCCTATTCTTCAGGCGGGCTCCTGACTTGCAATTTTTTCAACTTGTTGCTTGACTTTCAATTTTCTCACCCTATTCTTCAGGTGGGCTCCTGACTTTCTATTTTTCAATTTGTTGACTTTCAATTTATTTACCTTGTTTCTTGACTTTAAACTTCTTTACCTTATTCCTTGACTTTCATGTATTCTTCATGTTCTTCAGGCGGGCTCCTGACAAATGAAAACTGACAAAGAAGTGCATCTCCCAACAAATGCCACTTGAATTACCCAAGGAAATGTGTCCCTTTACAAATGCTTGAATTACTCCCTACAAATGTTTCTTGAATTTCCCACTCAAGGAAGTGCATCTCCTTACAAATACCACTTGACTTACCAAACAAGGAAGTGTGTCTCCTTACCAATGTTGCTTGAATTACAAAAACAAAGAAGTGTGTCTCCTAACAAATGTCTCTTGAATTACCCAAATAAGTAAATCTGTCTCCTTACCAATGCCGCTTGAATTAAACAAACAAGGAAGCGCGTCTCCTTATAAATGTCGCTTGAATTACCCAAACAAAGAAGTGTGTCTCCTCACCAATGTCGCTTGAATTACCCAAACAAGGAAGTGCATCTCCTCACCAATGTCGCTTGAATTACCAAAATAAGGAAGTGTGTCTCCTTACAAATGTTGCTTGAATTACCCAGATAAGAAAGTGCATCTCCTTACAAATGTTTCTGAATTACCAAACATAAAAGTGCGTCTCCTCACAAATGATTCTTGAATTACCAAAACAAGGAAGTGCATCTCCTTACCAATGTAGCTTGAATTACCTAAACAAGGAAGTGTGTCTCCTTTCGAAGTGTGTCTCCTTATGATACCACTTGAATTACCAAACAAGGAAGTGCATCTCCTTACAAATGTCGCTTGAATTACCAAAACAAGGAAGTGTGTCTACTTACCAATATTTCTTGAATTACCCAAATAAGGAAGTGCGTCTCCTCACAAATGTCACTTGAATTTCCCAAATAAGGAAGTGTGTCTCCTCACAAATGTCACTTGAATTACCTAAACAAGGAAGTGCATCTCCTTAGGAAGTGTGTCTCCTTATGATACCACTTGAATTACTAAACAAGGAAGTGTATCTCCTTACCAATCCACTCGCATTACCAAAATAAGGAAGTGTGTCTCCTAACAAATATCTCTTGACCCAAACAACGAAGTGCGTCTCCTTACAAATGTTGCTTGAATTACCCAAATAAGGAAGTGTGTCTCCTAGAGATATTGGATTATGAGTTTTACCATGGCTTTGAATACCAAATCTATGCAGCAACATTGTCTCTTGCATTTTTAGAAGTGAGAATATTATGGCCTTTGATGTTTAGGCTTTGAAATCCTTGATTTGAAGGTAGCATGTGTTCCTGTTTCATACAAAGAAAACTTGTTAGTTTAAAAACATGTTGGATGGTTTGTGGTTTTGTATTTCGTGGAAATCTCTCTTTCCCCTGTCACATTTAACCTTGCTTTCAACCATTAGCATGTGTCACTGACTTGCTGTATCATTGACCCGAACTCAGATTCTTAAGAGTGACTCAGAAACAGATACAATATCTCTGCTTTGTCATGTTTCTCAGATAAACCCTTTGAACCTTTGTATTTCTATGAGTTCCCAGACTTGTCTATTGATAAAACTTTCTGCATGCCTCGTTCTGACTTGCAATCTTGTTTCTTTCATGTGCTGGCCCTTTGTCTTGCTTTGTGCAATTGAAGAATTTTATAGCCAGTTTTGAGATCTTTTCTCACTTGTGTTGACATGGACTTAACTCAAAGACAAGAAAAAAAATGACAATGATTTTATTTGGACAACTGACTAAAGAAAATAAAATAAAAAGAAAGAAAAGACAATGAATGTCCCCATTTGAAATAAAGAAATGAAAAATTTATCTATAAATGACAGTCAACTTTAATGATTATGCCATGCATTTTGGATCAAGCTGCCTGATCTTTTCATCCAAACTTTCTACCAATTGTTGTTGAGTTAATGGCTCTGAAACTAAGTCACTTTCTTGAACTCATTGCATTCGAAGAACTCATTCAGCTAGTGGCACATTGGAGGATTTTCTCCAAAAAGCCTCTCTCATTTTTCTCTCAACTCACCATCACCTTATGGTGCCCGTGAGGGTTTTCACCAATAAGACTCTCTCATTTTTATCTATCTCAACTTATCATCTCCTTATGGTGCCCATGAGGCTTTTCACTAATAAGACTCTCTCATTTTTATTTCTCTCCTAATTTCTTATGCTGAGGAAGAGAAGTAGTTCCCAAAATGCGTCATCACATTCATTGCATGCTTAGCCTTAGCATTCTCAGATATTGATCTGAAGGTCTTTCTTTGGTTGTAACTTGGGTTTTGGATAAGGTTAGAAAGAAAGGATGACATGAGGCCCAAACAACACTTGAAGTGGGGTAGGACTTACAACTTTTGGAATCGACTCAAACAATGAGGATTAACTCATGCCCTAGTTTATTTTGACTGGGAATTCTAAATTATTTATTTAGTTGGACTGAGCCCAGAGTAGGGCAGCCTATGTATCTCACCTCCGAGAGAGGAGAATCAGGTCATGCATAGTTCTGGAAACTTGTTCTTTTGATTGATTCTAATTTCTTTTGTTTTTTTCTTTGATTGACTCTTTTTTTTTCTGACTCTATTTTTCTTGACCTTCTTCTCTTTTCTTTTTTTTGGACACATTTTTTTCTCTTTTTTTTGACACTATTTTTTTTTGCTCGACACATTTCTTTTGAGCTTTGCTGACTTTATCTTGATTCCAAAAGAGGTGTATGAAAGAAAATAACACTAAGGCTCAAATGGGGTACACAAAGGATGACACAATGTATGGAGAGCAGAATGAAATGTCTTTGTCATATCAATCCTTGAAAATATCAGTACACATCATGCAATATGAAAGTGAAAGATGAAGATCATTTGTGACACTTTCAAAATACTAACTTTAACTGAGCATGTGTGCCACTACTTCTTCTGGGCTTGTCAAACATACAACTCCACCTGTGTTATAGATCCCTCACATCGACTGACCCATGCTTTCGTGGAGTTGATTTTCTTCCTGTTCCTCTTGATATAAGATCATGCAGCCACTGTTTGACCTAATTGAGACATGTTTTTTGATTGATGACCAAGTTATTCTTGTGACTCTCAAAATAACTGTCTTAATTTTCAAAGAAGGCTTCAACTTGTCACCAAATGTCTCAGCACTCTACCTATTTTCTCAGATGCTCTCTTTTCCTAACTTTAACTCTCTGATTCAATTCTTCATGATTAAGTTGGATTTCAAGATCTGGCTAAAAAATCCGCAGGCATGTCATAACACTAGAATCAACATAAAATACATTGTGTAAAAAAAATGAACAAACAAGGGACACCACTTATCATTAAAGGAAAGATAGAAGGGTTTAAGCAAAGTAGACAGAGAAACAAAACAATATAGATCTCGAACTATAACCCTAAAATAATTTGAAAAATAGAAAAGAAAACAAAACAAACTACCAGACCTCTTCCTAGTAGGGAGAGGGGTGACTTCCCAATTTCTAAGCCTAACAACTTAGCCACTAGTTTGCATATCAGCATGACTAGAACTTCCACCATGATTAGACATATTCCCCTCAACAAATAAGTTCTGGGTCCTCATGTTTAACTCATTGCTTCCCCTATATTGTGCAGTATCATGTGCTGGCAAAGAATTCTGTGGGATGGTTGAGGTGCCAATGTTTTGCACCCCAATCAATTTTTCTTAAATCATCATTTCTATTTCTCTTTTCAAAGCACAATGATACTTAATACTGTGACCCTGGACATCAGAATGATATGCACATCGTACATTAGGATCAAAACTTCTTGAATGTGGTTCAGGAGTATAATCGAGGAGAGGAGTAATCATGCCTCGCTATGCCAATCTCTAAAATAAACTGGCATATGACTCTTCAATTGTTGTGAAACTATCCCTCAATTTCTGACTCATTTCATTGTTTAACTTGGATCGAACATCGGGCCTAGAAGGGCTTTGGTATGTTTGTGGAATTGGAGGATGACTTTGAGAAGTTGATGCGCTCCATTATGGGTAAGGAGGGAGTTGAACATATGGTTCTGTACAATATACTAGATATGGAGGTGGAGAAATAGAGTATAATAGATTTGGGAGTGATTATGGAGAGCTTGGGTATGAACTTGGGTTTAAGACTGACGGCAACGACAACGTCTTCTTCTTAGATGTGCCCATTCTCCAACTACAATAGCAGTGTCATCTTTCTCATTCTTCTTCCCTCCAAGTTCCTTGAATTGATTGCAATATTGTCCCAAATATTTCATAGATTCCTCATGGCCATCTTGATCCTCAAATTTTGACATCTTAAAGATTGGAGGAAGGTTAGCACTTAAAGGCATGCCCCAGTCTTTGTATGAAACATCTTCTTTACCCACAGGTCCTAGATAATTTTTCATAGCATTTTCTACACTCTTCATTTTTCCAACCATTTTCTCCGACTCTTCTGGTACACTGGACTTCTTGTTAAGAAATTTTGGTGGTCCAGTTAACTTAAAAGCAGGCTTAGGAGTATAACAATGATCACCAAGAGTATTGAATATAGGTTCACTAGCAGCATGGGGATGCAAAACCGTTGGGTGAGCCAGTATGGAAGTCCCAGTAGAGTATTGAGAAATAAGATCACAAACAACATGTGGTGTTGTGAATGTAGCAGGCTTATGCTGAGGAGCTAGAGGAAAAGTGGTGGAAGTATTGAGATGTTTTTGGCTTAGAATGAATTATGAGTCATGTTGCGGTGCATCAACAACAGTAGAAAACTAACTTTGAGATTTTGGTGAAAAAGTCGAGGTATTTGTAGGATCAATCTAGGGAAATGGAGAAGGAGGCAACTCACTGGCCCAAGCTCGATGCATTTCTGCCATTTGTTGTCTTAGCCTCCTAATATCTTGCTTCAAACTTTTATTTTCCTAATTCTTTGTTTGATCCATGATGTCACTCTCTATATCTTTGTTGGACACAACTAACCCTTTGGATTTGGTGTGATGTGAAGGACCAGCTAGAATGCCACAAACCAACCACTTCAAACTGACTCAACAAAAAAACAACAAATGTGTTAGAGTTCAACACTTTTTCCAAAATCTCTTTTTTCCTTCTTTTTTTTAAAAGATCACCGAACCCAAGAAGGGATCCTACGTATCTCACTCCAGAGAGAAGAGAATCAGGTGTGCGTAGTTCGTGAAGTCTTGCTAAAATGGCCAATTAAACTCTTTTTTCTTTCTTTTTCTTTTTCTTGAAACTTTAAAAAAGAAAAGAATATAACAAATTGTCAAAAGAATTGAATAAAATCTTTTTGAATTTTTCATCTTAACATCCCTATACAAAATGACATCTATGATCACCAAAGAAAATTTTTTTGGGTTTTCAATTTTGCATTTCATACGAAAATAAAACTTGCACCTATAAAAGCAAAATCTTTTTGTAGTTTTCTTTTAAAGATGTAAATGAAACACTTACTCTAAATAAAGAGTGGAGAAAATCTTTTTGGATTTTTCAAATAAGATCCCCGAACCAATAATAGGCTGCGTATGTATCTCACTCCCGAGAGAGGAGAATTAGGGGTGCATAGTTCGTCTAGATTGGAAAATTAAGGATTAAAGAACAAATAAAACCTTGACTTGAGAGACACGACTACACCGATGAAGATAGAAAATTTTTTTTTGTAAAAACTCCTATGAATGTAAAATCTTTTTTGAAATTTTTGAATTATGAATGCTTACTAACGGAACAAAAGGGAAATCTTTTTGATGTTTTTTTTTGAGAAAATGAGTGTGAAAGGTAAAAAATCTTTTTGAATTTTTGGATTGTGAAAAACAAAAGCCATAAAGAACTCTAAAAATTATGAAACTCTTTTTTTCTTTTCGACTCACTTTTTCTTTCTTTTTCCTCTTTTTTTTCTTCAATTTTTCCTTTCCTATAAACTTTCTTTAATTATAGCACAAGATTTTCCCCAAATCAATTCGTCAAATGACCATATTACCCTTAAGGATACAACATTTAGCACATAGAGATGCTTTAGAGGTGAGTCTCTTACAAAGGACCACGTGGGTCCCACTAGGTCTCAATATGATGCACATAAGAATGACCTAAAGTATGACCTACGCTGGGGTTTACTAATAAGGCTATTCGGGGGAGCATATGGTTGATAGTGGCTGCTTTTCTATCCACCCACTCCATACGTTTGATGGCTCCCCCTCCTAAAATAAGGGTAACTCAACTAGAGTTTGTGTGCACGACGTGCACTCCTGGACTTGTTGCAGAAAGAATGAATCGGGTTATGCACATGATACCAGATATAAAGCAATAACACATACGATAAAAACTGTAAATAAAGAGCACGTAGGCACTCAACAATGATAAACAATAACACAAAACAACACAAACAAAATGTCTATACACCTATAGTGCCAAACTAAGATGATACAACTCCAAAAACATAAACCATAGATTCTGGGTTCGATCCCCAGTGGAGTCGCCAGAGCTGTCACACCCCTTTTTAACTCCAAAAATGAATTAGATTTTAAGTACGAAAGGGTTTTCATTATTAAAGTGACAAAAATAAAGATTGAGTCAAAAAAGTATTATTTATATTCTAAACTCAGAGTCGCCACTTGGCATAAGTTGGGTGTGAAAAGTCATCCTTGGATATCCTTTTCAAAATGGTTTCGACTCTATAAAACTGATCCATGAGAAAAGATTCCAACTAAGGAATTTTGTTGACCGAGGGGAAGGTGTTAGGCACCCCTCGATCCCGTGGTTCGACCACGGTCGCTTGGTGGAGTATATCGGATAATTTTTGACATTTTGAATATATAAACCACACAAAAACACACAAACCAATCAATCAAACAAATAAAAAAATCCAAAATGATAGTGTCCAGTCCAATTATTACAACCTGAAATAAAAAAAGGACTGAAAAGTAAACCTACACTAATCCTAAACTGCGCTCCAAGGCTTTACCGGATGCCTCGGGCCTTCGTCACGAATGTCCTTCGCCAAATAGTACGTTGGGGCATTCCCCGGTGAATAAATACAATGAGCCTCGGGGCATTCCCCGGTTAAATGAATACATTTGATGGAATGTGATAAAAATGAAGAAAATCACTAAAACAAATAGTTACACATTTGATGATTAGAATCCTATGAGTTGCCTACCCGAACCTAAACCTTTGCCTATCCGTTTGATGGTCTATCACATGCCACTATTGTGTTTGACATCAATGAATCCAATAATCCAAATTTAACAACATTAATATCCATTTCACGTTAACCAATCGATTCTATTTTCTTCATTAATTTCCAATTCTCATCCCCAATTTATTACCAATCACACAATTACTCAATTCCCAAATATGCCATTACTCAAAAAAATAATCAAAACAACGAAAATCAACATGAATCAAACATACTCAAAAATCACACCAAAATCACGACATCAATCAAGTTCGAGATAATGAAAGAGTAAAGTTAAGAGATGGACCTTCTAAGAGCCGATTTCATTGATAACAATGTTTAAGAAATCTCAGATTATAGAATTTCGAATAGAACCTCAACAGTGACGTACTCCGACTCGATATAGAAATTTGAAACCCCAAAACCGACCTTGATAGACTGATTGACACGAAAGAAAAACTAGAAAACCAAATTGGGAACGAAAAATGAGGGACCCAAAACTCGATTTCAAAGATGGGTCACTAAGACAGTTGAACTTAGAGTTACATAAATCCAGTCGAACCTGAAATCGTATTCTGTCGTCGGATTCCATCAAATGAGCTTCATACTCTCATTTTCTTACTTATTCTGTGTGTACTGTGTGCGTTGTAAGCTTTTTGAGTGCTTGTGCATTTTTGCGAAGAAGAAGAAAGAAAGAAGAAGAGAAAAAATGGTCTTCTCTGGCCTCTTGTGCGTGCTTTTTTTTTGTGATAAAGAAGATGATGAGTATGTACAGCCCCCCCCTCCCCCGGTAAATATTACTGTGTGTGTATATATATTGTGTAATTGGAATCTTTGGAAACTTCCATAGGAACCTCTAGTGATGGTGTGTACTTGTATGTATATCTCCTAAAAAAATAGAAAATGGCCATGGGTTGGTAACTTATCTATGTGGGCCCGCCTCCTTTTGTATTTGTTGAATTGTTATGGAAAAGAAAATACTTGGAAGATTTCCTTCTATATGTGTGTGATCCGCGGACCCCATTTTTCTTAGTGTTTGCTTATCCCTTTTTTGCTTTGTGTCCAAGAAAGGTGAGGAGGAGGGGGTATGGGGTAGGGTAGGTGGTGAGGGGGTATGTGGTAGGTGATGTGTTGACAACTTTTAATAGGTAGGGTTGTTAGTTTGTTATTAAAGAATATAAAATTTGTTAAGCATTGTTATTTTTTGTATTTTTGTGGGATATAATCATACGGGTGAGGGAATGCAGTAAGACAGGGTTAAAGATGGTAAAAATGCTTTCGGGGAGGGACAAAATTATGTGTCTACATTTGAGTTATGAATACATTCTAAAGGAAACAAAGGAAAAATCTTTTTGATCTTTTATACTCTTTTTTTTTTGAGAAAAAGGCATGCAAAAGGTAAAAAAACCTTTTTGAATTTTTGATTGTAGTAAACAAAAGCCATAAAGAACTCCTAAAAACTCCGAAACACTTTTTCTTGACTCACTTTCTTTCCTTTTTTTTCTCATTTTCTAAACTTTTTCTTGCCTAAACACATGCTTTTCCTTAATTCTAGCATATGCTTCCACCAAATCTGTTCGTCAAATGACCCTGTTACCCCTAAAGATGCTATAATTAGCACGTAGGGATGCTTAGGGGTAAGTTACCTATAAAGGACCAAACGAATCCCTCTAGGTCTCAATATGATTCAAATAAGAATAACCTAAAGGCTGACCTAGGTTGGGTTTCAACTAACAAGGTTGTTTAGGGGAGCATAGATCGATAGTGGTTGCAATAGCTTTACACCTACTCTATACACCCAACGGCTCCCCCTTCTAAATTAATTGTGACTCAATGAATGTTTGTGTATACATATGTACTACGAGACTAGTTGTAAAAAAATGACTCGAGGTGATGCATATGATGACAGATATAAAGAGGTAACACATAAGGAAAAGTTGTAATAAAGAGAACGTAGCCATCCAATAATGATAAAATAATAACTTAAACGATAACACAAATCAAATGTCTATACACCTATAGTGTCAAACTAAGCTGATACAACTCAAAAATAAATCCTCAGAAGAGTCACCAGAGCTGTCACACCACTATTATACCACAAAAAAAAATTTAAGTTTGAAAAAAGTATTTGTAAAAGTGACTAAAAATGAAAATTCGAAAAGAAGTTTTTACAATTAAACTCAGAGTCTCCACTTGGCATAAATCTGGTATGCCAAGTCATCTTTGAAAATCCTTTTTCAAAATAATTTTTTGACTCTTTAAAACTGATCCACTAACAGAGATTTCAATTAACGAATTATGTTGACCGACGAAAAGGTATGAGGCATATCGGCTAGTCTGACACTATGAGATGCAAAAACCAATAAAACACATAACAAAAATTAAAAAAAAAGTCAACCAAAAAATAGTGCCCAGTCCAATTAATACAAACCAAAATAAAAATGCTGAAGTGAAAACCTAAACTATTCTAACTATCCTAAGCTATGCTTTACCCA
Organism: Capsicum pubescens; assembly: GCA_030864215.1. Classification (NCBI taxonomy): domain Eukaryota; kingdom Viridiplantae; phylum Streptophyta; class Magnoliopsida; order Solanales; family Solanaceae; genus Capsicum; species Capsicum pubescens. The sequence continues at coordinate 76,326,896 of CM061543.1, read as the reverse complement.
GTACCTCGAGCCTTGATCACGATCAGTCTTCCAAATACAAAGTGTCACAGGGAATTCAAAGATGAATATATATATGTGACCTCGGGTCATCCCCCGGCGAATACATACATGCGATAGAAAAATGCAATATAAATAGCAAAAATCATTCGTGCAAGCATTCACACATTCGATAATATAAAATCCTAAGGCTTGCCTACCCAAAACCTAAGATTTGACTATCAGTTATCTACCTAAACATGATACTATCTCGTTCAACAAAATCGACGTTTATTTTAAATTATATTACTATCAATGAATCAAAATAACCAATATTCACCTTTATCAATTTTTTAATTCTTCCCCCAAATTCATTTTTTAACACAAACTCCCCACATGGAATTAGTTATCCAAATCCACATTGTCATCAAATTTCTACCATCAAGGTCAATTATTCACACCAACCAAACATCAAGTAAAAATCACCAACACATAGAACAATAATATCAAATCGTATCACAACCACATTGAGATAACATAAAAAGAATAGAATTAAGAATTGGACCTTAGAAGAAGCTTTCAAAACCGAAGTATTATTCGATTAAATGGTTGAATCCGCATAGATAACCTTGAACCAAACCTCGATGATGAAACTCCTCCAACTCGCAAAAACGTAAAAATTGAAATTCACTAGTTCGGACGATAATTGAATGATGACCAAAAGAGAATTAGAACAACCTTGCAAAAGATACCCTGCAATTGAACTCAACCTGGCCGAATTTTGTCGAAATTGGACTGAAATGGGTTTAGGTTTGGGGTTTTGGTTGTTGGGTTTAGAAATTTGATGATGTGTGGGTTATTTTCGGTGAGGAGCTTGGTCACCGATTTTTATGAGTTGTCCGGTGAGATAGGTGTATCGAGTTCACTCAATCGATAAAGAAACACTAATTTTTGTCAGAGAACTGGGGGACGATGTTTTAAGTGGGTCTGACCTGAGGAGGTCGACAATTCCAACGAATTCTTTGCCGAAAAAATATAAATTAAGCCATTGTTTTCCTCCTCTATTTTTACCTCTCTGTTTTCACTATTTTCTCACTTATTTCTCAATATTTTTTTACTATTTTTTCATGTTCTTCTCCTCCTCTCTTCACTCTATTCTTTCTTTCTCAATTCTCCCCTCTTCCTTTTTTATTTGTCTTATTTATATCGATTGGTGGGTGAGTTGAGAGTGTATTATGTGTGCGTGAATTTTCCAGTGTGTGTGTGTGTCTTTATATTATGGGTGGTGATAAAAATATGCCCAGTTGTGTGTGTATATGTGTATGAGTGAATATTCCGTGAGGTGTGAGTTGTGTGGAGTAAAAGTATGAGTTGAGGTGAGGTACACATGGGATGGGGTTTGGGGTAGAATAAGTTGTCAATATTTGATAGGGTAATTTATGTGAGAGAATATTGAGGATTAAATTTGTTAGAGGTGGGTATTTTATTTTCTTTAGGAAAATTATAAAATAAGGTGGGATGCATGGTAAGGTGAGGTAAATGAGTAAAATTGACTTTTGTGATGGTCAAATTTATGTGTCTACAAGTTGTGTAGATCATTATCCTCTAATAGAATTTGCCAGCAATAACAACTATCACTCTAGTACGTAAATGACCCTTGTTAAAGCCCTTTATAGTAGGAGGTGTAGATCACCGATTAGTTGGTATGAATTCGGTGAAAACCGTCTCTTTGAACATGATATTGTACACAAAGCAATGAAAAATTTAATTTCATTAGAGTGAGGCTTAAAACCGCCCAAAGTCACCAAAAGTCATATGCTGATGTGATGAGAAGGGAGTTAGAATTCGAGGTTGAGTGTTGGGTATTTCTTAAGGTATTCTCTATGAAAGGGGTCATGAGATTTGGAAAGAAGGGAAAGCTCACTCCTCGGTACATAGGTCTCTACTTGATCACAAGGAGAGTTGCTAATGTTGCATACGAGTTAGATTTTCCCTAAAACATAGCTTTTGTTCATCTCATCCTTTATGTATCCATTCTTAGAAATATATTGGCGGTCATTCACTTGTTCTGTCTGTTGCAGATATTGATGTAACGTATTCTTCGTCATATGAAGAGGTTCCTATAGCGATATTGGACCAACAAGTTTGAAAATTGAGAATCAAAGAGATAGCTTCGATTAAAGTATTGTGGAGAAATCAAAAGTAGAGGAAGCTACTTGGAAATCAGAGGATGATATGTGTGCAAAGTATCTGTCATTTTTTGAATCGTCTGGCAACATCATGGAAAGTATTAGTTACAACTTACCAATCTATTTCATGTAAGTCTTTAAATCGTGCTTAATATATTTTGAGTCATCATTCGGGGACGAATGATCCCAAGGGGGGATAATATGACACCTCGAACTTTACAACACATAAATAAAGCATGAAATGAGCCCATAACAACCATTCATGGAAGATAAACCACTTTATGTTGGGTTTGAATAGGTTGGGTACATTTTTAAACTTAGATAATACCCATGTGATGCGAAGGGGGCACCACATGACAACCTCGCGCCGCGAGGGACATTTTGATAGGCTACTGCCTTCCGTCGCAGGGAGCCCCACCCACAAAGGGCCTGGATCGACATAGGAGTCATGTCGTGTGGCCTCCCTCTAGTGATAGGGGTTGTGCAGCAAGACTGACCCTACGTGATGGGGGCTGCGCTGCACCCCCTCCCCCCCCACTAGTCAATATGACTCTATTTTTGTTATATTTTAAGGTTAATAGGGTCTTTTCACACCCTTACGTCATTCCCAATTTCTTTTTTACACGAGTGGGCCTTAAGAGTAGCTTTTCACTTCAAAAGTTTTATTGGTATTCATATATATCAATTTTTCAAAAATGTAATAAAATAACTCAAAAGAAAAACTATTTCAATTTAATTACTTAGTCTACTTTTTTTGTTATTTACGAATGACAACTGCTCAAAGAAAAAGATAAAGGGATTATATTATTACTATTTTGACATGTAAGAAACACTTGCTACGCCTTGTCCTCTCAAATAAGCTAAAAATAACACCAATAAAAGCTTACATATCTGAAGAACCGTATGCTTAGACGCAAAATCTGTGAAAGTGGCATCCATTTAGAATATTTAGGGGATGGATAATAAGCACATAAATATTATAAAATATTGAAACTAACTTTATCAATGTACAATATTCAATTATTAAAAGATGATATACATTAAATAGATTACCGTTAAATTGTTACATCATGGCCAACGAAGTAGTATTTTCATATCCAATTGGCTCCTATTTCATCCACACAGGAAGCCCAAATGATCATTTTGTATAAAAGTAAAGGAAAAATGGTAATAGATCTATTTTACAACACAAGTTATCCGCACTCCCTACAATTGGTATCAGAGCCTATGCTGTTTAAAGTTACGGAAGTAGTATATATTTGGATTTATTTATTATTTGATTAATTTATTAATTATGACTTATTTGATAAAACTAGATCTAGATATTCCCCAAAATATTATTTAGATGAATAAAGTACAAAAATTACCAAAATATAAAGAATTAAAATAAATAATATCTAAAAAACGTAAAGAATTAAAAATAAGGATAAAAAGACTACAATATAACACAATTGCCGAAGTTAGTAAAAACTCAATAAATGCACAAAAAGAAGAAATATCAAATTTAGAATCAACAATAGATAGTCTAGAATATACATACCAACATGATCTATTAACAATTAAATAAAAATGAACAAAGAAGAATTTATAATAGATGAAAAAATATATGAAAACCATGAAGGATTAAAAATAAAAATAGTATTTTATAATCTAGGAAGAAGGTGTAAGAAATTATGTGAACATTTATATCTAATGTTAGAAAAAGAAGAATTAAAATTAGAAGATAAATTGACAGCTATGGTAAGAATAGAAAAAGAAAATGAAGAAATAGATAGAAAAAAAAGAAATAGAAAAAATAAAACAACAAACTACAGAAGAAATACGAAAAATAGAAGAAACTAAAAATAGTAGGATTGCTGAATTATAAAAAGAACTACAAATGCTAAAAGATTTGTATGAAAAAAGACAGAAAGAAAAAGACGAAAAAGATATAGAACAAAAATTATTAAACGAGATAAATCAATTTAAAGAGAAATTAGAAATAAATACAATAGATATTGAAGAAACTGATAATTATGATTCAGAAGATAGTGAAACATATACAGAAATCTTAACAAACACAAAAAATTTAGAAATCAATGAAAAACAAGAAGTAATTAATGAAGAAAACTTAGAAAATAGAAACACAGAAATAAATACTCTTGATAAAAAAGAAGATGAAAATATAATACCTAGAACGTCAGAAATAAGAAAACCTACATATTATAAGAATAAGTTTAAAAGATATAATCTAAAGTATGAATATGACAAATGGACACCAAAACAAATAGTTAATAAAAATTATAACTTTTTAGACTTAGATTGTGTAATAGATACAGAAAAAATAATACAATTATGGATAGGATATATGACAAAATAATTATTAGATAATAATATAAATGTAACAGATGCACCAGAATATATAGAAAGAACACTAATAGGAACAGTGAAATTATGGTTTTCAAATCTAACTGAAAATAGTAAAAGGGTATTAAGAACTGACAAACCTACAGAAGAAACATCATCAACAATTACAACTAAATTAACAGCTATAGAATTATTAAAAAAATATGAAATAGCTATAAAAGGCGAATTTAGCAGCATGACAACAACAGAAGAAGAACAAAATGAAGAGAAAGATACAAATAGGAATTTAATGTTAAAAGTAGCAATATGTAATATGTGTTACATAGATGAATACACTTGCACATTTAAAGAATATTATTATAAAGGAACATATAATACAGAAGAAAGTAAAGAAATAAGAAAATTATATTTTAGTAAATTACCTGAACCATTTAGTTCAAAAATAATAAAAAGTTGGGATGAAGCAAAAATAGTAGATACTCTAGGAGCAAGAATAAAATTTTTACAACAATGGTATAGAAACTTATGTGAAAAATATAAAAAAGAAATAAAAATGGAAAAAACATTAATAAGAAATTTAGCATGTTGCAAAGATAAAATAGCACCTCAATTTGGATGCAAAGAAAGATATTATACGAAAAGAAAAAGACATAAGAAATATAAGAAATACAAAAAATCAAAATATAAATATAAAAAACCAAGAAAAAGATATTATGTAAAAAATTATAAACATAAAAGACCATATAGGAAAAAGAAATCTATAAAAGATTGTACTTGTTATAATTGCGAAAAATTAGGACATTTAGCTAGAGATTGTAAATTACCTAAAAACCCAAAAAATAAACAAATATTAGAAATAAAAATAGAAAATACAGAATATATGCAGATAGATTATATAGATTACGAATTAGAAAGTGAAGATAGTATATATGAAATTTCAGAGAATGAAACAGATAATGAAATAGATAGTGAATTAGATGAATTAAATGACTGAAGAAGATATAAGAGTAAACCAAATAACTGAAGAAGATATAAAAATAATAACAAAGGAAGAATATTTAAATGAAGAAGGAACAAATCAAAAAATAATATTTGATAGTCATATATTTGATGAAATAAAAGGAAAAGAATTAGATTTAAGTGTAGAAAAAATATTTAAAATACCAACAATAAAAAATATATTTAGTAGAAGAAAAGAAGAATACTACGTAGTAAGCCAAAAAGAATATGTAGTAGACTGTAAATATGCAAAAGGTAAATCTAGTACACCACTAGTAACAAAAAAGATAATTAATAAAGAAATAAACGATATAAAAAGTAGAGACCCAATAAAATATGTACACCTTGGAGGTACAGAGATATTAATAAAAGCATGTTTTAGAGAAGGAATAGATACACCAATAGAATTATACCTAGCAGATGATAGAATTATAAAATCTATAGAAAAAAGTATAATAACTGCCATAAAAGGAAATTTAATATACCAAAAATTTAAATTTGTAATAAGTGTGAATTATTCAGTAGTAATAACAGATAAAAATATAGATAAATCATTAGTATTATATTGGAAAATATCAGGAATAGAACTAACCCCAGGAAGTAAAATATTTACAACAAGATGTAAAAATCTATATGTATTAACAACAAAACATAAAATAACGAGAAAAAATAAAATTAACAAAATACAAATAGAAAGTCCTTTCGAACAATTTGTAAAAACAATTGATAATAATGATTATAGTTATAGAGACGTAGATATAGAAGAAAATTTAGAAATAATAAATGATAGAATAAGTACAACAAAAAGAATAGCTTATGAAAAACCAGAATTATCAAGTTCATCAAAAAGAACAAGTTATGAAACAAGTTCAACAACTAATTTAAATCAATATTACATAACAGGAACAATAAATAAAAAAGAATATTTAATACTCTTAAATATAGGACAAGGAGAAAATTATATATCAAGATATCTAATAAAAAATGAGGAAATAAAATCTGACAATAATATATGCCCATATCTACCAAGAAGCTTAATAAACACTAAAAATATAGCAGAAAAAAAAATAATAGTAGGAGTTAGAAAAATAAAAATAAAATTTGAAATAAAGGAAGAAATGCAAAAAGCAGACATAATATTAGGAATAAAATGACTAGAACTAGTAAAACCATATAATATAGAGCATACACAATTATCTATAACATATAACAGAGAGAAATTATTATTAAGAAGAACTTTAACATGATATGAAAATATATGTATTAATGAAGATAGTAGTAGAAGGGTATTACAGTAGATATTATACTCCTATGATAGATACAGGAGCAGAAGCTAATTTATGTAGATATAATTGTTTACCAAAAAGTAAATGGGATAAATTAAAAACACCAATAATAGTTAAAGGATTTAATAACGAAGGAAGCTTAATCACTTATAAAGCTAAGAATGTAAAAACACAAGTATGGGATAAAATATTAACAATAGAAGAAATCTATAATTATGAGCTAACATCAAAAGATATACTTTTAGGAATGTCGTTTTTAGATAAATTATACCCACATATAATAACTAGAACGGATTGGTGGTTTACAACACCATGTAAACAGAAAGTAAGAGCAAAAAGAGTTACTAATAAAATAAGAAAGAAAACTGATTAGATAGAAGGAAGTGAAAAAATTACACAAAAATTAGAAATTATATAAAAAATACTGAAGATACAATAGAACTGGTCGTATTTTCAATAAATAAAAAGGAAATAACTATATTTTCAATAAGTAAGATAGAAATAATTAAGAAAAAATTAGAACAATTATATAGTGAAAATCCATTAAAAGGATGGAAAAAACATAAAACCACTATAAAAATTGAATTAATAGATAAAAATAGCATAATAACTCAAAAACCATTAACATATAATTTTGACGATTTAAAAGAATTTAAAATGCACATAGAAGAATTATTAGAAAAACAATATATACAAAAAAGTAATAGTAAACATAATAGCCCAGCATTTATAATAAATAAACATAGTGAACAAAAAAGAGGAAAAAGTAGAACGGTTATTGATTATAGAAATTTAAATGCAAAAACTATGACATATAATTACCCAATACCAAATAAGATATTAAAAATAAAATAAATACAAGGAAATAATTACTTTAGTAAATTTGATTGTAAATCAGGATTTTACCATTTAAAGTTAGAAGAAGAATCTAAGGAATTAACCGCATTTACGGTACCACAAGGATTTTATGAATGGAATGTACTACCATTTGGATATAAAAATGCACCAGGTAGATATCAACATTTTATGAATAGTTATTTTAAACAATTGCCTAATTGTATAGTATATATAGATGATATACTATTATATACAAAAACCAAAGAAGAACATTTAAAATTATTAGAATAATTTACGGATATAATAGAAAAATCGAGAATAAGTTTAAGTGAAAAGAAAGCTGAAATTATTAAAAACTAGATAGAATTTTTAGGAATACAAATAGATCAAGGTTGAGTAAAAATGCAACAACATATAGTACAAAAAATAATAAATTCAAAAGAAGAATTAGATACAAAAAAGAAATTGCAATCATTTTTGGAATTAGTAAACCAAGTAAGGGAATATATAACAAAATTAGCAGAAAATCTAAAGGCTTTACAGAAAAAATTAAAAAAGGATGTAGAATATAATTATAACGAAGAAGATAAGAAAATAAAAACACTTTGTAAAAAATTACCAAAATTACAATTCCCAGACGAAAATAGAAAATTTATATATATAGTAGAAGTAGATGTTAGTGAATGTAGTTATGGAGGAGTACTTAAATATAGGTATGAAAATGAAAAAATAGAACATCATTGTAGATATTATTCAGGAACGTTTAATGAAACAGAAATAAAATAGGAAATAAATAGAAAAGAATTATGTTCATTATATAAATGTTTATTAGCATTTGAGCCCTATATTGTATATAACAAGTTTATTGTACGAACAGATAATACACAGGTACGTTGGTGGCTAACAAAGAAAATAAAAAATTCAGTTACAACAAAAGAGATTCGGACACTAGTATTGAATATATTAAATTTTACATTTACAATTGAAGTAATTAGTACTAACAAAAACGTTATTGCATATTACATATCAAGACAAAGTTACACAGACTGATATAATAGAACATGATGCTTTAGAAAAGATATTCAAAACCCTAACTACGCTTTCAATGAAAGTGGACAGTATGGATAATGAAATAGAAAAACTAAAGACTAATGAAGATAAACTGAAGTTTGTAGCTACAAATCAGCTAACTCAGCAGTGTGCAGAGCTATGTCGATCGAAAGACATTAAAATTCTAGAGATAGAAGGAGACGTTGGGACACTCCGTAAAACCCATAACGTTTATCAATCTATAATTGCAGGTACAAGCAAAGGAGTTATTGGACAAAGATACCAGAATATGAACTTAAATAGGATATTTGAAAAACCATTTACACCAAAATACAAAAAGACCTCTTGAACATACCCCTACAAATTACCACATATCGAGATAGTCTGAACCAAGATAAAAAAATTTATAACTATACAACCCAAAAATACATAGAAAATATCTACCGAGTACAAACTTTTCTAAACCTTAACCCCAGAGCTACAGATATCAAAGAACCCAACACAAACTATATAACCCAAAGATTACAAGGTCACAACAAGCTAATTGCACTACCCAAAACTAACCCAAGCCTAATAAAAACTTGTTTCGACTATGGATTATTAAATACCATATATACCCAAGATGGAGAAGAACTATTAGCTATGGAAGAATTACAAAAAGTATTCAACACCTATAAAAGAGTAATCAAAGGAAATCTATTTTATACAAAGTGTTATACTGCACCAACAGAGATATTATACGATGAGATAAAACCAGTTATACAAGTTGTAAAAATAGGATTAACCAGAGATATGATTATACCAGAAGATATTGTGCAGCAGCCAGAGATACCCAGAATCGAGATACCTAATTTTTATGCAAACAAACGACTTATTGGACTAGCTACAATTATTCAAGAACTAGCAAAAAATTATACCAATGGAAACTGAATATGGAGCTATTATTCAAGAGACCATCAGATGATTTATTCAAATTCAAAAGAACTACGACAAGCAATATGGAAGATGTTAGACAATGGATAATGATATTACTTAACCCAGAAAAACAATCTACTACAAGGGCAATTAAGAGAGGATTTATTTCAGACGGATTATTGACAAGATATTGCAAGATAATTGGACACAAATATCCAGACCATCAATGTTCGAGATGTAATGGAGAAGATAATATTGTCCCAGAAGTTCAACTGGAATAGAAGAAGATAAAAACGACAGCTGGAAGATGCAAGATATGAAGCAATAATGGAGATACAGAGCAATAAAAAGAAGATAACTACGGATAAAGAAAGAAAACAAAGAAAGTAATTCAAGTTATTAAAGGTGAAAAAGACATATGGAAGATTTAAAATATCTAGATAGCTTTACGTAAATTATTATGTAAGTAGCCTTAGGCTTTTTGACTTTTCTTATTATTTACTAGTCTTTTTTTGACAAGTAGTGCCATTATTAGATTAGACATGTGTAAAAATTAGCTTTAGGACTTTGCATAGACATTTTTCTTTACATTTGTAAAGTAGCTGACAAATGTAAAGAAAAACAGTGTACGCATTTTCATTTCTAAGAATATAAATAAACGAGCACTTGCTCAGATGAAGGTAAGCCTTCATGCGTTGAAGCAAAAAACTCTCTCTTGTCTACAAAAAATATTTTAATTATTTAAAAAATAGGTATATTTCAATGGAAAAATCTATGGAGGAACAAAGCTTAGAATTATCAAAACTACCAGAACAGTATATTCATTTACTATTATGAATAACTAAATTCATAAATTCCTAACAATCATGATATGATAAAATAAGTTCATGTTAGTTTCTTTATAGTAGAATTATTCAAAAAATAGCATGTTAAGAAGTTTATTAGCAAAGTGGAAAAGGAGAAAAATCCCTAAGAACTATGTCATCCTAAAGGTGAAACCGGTAAGGCAAGAAAGCCGTGATAGGGGAGTAACCAGAGTAGAGGCGCTGTTTAATGGAAAAGTATCCAGATTACCATGCTAATAGTGACCGAAGAATATGTTATTTAAGAATAATCTAGTATATAGCAATCTAAAGCGATCATATTTTGTCATGTGCATGATTGAAGGGAATATTCTGAAAATAGCAATTTTATGAAAAATGGAAAATTATATATCTGACAAAATGGTAGATAAATTTAAAATACTCGTTTTATATGTACTTAAGGATATAGAAATAGTAGATATAAGAAAAATCATATTGGAAAAAATATTTGATAGATATTTTATGACTAGAATTAATTATATACCACACCTACTGAACTACTCTTATAAATACTTACATACCAAACTCACACACTAACTATGATAAATTATGTATATTTAGAATTTTGGAAAATAGATATAAAATATATACAATTTCTTAGTGAAAATATAGAAGAATTAATGAGATTAAAACAAACAACTAAAAAATATTATAATAAAGTATTTAACCAATTTTAAATGATAGATAATCTTAAAATATTAATCTTATATATACTTAGAGATATATAAATTATAGATATTAAGAGAATAATATTAGAAAAAGTATTAGACTATGAAAGTGCAACTATAAATTGGATAGAAAAGTTATACCTGAATAATTACCCAGATGGATATTATTCAGATTAAGAAATGTTAGAATATATTAGAAAAACTAGAGAAAATCAAGATAATATAAATGAAGAAATTAATTATAGAAATCGAATTAGAAAAATAATGGAAAATCTAAAAGAAAAATTAATATGGATAGAAGAAACCCTAGAAAATTTAGGAAAAAGTACATGTGATAGTTTATATAATTTAAAAAACTCGCTACGAGAAGAACAACACAAGATAATAAATAGCATTGAAAATCTAGAATTAGATATACATTACAGTACAATTAGGATAAATTATTATACAGAAATTTATAAATCTACAATTACTACAGGATAAAATGATAGACTATGAATATTTAAAATATTGGAGAGAAAACATGGAAGAAATAATATTATTAGAAACACTTATGAAAGACAATCTAATTGGATATTTTGAAACAAAAATATAGAATATTTAGAATACCTTCAAAATAATATAGAGGAATTACAAAAACTAAGAGAAAAAAATAAAGAATACTATAGTAAAGTATTTAACCAATTACCATATAATCACCCCCCAAGATATGAATATCGATAAAACTAACATAAATAAACTCAAAATAAAAATAAAAATAAAAATATTTAGAGAAGTTAAGAAATATCCACGCACAAATAAAAATAGATTCATTGTATTTATAATAGATCTATTTTACCACACAAGTTATTCGCACCCCCTACAATTGGTATCAAAGCCTATGCTGTTTAAAGTTACGGAAGTAGTATATAATTGGAGAGTAGTATATATCAAAGCCTAATATCACGTTTTAGAGTCTTTCTGTTTATACCTAGGTGAAGTCAAAATCAAATGCTTTTATCCGTAGTTGTTGCACAACAAAGAATGACATAGCCAATATGACTCAACACAATTTTATTGAACTAGGAATAACATTAAGTGTGATTTTAAGGTGTCATAAGCTTATTTAGTAAATTAAATGGAGTTACAAAAATGAAACACTTGAGAGTTATCGATGTTACTAAGACTAATTAAAAATAAAGGTTATGAAGGTGAAAAAGCAATTGGGAAAAAATAAGAAAAAAATTCAAGAAAGAAAAAAAAAGAATAAATAAGCTAAAGGTGCTTGGTCTCGTTCGTGTTAATTAATAATCCTTTAAAAGGTGCAATTATACGTTGAATTTTTTTGGACGAATTGAGGACTAAATAAAATTATATGATAAAATTAAAAGGTCCAAAAAAAAAAAAAAGAGATTAGTAGTATAAGTATTGATGATGAAAACAATTAAATATGACAATCTTTAATATTCAATAAAATTTTATGGTGAAATATATATATATATATATATATGTTAATTAATACCAAACAATGTTTCTTTCTAGTGTGACCTTTGGATTTTTCTTTAAACTTACTTAATTGGAATGAATTATTAGAGTGAGGAAAGGTTTTAAGCTAATGACATTTTAATATTCTTAAATGTTTGGCGTTTTCAATTGAGCAATGATATGGGTAATTAAAGGGTAATTGATAAAGTTATTTTATTTTCTAGCAAAATATTTTGAAAAAAAAAATAAGAGAGAAAAATCTCATAGTAAACAGGCTCCCTTTTATCTAAGAGGTGCCACACTAGCATGCTTATAATTCTCATTTATATATATATATATATATATATATATATATATATATATACTAGTGTATTTACTCGTGCTTTGCCCAAAAAAATTAAAAATAAAATAATTAATTAAAGACGTAATTTTTGTGAAACAAAATTACATTGTTTAGTAATCAATTGATCGTGCTATTGCATGAAGTGAAGAATAGCATCATATTTATTCTTTGGCATATCGTGGTCAATCATCATGTAATAAGCAGCTTGAAAAAAATTTCCAAAGAGATGTCCGTGACTATAATTTAAATTTAAACTCCACGCGTCATTCCTTTTGAGTCTTGAACTCCAAGGGTGAAGTTAATAATGAAATAATTGCAAGATGAAACTTATGCACATAATAATTAAATAGGGGAAAATATAAACAGTTATTTACTAAGGGAAAAAAGGACAAGATCTTTTAAAAAGGCTAATAGAAAATGTCTGTAAAATGTTACAAATATGTCCGTATTGAATAGGCTGTTGCTGGATTGTTGTTACATAGACCCGCTACTTCATCAACATTTCCCCCCTTGTTTATTCCCATAAATTTTGTTCAGTCTTCGTCGTTGTTCCAAGTAGCATGATAGTAAATCAATTCTACAAAATCATTTCAGAAAAGTAGTAAATGAAGAGGTGAGTATGTAATCAATATAATTTAATTTATGAAAAATAAATTTCAACCACAAATAAACTATGAAGAAACATGAATTTTTATTTATAAATATGCGGGTATAATTCTGTTCCTCCCTTGATTCTTTTATTTTGATTTTTTCCGTAATTCGAAGTCGTTAGTAGCATATTTCTCGAATGTAGAAAAATTTGAATTTGATATGGATTTTTTTCAGAATTAAAAGGTCGTTAATAGTGTATTTCTCTATCGTAGAAAGATTTGGATTTGATCTCTGTGAAAGGGAGGTTTGTGAATCTTCTTGATGTATTTGATTATCAATAAGAGAGTGTTTTGATCCCTTTGTGATATTTCATGAGTTTATGGAATTATCAAGAGATGGTTGATCTCTTTATGAATGTCCCCTGAATTTGTGAGATATTGGAGATGCCTTTTGAAGGGAATATTTGCCCCTTTATACAGAAGTAATTTAGGATTTAGAGTTGAGTAGCCACCAATCTAGGTTTAGGGTATCGTAGCCTCCCAAAACTTTAATTCTTGTTGTAGAGTCCACAAAATTTCGATGTCTACAAATGCCCCCTACTTCAAGGCTTATCAGAGTGAAGACTTGGTGAAACTAAAAGACAAGTCTTGAAGTACTCTTAGAGCGTCCATGTTTATAGTCTTGTAGCTACAGATTGTATGTCTGATTTAAAAAAGAAGAGATGAAAGGCAGATATGGTTCCACTAGGCGTACCAAAATTTGTAGACAATGAAATTCGTGATTGAAAAAAATAATAATCGATACAAGAAAAATATTACAACAATCATTTTATTTGATTTCAATATGTGAGTGTTACAATCTCTATGAATCCTCTGATTCGCCTTTTCAAATATAAATTCAAGGGATTCGAGCTAGATCGTGAATGTTGCTGAACTTGATGGATATGATCTTAATTTGTACTTGAATTCAAGAGTTTTTTAGCGTGTTCTTAAATCTTGTGGTCTTGATCTTGAATCTTGATGAACTAGATCTTGAGTTGTGAATTTGATGAACTTGATCTCGACTTATACTTTAATTCAAGGGTCTTCGAGCTTGTTCTTGAATTTTGTGGTCCTGATCTTTAATCTTGATAAACTAGATCTTGAATGCTTGAATTTATAGAGAAATCTGCGGCTTTTGATCCATGATATCTCTCTTGCTTCTTGTTAGAATTATTGGTGATTTTTCTAAATTATGCGACCCCTATTTATAGTTATAGTACGAGACCCCTACTTATAGTTATAGGAAGGATAGAGTCATGGTGATGATGGGCTTCATTTGGCCAATCAGATTTAAGTGATATAGCGATATTTGATTGGACCTTTGATTTCATTAGGCTTGCTGCATTATTTTAACATGTGGCATAGTCCTATTACTCATTCACTTGACGTGGTATGTCATCTCATTCAACACGTGGCGTTCAATTGGGCCTCTAGAATATGATGATATTTTGGGCTTAGCAAATCGGGTTCATCATTTGAGGTCCAAATCATTGGACTAGTCTAATAGAATTTGAACTTTAATCAAATCTATATTTATTTGAATTTAAATAATTAATCCAATCCTATCAATCCATCACATTTATTTGGACTAATATATTTTAAATTTAATTTGAATAAAATTTATATGACTACAAATGTCCCCTGCTTCAAGACTAGTCGAGTGTATACTTTAGAGACTAGACTTGAAGTATGGTTTATTTAAACATGCTTCTTTCGTGCTTCAAAGATTTTCATATATATGGACACCCCATTTCATTAGTTGAGAAAATTTAGAGCTGGACCATGAAATTTAAATATTGATATTGCCTCTCAAAAACTTCTCTTTTTTTTTAGTCACAATACTTTTTTTTTTTTTAAAAAAATGACCATGAATTTCTACACGTAAGACCAAATGATGAAACATGATATCCAACTCCAATAATGAATTAAGGATGTCCACTTTTACTAGGATATCTTGACTTTGTTCAATTTTACATAGATTTTGAAAAACTTCGCACCGCCTTACTAAATCATTTTCAAACAGGGATATAACTCTTTTAATTTAAATTTATATTGGATATGGAAAGTCACCTACAACTCTATAAAAGGATGTAGATTCCCCACTTTTCTAATATCAGTTTTGGGTTTTCAAGTCACGAATAATATCAAGGTAATTTCTTTACATTTAACATTTCTTTTATTTTTCAGCCAAGTATGTTTATGGTAGAAAATTTATATCTTATTGTAGAAATATCAAAATCATGAACGGTTTAATATTCTAGAAACTAGACTTCGAGATCTACAGTATGTTCAAAATTCATACTTAAAATCCTTCAATATAATTTTAGACAAGTTTTTGAAGTTAGCCCAAAATATTATTACGCTGAAAATTTTAGATCTGCACGTCTTTGAAAAATCTTTCATATCTTGAAGTAGGAAGGAAAAACTTACAAGGCACTTAATTCTTATGAAACTAGATACAAGATGTATAATATTACAATTTAATACCTCCTGGATCATTCTAGATAAATTTTTAAAATTGAACTTAAATTCTCTGTGGCAGAGAATTCCAGATTTGCGTCGCCTCGCCTCGCCTCGCCAAATTATTCATATCTTGATGTGAAAACATAACCATCAAAAGGTGTTTTGATTGCTGGAAATGATACTTTGAGAGATTCATTCTCACCAAAACATCTTGTCTCAATCCCATTCAAGTTGGTGATGTATGACTTTCGAGTTCGAAACTTCCTAACAGGTTACAAACTCTCTTCTACTCGTATTTTTTGTGTTGTCTTTCCCTTTTTTATTTTTGTATGTAGGATTTAAAGAATGGTCCATGAAGAAGGTAATACTATGGAACAAAGAGATGGATATTCATCTCAGCCTTAAGAAAAGGTGATTTTAATGGTAACCTTACGACGCATAGGGATGGATGCTCGTCTCTGCCCTAAGAAAGATAATTTTAATGGTAATCTTATGGTGCACAGGGATGGCTACTCGTCTTCTCCCTAATAAATGTAATTTTAATATTAATCTTATGGTGCACAGGGATGACTATTAGTCCCTATCCCAAGAAAGGTAATTTTAATAGTAATCTTACGGCGCTCAAGTAGTGCTACTCGTCCCCACCCAGAGAAAGGTAATTTTAATGGTAATCTTATGGCGCATTAGAATGATGGAAGACCCCACAAAATTCTTAGCTTAAATCAGTCCCAGACTTAGAATATTCTAGCTAAGTATTTCGACTAAGTGTCATTCTAGCCTTCGAAAGTTGGAAATTGTGTTTTATGGCCTTTACGTCCATTATAGGTGGATGTTTAGGTTGATTCATGATCAGGAATGTCCGTTGGTGTTTCCGAATAAGTTTTGGATTTTTTTAACTTCATTTGAAGCTCTTTTGGAATCTTAAAACAGTGGATCAACGCGATCTTGGTGCGCCGTGTGGACTATTACGTTGATGAGTGTTTTCCCTAGCTTCCAGCATCAATTTCTAGTGAGTTGACGTGGACTCGACGCGATGCATTGGCTATCGCGTCGACGCCAATGATGCGGCGCGTCGGTCTGCATGTCCATGGAGCAGGTTTTTAGTCATTAAAAGACCGCATCCTTGGGGGTATTTGGGTATTTTTACCTCAACCTTCAGCCCCCAAAACATGAAATTTATCACCTTAGAGAGCAATTAAACTCATCTTTTTTCAAAATTTCTCAAGAACAAAACCCTAGAAGATTAAATTTCAAATCAAGAACTCAAGATTTCCACCATCAATTTTCAGAAATTCCTTAACTAAGGTATGTGAAGTGTTCATCCAAGGGTCCCTTCCTCCCTTGGAGTCCAACAAACTATTTTTAGACTTTAAGTATATGAATTCTATGTTGGGTTTGATAATATCCATGTTTCATGATCAATTTCATGTGGGGTTAATTGATTTATATGTGTTACCATGTGAAATCATGCTAAAGCCTTCAAATGGTGAATTTAATATTGAAATTGTGTGCTCATATGTTGATTAGTACTATGTGCATAATTTATGCCTTTCAGGTGATTGGTGAATTAAACATGTGGGTTGAATAGTGAAGTTATATCATGTTAGCATGTGTGTAATTTCATGACATTCAAGTGTTTGTTAAAATGCCCCAATGAATGAAGAATGATCAAATGCTTAGTTATATGTTTCAAGTTTATGCCATGTCTCTTATGTTGTGCTATCGAGTCTTGGGGGTACTTACACTCGATAATTTAGTTGATTGTTTAGAGACATGGTCAGCCATAGTACAGTAATAGTCACGTCACTATCAGTAGTAATCTCAGTCAGTTACAAAACTTAGGATAAACTCAGTAGACTCAGTATTCTTTCAGTCTAGTTCAGTACTCAGTCTAGACCTCAGTAAACTCAGTTAGTTAACAGAATTCAGTATTTTCCCGATAGTCCACGGAACTCAGTGTACCCAGTTCAGTTTAGTTAAACAATAATATCAGTAATAACTCAGTCCAGACTAGTACAGACTAGAAATCAGTTCAGTATCTATTCATTTGGGAGTAAGATTCAGCACCGAGTTAACCCAGGGATGGGGGCATTCCTGCCAGCAGAGGGTTTGAACTTTAGTAGCAATCCCTTTATTATAAAACTATGTAGCCAGCGTAGGTTGATATATATTTCTTCCAGATATATTAAGTGTTGATATATCTCATTCGAGTTATCCTGCCAGCAAGGGTAGACGGAAGAGATTCCTGTCAGTGTAACCAGCATGTCTCCCACACGGAGTTCAGAGCAACTTTCACCACCCTAGCTTATTCTGTAGTAGCCCAAAATGAATGTCCAGCTATGGTTCTGGACAACCTAGTGGCCAATACTACTGCTACTAGAATTTGGGACTTCACCCGAATTAACCCTCAATCATTTACCGAGTCAAAGTCAGATGAGGATCCTCAGGAATGTCTTGATCAGGTGTAGAAGGTTACCGATATCATAGGGGTAACTATTGTTGAGAGTGCTGAGTTAGCCACATATCAGTTACAAGATGTGGCTCACTCGTGGTTCAAACAGTGGAAAGCAGAGAGAGCCGCAGATGCAGGGCCCATAGAATGAGAGGAGTTTGCAGTTTCTTTTATGGATAAGTTATTCCCGCTAGAGTTGAGGGAAGAGAAAGTTTTGGTGTTTCTAAACTGGAAACAAGGCAATATGACAGTGCAAAAGTATTCTCTCAAGTTTACTCAGTTGGCCAGATATGCCCCGCATGTTGTAGCAGATACCAGATCTAAGATGAGTAAGTTTGTATCAGGGGTGCTAGCAATATGGTCAAGGAGTGCAGGACTGTAATGCTGATATAAAAGATAAACATATCCAGGATTATGGTCCATACTCAGCAAATAGAGGAGTCAAAGAATAAATAGAAGGAGAGAGAGAGAAAGAGAGCGAGGACAGGCAGTTTAGTTTCGCTCAGCCTAAGCCAGAGGGTGGGAATCATTCTCAGTTCCGCTCGAAATCCTCAGTTCCATCTCCGTCCTCATCTAGTACTCCAGTACCAAAATTCAGAGATGGAAATAGAGATAGGTCATCAGGCCTTAAGCCCCAGGGAACTGTTAGTAGTTCTCGAACCAATCCACTGTTCTAGAAGTGCGACAGAAACCACCAGGGTATCTGCAGAGCTGGAAATTATGTGTGTTTTGGATCGCCTCAGGTGTCCTTAGGTGGGTTCACAGAGTCAGCATAACCACCCCAGCTCAGTCCGATTGCCTGAATCAGTAGGGTGCCTCTTCCAGTGCCACTAGTGTCCAGTGTGTAACGCCCGAATCTGATACCCGAAATGCTACATGGTGCTAGCAATCCTGAATGACCACAAGCTAACCCATGACTGATATCTGTAACTGAGCACTGCATAATATTCTATATAAATGTGGAATAAAAGAATGAAAGACCATAAGGTTCAAAAATTTGTTAAAACATAACATTTGGAGATATGATATATCAATACCAAAACAACTGAAATAACTATCTGAGCATGCTAGTTTGAAAGCCTCTAAACTATCTGAAGAAGGAGTTGATAGGACATGTCCCCAACTAACTCCAACTACTGAAATAAACTAAGAACTGAAAGAATAAAATAGTCAAATAATAACATCCTTGAATAATGAGGACTCACTGCTAGTCTGACTACTGAAACTGGAATGCTACTGATACTCTGGAGCTCGTGCTTCTAAACCTATGGTATAAAACACCATAGCGCAAAAGAAAAGTATACGTCAGTACGTGAGAATGTCTTGGTACACAAGTGAGTGCAAACCTTAATATTCATGAACTATAACTGTCTGAAATGAACACGAACATGACTACGTAAGGATACATACATGAATACGTGAACTATAACTGAAGTCATGATAATACTGAATCTGAATACTGATAACATGAGTTTCGTATAACTGATATACTGTTAACTGAGTGACTGTGTCTGACAGTCCTGATTCTGAAGAACTATCTGAGTTCTTTTACTGAGACTAAGACTGAGACTGTGGGAAGTAGTCATCTAACCGACATGCCTCTTTTCTATATATATTTGGGGTCCAATCTGTAACCTCAATTGGAAGGGTGTCAATACTGCGCCACTGGTAAGGATAAGCTGTGAGTGACCCTCATCTGGCAGTGTCTTCAAAGGAGAATGGTGGGACCCTCAACTGGCAGTGTTAATCCATCTCATCAACCCTCAACTATCAGTGTTGATATCTCAACCTATGCTGGCTACATAGTTCTGGAAGCAAGGATTGCTTCTAAGGGTCACACCCTCAATGGTCAGTGTGTGCTCTTATCCTTAGGTTCACTCAGTGCTGAATCCTACTCCCAACTGAATAGACACTGAGCTAATTATACTAAGATGAACTGGACTGAGTTCACTAAGTTTCATGGACTGATGGAATATTACTGAATTCTGTTAACTGATTGAGTTCATTAGATTTTTAAGTTTTCCTGAGTCATGTAACTGACTGAATTCTAGTGATTATGGAGTGACTGAGATTATCATAAAATTAACACTGGCTCTAGGCACACAACTAAATTGTCGGGTATAAATACCCCCAGGACTCGATAGCATAAAAGTAATTCATGGAACACGTTCGAAAGCACAACAATGGCTACACATATATCTATAATTCATTGACTAAGACATTTCATCAAACACTTGACATGCATTAACTTGTACATGAATGGGGATTTCATACTATCATACTATAATGGCACTTTTTCCCTCACATAGGCATTTAATCAAACATATGGGGAGCATACTTTGGTTATACAATCATCAATGCATCTAATTATCATGGTTGCATAAATACATTTGCTATTTGAAGGGTTTATCATTAATATTATGCAAATCATCACATACTAGATTCAATCATTGGAATATGTAATTTAAAACATGAATCAAAACCTAACAACAACATGGACATGAATTTCAATTCAACTAAATCATGAGCATTCATAAATACACAAATCTTTGGAATTTTAAAAGAGATTCTTGAGCTTCATGGGTGAAAGAGACCCATGAATCAACACTTGACATACCTTGATTGTGAGTTTCTTGAAGTTCTTGGACATGAAGAACTTGAATCTCTTAGTTTCTTGAAGAAGGGTTGGGATCTTGTTCTGGGGATTGATCTTTGATAGAAACCCTAATTTGGTGTTGTAGATGAATAATGAATTTATGAGCTTTGTTCTGGTATAATTAGGTGTTAAAAAGGGTGGAAAATACCCAAACACCCTTATAAAAATGGCTTTAAATTGTTGAACAGGATCTGGGATGGCTTGGCGATGGTCCGTCGCTGGCCCAATGGTTCGTCGCTCTGTCCATTGCAGTCTAGTCTAAATATGGGTTGCTTACTTATTAGCGACGGTCAGGGCGATGGTCCATCACTGGCTCAATGGTTCGCCGTTCTTTCCATCGCAGTTTGACTAGAAAATGGTCTTACTTCCTCAGTTACAACGGTTAGGGCGACGTTCCATTGCTAGCTCGACGGTTCGTCAATATTTCCATTGTAATTTGACATGAAGATAGTCTTACTACCTCAATTGCGACAGTCTGGGCGACGGTCCGTCGCTGGCTCGACGGTTCATCGTGCTTTCTGTCGCTCTTGGGCAGTTCAGATAGTTTTTCGTAAATGGCCATAACTTTTTACCCTGATACCAGATTTAGGCGAATTTGGTATCGATAGGAAGCTTATTTAATTTCCCATAAAACAAAAAGTCAAAATCTTGAAAATTCCACGTGTATAAAAGTGGGTTCATCTTTTAAAGCAAGTCTTTAATATTTTTGGGATGATTTTAAGCTAGGTAGAAGTATGGGGTATTGCAATATCTCCCCCTTGGGAACATTCATCCTCGAATGAGACTGATTGAGATGGGAGAAATGATAAGCTGAAGTACATACTGAACATGAACAATTGAAATATGACTACATGACTGACATTATTGAGATTCATGCTGATCATGTATATCTGATGCATGGTTTTATGACTGAGCTAATACATGAATGCATGACTGAGAGTACTAATAAGTTGATCACGCATATCTGATGCATGAATACATGACTGAACTAACTCATGAACATGCGACTAAATATGTAAGGGTAAAGATACCAAGTTTGAAATGAAAACTGTGCATAGTTTGTAACTGAAATTTGAACCATAAGCTGAATGAACTTAAGAAAAGCTACCTTGGGCTGGGTCTGAATTAGCAGAGAAGAGGTGAGGATACTTTGTCCGCATATCTACTTCTGCTTCCCAAGTATCTCCCTCAATGGACTGATTTCACCAAAGAACTTTGACTAGAGGGACATCTTTGTTCCTCAGTCTGCGAATCTGATAGTCAAGAATTTCGACTAGGGTTTCCTAATAAGAGAGAGTGTTCTGAATGTCTATTCCCTCAACAAGGACTACGACTGCTGGGTCACCTATGCACTTCTTAAGCAAAGAGGCATGAAAGACTGGATTCACTGAATTAAGATCTGAAGGCAATTCAAGCTCATAAGCTACTTTGCTGAAGCGACTGAGAATTTTGAAGGGACCGACATATCGGGGACTGAGCTTTCCCTTCTTGCCGAACCTCTTCACTCCTTTCATGGGAGAGATTTTAGGTACATATAATCACTAATCTTAAACTCGAGATCCTTTCTGCGCATATATGCATACGATTTCTATTGGCTCTGAGCTGTCTTGAGCCTCTCTCTGATTAACTAAACTTTCTCTAAGGTATCGAAGAATAAGTTAGGCCCTACTACTATGGTCTCTCTGACTTCGAACCAACAAATTAGAGATCTACATCTCCTACCATAGCGATCTTCAAATGGATCCATCTGAATACTGGAATGATAGCTGTTATTGTATGCAAACTCAATCAAAGGCAAGTGGTCATCCCAACTACCCTTGAAATCAATTGCACACGCCTTTAGCATATCTTTTAATATCTGAATGGTCCTTTCTTCTTGACCATCTTTCTGTGGGTGAAAGGCTGTACTGAGATGAACTCGGGTACCAAGGCCCTTTTGGAATACCTTTCAGAAATGAGAGGTGAACTGGGTACCTCTATCTGAGACAATAGACAATGGAACACCATGCAAAATGACCAACTACTTGATATTGTAACGACCCAAAATCACCTCCTGGGATGTCACACGGTGCTTAGGGATACAAGTAGCCCTAAACTAACCCTTTGAGCCTATCACTTCTCATAATAACTCATTCATGAAGAAATATACAAAACACTGGAACTGCCATATCTAATGAAAGGAAATACTAAGGTAATACTCGGTCCAAATGACCACAATACTGGAAATCTCAACACAACCACAGTCTGATAACTAGTCTGACAAAGCCTCTACTACTCCATGAACTAGAGAGACGTTGGGACAAGATCCCAACTGACTCAAACTGAATTGAAAGTAATGACATAAAAACTCAAGTATTGAAATATCTGAAGATAGGACCTAGAACCATGAGGACTCACCACTGGAGAAATATAGACAAAAAGTACTCGGGAATCACTGACGAGGCTAGGACTGAGCACCTGAACCTACATTATAAGACAATATAGAACATAGACGTATATGTGGATCAACACTTTAGAATGTACTGAGTATATGGGGGTGTATGCATTTACATAAAACAATATAAATACTCTTCAATCAAATCATGCATGCAAATAGGAATTACTCACATGGCTTGAATACGTCTAAAATGTAAAGCTCATAGATCATGTAGAATGAAGAATGTAACACAAATCTCGTGAGTCATTATACTTTAGCTTTAAAATCTGTACTCTTCTCTTATTCTCATTTCTCAAAGAATGAAGGAAACTTTAAACAATACTTTCAATTCATGCATATATATCATGGGGAGTAAAACTTCTTAAATGCTGAAGAACTTATAACTCTTTTGAACTCAAACACTTGGAACTCGGAATCATATAACTTTGGTTTGAAAACCAGTGATCAACTCGTATTAGTAGAGAAAACTACTTCCTTCTTTGGAAAATACACAAAGCAGTTCATTCATTTTAGAAAATATCTCATCCCAAAGCTTTAGGGAAAATATTCTATTTTAATGGAAAATAATTTAGCTTAGGGAGATTCTCTTAACCGGCACAAACCATGCGAGCTACATGGAGTCCAATGTCTTGTCCTTCTAAGGAAAAAACCTCACGTTGGGGAGAGGCATCATACTCTTGTCAAGGAGTATAACCTCAACTCAGTGATCACTTATCTTGACCTAGGGCCTAATCATCTCAGCCTCAGGCCCAAAATCTCAAACCTACAGTGGTGCAGAGTTATGGGGTAAGAAACCATGGTAACTTACCCAACTCGATGCTAAATACTACTCCCTTTAGTTTATCTCGCTCATCTCATGGAAATCCACTTTCAAAATAATCTTATAGTTCAAAAAAACCCACCAATCAATTCTGTAATCTCATATGGTAGAGTGGATTTCAAAACTCTATGACCATTAGGTCAAAACATTTATCAATAATCTCAAAATACTCAAATCATGGGTGCTTATAGCACAATAGTTCATAAAATTGCAAGTCTCAAGTAGGGCTTAATGACCCATAATTCCATCTCAAGTTAAAACTCATCATAATGCATAGTAGATAGCATATAGATTCATAAATCATATAGAAATCTGGAATTTACAGCAATTTAGCTCATAATCTCAATATACTCATATACTTCAATAACTTAAACATTTCAACTATTAAATTCTCAAGGATTAAAATCATGGGGTATAGACCCAGCTGCAATTTCTCAAGAAAATATGTAAAATCATGCCATTAGACTCTCAATTCATAGGAAACATCAAAAACTTGCAACCAATAACAATGGGTTAAAAACCTCAATTCAATTTCATGTAAAATCTTATAAATTGAGAGAATTGTAGTTTAAATAAGTCTTTGGGTACAAGGGTGAAGGGATTACCCTTGTTCAAAACCCTACATACCTTGAATTAGAAACTTTGGATGAACTCTTTCTTTTGGGACTCTATTCGTACTCTTGAATGAGGGTTCTTGAAGCCCTTGACTTGGGAACCTTGAATCTTGACCCAATTTAGAAAATCTATGGTGGATTCTTGAGATTCTTGGAAGTGGTTTTGGATACTTAGGGTTTTTGTTGAGAGAAAACTTGAGAAAAACTTCATAGAATTCTTGTAAATGACTTTAATTTGGTGTTTGTACGGTTTACGAGGCTTGGAAAAAGTCAAAAGTGCCCCTTTTAACTTCTGTACGAAGCTGGAAAAATTGATCTGGAAACCTAATTTTATGGGCTACCGCGACGTGCCACTATCGCGGTGGCTTACTAGAAATTGACAAATGGGAATCTGGTAGTCACCACGACCGAAGCCATCATGTTCTCCCACTGGTTAGGACTTGGAACTTCAGCGTGACGCGTCACAATTGCGCTAGGCCACTGCAAATTGACTATTGAGAAATTAGGGTCCTCCGCAACGCGCCACTATTTTGGAGTTCCACTGGAATTTGACA
Source organism: Capsicum pubescens (assembly GCA_030864215.1). Classification (NCBI taxonomy): domain Eukaryota; kingdom Viridiplantae; phylum Streptophyta; class Magnoliopsida; order Solanales; family Solanaceae; genus Capsicum; species Capsicum pubescens. The sequence goes on along the minus strand of CM061543.1, from coordinate 76,301,332 downwards.
ATTGTTAAATAGACCCTCCCTGCGATGCGCCAAGCACTAAAATGATGCTGTTTTATGACCACAACTTAAATTAGCCATAACTTCTTACCCGGGTATCGAATTTGGGCGAGTCTTATATCGACAGAAAGCTTATCAAATTTCCCATGTGATAAAAAGTCGAAATTAGGGAAATTCTATATAGTTAACATGATACTTACTTAAGAAGTCACTTCTCAATCTTTTAGGGACGAAAATATGCCACACTTGACGCGCCCTAAGGATCATTCTATGAGAGAATTTTGCGGGGTCTTACAATATCTCTCCCTTGGAAAAATTCATCCTCGAATGTCGCTAGTTAGACTAAGAACACAGGAAAATTGAGTATACATAGTTGAAGAAATTTGCTAAACGGGCTCAGAATCTTTCTAAACTCTTAAATGCCTCTAAAATTGGCAGAAATCATGTAAGAATAGATACATAGCTGCACTTTAGATTAGAAAGGTTGAATTAAGGAAGAATAATACATTCGGCTTAATCTGAACTCGCGGAGAAGAGGTGCGGGTACCTGGTTCATATGTCTGTTTCTACCTCCCAAGTAACGCCCTCAACTGACTAGTTCCTCCACAAAACTTTGACCAAGGGAATCTCTTTATTCCTCAGTCTACGGATCTGAAAGTCTAAAACCTCAATAGGAATCTCATCGAATGAAAGACTGTTCTGAATATCAACACTCTTTGAAGGATCTACTACCATGGAATCACCAATGTACTTCTTGAGCATGGAGACATGAAAGATAGGATGAACGGCTGACAACTCTGCGAGCAACTTAACTTCATAGGCTACTTTACCAACACGACTCAAGACTCTATAGGGGCCAACATAACGGGGGCTAAACTTTCCCTTTCTACCAAACCTCTTCACCCTTTTCATGGGTGAAATCTTTAGGTACACCAAATCACCCACCTCAAACTCAAGATCCCTTCTCCTCACATCGACATATGACTTTTGATGACTCTGATCTGTTTTCAGCCTTTCTCTAATCAAATTTACCTTCTCCATAGCCTCAAATACTGCATTAGGTCCACCCAAAGCAGCTTCACCCACTTTAAACCAACCTATGGGTGATCTACATCTACTACTATACAAAGCCTCAAATGGTTCCATCTCGATGCTAGCATGATAACTATTGTTATATGAAAACTCGATCAATGGAAAATGCTCATCCCAACTACCTTTGAAATCTAGAGTACATGCCCTTAACATATCCTCCAAAGTTTGGATGGTCCTCTTAGCCTGACCATCAGTTTGTGGATGAAACGCGGAACTCAAATGAACTTGGGTACCAAGACCTCTCAGGAAAGCATTCCAAAACTGAGAAGTGAACTGAGTACCCCTATCCAAAATGATAGACAAGGGGACTCCATGCAACCTGACCAACACTCGAATATACAATCAAGCATAATTCTCAGCTGTATAAGATGTATGCACAGGTAGAAAATCCGCTGACTTAGTCAATCTGTCCACAAAAACCCAAATAGAATCATGATGATGTCGTAAAAGAGGTAAACCAGTCACAAAATCCATATTCACCTCTTCCCACTTCCAAGTAAGAATACCAAACTCTTGCATCACACCACCAGGTCTTTGGTGCTATATCTTAACCTGTTGGTATATTAGAAACTTTGGTTCAAACCCAGCTATATCCTTCTTCATACCACTCCACCAATAGATTTCCCGCAAGTCGCGGTACATCTTGGTAGCACCAGGATGAATAAAATATCGCAAACCATGCGCTTCAGCCATAATTCTCTGCCTTAGATCATCAACACAAGGAACACACAATCTACCCTACAATCTTAGCACACTATCTCTCCCTTGGGAGAAGACCTCTACCTTTTGGTCCTTAATTGACTCCTTCAGTCTGACCAAACTAGGATCTCTATCTTGCTTCTGCTTCACTTCCGAAACTAAAGAGGATTTGGAACTGCTTTTCACCAAAGTACTTCCCTCAGTTGAATCAAGCAACCTAATACCCAATCTAGCTAGACAATGCACACCATGAAACTCTTTCTTACCTTCCTCTACATGAGCAACACTATCTATATACAATCTGCTATGGGCATCCAACACTACATTTTCCTTGCTCGGGTGATATAACACACTCATATCATAGTTTTTTAACAACTCTAACCACCTCCTCTGCCTAAGATTCAACTACCTCTGGGTAAACATATACTGTAGGCTCTTATGATCAGTAAATACCTCAACATGAACACCATAAAGATAGTGTCTCCAGATTTTCAAAGAAAAGACCACAACCGCTAACTCAAGATCATGGGTTGCGTAATTCTTCTCATGTGTCTTTAACTTTCTAGAGGCGTAGGATATAAACTTACCTCTTTGCATCAACACACAACCCAAACCAATTCTAGAGGTAACACAATACACCACAAAACCATCTGTAATATTAGGCAAAGTCAACACAGGGGCTGAAGTAAGTCGAGTCTTCAACTCCTGAAAACTCTTCTCACAGGAATCTGACTACTGGAACTTAACTTTCTTTTAGGTCAACTGGGTCATAGGAGATGTAATAGAGAAGAAACCTTCAACAAAACGGCGGTAGTAGCCCGCTAGATCCAAGAAACTTCTAATATCAGACGGAGAGATAAGTTTAGGCTAATTTCTTACAACTTCTATCTTTTAGGGATCAACTCTAATACCTTCGACTGAAACAACATGACCTAGAAAGGCTACAGACCTTAGCCAAAATTCACACTTACTGAATTTGGTGAACTGGTGACCTCTAAGAGTTTGCAAGACAATTCTAAGGTGATTTGCTTGATCATGTTTACTGTGGGAGTAGACAAGGATGTCATCAATGAACACTATGAAAAACATATCTAGATATTGCTTGAACACTCGATTCATAAGGTCCATAAAAGCTACTGGGGCACTGGTTATCCCGAAAGACATGACTAGAAACTCAAAGTGACCATAGCGGGTTCGGAAGGCTGTCTTTGGAATATCACATTCCTTCACTTTAAGTTGATAGTAGATGGATCTAAGGTCTATCTTGGAGAAATAACTTGCACCTAGCAACTGATCAAACAGGTCATCAATTCTCGGAAGAGGATGCTTATTTTTTACTATGACCTTGTTAAGCTGACGATGGTCAATGCACATACGCAATAAACCATCTTTCTAAGAAATATTGGGCCTTATGAAACCTTTGTCTAAAAGATCTTTGAGTTACTCTTTCAGCTCCTTAAGCTCAGCAAGTGCCATACGGTATAGCGGAATAGAAATAGGACGAGTGTCGGGGAGAAGGTCAATCCCGAACTCTATCTCTCTATCAGGAGGTACCCTTAGGAAATCTTCCAGGAAAATGTCTGGAAACTCATTAACAATATCAACTGACTGAATAGTTGGAGCCTCAGACTTAGTGTCTTTGACTCTAACTAGGTCATAGAAGCAACCCTTGGATATTAGCTTTTTGGCTTTAAGATAGGATATAAAATGACTCTTTGGAGATACCGAACTCCCGGATCACTCAAAAATTGGCTCATCAGGGAACTAAAACTTGACAACATGGGTACGAAAGTCTATAGATACATAACAAGAATGAAGCCAATCCATACCCAGAATAAGGTTAAAATCCACCATGTCTAACTCTATCAAATCAGCAAGTATGACTCTATGAAGAATAGTAACAGGACAATCTCTATACACTTATTTAGCAACAACTGACTCCCCTACTGGTGTGGAGACTAGGAAAGGCTCAGGAATCCTTTCGAGACTCATTTTGAAATTCACAGCCACAAGTGGGGTCACATAAGAGAGACTTGACCCGGGGTCCAACAACATATAAACATCAAAACAAAATATACGGAGCATACCAGTAACAACATCGGGAGAGTCCTCCTGCACCTGATGGGATGGTAAGGCATAGAATTTGTTCTGGCACTGGCCACCATCAGTGCTAGATGAAGCGCCCTGAACAGGGCGGGATGAGGGACAGGAGATGGTGTACTAGTAGTCTGTGCTTGAGGTTGGGAATCTCTGGTCCCTTTGATGTGTAAGCAGATGCAAACACATTTGAGGCTTTTAACTCTAAATAATTGCAAGGTCTTAAGCAACTTTTGTCGTTTTTGATTGTGTTATCCTTGATTTTGTAGTATAAGTCAAGATGCAAGAGAACCCAAAATAATGGAGGTGAAAAAGATGAATTCTAATGCAAATAGCAGGAAAGTGTGGCTGACGACATTTCTGATAAGTCGTCAGCCCTATGATAGGCTATAAGAGTTTTCGTCAACCTAGACAGAAAATAGACTTCAGCTGAACTAAGTGACAACATTGTGTGTTAAGCCATCAGAAGTGTGATAAGCCATCAGGATTTCCGTCAGGCTTAGGTCGAGAATCAGATTTAGAGTGACAAAGTAACAATATTTATGATATGTCATCACATATCTGATAAGCCATCAAGTTTCACCGACAGCCTTAAATAGGAAGTGCCAAAGCTGAAGAAGGAGCTGACGACATTTCTGATAAGTCGTCAACTACTGATAAGGCATCACAAATGTCGTCTTCTATCCGAGAAAAATACTGCACTCTGTGATTTTGTTTCCATAATTAGGCTGAAGTATTTAAAGCATAATTTAGGATTTTCTTATATAAGGAGGGATCTGCACCTTGAACTGCAGGGTGGGACTTGGTAACTTTTCTTTTAGTTTTGGCTTTTAACTTTGATTTTAATTTTTAATTCTTTGACTGAGTTGTGGGATATTCCTCTTGGATTTATTAGAGAATCAACTTCTGACTACATATTTTGTAAGTTTAATTACCTTGAGTTATGGATTCAATTGTTGTTATCTTTTTCTATTCCATATGGAACTAAAACACACAACTAGGGTTGTGGGATCTATGATGATTCCTCCATTGATTTAATAGTTGTCTAGGGTTTGAATGATTGTGGCAACATCTTGATAATTCTTTTGTATTAATTATTTTCTATTGGTTGCAAAAAATAGATCTCACCTTATGTTGATTTGCTCAAACTGAGAAATAAACGAAAGGTAGTGAATTATCAACTAGGATTTGGGATGGTTTAGCTCCCATCTAATGATTAATGTTGTAACAAGATTGACCAACTTGAGATAAAAACAGTATAAATAAGAGGGTTTCCTAAGTTTGAGATAATTAGGAAGCCAAACATCTAGGTAGGTTGAGAAACACTTAGATGAACTGTCGAAATTGATAATTTGATATTTCCCATAAGTCATGAGAACCCACTACTACAGTTATTATTCAATGGAGGATTAATAGTTATAGTGATCACAACCTTAGTTTCTCTCTATCATTGATTTGAACCGTTGAAATCTTAGTTTTGACTTTTGAAATAAGTTGTACACTTAACCATTGTCTAATTATTCCTATCTTATCTTTTCATGTCATTTGTCTGAATTTAACTTGTAGCTATAGTTTCAAATTAGTTTAATCTCCACTCACATTGTTCTCTATGGATTTGACCCTGACTCCAAAGTTGGGTAAATATATTGACGATGACCTCCTTGCACTAAATTGATGTGTAAGTTGAGCGTTATCACCCTTGCCTAGCATGCAGACAATCTCTAAGTCTGTGGACCTACTTGCCACAACCAAAATAACCTCTCAAATCTGTGAAACACTCACCGAGATAATCCCTACCATACTCAGCACAAGGAGGATAATAGGGCCTGTTACTAACACTGTTTGCGACCTAGACATAAAAGACCTACTTACTTGCTCCTGCCTGCCTTTAGGAGCGGGAGCACTAGCTGATGAAGGCACTGGAATAAATGAACATCTCTAAAACTGAGGGTGGTTTCCTCTATGGAACCTAGGCTGACTATACTCATGCTGCTCAGATCTAGCCGTCTTGTTACCCCTCACTTTGTCTCTCTCTCTAATTTGATCTGCCTCTATCTACTGTGCATGCATCATCAACCTAGATAGATCCATATCCCTATGCAGCATCGCAGTCCTACACTCTTTTAGCATCAAACCAGAAACACCTTTCACGAACTTGGTCATACTAGTTCGGGTGTTAGAAATAAAATCAGGAGCATACTTGGGCAACTGGTTAAACTTCAAGCAGTACTCCTTAAAAGTCATGGAGCCCTGCCTCAATTTCATAAACTTCTCAATCCTTGCTTCCCTCATCTCAAGCAGAAAGAACTTGTCTAAGAATGTATCTTGGAACACTTGCTAAGTCATTGGAGCAGCATCCTCACTTCTACCCTTTCTCCACAATACAACCCAGTCATAAGCTATGTCCTTCAACCTGTAAGACACCAACTCAACACTTTCTTCCTCAAACACATGCATCACCTGCGTGATCTTTCTCACCTCCTCAAGGTACAACTGTGGGTCCTTACCTGCCTTGGACCTATAAAACTCTGGAGGATTCATCCATATGAAATCACGAATCCTAGAAGTAGCTACATCACCACCCTACTAATTTGCAACTGCGACTTAGTTATTGGCCCAAACATTAGCGGTGACTGCTTGGGCTAACTCCTGAAAGGCCGTCTGAAACTCAGCATGAGACACTGTCTAATTTAAGGGGTCAATAGGCTAGGGTTGCTCATTATTATTTCTGCGGCCATCTGCTCTCCAGAGAGGCATTTTCTAAAATAGGAGAGCAAAAATTATTAGATGAGAGGGACAACTACAGGCACGATGGAATATGAAATAAAGAAATAACTTTTTCCTAAAATGTCTTGTATCCTCTTGCTCATAGATGTGGCACACTACACACCGATGATCAATAATCTACTCAACAGGGCTTGTCAGACTCCCTAGGACTCCTTTAAAACCTTAGGCTCTGATACCAAGTTTGTAATAACCCAAAATCACCTCCCGAGATGTCACATGGTTCTTAGGGATACAAGTAGCCCCAAGCTAACCCGTTGAGCCTATCACTTCTCATAATAACTCATTCATGAAGAAATATACAAAACACTGGAACTGCCATATCTAATGAAAGGAAATACTAAGGTAATACTCGGTCCAAATGACCACAATACTGGAAATCTCAACACAACCACAGTCTGATAACTAGTCTGACAAAGCCTCTACTACTCCATGAACTAGAGAACCGTTGGGACGGTACCCAACTGACTCAAACTGAACTGAATGTAATGACATAAACACTCAAGTATCAAAATATCTAAAGATAAGCCCTCAAACCATAAGGACTCATCAATGGAGAAATGCAGACAAAAGGTACTCGAGAATCACTAATGAGGCTGGGACTAAGCACCTGAACCTACATTAAAAGACAATGTAGCACAGAGACGTATATGTAGATCAATACTTTGGAATGTACTGAGTATATGGGGGTGTGCATTTACATAAAACAATATCAATACTCTTTAATCAAATCATGCATACAAATAGGAATGACTCACATGGCTTGAATAAGTCTAAAATGTAAAGCTCATAGATCATGTAGAATGAAGAATGTAACACAAATCTTGTGAGTCATTATAATTTGGCTTTAAAATCTGTACTCTTCTCTTATTCTCATTACTCATAGTCTGAAGGAAACTTTAAACAATACTTTCAATTCATGCCTATATCTCATGGGGAGTAAAACTTATTAAATGCTCAAGAACTGATAACTCTTTTGAACTCGAACACTTGGAACTTGGAATCATATAACTTTGGTTTTAAAGACGGTGATCAACTCATATTAGTAGAGAAAAATACTTCCTTCTTTGGAAAATAAACAAAGCAGTTCATTCATTTTAGAAAATATCTCATCCCAAAGCTTTAGGGAAAATATTCTATCTCAATGGAAAATACTTTAGTTTAGGAAGGTTATCTTAACCGACATAAACCATGCAAGCTAAATGGAGTCCAATGTCTTGTACTCCTAAGGAAGAAACCTCACGTTGGGGAGAGGCATCATAATCTTGCCAAGGAGTATAATCTCAACTCAGTGATCACTTATCTCGACCTCGGGCCCAATCATCTCGCCTCAGGCCCAAGATCTCAAACCTATGATGGAACATAGTTTTGGGGTAAGAAATCGTGGTAAGTTACCCAACTTGGTGCTAAATACTACTCCCTTTAGTTTATCTCGCTCATCTCATGGAAATCCACTTTCAAAATAATCTTATGGTTCATAAGAACCCAACAATCAAATCTGTAATCTCATATAGTAGAGTGGATTTCAAACCTCTATGACCATTAGGTCAAAAAATTTCTCAATAATCTTAAAATACTCAAATCATGGGACTCATAATTCCATCTCAAGTTAAAACTCATCATAATGCATAATATATAGCATATAGATTCATAAATCATATAGAAATCTTGAATTTAAAGAAATTTAGCTCATGATCTCAACATACTCATATACTTCAAGATCTCAAATATTTCAACTATTAAATTCTCAAGGATTAAAATAATGACGTAGAGACCAAGCTGCAATTTCTCAAGAAAACATGTAAAAATCATGCCATTGGACTCTCAATTCATGGGAAACATCAAAAGCTTGCAACAAATAACAATGGGTGAAAAACCCCAATTCAATTTCATGTAAAATCTCATTAATTGCAGAGATTTGTAGTTTAAATAAGCCTTTGGGCACAAGGGTGAAAGGATTACCCTTGTTCAAAACCCCACATACGTTGAATTAGAATCTTTAGATGAACTCTCGCTTTTGGGACTCTATTTGTACTCTTGAATGAGGGTTCTTGAAGCCCTTGACTTGGGAACCTTGAATCTTGACTCAATTTAGAAAATCTATGGTGGATTCTTGAGATTCTTGGAAGAGGTTTTGGATACATAGGGTTTTTGTTGAGAGAAAACTGAGAAAAACTTCATAGAATGCTTGTGAATGACTTTAATTTGGTGTTTGTACGGTTTAAGAGGCTTTGAAAAAGTCCAAAGTGCCCCTTTTAACTTCTGTACGAAGCTGGAAAAATTGAACTGGGAACCCAATTTTATGGTCCACCATAACACGCCACTATCATAGTGGCTCACTGGAAATTGACAAATGGGAATTAGGGAGTCACCGCGACGCGGAGCCATCGCATTGTCCCACTGGTTGGGACCTGAAACTTCAGCGCGATGCATCACAATCGCGCTAGGCCACTGGAAATTGACTATTAAGAAACAGAGGTCCTCCGCGACCCACCACTATCGCGGAGTTCTACTGGAATTTGAAAATTGTCAAATAGACCCTCTCCGCGATGCGCCAAGCACTAAAATGACGTTGTTTTATGACTAGGACTTAAATTAGCCATAACTTCTTACCCGAGTATCAGATTTGGGCGAATTTTATATTGATGGAAAGCTTATCAAATTTCCCATGTGATATAGAGTCAAAATTAGGGAAATTATATATGGTTAACATAGCACTCACTTAGGAAGTCACTTCTCAATCTTTTAGGGCCAAAATTATGCCTCACTTGACACGCCCTAAGGCTCATTCTATGAGAAAATTTTGTAGGGTCTTACTGATATAAAGTTTGGCGTAATCCTTGGCTAAATAGGATGTATGGACTAGAAGGAAATGAGCTGATTTGGTCATCCTATCTACAATGACCCAGACTGAATCATGCTGATGACGAGTACGAGAAAAACCCATCATAAAGTCCATGCTCACTTCTTCTTACTTCAAAGTGGGAATATTGAACTCCTGCATGGTCCCACTAGTCTTCTGACACTCAACCTTAACCTACTGACATGTAGAGACCTTATCCACAAACTCTGCAATATCTCTTTTCATTCCACTCCACCAATAGATTTCCCACAAATCACAGTTCATATTAGTGGCCCCTTTATGAATCAAGTAACGCACACCATGCACTTATGTAATAATTCATTGCCTCAAGTCATCTACATATGGCACACACAGATGATCCTGATAACACAATACTCCATCTCACCCTTTGGAGAAAACCTCAACCTTCTGATCCCTCACTGACGCTTTTAACTTGACTAGATTGGGGTCTCTATCTTGTTTTTCCTTAACTTCGGAAACTAGAGATGATTCAGAACTACTCTGAACCTATATACTACCCTCGGCTTAATCGACTAAGCTGACACCTAGTCTTGCAAGATGATGAACTTCTTGAGCTAGCTTCTTCTTACTGTCTTCAACTTGAGCAACACTACCCATAGATAGTCTACTGAGAGTGTCGGCCACTACATTGGACTTTCCTGGATGATAAAGGACACTCATTTCATAATATTTTAGGAGCTCTAACCACCTTATCTGATGGAGATTAATATCTTTCTGAGAGAATACGTACTGAAGGCTTTTATGATCTGTGAACACATCTACATGAACACCGTACAAGTAATGCCTTTAAATCTTCAAAGTAAAAACTATGGCTGCTAACTCAAGTTCATGAGTAGGATAATATTTCTCATAGGGCTTAAGTTGCCTGGAGGCGTAGGCTATGACCTTATCGTTCTTCATGGGGACACAACCCAAAACCACTCTAGATCCATCACAGTACACCACGAACCCATCTGAACCATCTGGAAGAGCTAAAACTGAGGCTGAGGTGAGTCAAGTGTTTAACTCCTAAAAAATCTTCTCGCAAGGATCTTACCATTAAAACTTGACTTTTTTTTGAGTCAATATGGACATAGGGGATGCAATAGAAGAAAATTCCTCAACAAATCATTTTTAATAGCCAACCGACCCCAAGAAACTCCTGATATCTGATATCTGATGGAGAGATAGGGTGAGGCTATTTTCTTACTGCTTCAGTCTTTTGAGGGTCAACTCTAATTCCATCACCGGAAATGATATGACCAAGGAATGCTACTGGCTTTAGCCAAAATTTGCACTTACTGAATTTAGCGAACAACTGATGATTTCTGAGAGTATACAATGCTATTCTGAGATGGTCTGTATGATCACACTCACTGCGGGAATAGATAATAATATTATCTACAAAGACTATGATGAACATGTCCAAGTACTACTTAAACACACGGTTCATCAAGTCCATGAAAGCTGCTAGGGCATTGGTAAGACCAAAGGACATGACTAAGAATTTAAAGTTACCATACTGAGTTTGGAAAGCTATTTTTGGAATGTCACATTCTATGACTCTGAGCTGATGATAGCTTGATCTGAGGTCTATCTTAAAGAAATAGTTGGCACCCTAAAGTTGGTCAAAAAAATCATCGATTATGGGAAGTGGATACTTGTTCTTGACCATGACTTTATTGAGAGGACGTAATCAATGCATATTCTGAGAGAACCATCTTTCTTTCGCATGAATAAGATTGGTGTACCCCATGGGGACACACTGGGTATGATGAATCCCTTATCTAGGAGATCCTTTAACTGTTCCTTTAATTCTTTGAGTTCTGCTGGTGCCATTCTATATGGCGTAATAGTTATGGGTTGAGTGTCTGGAAGAAGATCAATGCCCTAATCTATTTCCCATTAGGGAGGAATTCCTCGAAGATATTTGGGAAATACATCTGAGTATTCATTCACTATAGGGACTGATTCAAGACTGGGAGTTTCGGAACTAGTATCCTTAACTCAAATAAGATGATAGACACATCCCTTAGATATCATTTCCATGCCCAAAGGTTGGAAACAAGCTGACCTCTGAATGCTGAAGTACTACCCCTCCACTCTAGGACAGGTTCATTTGGAAACTTAAACTGGACCACTCTATTTCTGTAGTCGACTGTAGCATAGAAAGAATGAAGCCAATCCATGCCGAGAATGACATCAAAATCAGTCATCTCTAATTTGACTAAGTCTGCTGATATGACTTTCTGAAATATCATAATCAAACAGTTCCTTTATACCCACCGAGCTATGATGGTTTTACCCACTGGGGTAGAAACTGAGAAAGGCTCTGCTAGAATTTTGGGACTCACTATGAAATCAACTTCTATATAAGGAGTAATAAAAGGCAAAAAAGTTCCTGGTTCTAGCAAAGCGTAAACATACAAGTGAAAGATTTGTAACGTACCAATGACCACATCAGGAGAACTTTCCTAATCCTGTCGGGACTGGAGGGCATAATTATATTTGGACGCTGCCCACTGGTTGTGCTAGAAATGGCACCCTGCTGATTCAGGCGGCGAACTGAACTGAGGAACGGTTCTGCTGACCTTGAAAGCCTGATTGGGGACAATCTCTGACTCTGTGTCCTGGATTTCCATATCCAAAACACACATCATTTCCAGCTCTTCAAATACCCTTATAGTTCTTACCACAAGTCTAGGAAAGAGGATTGGTTCGGGAACTGCTAACGCTGCCCTGAGACTTAGAGCCTGGTGCCCTATCTTTGCTACCCACCCTAAACTTAGGAAATAAAGCACTGGCTACGGAAGGAGCAGGAACAGATGACTTTAGGCAGAACTGAGAACGGTTACCACCCTATAACTTAGGCTGATTGAAGTTGAAGCTACTGGTTCTATCTCTCTCTTATTATGCTTCTCTCTCATCTTAATCTTCTTCTCTTCTATCTATTGAGTGTAGATCATAATCCTGGCTATGTCAATCTCACTAATAAGCATTACGGATCTGCACTCATTGGCCATACTATCATTCACCCCAAAAACAAACTTACTCATCTTGACCCTGCCACCTGCCACCACATGAGGAGCATATCTAGTTAGTTGAGTAAAATTAAGAGAATACTCTTTCACTGTCATGTTTCCCTACCTGAGATTGATAAATTATAACACCTTAGCCTTTTTTAACTCTAGGGGAAAGAATCTATCAAGAAAGGCAGTAGAAAACTCCTCCCACTCAATAGGCCCTGCATCTATAGCCCTCTCTACTTTTCACTAGTTAAACCAAGTATGAGCCATATCCTGCAACTAATATATAGCTAGATCAACACTCTCACTAGCAGTAACTCCCATGATATCCGTAACCTTCTGAACCTGATCAAGGAATTTCTGAGGGTCCTCGTCTGACTTAGACATGAAAAATGATTGAGGATTCATTCGGGTAAAGTCCCGAATCCTAGCTGTAGCAGTATTGGACACTGGGTTGGCTAAAATAGTAACTGGACATTTATTCTGAGCAGAAACTAAGTTAGCAAGAGTAGTGAATACAGCTATGAACTCTACATGAGAAACATGTTCGTCCAAGGGGTCTAATTGGATGGGCTAAGGTGCTGACTGATTTCCATTTATTTTTTTTGGGAGACATGTTCTGTAAACGAAAATGGAGAAATAGATTAAACTAAGAGTTTAACTTGAGCTCATACTCACTCTCACGATATGAATACTAGAAGAAGGGAAATTATTTCTAAAATATCTCATAGCCTCTTATCCATAAGTGTCGTGCACAACACACCCATTCATAAGACTATACTAGAGGCGGCTTTCAGACTTCCTAGGATACTATTGAACCTTAGGGTCTGATACCAAGTTTGTAATGCCCCAAATCTGATACCTAGAATGCTACATGGTGCTAGCAATCCCAAAGGACCACAAACTAACCCATGACTGATATCTATAACTGAGCACTGCATAATATACTGTATAAATATGGAATAAAAGGCTGAAAGGTCATAAGTTTCAAAAATCTGTTAAAACATAACATATGGAGATATGGTATATCAATACCTAAACAACTAAAATAACTGTCTGAACATACTAGTCTGAAAGCCTCTAAACTGTCTAAATAGGGAGTTAATGGGACATGTCCCCAACTAACTCTAACTGATGAAATAAACTAAATACTGAAAGAATGAAATAGTCAAATAATAACATCCTCAAATGATGAGGACTCACTACTAGTCTGACTGCTGAAACTGAAATGCTACTGATACTCTGGAGCTCGTACTTCTGAACCTATGGTATAAAACACCCTAGCGCAAAAGAAAAGTATGCGTCAGTACGTGAGAATGTACCGGTACGTAAGTTAGGTAATATAAATATAAAGGTTCATATTCATGAACTATAAATGAAAGACATGAACACGAACATGACTATGTGAGGATACATCTATGAATACATGAACTGTAACTGAAGTCATAATAATACTGAATCTGAATACTGATAACATGAGTTTCGTATAGCTGATATACTGTTAACTGAGTGACTGTGTCTGATAGTCCTGATTCTAAAGAACTATCTGAGTTCTTTTACTGAGACTATGGAAAGTAGTCATCTAACCGGCATACCCCTTTTCTGTATAGAGTTGGGGTCCAATCTGTAACCCCAATTGAAAAGGTGTCAATACCACACCACTGGTAAAGACAAGTTGTGAGTGAACCTCATATGGTAGAGTCCCCAATGGAGGATGATAGGACCCTCAACTTGCAGTGTTAATCCACCTCATCAACCCTCAAATATCAGTGTTGATGACTTCATCTACGAGAATCGAGAATAAAATCGCAGTGATGCCGCCATTTAAGGAAGCAAGTTTAGCCTATTTGAATGACACATTCTCTTGTCTCAACCTATGCTGGCTACATAGTTTTAGAATGCAAGGATTTCTTCTAAGGGTCACACCCTCAACGGTCAGTGTGTGCCCTCATCCTTAGGCTCGTTTGATGTTGAATCCTACTCTCAAATGAATAGACACTGAACTAATTATATTGAGATGAACTGGACTGAGTTTAGTGAGTTTTGTGGACTGATGGAATGTTACTGAATTCTGTTAACTGACTGAGTTCATGAGATTTCTGAGTTTTCCTGAGTCATGTAACTGACTGAATTCTACTGATCATGGCGTGACTGAGATTATCATGAAACTGACACTGTCTATAGGCACATAGCTAAATTTTTGGGTATAAATACCCCCAGAACTCGATAGCATAAAAGTAATTCATGCCACACGTTCGAAAGTACAACAATGGCTACACATATATCCATAATTTATTGACTAAGACATTTCGTCAAATACTTAACATGCATTAACTTGTACATGAATGGGGATTTCATACTATCATACTATAATGACACATTTATCTTCACATAGGCATTTAATTAAACATATGGGAAGCATACTTTGGTTATACCATCATCAATGCATCTAATTATCATGGTTGCATAAATAAATTTGTAATTTGAAGGTTTTATCATTAATATTATGCAAATAATCACATACTAGGATCAATCATTGGAACATGTAATTTAAAACATGAATCAAAACCCAAAACCAACATGGACATGAATTTCAATTCAACTAAATCATGAGCATTCATAAATACACAAGTCTTTGAAATTTGGAAAGAGATTCTTGAGCTTCATGGGTGAAAGGGACCCTTGAATCAAAACTTGACATACCTTGATAGTGAGTTTCTTTAAGTTCTTGGACTTGAAGAACTTGAATCTCTTAGTTTCTTAAAGCAGGGTTGGGATCTTGTTCTTGGGGATGGATCTTTCAGAGAAACCCTAATTTGGTGTTGTAGATGAATAATAAAGTTATGAGCTTTTGTATGGTATAATTAGGTGTTAAAAAGGGTGGAAAATACTGAAACACCCTTATAAAAATTTCTTTAAATTGCTGAACGGGATCTGTGTTGAATTGGGCTAGGGTCCATCGCTGGCTCGACGGTTCGTCACTCTGTTCATCACAGTCTAGTAAGAAAATGGGTTTCTGCCTTATTAGAGATGGTCTGGGCAATGTTCTGGGCGATAGTCCATTGCTGGCTCGATGGTTTGTCGTTCTTTCCATCGCAGTTTTACTAGAAGATGGTCTTACTGCCTCAGTTGCAACGGTCTGGGCGAGGGTCCATCGCTGGTTCATCATTCTTCCATCACAGTTTGACTAGAATATGGTCTTATTGCCTTAGTTGCGATGGTCTGGGTGACGGTCCATCGCTTGCTCGACGGTTCGTCATGCTTTCCGTCGCTCCTAGGCAGTTCAAATAGTTTTCCATAAACGGCCATAACTTTTTACCTTGATATCGGATTTAGGAGAATTTGGTATCGATGGAAACCTTATTTAATTTCCCACACAAAAAAGTCAAAATATTGAAAATTCCATGTGTATAAAAGTGGATTCATCTTTTAAAGCAAGTCTTTAATATTTTTGGGATGATTTTAAGCTAGGTAGAAGTATAGGGTATTACACAGCATCCAAATAGACTCTATGATCTTTAGTCCCGACAGGATGAAGAAAGTTCTCCTAATATGGTCATTGGTACATTATGAGTTTTCCATTTGCATGTTTATGCTTTGCTAGATCCAGGAGCTTCCTTGTCTTTTGTTACTCCTTATATAGCAGTTGATTTTGGAGTCAGTCCCAAAATTTTAGAAGAACCTTTCTCAGTCTCCACCCTAGTGGGTGAATCCATCATAGCCCAACAGGTATACAGGAACTGTCTGATTATGGTATCTCAGAAAGTCACGTCAACAGACTTACTCGGATTAGAGATGACTAATTTTGATGTCATTCTCGGCATGGATTGGATTCATTCTTGCTATGCCTCAGCCGACTGCAGATATAGAATTTTCCAATTTCAGTTTCCAAATAAACCCATTCAAGAATGGAGGGGTAGTACTTCAGCACTTAGGAGTCAGCTTATTTCTTAGCTTCGGGCTAGAAAAATGATATCAAAGGGGTGTGTCTACCATCTCGTTCAAGTCTAGGACTCTAGTTTAGAAACTGTTGCTCTTGAATCAGTATCAGTAGCATGTGAATTCCTAGATATGTTTCCCCAAGATGTTCCAGGAGTTCCTCCCAAAAAGGAAAGTGATTTTGAAATTGATCTCCTTCCAGATACTTAGTCCATATCTATTCTGCAATATAGAATGGCACCTGCAGAACTGAGAGAATTAATGGAACAATAAAAGGAACTCTTAGATAAGGTATTCATCAGACCTAGTGTGTACCCATGGGGAGCACTAGTTTTATTTATGCGTAAGAAAGACGGTTCGCTCAGAATGTGTATAGATTACCATTAGTTAAACAAAGTTACGATCAAGAACAAGTATCCACTTCCCAGAATCGATGACTTGTTTGACCAACTTAAGGGTGCCAGCTATTTCTCTAAGATACACCTCAGATCAGGCTATCATCTACTCAGAGTCATGGAAATGTGACATCCCAAAAACATCTTTCAGAACTCAGTATGGTCACTTCAAATTCTTAGTCATGTCAATTAGTCTTACCAATTCCCCAGCAGCCTTCATGGACTTGATGAACCGTGTGTTTAAGCAGTACATGGATATGTTCATCATAGTCTTCATAGATGACATTCTTGTTTACTCCCGTAGTGAACACGATCGTGCTGAGCATCTCAGAATAGTATTGCAGACTCTCAGAAACCATCAAATTTTTTCCAAATTCAGTAAGTGCGAATTTTGGCTAAGGTTAGTAGCATTCATTGGCAATATCATTTTTGGTGATGGCCGTAGAGTTGATCCCTAAAAGACTTAGGCAGTGAGAAACTGGCCTCGACCCATCTCTCCATCAGATATCAAGAGTTTCTTGGGTTTGGCTGGCTATTACTGATGTTTTGTTGAGGGATTTTTATCTATTATATCCCCTATGTCCAGATTGACTCAGAAGAAAGTCAAGTTCCAGTGGTCAGATTCTTATGAGGAGAATTTTCAGAAGTTGAAGACTCGATCACTATAGTTCCAGTTTTGACCCTACCAGATGGTTCTGGTGTCTTTATGGTGTATTGTGATGCCTCCAGAGTCATATTGGGTTGTGTTTTAATGCAGAGAGGTAAGGTCATAGCCTATGCCTCTAGATAGCTTAAGCCCCATGAGAAGAACTATCCTACTCATGATCTTAAGTTAGCAACAGTAGTGTTTGCCTTAAAGATTTGGAGGCACTATTTGTATGGTGTGCACGTTGATGTGTTCACTGATCATAAGAGGCTGCAGTATCTATTCTCTCAGAAAGACCTAACCCTCCATCAGAGAAGGTGGTTGGAGTTATTAAAAGACTACGACATGAGTGTCATGTATCATTCGGGTAAGGCCAATATAGTGGCTGACGCCCTCAGTATAATGTCTATGGGTAGTATTGCTCATGTGAAGGACAGTAAGAGGAAGTTAGCTCAGGAAGTCCATCAGTTAGCCCGGCTAGGTGTTCGCTTAGTCAATTCAGCAGAAGGTAGTCTATGGGTGCAGAGTGGTTCAGAATCATCCCTAGTTTCAAAAGTGATAGAAAAGCAGGATGGGGATCCCAGTCTAGTCAAGTTGAAAGAATCAGTCAGAGATTAGAAAGTGGAGGTTTTCTCCCAAGGGGGAGATGGTGTGTTGCATTTCCAGGGTCGACTATGTGTTCTATGCATAGATGACTTGAGGCAGCAAATTTTTGCCGAAGCGCATGATGCGTGCTACTGGATTCATCTAAGGTCCTCTAAGATGTACCGTGATTTGCAGGAGATCTATTGGCGGAGTGGGATGAAGAGGGATATTACAGAGTTTGTGTCTAAGTACTCGACATGTCAGTAGGTTAAGATTGAACATTAGAAGCCTAGTGGGTCCATGCAGGAGTTCAGCATTCCCTCCTAGAAATAGGAAAAAGGTAACATGGACTTTGTGATGGGTTTGCCCTGTACCCGTCATCAGCATGATTTAGTTTGGGTCATTGTAGATAGGATGACCAAATTAGCTCATTTTCTTCTAGTCCATGCCTCCTATTCAGCGGAGTATTACACCAAACTCTATATCAAGGAGTTGGTCAGATTGCACGGTGTTTCGTAGTCTATTATCTCAGATAGAGGTACCCGGTTCACCTTTTTTTCTGGAAAGCATTTCAAAAGAGTCTTGGTACTCGAGTTCATCTCAGTATAGCCTTTCATCCTCAGACAGATAGTCAATCAGAAAGGACCATTTAAACTTTAGATGATATGCTGCGAGCATGTACGATAGAATTTAAAGGTAGTTAAGATGACCATTTTCCTTTGATTGAGTTCGCATATAACAACAACTATCATTCCAGTATTAAGATGGCTCAATTTAGGGTACTTTATGGGAGGAAGTGTAGATCTCCCATTAGTTTGTTTGAAGTGGGTGAGGTCACAGTTGTGGGGCCTGACTTGTTATTTAATACCCAAGAGAAAGTCAGTTGATTAGGGAAAGACTTAAGATAGCTCAGAGCCGGCAGAAATCGTACGCAGATGTGCACAGGAAGGATCTGAAATTCTAGATTGGTGACTATGTGTACTTGAAGATCTCTCATATGACAGGGGTGAAGAGATTTGGAAAGAAGCGGAAGATCAGTCCCTGCTACAAGACAAATAAATAAGGAACGAAAAACACCCCAAATCAGTCCACAAATCTCAAGGATTCGAGGACCAAGATGGAGACCACTCTCCAATTCACTACCAAAATAAGATTACAAGATATGGTGGTGTATTTGGAACCAAATCAGAAGCCAAAACTAAGATTAACCACAAAATATGAATAACAACATGAAAAACAACAATGTATTAATAATAACACATGGGTTTAAAAGGAAATAATACACCACACGGCTACAAGATTACACAATGTAAATGATAAATAGGTAGACATATACTACTACAAAGAATAAGAACCTATGTGTATGTTACATACAAAGACCCTTACTAATGGTAGTAGTAACACCTACACACTTCGAAGGAAACAAGAGGGGTTCAATTCGTCTAGCACCCAACGATCGAAGCAAACAAACAACAAAAGTGATTCCACACCTAAGTTGTTACCTAGTTTCGGCCAAGTCTCTATGGAAGAGAGAAATTGTGTGTTTCAAGTGAGTTATACAGTATTCAATATGCAAAAACTAACTACAAAAGCCCTATGTTGTTCCTTATATAGTATATTACAAGATAGAGGGTAGAATGACCAAAAGGGCCCCTCATTGATAGGCCACCCCTCTAGCGTTTGGAGTGGGATATTTTGGTGTGTATTTTTAAGCCCTTAATTACACTTATTTTGCACACACACTTGGACAACTTCAATACACATCCACATAAGTGCATCTATGTGATCGTACTCGTATCATCCTCCCCTTCTTAAAAAAGGATTCAACCTCGAATCCATACCTTGCAAAATCAAAGAAGAAACAAACAAGCACACATCCTCATGGCATGAGGGTTAGGGTTAGCAAAATAAATAATTAGCATTAACATGCCACGATGGTACACACTTGCAGTACAACCAAGGATCCTTTGTGTTAATTATGAAAAGCTTTTGTACAACATCACAAAGGAAAGGGCTCGGATGAACATCAAGAAATAAGGAACAAAAACCGCAACTACGCCTCTCATATGATGTATATCCAAAAAAATCATGAATATCATCATATGCATATAGGTAGTGAATAAAGGCACCAAAGACACAAGTCTCATCTAAGATGTATTCACATGTAGGAATACATAAAGAGAGAAAGGGACATTGCAAGCATGTAGGACCTCTCTCCTTCCAACCACTTCCTGAGGGAAGGCATTCCATCAAGGGAGTCATACCAATAAGGAGAATAGGAAAACTACCATGCAACAATCCAATCCAAGGCAAGTAGTTTTCCCAAGAACTTGATTTCCCACTACAAATTTTGTGAATCATGCTCCCAAGAGTCCCACAAGATACTTCAATTTGTCCATCCCTATGAAGGTGACAAGAAGTCTTTAACATCCTTGGTCCCTTCCACAAATAAGAATACAACTTGGCATCCACACATTGTGGTTCACATAACTAAAGTACAAGTGTGTCAAATATGGATGCACGGATATGAGCAACACCCCAAAGAGATAATGACATATTTGTCCTAGGGTCCTCGACTAGATATAAACCATCATTAACATCAAAGGGATCACAATTCAAGTCACCATATTTGTCAAGAACGGATGGGGTGTCTTGTAAAAGAGTACAAGCAAAATTATTTTTTGAAGATTTGTCAAGCACATGATTAACCCTATGAGCCAAGAAAATATTAGAATCTTTACAACAACATAGGCTCGCAGGTTCACTCCTTTGCCTTGGTCCTACTTCTTCAAATTCTTCACTCACTTGAGATTTATTAATCACATCACACATATTCTCAAGTGGTCGGCAAGTTTTACACACAAGTTGGTCAACACAATTTTCACATAACGATGTACTTTCATTCAACATAATAGCTTCAACACTAGGTGGACACAAATCGATCTTTCAAGAAGAGTCGATTCAGTCATCTATAGGATCAACTAGTGTATCCACTCGCACAACATGTACATGATCCACAAGTGGTAAGGAATCAATATACTCATATGTAGGTAAGATACAACTCATACTCGATGTCTTATTAGTCACACGTTCATCATTCACATGCACCAAAGTATAAGAGTTAGTTATTTTAACTTGACGTTCATGAGTATGTTCATCTTTACCTCGGTGTGAAAGTCCTTCACAAGTTTGGGAAGCAAATTCCTTCGGGAAGATCTCACCGCAAGGTGTTTGGACCTTAGGTTTTTGATTCGTTGGGATAAGTGTGGATAGCAATTGGCGTAGCCTTTCAATGTGTAATTTCATGTCTTTAATATTGTCGGTGATGTGGTCAAACGTGGCATTAAGATTGGTGGCAGCCATGGTACCTAAAATAAAAGACAATAATGAACAACAAAACAAACAAACTTGTTAGCTCAAAAGTCCTTCACCACACTCTCACTCTCGATTTTTACCTCACACTTGGTTTCACAAGTGTTGAAAGCTGACTTGTACTTTGCGAGTGATTGAGCGTTGAGTCTACTCTTGCTCGGAATAGATTTTCGTTTGAGTTGACTCAAAGAAAATTTGTTTACAGACTTGAACCAACAAGATACAATGAATTCACAAAAGAGAATAGCACACAACAAATGCTTAACACGAATGAATGATCACAAAGACTAACTAACAATCTAGTAGATGAGTACTAGTTTGCTAATTAGTATTGGAACCAACAAAATGGAAACTAAGGAACAACAAAAGAAAACTAAGAAATATGAAATTTGAGCTTAAATATGTTGCATGAATAGTAAAACATGATGATATGGCAGCCACGTATTGGTCTCGGTCCCACACTAATTTTTAGTTTCCAAATTTGGAAGTCTTGATCAATTACAACTTGAAATGGTGAAATTTGGATTATGGAGGGAAGCTATAAGTCTTGAACCCTTTTAATTTTTCAAACACAAAGTCTTGACTTGACTTGTACTATGTTCCACAAAACAAGGCTCCTTGATTTAAGGAAAGTAGTTGAAAAAATTGATGTCAAGTCTAGGAAGTGATGGTTCACCAACAAGCTTTACAATTTGTCTTACACTTTTTTGGATCTATTTTACACTTTTTTTGTGGTCAAGATATGTTACTAGGTGAACAACAAGATGAACACAACAACAATCTTCAAGAACATATCAACAATCTTCCAAGAACTACAATAATTTCACAAGGCCAACTCCAATCCCACAATAACAATGTCTCCAACCTATGGCCAAGACCTCAAAAACTTCAACCAAGATGTTCTTAGGCCACTAATTATCAACAGAAATGTCACATGGACACACTTAGAACATCAACAACAACACACGGTGAAAATGAAGCCACAACAACAATGCTCAATACATGGCCAAGTTTTCAAGTTCACAACAACAAGATCAAGCTCAAACTTAGATATGAACACTTTTAGTGTTGGTGAGAAAGAAACCAACACTTGTAACACTCTAAATAAAAAAAATGACTACCAAATCAAGTGAAAATTTTTTGGTCAAGACAACAACAAGAACACTTTTTTTTTTCAAGTAAGCCCAAGATTGATTTTGTTGGAACAAGATCAAACACAAGCTTTGATACCAAATGAGACAAGACAAATAAGGAAGGCATGAAAAACACCCCAAATCAGTCCACAAATCTCAAGGATCCGAGGACCAAGATGGAGACCACTCTCGGATTGACTACCAATAACAAGATTACAAAATATAGTGGTGTATTTGACACCAAATCAGCAGCCCAAACTAAGATTAACCACAAAATAATAAGAACAAGATGAACAAAAACAACATATTAATAACAACACATGGGTTAAAAAGGAAATAATACACCACACGGCTACAAGATTACACAATGTAAATGATAGATAGGTAGACATACACAACTACAAACACTAAGAACCTATGTGTATGTTACACATAATGACCCTTACTAATGGTAGTAGTAACACCTAAACTCTTTGAAGGACACAAGAGGGACTCAATCCATCTAGCACCCAATGATCCAAGCAAACAAACAACAAAAGTGATTCCACACATAAGTTGTTACCTAGTTTCGGCCAAGTCTCTATGGAAGAGAGAACTTGTGTGTTTCAAGTGTGTTATACAATTTTCAATATGCAAAAACTAACTACAAAAACCCTAGGTTGTTCCTTTTGTAGTATATTACAAGATAGAGGGTCAAATGACCAAAAGGGCCCCTCATTGATGGGCTGCCCCTCTGGTGTTTGGAGTGGGTTGTTTTGGTGTGTATTTTTAAGCCCTTAATTACACTTCTTTTGCACACACACTTTGACGACTTTAATACACACCCACATAAGTGAATCTATGTGATCATACTCGTATTAGTCCCCGATATTGGTCCTTACCAAATTCTCAGCCATTTTGGAAAAGTAGCTTACGAGCTTGAGTTGCCTTCAGATCTATCTTTAATGCATCCAGTATTCCATGTATCCTTACTAAAGAAATACATAGGTGACCTAGCAGTTGTAGTCCCTGTAGAGGGCACAGATATTTAGAACAACCTCTCTTATGAAGAGATTCTAGTCAAAATCCTTGACTACCAGATTCGTAGACTAAGGAACAAAGAAGTCCCTCTAGTCAAAGTTCTTTTGCGGAATCAGTCCATTGAGGGAGCTACTTGGGAAGAAGAAGTAGACATGCTGACCAATTAACCTCACCTCTTCTCTGTAGACTCAGACCCAGTCCAAGGTAATAGCTTTCCTCAAGTTTATTCAGTTTTATGTACAGATTTTAGTTACAAACTTGATATCAGTTACCATTGTATGTTCAGTCATTTAGTCATGCATCAGATATGCATGTCCAATATAAGAAACTCAGCTTATCAGTAATCCCAGTCATGCATTTATGAATCATATTCAGCTATGTGCTCATGTATCAGATATGCCTGTTCAGTACGACAATTTAGTGTATCAGTGATCTCAGTCATGAAACCATGTTTTCGTTGTATGCCCAGTGTCTACTTTCAAACTTTTAGTATTCTCAGTATTAGCAGTCTCATTCAAGGATGAATGTTCCCAAGGGGGATATAATGTAAGACCCCACAAAATTCTTAGCTTAAATCAGTCCTTTAAGCTTGTCAAGGGGTCCCAAACTTAGAATATTCTAGCTAAATATTCTAACTTAGTCTCATTCTAGCCTTTGAAAGTTGGCAATCATATTTCATGGACTTTACGTCCATTATAGGTGGATGTTTAGGTTGATTCATGATCAGGAATATCCGTACGTATTTTTGAATAAGTTTTGAATTTTTCGGACTTCGTTTAAAGCTCTTTTGGAATCTTAAAATAGAGGATCAACGCGATCTTGGTGCGCCACATCGACTATCTCATTGATGAATGTTTTCCCTAGCTTCCTGCATTAATTTCTAATGAGTCTATGCAGACTCGACGCGACGCATTGGCTATCGCATCGATGTTAATGACACAGCGCGTCAGTCTGCGCATCGATAGTGTAGTTTTTAGTCATTAAAAGACTGCATCCTTGGGGGTATTTCAGTCTTTTTACCTCAAACTTCATCCCCAAAAATATGAAATTTATCACCTTAGAGAGCAATTAAACTCATATTTTCTCAAAATTGCTCAAGAAAAAAACCCTAGAAGATTCAATTTCAAATCAAGAACTCAAGATTTTCACCATCAATTTTTAGAAGTTCCTTAACTAAGGAATGTGAAGTTTTTATCCAAGGGTCCCTTCCACCCTTGGAGTCCAAGAAACTATTTTTAGATTTCAAGTATATAAATTCCATGTTAGGTTTGATAATATCCATGTTTCATGATCAATTTCATGTGGGGTTAATTTATTTATATGTGTTACCATGTGAAATCATGCTAAATCCTTCAAATGGTGAATTTAATATTGAAATTATGTGCTCATATGTTGATTAGTACTATGTGCATAATTTATGCCTTTCAGGTGATTGATGAATTATACATGTGAGTTGAAAAGTGAAGTTATATCATGTTAGCATGTGTTTAAGTTCATGACATGCAAGTATTTGTTAAAATTCCCCAATGAATGAAGAATGATCAAATGCTTAGTTACATGTTTAAAGTTTAAGCCATGTATCTTATTTTATGCTATCGAGTCTTGGGGGTACTTGTACCCAACAATTTAGTTGATTGTTTAGAGCCATAGTCAGTCATAGTACAATAACAGTCACGTCACTATCAGTAGTACTCTCAGTCAGTTACAAAATTAGGAAAAAATTAGTAGACTCAGTATTCTGCTAGTCTAGTTTCGTACTCAATCCAGACCTCAGTAATCTCAATCAGTTAATAGAATTCAATAATTTTTCGACAGTCCAGAAAACTCATTGTACCTAGTTCAGTTCAGTTAAACAACAATATCAGTAACAAACTAGTCCAGCCTAGTACATACTAGAAATTAGTTCAGTGTCTATTCGTTAGGAGTAGGATTCAGCACCGAGTTAACCCAGGGATGGGTGCATTCCTGCCAGCAGAGGGTTTGACCCTTAGTAGCATTCCCTGCATTACATAACTATGAAGCCAGCATAGGTTGAGATATCTTTCTACCAGATATATTGAGGGTTGATATATCTCAATTGATTTATCATGCCAGCGAGGGTAGACGGAAGAGATTCCTATTAGAGACGATTAACTCACAACTTGTCCTTACCCGTGGCACGGTATTAACACCCTTCCAACTGTGGTTATAGGTTGGACCCCAATCAATTTAGAGAGGGGCATGTCGGTTAGATGATTACCTCCCACAGTCTCAGTTCTAACCTCAATCTCAGAATAGAACTCAGTTCAGTTATATAAATTCAGGACTATCAGACTTAGTTATCAGCTCAGTATGGGACTTAGTATGGTTCCATAATATTCAGAACTGTTAAATACAATCATTCAGATAATCAATAATATAGTATTCGTAAACTCTGATATCAGCTGTCAGTATTCAGATTTAGTCCTCAGTATTAGCACGATCTTAGTTACAGTCTATGTATTCATGCATGTACTCTTACTCAGTCATACTCATGTTACTCAGTTATTATTCTGCATACATATAAACCCATGCATTTCAGCCTACATCACTGATCATACCAGTACATTCAAAGTACTAACACATGTTTTTCTTTATGCTATGATGTCTTATATCATAGGTTCAGATGCACGGGCTCCAGAGCACCCTTAGCAGTTCTGATTCTCAACTTTCAGAGTAGTGGTGAGTATTTATAGTTCGAGGACATGCTTATTATTTACAGTACTTCAATTTTATTTCAGTAGATGGAGTTAGTTGGGGGTTTGTCCCATCAACTCCACAGTTCAGACAGTTAGAGGCTTTTCAGACTAAAGTATTTTCAGGCAGTTCTTCAATTTTTTGTTGTACTTATATTCACTTTTGGATACTTTGAAACCGCATTCAGATTTATTTTCAGTATTGAACCTTATGTCCAGTTTTTGCTTATTTCTGCAATCATTACAATATTTATTACACAGTTATTGCAGTAGGTACCAGTCATGGGTTAACTAGTGGACCTTCAGGATTGTGAGCACCGTGTAGCATCTGGGGTACAAACTTAGGGCGTTATAGATGACTACTCCTCACCCCATCCTAAGAAAGGTCATTTTAATGATAATCTTATGGAGCACAGGGATGACAAATCATGCCCGCCCTAAGAAAAAGAGATTTAATGATAATCTTACGGCGCATAGGGACAAATACTCATCCCTTCTCTAAGAAAGGTAAACTCAAGAAGGTTTGAAGGATTTAAACACTTCAACTTACAGACACAGAGCATCTGACTACTCCAACTTAAACTTTGAAGGCTTTGATATAGCAGATTTGAAAACTTCAACTTGAAAACTTCAACTTCTACATATAAAGCATCTAAAGACTTATGATATTAGGATTTGAAGGATTTGATATGGTAGATTTAAAGACCTCAACTAGAAGACTTAGTAAATTGAAGACTTTAACTTATAGACATAAAGCATCTGAACACTTCTACTTACAGACTCCGTGAACTTGTAGGCTTCAATATGGTGAATTTGAAAGATCCAACATAAATACATTGTGCATAAAAGGACTTCGACTTCTAGACATAGATCATCTGAAGACTTCAACTATCAGACTTTGAAGGCTTCAATATGAAAGATTTGAAAACTCCAACTTGAAGACATAGTGAATTTGAAAACTTTAACTTATAGATATACAAGCTCATACTTCATAGGGATTTGCCCCCATCGATCCACCAATGCTTGGTGCTGGTCTGAAGATTGATGAAAAAAGTACTTGTAGACTTGAAATTCATGCAAAGATGGAACATGTATTTTTTACACTCATGCAACTTAACTCAAAATAAAATTTCAAGTGCCTACGTACCTCAGTGAAAATGATCAAGTCACAACATAGTTCTGGGTTAGTGTTTTTTTTGTGTGTCTTACCTTTTGCCTAGGCTACCTCTTTCTAGGTTTTCAACCTAGCAGAATTTTTTTGAGCTATATACAGTTTATACACTTACATTCCAGGAGTGAATATGCATTTTATGCCTGTGGCTTAAGGAATTTCATATTCATGTATAGTACTTCTTCAAGAACTTGGCATTGTTAGGACCAATTTTCACATTATCTGCATCGACAAGCTTGTAAGCGCCACTTGAATAGGCCTATTGTATGACGTGTGGTCCATCCAACTTTGAGGTGAATATTCCCCCATACTTATGAGAAGAGATAATAGGAGTCCTTATTACAAGGAATTGATCTCCAACTTGGAAGCTCCACAAGTAAACCCTTTTGTTAAAAGAACAAGATAAGCGGGCTTTATAACATTCAAGATTTTACCGAGCTCCCAGTCTTTTCTCATTAAGAACTTCTATCTCCGTAAGATGTAAATTGACATTTTTTTCTTCAATGACCCCTTCTTGATATCAAGTCTTAAAGAAGATATTTAATGCTCAATTGTTAGAGTTACTTTAACTCCAAAAGAAAGTATAGAGTTGTTTGCTTTGGTGTATGGTAAGTCATCCTATATGCCCACAAAGCTTATTTCATTCATTCATATCAGTCTCCATTAGATTTGGAGACAACTAGGCCATAAAAAGTCTTATTGAATGCTTCGACTAGAACATTGGAGGCAATATGACACATAGAAGATTTACGCTACTTGAAACCAAAAAGAAAAAATCTTGTTCATCAGTTTGTTATCAAATGGCTTGCCATTGTTGGTTATTATATACTGAGCGATTCCAAAGTGGTAGATGATATTCACTCAGATGAAGTTCTCAATATTCTATTTCGTCACTTCCTTAAAAGCAACAACTTTGGCCCATTTTGAGAAGTAATTTGTTGCAGCAAAGATATACAACTGTCCACCAGAAGACTTTAGTAGTGGTCTAACAACATCCAATCCCCAAGTATTTTATGGCTAAGATGCGATGGTTGGGTGTAGTAATTTGAAAAGCTGATGAATGCAATTTGTATAAAATTGGCAAACTTTGCATCTTCTAGCATAACCAAGAAATATTTCATCATTGTTGGCCAATGATACCCCATACTTTTAATGTTAAAATAGAGCTTTGGTCCAGACTGATGAGATCCACCAACTCTCAATTGCACTTCTTGTAAAGCTTGGACTACTTATTCCTCTCCCAAACAAGAGTATTCCTTCAAATAATCTTCTATAGTGTGTCTTTATAGTAAAGGAAACCATGTGTATGATGATGGATGTTAGTCCTTCTCCTTGGATAATCTAGAATTATCCTATAACATAGGTAGTAAATAGCAGGTTATAGCCAATTTTTATTTGCGTCTTTAGACATAGCGATAAGGTGCTCAATATAATTTTCTACATCTTTATCCTTATTTGGTGATGGTACTATCCATTCTTTGTTGATAGTAGCTCATGTCTGATTTGGAAGAGTTAGGCTTAAGGAGAAAACAACTAGGGCATCAGTTTGATTATTTTCTTTGCTTGGCACATACTAGAGGGTTACTTTTCAAAGACATCCCATCAAATTCTAATCATAATCATAATTTGGGTATATCTCAAGATTTCTAACTTTATAGCTTCCAAGTTCTACTTGATCACCAATTGAGAGTGTAACACCCCGCACTTTTGGGCAAAAGTTTTGAACCATATTTTCTACGAGTATAGACCCAAACCCAATGATTCTTTGTTAATATATATGTGATGACCGATTCCATAGTTTGGTAATATCGTTGAATATGAATTGAGGTCACAAAAATCCCCTAACACAAAGATGAGCTTAAAACTTTTCTATTGATTAAGCTTTAGTGAATGTTTCAACTTGGGTTACATTTCATCGACTATTACTAATAGAATATGATGATTTAGAGGGACTACTATATATCAAATGAAATTTCTTTAAGTCTTCTTTCCAACGATATTGGTTTTGCCTAAATCTAATATCGAGGTAAAATGTTATGCCTATTTTACCAGAGAAATGTCTATCAGCCGAGGTGCGACGGCCAAGGTGATGGACCATCAATATAGTGATGGCCCATCAAGACAGGCTATCAACTTTAAGCAGTAAGGGAAAAAAATCTTTTTTTATGACGGTTTGAGCAATGGCCAGTCACGGGAGTGATGGTTCATCACTCAGGCTATTGGTAAGGGCCGACCTATACTAAGGTATCATTTTAAAGGGATATTTTGATATTATCCCATCCCAAACTCCTTCCCCACAAATTTGAATCATACCTTAAGTGTTATAATCCATCTTTTATCAGTTTTCAACATCTCAAATCCTCTCCAATCTCAAGAACAAGAGAAAATTAGGGTTTCCTTCAAGGAAAGAATTCAAGCCTTTCAATCCAAGATTTCACAAGAAAAGTCTCAAGATTAGGGTTCTATTCTTCAATTAAACAACATAAGGTATGTTGGACTATCATTAAACTCCATGGGCATGGATTTTATCATTTTTATTATGTATAATGATTTATAATTATGTTGCAAATTAAGGGTTTTGAATATTATTTTGAAAAGCATGTTATAAAGATCATTTTGATGAAAGTGTGTGCATTGTGTTGGACCCTTTTCATGGAAATTGCATTAGAATCCCTTATGTATATACGTTTGCAAATTTTGGAAAGTTTTATTGAGAGCATGAACAATGAATTCCCTCTCTTGTTGCAAAGTATAGTTTCTATTTGTATTGTGTATGATTTTGAACGTATGAACTAAGGTTTGAAAATAATTTTCTTAGCATCATGGTGTTTGACATTTTTTATGATATGACGAGAGGGAGTTTTCTTTTTATAACTATACTCTTGCATTAAAAGGAAAAATTGAATGTGATTGAATAATTGACATGGCTACCGCATGTTTAAGTCTTGCAAAAAGAGAGTAATTGCATAAAGATTTCATAAGGTTTCAAAATAATGACTCTCTTGTGATGTTATGTATCTTTGGTGGTCATTCATATATTTTGAATGAGATGGGCTGTGGAGTTGATACGATATGAATGACTTGTAAGTCAGGGTATGACGATACCCATTGATGACATGCCCTTAATAAAGTAACTATCGAATATTTTAAAAATATGAATCATGATTTTAAAGAACTAAAATTTAGTCTTAAGATTGCTAGTTGGTTACCCAAATAAAGCGTTTGAGTGTAAGGGCTCATCGCTGGAAACTGTAGTTGCCGATACAAGACTTATGATATACTATCCTACATGGAAGGATAATTAGGACATCTCATATTGGGGGATTACTGCGGTGTGCTCACATGGGGGGTATCACCAATCTGTATAAACTCTAATCCTGGGGGCTTGCTTTTGAGTCAAGGGCGGATTCCATATAGCCCGTGAAATTTTTGATTTTGTAGGGTATACCGACAAGCATAGAAGAGTAACAAAGAATGAGTCAGAGTTGTCAAGAGTTGTATTAAAATTCATTACAGTATGCCCATGTATTTTTACTTATATTATGTTCACTGTTATTTTTAAATACTCTCACCTACATTGTAATAAAAATGCTATTTTGGATTGTTTTATATACGGTACAATTATATTGACCCCATATATTTCAGGATTCGAGGCACATTCTTGAGGTCTCGCTAAGTAGTAGATTGGTTTGTCCAAGGTTTGCAATTGGTGAGCCTCTCTTATTTCAGAAGTCCTTGGTTAGGGGACATTGCTATTTTATTTTGGTTCATGGTCCGACTGGGGGCCTTGTCCTAGTTTTTAGACCTATTTTGGTTTTCATATTGTTAGAGAATTTGTAGACTGGTGTTCTGTGTGTTTGGATGTTTATGAAATAAATTTTGTATTATTCACTTGAAGTAAGAAAATGACCATGTTTCCCTTTTGTTATCATTTCCATATTTCTCTATAGAATATGAATGGTACGCATGATTTCCAGATTGAAAGGGGCACTCAGGACTTTATAGTTCAGGATATTTCTCACACCTAGGACCTCAGTTTGGGCCATGACAAACTTGGTATTAGAGCTAGGTTCATGGCCCCAGGGTGAATGCAAAATTGCGTTGGGTAGAGTCTTATATATGGGTCTCTAGCACGCCACACTTATAAGTAGGAAGCTACTAGGCGTTTAGGAATGTTTCACTTTTCTTCATGTTCTAGATCATGCCATTGTGTTGTCCATTTGAAAGTTATTCAAATTCCTTCTTTACACTGATTTTTATTAACTATGGCTCATTGTCGAGTTGATTCAAGAGCAGAAGCTTATAGTCTAAATGATGTGGTCTTTTCTAATTGAGTCATAAACGATTATGAATTGATCAAGGACTTGAAAGGAGTCCATAAGTGTTGTAAAGTGTATGGATTTAAGCTTATACCCCAATCTACATTAATCTTGTATTTGAACCTGAGGTATGGAGTGTATTCAGTCCCCTTTTATAAAACCCTTGTTGCAGATATCATGCTTAAGGGTAATATGTGTGGTAGAGTGTTGGAACATTATCTCCACACGAATAGTAGTAGGTGATAAAGTGCCATAACCTATGAGCTGTAAGATAGTCCAAAAGTTAGTGATATGAAGTCATAAGCTTAGAAGTCAAAATGAGGGTGACTTTTGCATAAAAAATCTAGTTTAGTTGTATAACCATTGATTGAGGGATAGGTTGCCATTTTATAAAGATAGACTAATATGGTAGCAATACTTGTAGATTGTATGGTAGTTTGTGAAGGAAGTCACTTGCTATGATTATTATTTATTCAAAATAGGGAAGGATCTTAGAATGGATGGTTATGGTAGTTGTAGAAATCATTTATAGGTTGTGAATGGAAAAGGGTAGATTAGTCAATAAGTTATGGGCAGAGACTCATTGGTGTATATGGAATTTGAAAGTAGTGGGGATGTATGTATGGGTAAGTAAATATGACGTGGGGAAGTGGACTATGTTGATAAGATCATAATGGGTTATGTTATAGCATTAAGATCGACTATGCCTATTATGATTTTACCCCCCTCTGATTGTCTTTACTCTAGTAGTTATAAACTAGTACTGCTTGTGAGAAGATATGTAGTAGATTGAGGTGTAGCTGTAATGCCGCGGAGGGGGCATGATTGTAGGTAGTAGTTAAATGAAATAAAGTATGTTGAGTTGATTTCCCAATTTGAAAGACTAGTATAGTATGTGGCATGCTTCGTTAGTGGTACATGATTGACGTTAGACTATAGCATTGAACTTTAGATGTGAAGTGTGGTGATAAGAATAGTAGCTTAAGACTAATGATGTGTATTTTGTGGGAACGAACTTGTAGGCTTGATGTAAGGTGTGAAATAGTCGAGGTTACAAACTTGTGGAATAATGAGTTGTTAATTGTAATGTATATGTATATATGAGAACAAGAGTAAAATGATGAATTATAGTTGAATCATTAAGTAGATAAGAGCGTGAGTATATAGGAATAAGTTGAACCCCGAGGGAGCATGTTGTCAGATAAGACGTCAGCTGTATGGGTGTCACGTGTACCTAGATTTTGTTCTTGAATCTTGTAGTATGGAGAAGTCTAAAAAGTTATTGTATGGTGTTCTTTAGAAAAGAATTGAAGAGATATAGGTAGGAAATGTGTGCCTTTGGTATAGTTTTACAAATTTTGTTAAGTTGTAAGTTGTGTGATTAGAGGTGTAATGAAGATAGAGTGTTAAGTGTTTAGAATCATGGGTGTCTATGCCCATGATAATGGTAGTCGTAAGTTGATGACTTTAGGGGTTGGAGAAAGTTACGATTAATGTCCCTAAAGGGGGTGTCCTAGAAAGAATTTGTATCATTATATTAAAAAAAATATAAGAAGAGTTTGTATTCATACCCCTTTTATGGTAAGGAGTGTGGATACGTACACTCATGAGAGTAGAAGTTGTATAGTGTTGTCTATATAGGCTAGCGAAAGTTAAGAGTAGCATTTTTAGAAAGCGAGGCCTTCAGAGTAGAGTTTATCAGGAAGAGTTTAGCATTTATGTGTATGGTGATGTCTTTTTGGTGTTGAGAGTTGTGGCTATGGATTTTGATGTGAGGTTATATTCGCAAGTCTAGGAGTGTGACTTTGATCTAAGGGGGAAATGATGGATTAAAGTAGTTCCTGAATCTTCTTCTGGTGTCAAGTTTCAAGTAAGAATCATGATAAATGAATTCCTATTCAAGCAAGATCCTCCTACTTTGATTTGAATGGACATCTACCAATGTCATATGCAT
This sequence comes from Capsicum pubescens, assembly GCA_030864215.1. Taxonomy (NCBI): domain Eukaryota; kingdom Viridiplantae; phylum Streptophyta; class Magnoliopsida; order Solanales; family Solanaceae; genus Capsicum; species Capsicum pubescens. The sequence goes on along the minus strand of CM061543.1, from coordinate 76,267,526 downwards.
TCAAGTCTTGCCTATGTCTAAGGTTTGAACTCTCTATGTGACTCATGTCATGTTCCACCCTCCAAACTAGAAGCAATAATATTCCTCAGTAATCCAATATTCCAAGTATCCAAGATCTATGTTATGTTGCTCATGATCCATAAAAATCCATGTCTCACATGATGTTTGGTTCGAAGAAACTATGTTTTCCATATATTACCGATTCATTTTTTGTCGGGATTAGCCAAAGTGATAAAGTCTATGCTAACTCATGGAAAATTTTAGTTCCTTAAATGAGGATCAATCGCTTCAAGTGGCAATCTTTTTCTTAGTTGTTAACTACATAAATTTTGGATTTATGCCATATATCTCATGATATGTGCACCCATGTCTCTCACTGTGGTCTATCCTAAGAAATCATATTGTGTTGTGTTTATGCCGAACGACTCTTTACTTATGATCCAAAGACTTGATATATGAATCCCTTTATGTATATTCAATTGTATCTTCACCTCATGTCACTCCTTGAGTAATGCAACAAGTATAAGTTATGATCTGACTAGTGTTACTTCCATTCATGATGTTTATGCTCGGGTCCCTCAATGACCCTCCGTATGTTAGTATGATGGTGGTTTTAGAAGCATAGTGATGTTTTAAGTAGAGGAGTAGATGCTCTTGAATATGAAAAAAAATTGATGTGATTTCTTTAGCTAAAATTATAGGAGAAAATGGAAAGAAGGAGATGAACTTTTATTATGTGAAATAGTTAGGAAGGATATATGTGGTAAACGTCTATCTGAAAGTGATTGAAATTGTTAGTCTTAGGGGGAGGTCTTCGGTGTAGGTGTAGTAATGGTAGGGTTGAATGTGGTGATCCATTAAAACACAAACCGATGCGCTGTATGGTTAGTGCTCCTTGATTTAAAACTCAAGTGTGTTTGACAATAGTGATAAGGTGTAGTAAATTTTCTTAATAGGGTGTAGAGTACAGGGTCCCATAGCTTAAGCTAGGACCTCTTTTCACTGAGTTAGGCTACAACATAGGAGTATTATACAGTGGGACTCAAACTCTTGTGGTTAGTGTGTGATGGGAGAATTGTAAGTTAGAAATGATGATGTATGTAATTTATTGTTTCGGGCGTAGATGAGTAGTGTATGTAAGTCGAAGTCTATTCATTGTACCTTGTAAGGTAGAGAATGCTTCTATTCCTATCTCCTACGAAATCTCATTTCATGATTGTACTGATGTAAATCTGGCTCGTTATCACATAATAAAATCATGTCTTATGTAGTGATGATTATGGTCCCTAGAACTCATGTGCAAGGTCATCTCTATGTCAGTTCTTATTATCTCGCGCTACGTGCTTACACGTTTCACTAGGGGTTGTTGTGAAGCTATTTTGAAGCCATTGTATATTTTGTAGAGAAAAAATGTTTAATGTGAGGTTACGATCTTTTTTCCATACTCTTAGAGCTTAAACAAGTCCCTACCCATCATTCGGGAATGAATGATCCCAAGGGGGAGATAATGTAACACCCCGCACTTTTAGGCTAAAGTTTGAACTGTGTTTTCTATGCATATAGACCCGAACCCAATGATTTATTGTTAATATATGTGTGATGATCAATCCCATAGTTTGGTAATACCTTTCAATATGAATTGCAGTCACAAAAATCCCCTAACTCAAAGACGAGTTGAAAACTTTTCTATCGATTAATTTTAGTGAACATTTCAACTTGGGTCATATTTCATCGACTATTACTACTATAATATGACAATTTAGAGGGCCTACTATATATCAAATGAAAGTTCTTCGAGTCTTCTTTCCAACGACACCGGTTTGGCCTTAATCCAATATCGGGGGTAAAAAGTTAAATCTATTTTACCAGAGAGATGTTTGTTAGCTAAGGTGCGATGGCCAAGGTGATGGACCATCAAGCCAGTGATGGCCCATCAGGCCAAGCTATCAACTATAAATAGTAAGATCGAAAAATAATTTTTTTGTCCATCACCCAGGCCGTCGGTAAGAGCCGATCTACGCTAAGGTATCATTTTAAAGGGATATTTTGATATTTTCCCATCCCAAACTCCTTTCCCACAAATTTAAATCATACCCTAAGCATTATAATCCATTTTTATCAGTTTTTAACATCTCAAATCCTCTCCACTCTCAAGAACAAGTGAAAATTAGGGTTTTCTTCAAGGCAAAAGTTCAAGCCTTTCAAACCAAGATTTCCTAAGAAAAGTCTCAAGATTAGGGTTCTATTCATCAACTAAACAACATAAGGTATGTAGGACTATCCTTAAAATCCATGGCCATGTATTTTATCATTTTTATCAAGTATAATGATGTATAATCATGTTGCAAATTAAGGGTTTTGATTACTGTTTCGAAAAACATGTTATAAAGATCGTTTTGATAAAAGTGTGTGCATTGTGTTGGACCCTTTTTGTGGAAATTGTATTATAACCCCTTAGATATATAAGTTTACAAGGTTTGGAAAGTTTAATTGAGAGCATGAACAATGAATTCCCTCTCTTGTTGCAAAGTATTGTTTCTACTTGTATTGTGTATGATTTTGAACGTATGAACTAAGGTTTGACAGTAATTTTCTTAAAATCATGGTGTTTGACATTTTTTATGATATGATGAGAGGGAGTTTTATTTCTATAACTACACTCTTGCATTAAAAGGAAGAATTGCATGTGATTGAATAATTGACATGGCCATCGCATGTTTAAGTCTTGCGAAAAGAGAGTATTTGCATAAAGATTTCATGAGGTTTCAAAATGATTATTCTCTTGTGATGTTATTAATCTTTTGTTGTCATTTACATGTTTTGAATGAGATGTGCTATGAAATTTATACGATACCCAAATGAATTTCAAGTCAGGGTATGATGATACCCGATGATGACATTCCCTTAACACAATAAGTACCAAACATTTTAAAAGTATGGAGCATGATTTTAAAGAACTAAAAATTAGGCTTAAGAGATCTAGTTGATTACCTGAAGAAGGCCTTTGAGTGTAAGGGCACATAGATGGAAACTGTAGTTGCCAATGAGGGACTTATGATATACTATCATACATGGGAGGGTAATTAGGACATCTTACATAGGAGGATTCCTGCGGTGTGCTCACATGGGGTTATAACCAATCTTTATGAACTCCAATCTATACGAGTCATATAGTGTCATTCATAGCCAAACGAGTATAGGTTCTCTAAGTTTTTGTCCTGATCATGATTGGTACCTAACGAGTCATAATGACTCATTATGAGTCATGGTGTGCAAGTCATAGTCAATCCAGTATAATTGTCCAAGGCTACTATTGTGATGATGAGAGGACTCTACAAGTCGTAAGGTCTGGTCATGAGTAATAGGGTATAGCTCGTGACCAAACCAGTGAAGGGTGACCAAGAGTCTTCCCTGACTAAGAGTCCAAGCTAAGACTCATACCCAGTCCTCACAAGTCATGACGTGACCCGTAATGACTGGCATCTTTTTTTACACTTTTAAGAGAGGGCATTCTTGTTATTTCCCTCTTTCCCCAATTAAAACCCAAGGCCATAAAACACCTAAATAGGGTTGTCTCCATCACTTTAACAATCATAAACTACTTTTTATTCCCTTAAATTTCCCAAGTCAAGAACAACTAGGGTTTCTCAAGGTTGATCATCTAGGGCCCTAAGATTGGTTTCTTCCACATGTTATTAAAATTCTCAGGCACGTATCTCTCCCTAAACTTGTATTTTCATTATGGCATGCAACGACTTGATATTTCCATGGTTTTAATGTTTGATTTTAAATAAAGGGTTGAAGGTTTTGGATGGTAATTGTTTAAATATTTTTCCATGGTTTTGAATTGGTTATCTATGCTTTATCTTGTGGTTTTGACCTAAATATATTCATGGGTATCAGAATTGGGAAGAGGAACATAGACCTCCCCAACTTTATAGTTTAAATAGTTTGGAATTGGCTTTAACCCCAACCCAGCTTGTGTAATTAGTTTTGGAAACATAGATACTTGCATAATTGAACTCACTTTTGGAACCTTACATTTCATAAAAGTTTAATGAAACTTAAAATAGTTTTTGAAAGGCCTTGGTGGCCATGGATTGGTTTTCAATTAGAAAACTTTGGACTCATTTTGGCTAAATAACTTTGGAATAGCATAATGAAATTGGCCTGCAAGCTTAATATTTGGTATGACGATACAAACAGTAAATGCCTAATTAAAAGAATCCTTGGTTAAAGGATGTGAATATGTAATGGTTTTAATTTAGGCTTAAAGGGGGTTATATGGCTTATCGTAGAAGGTAGAGGTCTCGGGAGACAGATAATGAAAACCATCTTTGCCGGTGTAGGGGTAATTATGGCCGTGTGCATAGTTTACACTTTATATATCTATAGTTTAAGAATGGTTGAAGCCTCAGTGGCTTTAGCCCTTCTGCGATTTTCTCCAATTCATGCGACTAACACGCACTAGGGTGCTTCCGGTGGGGAAGTCAGACCTATATAACCCATAGTTTTCTTAGAACGGTTAGATCTACACAGTCCAGGTTAATGGTTTTGACATTCATGCTTAATCTTTTTTCCCTATCCCAGCATTATGCATATGTATATTTATATGTATGTAAACATACATATTGAATTTGGATTGATTTTGAAATGGCATGATTTTATCTCTTATCTGAAGTCACATGCTATCTCTCACCCCTATATCATCCTAGGATGCTAGATTGTTTCATAATGTAGGGTCTGAAGATACTTTTTTTCCCCTGTATAGCATTACGTGATCTGGTTGATCTGGAGTAAAGTGGTGAGCTTCTATCCTTCGGAACGCTTGGTCATTTCATTGATTTTGTTCCATATTTTAGAATTAAAGAGTTCACATGAACATTGTAATTGCCATTGTTACTATTATGACCGGGGGTATGTTCCGACTTAGGTGGATATTTGGCTTTTCTTAGAGCCTTTTATGGAAAAAAAGTATGGGTGGATTATGTTATGGATTCTTAGATCCCTCTTGGTATTTGATTTATCTATATTGTAATATGTTTGAAACTCATCCGCTGCTTGTTAAGTTGTGTTCTGGTTGACTAGGTTGTTGGTTGTGTTCTCCATTTCTTGGAAGACTTGAGATACCCATCACGACTAGACCCTGGTTTGAGTCATGAAAAGTTTGGTATAAGAGCATCGATTCAATATCCATGGGTGTCCACAAAGACATGTTGAGTAAAGTCTATTTTATGGGTATGTAGCGCGCCACACCTATAAGAGAAAGGTAATGAAGCATTTAGGAATATTTTTATTTTTTGTGTTCTATTTTGGGATATAGAGTATGTTGTCTTAAATTTATCTAACTTCTAGTTTGCTCACGCTTTAGATCATGCCTCTCTAAAGATCTGATGTTTGTGGAAAATCTTTTGACACAGCTGCCCTATCTTAGGGGAATGTGGAGGGGACTCGCCCCACCTGTGGAAAGGATGAGTGTAAAGGAGTATGCTATGAAATTTCATCAGTTGTATCCCTATGCTCCAAAGTTGGTATCTAGCATGAGGTCTAGAATGAGGAAGTTTGCTTTGGGCCTATTGCATGACTTGGTTTTGGCGTGTAAGGAAGCTATGTTGAATAATAATATGGATATCTCAAGACTTGTAGTGTACATGCAGTAGGTTGAGGAAAAAAAAGGTAGTAGGTAGAAATGGGAGAGAGGTAAAGTAAGAAGTTCAGGTATTCAGAGCAGGGTGGAGGTCAGCCGAATAGTGGTAAAGATTGTAGAAAGTGGTCCAATAATAAGAATTGGGGGATTTCTAATTCATATTCAATGGCTAGTTCCCCTTATCGTAAGTTGTTTGGTGATCATTACTTTCAGAATAATAGTGGGTTTAAGGTGAAAGGTGCCCAGTCTCAGGCTAGTGGAGCTCAGTCTATCCTACCATATCCTTTTTACCAATTTTATGGTCAGTTTCACTATGGTTATTGTGATGAGGGGAGGAATTTGAGTTGTAGTTGCAGTCAGCATGGACATATGCAGAAGAACTATCCTATGGATAGAGTTTCCACAGGGGCTAATAAGGTCTCAGTTACCACTTCTTCATCTCCTACACCAAAGGGTTCCACCTTTGGTTTTGGCACTCGTCAGAATCATCTCTATGATCTTGCTACCCACTAGGATCCGAGGCATCTCCTGATGTTGTTACTTGTACGTTAAAACTCTTCTCTCGTGATGTATACTATTGCTTGATCTGGGGTCTACTCTTTATTATGTGACCAATTATGTGGTTATTTATTTTTGTTTTGGTACTTAGTGCATTTTTTATCCCTTCTTTGTGTATATCCCGGTGGGTGATTCTATTATGGCTTGAATAGTCTATAGGGGTTATGTGGTATCTATCTTTCATAGGGAAACCTTAGTGGATTTGATAAAATTGGATATGGTGGATTTTGATGTTTTCTTGGGGATGGATTGGCTCCATTCGTACTATGCTTATCTAGATTGTTGGACCTATAACGTCACCTGCTAATTCCCTAGTGAACCGGTAATTGAATGGAAAGGGAGTTCCTTAGTGCCAAAAGGGAGTTCCTTAGTGCCAAAAGGGAGGTTTATTTCATATCTTAGAGCTTGAAAATTTTTTCCAATAGGTGTCTTTGTCATCTGGTTTGGGTTAGAGACTTTAGTTCTTAGGGTCCTACCTATCAATATGTTTCTATGGTTAATGAGTTTCTCGGAGTGTTTCCTGAGGATTTTCCTAGTATTCCTCCAGATAGGGAGATAGACATTGTGGTCGATCTTTCACTGGATACCCGTCCTATCTTTATCCCTCTGTATAAAATGGATCTGACTAAGTTGAAGGAGATGAAAGAGAAGTTAAATAATCTTCTTACTAAGGGTTTAATTCATCCTAGTGTTTCTCTGTGGGTTGCTCCTATTCTCTTTGTGCATAAGAAAGATGGGTCCCTTCGAATGTGCATAGATTATCGACAGTTGAATAAGGTGACGGTGAAGAATAAGTACCCTCTCCCGCGGATTGATGAACTTTTAACAAACTTCTGGGTACTAGATATTTCTATAAGATTGATCTTCGAATGTATTATCATCAGTTAAAGATTAGGGAAGTGGTGACACAACTTGAACCAGGGCCTAGTCATGTCGGGTAGCTCAAGTCTAACCAAGACCGGAGACCACCCCTAGTACCCCACTATTAAACGCCCTACACCCGATGTTGGTTGAATTTCGAACAAATAACAGGATAAAACAATCATAATCTAAATACAGTAAAGTAAGTCTATAACCATAACCAAATAATCATAACCAAATATCCAACCAATACCAGTCCCAATGCCAATACCAATACCAATGTTAACACTAATACCAACACCGCCCATGCCCATAGTGGTCTGACAAAGCCTCTTACCAGAATCAAGAAATGTCTAGTTGGGACATTCTACCAACCATAGAAAAAAACAAATCCAAAGAGATAACAATTCTAAAATAAAGTACAAAAATAGAAATGGGGTCTTCCGGAGTATGGAAGCTCACCACTTCAATCTGACTTAAAGTTGTCCTCGAATCTAAGTCTCTAAGCAGGAGTAATAATAGTATGGCGGGTTCTTGCATCGCGTGGAGATACAACACTTGAAGACGATTAACGGAGTGAATGCTAGTATGTAACTCAAGGATAAAGATAAGATAATTCCACCATTTCAAAACCAAATGAATAACCATATGCAAGAACATAAATATGTATATATATCGTGCCAGGATATAGAACAAGGATTAGCATAAATTTAAAACATTAACCTGGGTTGTGTGGCTTGACCATCCTAAAACCACCCACGAGCTATATGGGTTCAGCTCCCCCTACTGAAAGAGACCCAACGCATGTTAGCCACACGATCGAAGAAAAGAACCTGAGATGACTAATATATCCCAAAATTATAAAGTGTGACATCATGAACTTGGTTACCAAGACCACCCTTACATCGGCAAACATGAGTTTCCAGTATCAGTCCCTTCGGGACCTCCACCTTCCATTGTTTTGATACTCAACCCCCTTTAACCCCATATAAAATCATTTACACATTCCCAACTATTTACCAAGGAGTTTTTTAATTAGGAATTAACCTTTGGTATCGTCATACCAAAATTAGAGCTTGCAAGTCTATTACCTTGTGTCATATAAACCATTAAACCAAATTAGACTCCACCATTTCCAATTAAACCAAAACCATTTATATTCAAACCATGACCACCAAGGACTTTCCATAACCATATGACACTAACCAAAACCAATTCATGTTTCTTTAACCATTTATGCAATGCAAAGATTCCAAGAATAATCAAACTATGTGACAAAATCATTCTCATTGACAATTTCACAAACAGGTTGATAGCATGCCATTATTAAAGCCAAAATCATCAAATTTTGGGCTCAACCAATAAGCCTCAATTAAATCACCATTTCCATACACCCACATGTGGAAAACCATAATTATAATATGAAAACCCATAATTAAATCATAAGAAACATTAATCAACCATGAACATCCAAAACTCCCAACCTTAATTTCAAAACTATAACAACACCATGAAAACCATACATTATAACATATTACTTTAGTAAAATAACAATGAGGGAAGAGTCACATGATTGAATTACAGAGATTCAAAGAAGGAAATTGATCCTTAATCCCTTAGATGACCACTTTGGATAAACCCTAGAAAATTTTTCTTGAGAGGATTTTGAGAGTGTAAAGAGGATGTTTAAACTTATAAAGTGTGGAATTAATTACCAAAGAGTGTTATAGGGACTTGGGGTTTTAAGGGTTTTAAGTGGGAAATATCCAAAGTGCCCCCAGCTAAAAACTGTAAAAAGACCGCAGGTGGTTACAAGTCGACCCCCTTGACTCGTGACCAATACAAAGAGTTGGACACCCATACACTTTCCACTATACGACTCTATAACCCCACTTGTTGCCAGACCGTACGACTCATATGGTCTAGTCGTATCTAAGATAAAATCTAAGGGATTGGACACTGGACAACATACAACTCAACTCTACAGCTCGTAACCTATCCTCATGGATCTTAGTAAGCCACTCATACTCAGAGCCAAGTCAAGTCACTAAGTTACTGATTTGACCAAAGATCATCCTAACGACTCGTCATCACCCTTAACGACTCGTACAATCAAGTCATAATAATAATAGAACCCTAACCACCATCCACTGGATACCTAATGACTAGGGTCACCTAATTTGTACCTATACCACCACGAATCATATGGTTAAGTCATCAACAGGGCAGTGAGCTCAAAGCTCGAGAAATTTCCAAGGGATAAAATCTAGGGTATTTCAGGTAGATATCCCTAAGACCACTTTCCGTACCCATTTTGGTCATTATAAGTTTTTAGTTATGTTATTTGGATAGAGTAATGCTCTGGCGGCATTTATGGATCTTATAAATTGGGTATTTAGGCAGTTCTTGTATTTGTTCGTGATAGTGTTTATTTATGATATATTTGTATATTCTAAGAGTGAGGAGGATTATGAAAATCATCTTCGAGAAGTGTTCTAGATTCTTAAGGATCAGTGACCGTATGCCAAGTTTTCAAAGTATGAGACTTGGTTGAATATTGTGACCTTTTAGGGTCATGTTATTTCTAGTGAGGGGATATTGGTAGATCCATATAAGGTTGAGGAGATTAATAAGTATCCTATACCTATGAATTCAATCATCATTCAGAGTTTTTAGGGTTTAGCTGGGTATTATAGGAGGTTTATGGAGAGTTTCTCTTCTATTGCTTCTTCGTTGGCTAAGTTGACTCAGAAAAAGGTAAAGTTTTGTGGTTCGATTCTTGTGTGGATACTTTTAAGAAGTTGAAAGATAGGTTGACTTTCACACCAGTTTTGACCCTGCCCGAGGGTACAAATGGTTTTGTGGTGATGCCTCTCGAGTAGGACTAGGTTGTGTATTGATGCAACATGGTAAGGTGTTAGTGTATGCTTCTAGACAACTTAAGGTTCATGAAAGGAATTATCCAACTCATGATCTAGAGTTAGCGACTGTGGTTTTTGCGTTGAGGATTTAGCATCACTACTTGTATGGAGTGAAATGTTGATATCTATTCAGATCATAAAAGCTTGTATTATGTATTCACCTAGAAGGAGTAGAATCTCAGGCAAAGGGGATGGCTTGAGTTTCTCAACTATGATATGAGTCTTCACTATCATCCAGATAAAGCTAATATGGTTGTTGATGCTCTTAGCAGGTTATCTATAGGGAGTCTATCTCATGTGTAAGAGGAGAAGCAAGGATTGGTGAAGTATATTCATCAGTTGGATAATTTGGGAGTCTAGCTTTTAGACTCTAAGGATAGATGGGAGATTGTTCAAGAAGTGGCTAAATCATCTCTTGGTACTGATGTAAAGGAGAAGCAAGTTTTGGATCCTATATTGATGCAAATTATGGATGATGTGGGTCAGTAAAAAGTTATGGTTGTTGATATTGGGGTGATGTTATCTTGAGGTACCATGGTAGTTTGTGTTCTCTGGATATTGATGGTAATGAGAATGAATTTGACTGAGGTTTATGAGTCGAGGTTCACGGTTTATCCTGGTTCAATGAAAATGTATCATGACTGGAAGGAGATTTATTGGTGGAACAACATAAAGAGAGATGTGTCTAACTTCATAGATAAGTGTATGGTGTGTAAGTAAATAAAGGTTAAGGACTTGAGGTTGGGTGGTGTGTCTCAAGATATTGAGTTGCCCATGTGGAAATGGGAAGTGATCAACATGGATTTTATTACTGGTCTTCCGCGGACTCAAAATTATCATGATTCAATCTAGGTCATCGTGGATAGGATTACTAAGTCTACTCATTTTGTAATTATGAGGACTTCCTATTATGGAGAGGATTATGCAAAGTTTTTCATTCAGAAAATCGGCCATTTTTATGGTGCTCCAATTTCCATTATTTTGGACAGAGGTACACAGTTTTTATCTCACTTTTGGCATTTATTTTATAGAGGTTTAGGGACTAAGGTAAACCTTAGCACCACTTTCTACCCTCAGACATAAGGACAAACGAAAAGGACTATTTAGACTTTGAAGGATATGCTAAAGGCTTGCGTGATCGATTTTTATGGTAGTTAGGTTGATCATTTTTCTCTCATTGAGTTCGCATTTAATAACAGTTATCACTCTAGTATTGGGATGGCTAATTTTGAGGCCCTTTATGGTAGCACATATAAATCTCCTATTGGGTGGTTTGATGTTGGTGAGACTAGATTGTTCGGTGCAAACTTGGTTCACCAAGCGATGGAGAAGGTGAAGGTGATCAGGGATAGGCTTAAGACCTCTCAAAGTCATCAAAAGTACAAAGAGGGTGTGAGGTGAAGAGAGTTAGAGTTTGATATTGGCGATTAGGTGTTCTTGAAGGTGTCTCGCATGAAGGGAGTGATGAGGTTTGGGAAAAAGGGGAAGCTCAGTCCCCGATATGTGGGCCCATAATTGATTTTTAAGTAAAGTGGGTAATGTTGCTTATAAGTTGGAATTGCCTTTGAGTTTGGGTTCCATTCACTCGATATTCCATGTGTTGATGTTGAGGAAGGGTGTGGGCATCCTTCTTTGATTTTTTCCTATTAAGAGTGTTGGTATTTTGGATTTCTTATCTTATGAGAAAGTCCTATCAGAGATTATGGAAAGATAAGTCCATCATTTGAGGACTAAGGATATGGCTTCGGTGAAGGTTCTATGGAGGAACCAAAAGTTTGAAGTAGCTACTTGGGAAGATGAAGAGGACATGAAGTCCAAGTATTTATTTTTGTTCCCCACATTGGATAATCATGCATAAGGTATGGGATTTCCTACTCTCTTTGTTTTTTAACTTTGTTAAGAGTTATGTGATTGAATTCCTGTCTTGCATTCGTGCTGATGGATGCCTTTACTTCTCATTCGGGGATGAATGACCCTAGGGGGAGGGGAGGGGGTAATGTAACACCCTAAATTTTTGCCTCTAAAGTTTCTGAGTTTTGAGCTCACTGCATAGGGTATGACTTTGGTAATGAGTCGTGAAGTCTCTATACAAGTTGTATAGTGTCATGTATCCAAAATAATGTAGGTTTCCTAAGTTTCTATCCTGATCACAATTAGTAGCTAACGAGTTGTAATGACTCATTACAAGTTGTGGTGTGCAAGTTGTAGGCAATCCAATATAGGTGCCCAAAGCTACTATTATGACGACAATGAGACTCTACAAGTTGTAAGGTCTGCTCATGAGTTGTAGGTATGACACATAACCAAACCAATGAAGGGTGACCAAGAGTCTACCCAAACTACGAGTACAGGATAAGACTCGTACCTAGTAGTCATGAGTCGTGATGTGATCCATAACTACTGGGTATCTTTTTCTGCACTTTTAAGTGAGGGTATTTTTTTTATTTACCTCTTTCCCAAATTAAAACCCATGACCATAAAACACCTAAAAAGGGTTATTTTCATCACTTTAACAATCATAAACTACTCTCTACTCTCTCAAATTCCCCAAGTCAAGAATAATTAAGGTTTCTCAAGGATGATCATCTAGGGCTCTAAGATTGGTTTCTTCCCCACTCTTGATATTCTCAGGCATGTATCTCTCCCTAAACTTGTATTTTCATTATGGCATACAATGGCTTGACATTTCCATGGTTTTAATGTTTGATTTTAAATAAAGGGTTTAGGGTTTTGGATGATAATTGTTTAAATTCTTTTACCATGGTTTTGAATTGGTTATCTATGATTTATCATATGATTTTGAACTAAATATATGCATGGGCATGGGAATCGGGAAGGGGAACATGGGTCTCCCCAACTTTATGGTTTAAATGGTTTGGAATTGGCTTTTCCCCCAACCCAACTTGTGTAATTAGTTTTGGAAACATGGATACATGTATTATTGGACTCACTTTTGGAACCTTACATTTCATAAAATATTAATGAAACTTAAAATGGTTTTTTAAAGGCCTTGGTGGCCATGGATTGGTTTTCAATTGGAAAAATCTAGAGTTATTTTGGTCAATGGTTTTGGAATGGCATAATGAAATTGGCTTGCAAGCTTAATATTTGGTATGATGATACCAACGATAAATTCCTAATTTAAAGACTTCTTAGTTAATGGATGGAACTGTGTAAATTGTTTTAATTTGGGCTTTAAGGCTATTGTATAGCTCGCTGTAAAAGGTGGAGGTTCTGAGGGGACTGATATTGGAAACCACGTTTTCCATCGTGGGGGACTTTGTGGTCATGTACATAGTTCACACTTTATATATCTATATTTTCGGAATGGTTGGAGCTTCGGTGGCTCTGTACCTTCTACAAATTTCTCTGATTTGTGCGGCTAACATGCATTAGGACCCTTTCGGTTGGGGTAGATGGATCTATATGGCTTGTGGGTATTTTACAGATAGTTGAGCTGAACAGTCTAGGTTAATGGTTTTGAAGTTCATTATTAAACCTTTTTCCCTATCCTAGTATTATGCATATATGTGAACTGTATATTGAATTTGGATTGATTTTGAAATGACATTTTCTTATCCCTTATCCTGAGTTACATACTAGCGCGCACCCTACTACCCATCCTAGGATGCTATATTTTTTCATAATGTAGGATCCAAAGACACTTTTTTTTACCCCTATATAGCCTTAGGTGATTTGATTGGTCCGCGGTGAAGTGGTGAGCTACCATCCTTCTAAAAACTTGGTCATTCCATCGATTTCATTCCATATTTTAGAATTGAAGAGTTCACATAAATATTTTCATTATCATTGTCATTTTTACTATCACGGTTGGGGTATATCCCGACTTAGCTGGACGTTTGGCTTTTCTTTGAGGCTTTTGGGGACAACAAAGTGTGGGTGGATTATGTTATGGATTCTTAGATTCCTCTTGGCATTTGATTTATCTATCTTGTTATATGTTCAAAACTCATCCTCTACTAGTTTTGTTGTGTTATGGTTCGCTAGGCTAACAGGGTGGTCTCTGGTCCTTGGCGGACTTGAGATACACATCACGATTAGGCCTTAGTTTGGGTCATGACAATAAGTTACACCAGCATTTTTCAAAACAAAAGGCATCACTTTGTGACAATAAATACCTTTGGGCATACGAAATGCAGTGAGCTCTTCATTCTTTGGTGTCAAGCATATTTGGCTATATCCAGATGAACCATCCATAAAGGACATCACCTCATAACTAGTAGTAGCATCAATCATCAACTCTAAAACGGGAATTAAAAAATCATCCTTAGGGAAGGAATTGTTGAGATCCCTAAAGTAGACAGAAACTCGAATATGTCCATTCTTCTTCCTCACAGGAATAATACTTAAAATCTATGTGAGGTACTTAACTTCATGAATAAAGCCATCTTCGATGAGTTTGTTAACCTTATTTTCAATCAATGGAGCCTATTTTGCCCTAAAGTGTCTTTGGGTTTGTTTAATAGGATGAGCACCATTCTTGATTGCCAACTAATGGACTGCTACTTTTGGATCTAAGACAGTCCCTCAGGTGAGATGGTTTAGGGTCTTCATCAGTGCCAAGGTTAACTTTCTTTAACGAATCTATTGTGGTATTCACTATTTTTTCAAGTTCCTATGGATCATCCCCATAATCTTTTTCCTCTTGAGAATCATTATCGTTGATACATATATGGTAAAACCAGGAAATATCTTCCAACTCTTTATCAGCCATCATTTGAGATGAAACATCATTGTCACTTTGGATTATAATATGATATGAAGAGCCTACCCTTTCTTCATCTTCCTTATATTTCTTTGTATAAACCATAGTATGAGTCTTTTCTTTTAACACCTCCTTTCATAAAACCATGATTTCCATCTGTCGCCTCATTCTAGAAGGAATCAAAATTTGGAAATCCTTATGGATTCAAGGTAAAGAGTACATTGTCATGCTTTGACAAATTCTCCGACACTTGTTGCTTTTTTTTTTCTTATTTAGTGGACCTAACCTCTCAAACACAAAAGTTTTGTGGTTTATTCTCTAAGTCAATTAAATATAGAAGATCTTTTATTAGAAGTAGTGGATTCCTCTTCCATAGTGATATAATTTCTAATTACCCTTCTTATGGAGATGAAAATATGAGATGGTAGCATGTACCCTAGGACTTTACGTGCCTACTGATTGTAATTTCTAATAGAAATTTTCCGACCTTGATTTCTCATGTAACGCCCCAAAATCTCATTCCGAGATGTCACACAGTGTTTAAGGCTACAAGTAGCCCTAAGCTAACCCTTTGAGCCTGTTACTACTTCTAACACTTACTTTTAGGATGGATAAAGCAAATCAATGGCACTGTCATAACATATCTCAACTAAAATAACAAAAAAATACTGTCTAAATAGAAACATGCTGAAAAGTCTAAAATACCACTAATAGTCTAGTCTGACAAAGCCTCTACAACTCAAGAACTAGAGAGCCATTGGGATAGATCCCCAACTGACTCATACTCAACTTAAAAGAAATAACCCAACTACTATGAAGACTGAAATCAGGGAAAAATAGGTCCTCGAACCATGAGAACTCACCAACTATGGTGGTGTAGATCAAGGTACACGGAGACCACTGACGCTGTTGAGACTGAGCACCTGAACCTACATTATGAGACAATGTAGCACACACACGTATATGTGGATCAATACTTTGAGGAAGTACTGATTATATGGGGGTGTATGCGATACTTAAAATAATAATATCATCAATCTTTAAAGAAATCATGCATGCTAATATAACTGACTCACATAGCACGAATAATCTCAAAATGCATATCTCGTAAATTATGAATAATGGAACACATAGTATAAATCTCATCTCAAGGAACATACTTTACTTTAGAAATTG